>CAWUFW010000559.1:1610313-2810313 GCA_963921515.1 Calotriton arnoldi | reverse complement strand
TTGAGTAAGGCGTTGATCTCGGCGTGCTTCCAGCTCTCCGGGAAGGTTGCTGTCTCAAAGGAGGTGTTGATGACTTTCCGGAGATGGGGTGCGATGGCTGTGCTGGCTTTGTTGAAGATGTGGTGTGGACATGGGTCTGACGGAGATCCGGAGTGGATGGTGTTCATGATCTTGATGGTGTCGTCGTCGTTGATGTTGGTCCAGGAGAGCAGGCGGTTGGTGCGGATGGTGGTCGTGGGGGTGGAGGTCTCAGTGGTTGTCGGGCGGTCGTTGCATTGAGGCTGTCGTGGATGTCTGCGATCTTGCGGTGGAAGAAGGTGGCCAGCGAGTCGCACAGGTCTTGCGAGGGTGGGACGTCGTTGGTGTTGGAGCTGGGGTTGGAGTGTTCCTTCACGATGTTGAAGAGCTCTTTGCTGTTGTGCGCGTTGTTGTCTAGGCGGTCTTTGAAGGAGGCCCTTTTGGCGGATCTGATGAGGTGATGGTGTCTGCGGGTGGCGTTCTTGTGGGCTGCGTGGCTGTCCGGTGTTCGTTGACGGAGCCAGATCTTCTCCAGCTTTCGGCAGGTTTGCTTCGAGGCCCGGAGGTCTTCAGTGAACCAGCTGGCTTTCTTGTTGGTGTGACTGTTGGAGGGTTTCTTGATCGGGGCGAGGGTGTTGGCGCAGTCGTTGATCCACTGTCTGAGGTTGCGGGCGGCGGTGTCGGGGTCGGTGGGGTCGGCGGGTGGGCTCTGGGCGAGGGTGGTCGTTAGTTGGTCTTCGGTGACTTTGCTCCAGCAGCAGCGGGGCATCTGTTGGGTGCGGTGGTGCATGGTGGGTTTCTTGAAGGTGAAGTGGATGCAGCGATGGTCGGTCCAGTGGAGTTCGGTGGTGTGGTTGAAGGAGACGTGGGGGCTTGCGGAGAAGATGGGGTCAAGCGTGTGACCGGCGGAGTGGGTGGGTGTTGTGACGAGTTGTCTGAGTCCGAGGTTGGCTAGGTTGTCGATCAGGGTGGTGGAGTTGGTGTCGTTGTTGTTCTCGAGGTGGAAGTTCAGGTCCCCGAGGAGGATGTAGTCCGTGGAGGCGAGGGCGTGTGTGCTGACGAAGTCGGCGATGGAGTCGCTGAACTGTGGTCGGAGTCCAGGGGGTCTGTAGACGAGGGTTCCTCTGAGGGTGGTGTTGGGATCGGTGTGGATCTGGAAGTGCAGGTGTTCGGCGGTGCTGAGGGTGTTGTCGGTGTTGGTCGAGACTCTGAGAGTGTTCCTGTGGACGATGGCGATTCCTCCTCCTGCTCCGTTGGTGCGGTCCCTGTGGGTGATCTTGTAGCCTTCCGGGACGGCTATGGCTATGTCGGGTGCCGAGGCGGGGTTCAGCCAGGTCTCCGTCAGGAAGGCGACGTCTGGGGAGGTTGAGTCGAGTAGGTCCCAGAGTTCAACGGCGTGTTTGCGGGCGGAGCGGGTGTTGAGAAGGATGCATCTGAGGTGGCTGGGTTCTTTCCTGGTCGGCGGCATGGTGGGGCGGATGCTTGTGAAGCTGCAGTTCCGGCAGGTGAAAGCTCCGTGGGTGCGCTTCGGGGCGGCCAGGAAGCAGGTGTGTGATCGTCCGGTGTTGAGTGCGTGGAGGGATCTGGCATCGTAGCGGTGTCGGGCGTCGTGGCGTTCGCGGGGTCCAGGGGTCCTGGCGCTGGGCGCGGTCCAGGAGCGGACGGGCACAGATGGGCTTGCCTTAGGCGCGCCTTTGGCGCACCAGCGGCGCGGCCGCTGCGCGGCCTCCATATGAGGGGATGTGGGAGGGAGGGGCAGCTGGGAGGCGGGAGCGGGGTGGCGAATGGGAATGCAGGGGCGCGGGCCCGCAGGGACGCAGCGGCGGGAAAAACGGGCGGGGGCTGTGGGAGAACTGGGCACAGGAAGGAAAAACAAGTTTAGGCAAGAAAACAAGTACAGGCACAGGGGAATAAAAACAAGTCTGGGCAAGAAAGCAAGTTAGGCACAGGGGGAAAAAAACAAGTCTGGGCAAGAAAGCAAGTTAGGCACAGGGGGAAAAAAACCAAGTCTGGGCAAGAAAGCAAGTTAGGCACAGGAGGATAAAAACAAGTCTGGGCAAGAAAGCAAGTTAGGCACAGGAGGATAAAAACAAGTCTGGGCAAGAAAGCAAGTTAGGCACAGGGGGAAAAAAAACAAGTCTGGGCAAGAAAGCAAGTTAGGTACAGGGGAATAAAAACAAGTCTGGGCAAGAAAGCAAGTTAGGCACAGGGGGGAAAAAAACAAGTCTGGGCAAGAAAGCAAGTTAGGCACAGGAGGATAAAAACAAGTCTGGGCAAGAAAGCAAGTTAGGCACAGGAGGATAAAAACAAGTCTGGGCAAGAAAGCAAGTTAGGCACAGGGGGAAAGTACAGGATTAGGCAAAAACAATGCAGGCAGAGCCGTGCAGCAGCGTGGGGAGCGACCTGCCTGCGAGCAGGGTCAGAGGGTAGTTGGTGAGGAATGACAATCCTCCTGTCTCTCAGTAGCAATCCATCTGCACTGCTTGTGAGGTCATCCTTGACATGTCTGAAGGATGAAAGTTCATGCATGTTGATAGCCGTGGTAGTTTGGGAGGTCTCCAGATGTCTCCATGAGCCCGCTCGAATGCGCTGCATGACGTCTTGGAGTGTGGCATCCTTGGCAGTGGCGTCTATAATGGCATCTAGTGGGACGGCAGGTGGGCGCGCTTGGTCAATAACGAAGTGGAGGTATTCTTCGGCTAGCGAAGTGCATGTCTGTGTCAGTATTTGAGGATGGCGTGAGATGTAGTCCGCTGGGTTCTCTGCCTTGCCTGGTTTGTGAATAATGGTGTAAGTGTAGTCCTGCAAGCGGATCCCCCATCTCTCGATCCTTGGAGGCATCTTTGCTCGAGGGTTGCCGAAGATGGTAATCAAAGCCTGGTGGTCAGTAATAAGTGTGAAATGCTTCCCGTAGACGAATAAGTGAAAATGCTTGCATGCCCACACGACAGCCAGACTTTCTTTCTCCAGTTGCGAGTACGCCTTCTCGGTGTCAGTGAGGCTGCGGCTGGCATAGGCTATGATGTGACGCTGGTCCCTTTCATCATCGTACTGGGCAAGAATGGCGCCAAGGCCCTCGGGGCTGGCATCGACGGTGACTTCCGTTTTCCGTTTGGGATTGAAGTAAGCCAAGTGTGCGGCGGAGCTCACAGCGCCCTTGATCTTGTTGAACGCATGATCGCATGCCTTGGACCAGTGGAATGGTTGGCCTTGTCTCGTTAGCTCTCGCAGTGGATAGCTGATGGTGGCATAGTCTTTAATGTATCTGGCACCTATCATGCCCAGGAATGACCGAATGTCACTGACATCACGAGGTTGTGGGGTGTCAGCGAGTGCTGAAACTTTGTCAGGGTCTGGTCTCATGCCGTCTTCGGAGAAGATGTGTCCGTAGAATTTGAGAGTTGACTTGTGGAATTCACACTTGTCTCTGTTGAGTGTGAGGTTGGCGTTGAGAAGGGCATGGCACACGCGGTCTAGAGCTTTGTCATGGTCTTCGCGTGTTGTACCAAATATGAGTATGTCGTCACTGTAGTTGAATGAGTTAGGAATGTGGTGGATCACTCGCCGAACGGCTTCTTGGAAGATTTCCGCCGCTGACGAAATGCCAAAATTGAGGCGTTTGTATCTGAAGAGTCCTTGATTGGTGGTAAACGTGGTAATATATCTCGACTTCTCATGGAGTTCGAGCTGGTGGTATCCTTTGTTGAGGTCTAATTTTGAAAAGACCGTCGCTCCGTTCAGGCGAGTAATCATGTCGCTGATATGGGGTCCGGGATGTCTTTCCCGTTCTATGGCCGTATTCGGGGCGCGCATGTCCACGCACAGGCGCACCTTGTTTTCATGACCTCTTTTGGGCACAACTACCACCGGCGACACCCAAGGAGTGGGTCCAGAGGACCGCTCTATGATATCCGCTCTCAGCAGGTCTTGAAGCTCGTCATCGACTGCTTGTTGGAGGTGGAACAGTACTTTCCTGTGGTGTTGGGCCACTGGCGTTTTTTGCTCATTGATGTGGAGTTTAACTTTGACATTGGCTAGTTTTCCTAGGCCTGAGAACAGCTTCGGGAAATTGTTGATCATGTCAGGTGAGTCGTCCACTTTAAATAGGATCTCTACTAGCCTCAGCCGTTCTGCTGTGGGTAGGCTGAGTAGACAGTCAGCAGCTTCAGGGCCTTCTATGACATGAATTTGGGCCTGGATTGTCCTGTCCTTGTAGGTAAGTGTTGTGGGAAAACGTCCTAGACATGGCAGTGGCTCTTTGGACATCCATGTGTAGACGCGTACTGCGGCCGGTTCTAGCTCGGTTTCGGGCACATCTTTTCATATTCCGTTGTGCAGATGTAGTTCAGTGATGCTCCCGTGTCCAGGACAAACTTGGCGGAATGATTTCCCATTCGAATGTCCAGTCGGGGGTATTTCTTCAACCGGTCTCGGTCTGCCACCATGCATACATACTCGTCACTGTCTTGTGATATGGGAGTGACTGCGGACGATTCTCTTGATGTCGACCGGTGAGATCGATATGAAGCTTGGGACTGGGTGCTAGACCTGGATGAGCTGGTTGAACGGTCTCTTCTTCCGTGTACCGCCCTCACGTGATGGCGTGCCCCGGCGCTTCGTCCGACTGGTCTTGTTTCTTTACGCCGGGTTTGGCACATAGCTTCGAAGTGATTGTCTCTCCCGCATCTGTGGCATTGTTGTCCTAGGGCTGGACAGGTGCAGGTGTGGGATATTCCAGGCCGCAGCGGTAGCAGTGTGGCGGTTGTTTCTGGGTTTTACTGGTTCTGGCCCCACTGTGAGACGAACTTGTGGGTTTGTCAGGTCTCCGATGATCTGGCCGACGCTTTATTTCTGTCTGGGATTGAACTCGGAGGGCTTGTTCACGCTTTTCTGTTTTCCCGGCTTCCATTTTCTTAGCGTGCTCTTCAGCTTGATCATTTATGCGCGTGAGTTCTTCAATGTCATCAAGCGAGTAGTGTTTTTTGAGTAGTCGACGTCGCAGTGACTCTGACTGGCATCCTTCGATAATGCGTAAACGAAGCGCATCTTCAGTGTTAAAATTGTCAAACTCGCAGTATCGTGCCAGACGCTTTAGTCGCGAAATGAAATCGCCCATAGATTCATCGCGTTCTTGGGACACAAGGTTGAAGGTGTAGCGTTCATAGTCTAGGTTACGTTTGTGGAGAAATTTCCTGTTCAAAGCGTCCTTCACATCTGCGTACGACGCAGCGTTTGCTGGGGGCAATTCTTTGATTATTTGTCCAATATCTTTGCCCACTAGGTTTCTCAGTGCTATAAGTTGATGGTCAGGGTCATCTACTCTTGAACTTTTCATGAAGTCTTCGAAATCTTCTAACCAGCTCTTCCACTTGGGGCCCATGCTGTTTCCTGAAGTCAGTATTAGAGGTTCGGGGGGACGCAGGAACGATACCCCCATTAGTAGGGGCCCGTGTGACGCTGGCGGCGTGGCTGAAGCTGGTCCTGGTGTTGCGTTTTGCGTGGAGTCAGGTCGAGTGGACATGGTGATGTATTGCTATTTCCACTGTCCCTCCTGATGCTTCCCACAGCGTTTGCAAAGCTGCAAATCTCTTTTTGGTGAGCTCAGGGTGCTTTTCCTGTCTTTGCCTGACCTCAAAATGGTCGCCGGACTGGTGCCAATGTCTTCCTATGGAGCGCGCCTGACTTTAAAATGGCCGCCGGACGCGACGCTTGTATGCCAGTTCAAGACGTGGGGAAAACTGGTGTTCTTACCCCAGCGCTGTACTTTTCATTTCTTTCAGGCCTCAGGGACTTGCCTCGCCGGGTGTCCTCGTCGGGACTGCAGAGTGAGCCGATCGGCAGTGCTCAATTACTCGGCTAGATAGTACACCTCTTTGTGGCTGGACGCTCGTCAGACGCTGCCCTCCACTTGTGTTTAATTAAGGGGGGTGTCCTCGCATCCCACCCTCGTCGCCAGGTTTGGTGTTTACCTGAAATAATTACACCGACGCGAGCTGGGTGTAAGCACATCTTTATTCTCACTCTTACTTTCCCCTAACTGGCGCGCACTCGAACCGCCCCTCCCCATCCGCTTACGGCCATGCCTGACCCGGAAGTCCGGGACATGGTCAGGAATGGCGACGCGACAACCGCCATTAGATTCGAGGTATTATCAGCCTGGCTAATGGATTATCCAGATGTTGAGGCAGCAACCAAGTCCTTCCAATGGGATGTTCAGTTTCCTGTGCTTTATTTGAGTCATTTAGCACTTTTTTGCAATGGTTTTTTATGTCAATGAGTGGTCACAAACTTGTATGTCATTATGTGGATGACTTTGGGCCAGATGTACGACCCGTTTTTGCATGCGCAAACGGGTTTGCCAACCCGTTTGCGCATGCAAAAACCTATTGGGCCATGTACATAGCCTATTTAGCGAGTCGCAATTTATTTGCGATTCGCTAAATAGGTTTTGCGACTCACTATTTGGAAGGGGCGTTCCCTTCCAAATAACGAGTCTCAAAACCATGTGCAAATGTTTTGCGACCGTAATTGCAGTCGCAAAACACTCGCAATTACCACCTACTTCAAGTAGGTGGTAATACATTCGCAAATGGGAAGGGGTCTCCGGGGGGCCCCTTCCCCTTTGCAAATGCATGCGAAATTATTTTTTAAGGGCAGGCAGTGGTCCCAGGGACCACTGCCTGCCCTTTAAAAATGAAACAAAAACGTTTCATTTTTTTTTTTTAATGCATCCCCTTTTCCTTTAAGGAAAACGGGCTGCATTTTTTTTTTTAAAACCTGCTTTATTTAAAGGCAGTCCCAGACATGGTGGTCTGCTGAGCCCAGCAGGCCGCCATCCCTGGGAGGGCTGGCATTCCCAATGGGCCTGCAAATTGCGAGAGGCTCATTAATATTAATGAGCCTCGCAATTTGCGACCCCATAGGGAATCGCAAACACACTGTTGTACATTTCATTTAGCGCCTCGCAATTTGCGACTCACAATGTGTCGCAAATTGCGAGGCGCTAAATGAAATGGTCGTACATCTGGCCTGTAATGTTCATTGGCGAGAGGAATTCAGGCAGCTGTTTGAAAGCGTTACAGAATTTTAAATACATGACAAAAGAACTTGGTCTAGCATTGGCTCCAGACAAAACTGAGGGGCCAAGTACAAGACTTACATTTTTAGGCATTGAAATAGATACTACAGAAATGATAGCCAGGCTACCATTAACAAAAGTTCAGAAGATAAGGTCTTTTTTGCTTTGGGTGATTGGTGGGAAATAATTGGAGCTAAGGAAGATGCAAAAATTATTAGGTTACTTAAACTTTGCGTACAGAGTAGTTAGAGCTGGAAGAACCTTTTGCAGACGCCTTGGCATGTCTATGTCTGGAGCTTATCTACCTCGTCATAGGATAAGAATTTCCAGAGCTATTAGAGAAGATTTGGCAATTTGGTTAATGTTTCTTGAGGATTTCAAAGGTGCTTCATTGTATTTCTTGGATGAAGACGTGTGGATGCTGGGCCGAGTTGAGTGCGCACCGTCCCTCCCACTGCAAGAATGCAAGAACCAAGTAGGGTAGTATGAGGAAGGAGTTTCTTTATTTTCCTCTTTACAGATTAGGAATTCGCCCTAGTCCTTCCAGGGTACGTCCCTTTCCTGGGAGCAGTTCCAGATATTAGTCAGAATGCCAGGCAATCAAATAATAGAACATGAATTGAGGCAGTGGAAAAAAGGCTCTTCTGCTCGTATTTCCCCAGGTTCGGTCTCCTCCTCGGGGAAGGCTCCGTTCTTCTCCTCGGGTCGGAACCGGAAAAAACAAAAAGAAAGAAAAGGCATCAAAACCGCTGTCCTAGCGGTAGTTAAAAGGGAAAGGTAAAATGCCACCGTCACCCGTGTGCTGCTCCCGTGATGTGCCCAGGTGAAAAGGGGTCGTGGTGTCTCAAGGTGAGGTGCCACGCATCCCCACCCACCAGCCCCTAAATGAGAAGAACCCAGGCACTTGCCTGAACCCACGACCCTCCTGGGCCGCGGGGAGGGGAGTAACGGCCTCCGCTTCCCTTGCTGGAGTACCAGACTCGTGGGCGTTGCTCCTCGAGCGGTCAACCTTGGTGCGGTCCTCTTCTTCCTGACGCGGACTTCCGGACTGCGGCGGTTCCCTGGCTCCTCCACACAGAATGTAGGTCTCGTCCTCTGCTCCCGGTTGGTCTCCGTCTTCCGTCTTCTCTCTTCCCTCTTGCTCTTCCTCCTTCGTCCTGCGTCCCCGGCATAAGAGCTTGTCTCTCGGCCCCACCTCCTTGGCTCGCAGTTCCGGTACTGTTGTTCCAGCTTGAACCGCTGAACCGTATAGCCCACTTCCGGTCGGGGTTTTGGCGGCCGCCATGTTGGAGTGGTCGGGGTGCTCCGTGATGGGGGGGAATCCACCACAACATGTTATGGCAGATTCAGATCTACTCAGATGCCTCAGGATCCAAAGGCTTTGATATATTCTGGGAAGGGCATTGGTGTGCGGAAAGCTGGCCTCAGCACTGGCTGACTCAAGATTGCAGTATAGCTTTTTTAGAATTATTTCCTTTGGTTGTTGCCTTGTACGTTTGGGGTGAAGAGTTTCGCAATAGGTCAGTTCTGTTTAATGTGGACAATTTGGCTGTAGTAGAGCTAGTGAACAAGCAAAAAGCGAGAGACTTTTAAGTGTTGCGTCTTTTAAGAGCTTTTATGCTGAAATGTTTACAGCTTAATTTTGTTATCAAAGCTAGTCATGTTCCAGGCACAAAAAATAATATAGCCGAAGTTTTGCATCCTGGCACCGGGTGCAGAAAGCAGCAAGACTCAGATCCCGCAGAACGTTTGGGCCTGGGGCGATTGAGGATAGTTGAGCTTGTAGAAAACACTTTAGCCCCATCTACAAGAAGAAGTTACCAGAAAGCATGGAAAGACTTTTTAAGTTATGGTAACATTAAGTATTGTAAAGAAAATAGTGTCAAAATGGGAACAGATTATTGTAGGATTTGTGTTGCATCTGATACAGAAAGGCTTGTCTCACACCACCATTTCAGGAAAATTAGCAGGTATTTCCTTTTATGGACAGCTATGGTGGGGACATGAACCAGTTCAAGGTTTTTTAGAAAGAAATTTTTTAAAGGGTAGGAGTAAGGAACAGCTGAATAAAACACTGTTAAGGGAGCCAGTGACTTTTGATTTGTTACAGAAGTTGTTATTGCAATTACCTTTTTGTTATGATGAGTTTGAAACATCATTATTTAGGCTATGCATGTTGTGGTTATTTTTTGGGGCATTTAGAGCATCAGAGTTGCTGGGTTTGCGAGCGTAGGTGTACGGCGAGGGCCGCACCTTGAGGCAAGTGTGACTACAGGGGTCCCTGAAACCCTCCTCCCTTGGGGCACTAAAGACCCTATGTTGGGGTATCTCAGAACTACAACGTTAGGTTAGAGGCAGACATAGGTCGCCCTAACAAAGGGACAATATCTATTGTCATATTGAGAAACAGAAGCCCGACTTTCGTCCTGAAGAATGCAGCGGTCTCAATAGAGCCATAAGCAGAAACATGTCGACGACGATCACAGTGGTGATGGGGTAATAGTTCCCCTAATCCCCACATTCCAGCATTTTAATACCAAGTGATACACCCTACGATTAAATGTGTTTTGGAGTACCACATTGGTTTTTAATTTACTACTCTCACGGGCCCCCACACTAATTGCTAGAAGAGCCTCCCTGTCTTCAGGTGTAGGCCCGCTCTCAATTAAACCGAGATTTTAGAGAGCGAGGACTGCCTATGATGTAGCATGACACCTGGTGGTGTGTGAGGACAGCCCTATACATTTTTTGATGTGTCCAACACTCCTATTATAGAGTGGTTGTATGGACCCTGTAACGCAGGGGAAGTAACCACAACTTTAGGGTAGCTTCTATAGCAATGATACTCAAAGTACGGCCCGGGGGCCGCATGCGGCCCTCCTGACCTTTCCATGCGGCCCCCTGGGCATCAGCAGCACTGGGCTGTTGTTTACTCAACTCAGCACTACAATGAAAAAATGTTTTAAATATACAGCAAGCACTTATTTAAAGGTTAATTTACAGTTAGGGAAAGGAAGTAACTAGGCCCTTAATTTTAGTAACACCTTCATTTTTAAAGACAGCCACTAGATATACATGCTTTGCTTCCCCTACACCCACTTTACACCCCCCGCTGGCATCAGTGCGGCCCTCGGTCGCACCATAGACCAAACTTTGCGGCCCCCAGGAAAATGTTTGTGAGTACCCATGTTCTATAGTGTGTACGTAGCAGAATTGGAGGCCAGCTCACCCTAGAGACCCCGAAGCCTCTAGCTCCCTCCTCTTGATATTACCAGGGTTCATGTGTGTAACACGCTCTCTTGGACACCCGAGTTCCAGACATGAGGTGGTATGGAAAGGAAAAAGTGGGATGCGCTGGGTGAGTCTGTTGCCTATCCTTACAGAACTTTGCTCGACTAGAGGATGCCCTGATATGTTATTAATTTATCTAGGTGAAAATGATTTAGTAAATTTGTCGGGTTTAACATTGATAAAGCAAATGAAAGTGGACTTATCTGTCATAAAATAACAACTGGGGTTGTATGCGCCTGATTTGGACTGAATTTTTACCTCGAAAACAGTGGAGAAGAGCAAAGTGTAATGCAGCAATGGACAAGGCAATAAGAAAACGTAATAGGGCAATAAGAGTTTTCTGTGCTAATTTAGGCGTTATAGGTTTGGCTCATGGTAATTTATCTAAAAGTGATGCAAATATTTTTCGTTCTGATGGGGTACATCTATCACAAATGGGGCAAGCATACTATTTGTAGGAAATGAGGGAATTGTTTGCAAAATTATTAAATAAAAACTGTGGTGTTCCAGCAAAACACTTAAAGTTCAAGAGATCTTTACAGTCTGGTTGGGGCAGGAAAACTCTGTGGTTTTCCTGGGTAGTGGTTTTTTGGGGGTGGACAATCTGGAGCGGGCTTATCCATTCTTCGGGGGAGGACAGAACACAGGGGAGGTGAAGGCTTTGAACAACACTAGGGCAGATCACTTGGGGATGCTTGATGGGGGGAGATCGTGAGATTGGGGTATGCAAGGAAAAGGCGGTGAATGGAGGAAGAATGGGAAGAGTTGGAAGAGCATGGGGTTTTTTCTTGAAACAATGTTGGGAAAATTGGGGAGTTTAAGGGTGGGGGGAGCTTTTAGACTTTTATGTATTTGTAAGGTTGAGATATTTACAATGTTTTTGTATTCAGCAAGTTTATGCTACACACCTGTCCTAATAAAGTGGCCTTTTTTGCAATTATGGAAGATAGTGGTATGTATTTTATTGTGCGATGCGGGGACCCGGGGCAGCGAGGCCGTAGCCGGTCTCCCCCCTGGGTGACTTCGCACAATGGTACAGGCCACGAGACAGGATAGGCAGTGTAGGTTTTTTGAGGCGGGGCTTAGCGGTAGGTTAAATAGGTCGGTTTTGGGTGGGAAAGCACTCGCTGAGTCAGTGCAAGAGTTGTTAGGGAAATTTGAGTGACCCACCCACTAAGATGTATTTTTGTTTTTTCTTCACATGGTCAATTAATTTTGCAAATTGTTAATTTCCAATAAGAAAAGTTGGAAGGTTGATTGAATAAAGGTGGATTTGCCACGGTAAGGCAGGTGGTAGTGTTTTTGTGCTAGTTAGGCGTTTTTTTGGGGGGTGGACAGTCTGGAGCAGGCTTATCCATTCCTCGGGGGGGAGGACAGAACACAAGGGAGGTATAGAGTTAACGATGTGGCTTTGAACAACACTAGAGCAGATCACTTGGGGATGCTTGATGGGGGGAGATCGTGAGATTGGAGTATGCAAGGAAAAAGCGGTGAATGAAGGAAGAATGGGAAGAGGTGGAAGAGCGTGGGGTTTTTCTTGAAGCAATGTTAGGAAAATTGTGGAGTTTAAGGGTGGGGGAGCTTTTAGACTTTTATGTATTTGTAAGGTTGAGATATTTACGTTTTTGTATTCAGCAAGTTTATGCTACACACCCGTCTTAATAAAGTGGCTTTTTTCGCTATTAAAGATGATAGTGGTATGTATTTTGTTGTGCGATGCGGGGACCCAGGGGGAGCGAGGCAGTAGCCGGTCTTCCCCCTGGGTGACTTCACACAATGGTACAAGCCACGAGACTGGATAGGCAGTGTAGGTTTTTTGGGGCGGGGCTAAGTGGTAGGTTAAATAGGTCGGTTTTGGGCAGGAAGGCACTCACTGAGTCAGTGCAAGAGTTGTTAGGGAAATTTGAGTGACCCACCCACTAAGATGTATTTTTGTTTTTTTCTTCACATGGTCAATTTTGCAAATTATTAATTTCCAACAAGAAAAGTTGGAAGGTTGATAGAATAAAGGTGGATTTTGCCACGGTAAGGCAGGTGGTAGTGTTTTTGTGCTAGTTAAGCGGTTTTTTGGGGGGTGGACAATCTGGAGAGGGTTTATCCATTCCTAGGGGGGAAGGGTGGGTGGGGGGACAGAACACACGGGAGATGAAGAGTTAACGATGTGGCTTTGAACAACACTAGAGCAGATCACTTGGGGATGCTTGATGTGGGGAGATGTGAGATTGGGGTATGCAAGGAAAAAGCGGTGAATGAAGAATGGGAAGAGGTGGAAGAGCATGGGGTTTTTTCTTAAAGCAATGTTGGAAAAATTGGGGAGTTTAAGGGTGGGGGAGCTTTTAGACTTTTAAGTATTTGTAAGGTTGAGATATTTACAATGTTTTTGTATTTAGCAAGTTTATGCTACACACCTGTCTTCATAAAGTGGCCTTTTATGCTATTAAAGAAGATAGTGGTATGTATTTTATTGTGCGATAGACATTTTCTACCGGCATTCACACACTCTGCCAAGAGTATATGTGCAGTCTCGAGATTCCGGAGGATGGAAAACGGTGTTCCTGGTGACATCCAAGTTCTTCTTTGCATATGCAATGCCACCAGTACCTGAATAGCTATGCCGCCAATGCCAACAAAAACAATAATTTAGTCCATTGCAGCTCTATTGAAAACGAGACCATTGTAAGCATTTGAATGTAAAGTGCCCACAACATTTAATCTAGGTAATCTCGAAACAAAGCCCTCCCGCCCGCCTGGGAAGATCTATTACAATTAGGGGTCTTCGAAAGCTCCCACCAAGCTTTCAGCTATTGTCTCCTGCAGCCATAAGAGCTGCGCGAGCTTCTCCAAAAGCGTCATTCCCTTCCTCTCGCGCGTCACATATGCCACGCTCTTAGCGTTCCAACTTCCAAGCGGTTCGAATCAAAAAGCTACCGTTGCCTGTCGTTTTTTATGCTAATTACATACGCGTCACTTCTTGAGAAATCGATCAGTCTGCGCTTTATTATCACTCGGCAAAAGAAAGCTCACTCTAGAGATATGTAAAAACTTTGCATTTCTACCACAACCACCAACGTTTATAGTAACACCCCGGCATTGGGAGAAAAGGGGCGGGAGAAAATGGCTGGCTTTGTTAATGCTCCGCAGACCTCATCTGCCACGTCGAAACAGAAAGCGGACGAAGTTTTAAACAGTTTTCACCGTACTAACAAAACCGGTAGCATTGTTTGGTCTCTCTAGTTAAACGTTAGTGGGCTTGTAAGTAAACGTTGAAGCACAAAGGAAAGGCGACATAACAAAAAACTAATTTTAAGCTTATTACACAATTTCGAATACATGGTTTTGTACATGAATAGCCAACTTAAATTATAATTCAAAGTATAGCAAGTCTTTATATACCTTGCCCCGCTTAAAAAAATGCACCGAAAAGGCATGCTACTATCAAAGTACTCGGCTGTTTATCAAATATTGCTGATATTCTGAAAGACAAGTGCATCTATTTCAAGATGGCCACATAATTAATTGGTGTTGGCCAGCTGACGTAGCGGCAGTTCTCCAAGCCCTGTCACTGAGCTTTCACCCTCCAAACAGTCGGAGGGGTGAAATTGAAAGCCTACTTTGCAGCAGCCAATGGAATGTCGGTATGTAAATAAGGCAGGCGGCAGTTGGTTGTTTCTGCCGGTAGGAGCACAACGATGCACTTTGAGGTGGGCACTGGGTAGTGCTGAGGGAGGAGGCGCTGACTCAGTCTGCTCTGCTGCTGCCTCCTCCAGGTCGTGTCATCCATTCAGTGCACCTGAAGAAGAGCCGGTGGAGTGCAGAGCCCCGATGCGGAGCATGACTCTAGAGGAGCTGACAGCGGAGCAAGCCACGGGGAGGTAAGTCCTGATCTGTGCGTTTGACTGATGCACAACTCTGAGGGATACATTGTGCATCAAAGAGCTGCGAGGAAAGGCACCCGGGACTTTGAAGCGATCGTTAATCTGAGGCTACAAGGAGAGCCTTTGTGCTCGCCTCGCGTATCTCTGAGGAGTCTGTGTGCACCAAATTACAGTAGGGAGGATGTGTGAATTTAAGGCTGTGAGCGGAATTGTGCACCCAGGACTGTGAGGAGACTGTGCACCCAGGACTGTGAGGAGACTGTGCACCCAGGACTGTGAGGAGACTGTGCACCCAGGACTGTGAGGAGACTGTGCACCCAGGACTGTGAGGAGACTGTGCTCCCAGGACTGTGAGGGGACTGTGCACCCAGTACTGTGAGGGGACTAAGTGCATCCATGGCTTTGAGGAGATCGTGTGGTGAGGAGGAGGCTGTGTACACCCAAAGCTGTGAGAGGACTTTATGCATCCACAGCTGCGAAGGGACTGTATGCACCCATGGTGTGAGGTGGCTGTGTGCACCCATGTATCTGAGGAGACTGCGTACACTCATGACTCTGAGGTGACTGTTCACCCATGCCTCTGCAAAGTCTGTGTACATCCAAGGCTGTGTGGAGGATTTGTGCATCCTTGGCTGTAAGGGGACTGTATGCACCCATGACTCTGCTGGGACTGTGTGCACCCATGGCTCATGGGACTGTGAGCAACCATTGCTCTGAGAGGACTGTGTGCACCCATGGCTCTGAGGGGACTGTGTGCACCCACGATAGTTCTGAGGAGCGTGTGTGCACCCATGATGGTTCTGAGGAGCCTTTGTGCACCCATACCTCTCAGGAGCCAGTGTGCACCTATGGTTGTGAAGATATCGTGTGCACCCATAACTGTGACGAGGCTGAGTGTCCCCATGGTAATTAGGAGGCCATCCAAGGCTGTGAGGGGGACTGTGTGCATCCATAGTTTCCAAGAAGACAGCGCAGCCCAAGTCTGTGAGGAAATTGCATGCACCTAAACCTGGGGACACGTATGCGCTCAAGGCTGAGGAGAGACTTTGCAACCGTGCTTGCAGTCTTTTAAGAAGAGGCACCCAGGCCTGGGAGAAGGCTAATCGTTGAATGCCGTGTGCAGATACCTTTTGCACTTGTCGCAGACTTTGCCTTTCCATGGCTGTAAATTAAATGACCGCAGGGACACAAAGGGATTGTGGTTTCTCTTTAATTACTGCGCGGATACTGCTCCAGCAGTGACCCCCCCACATATAGGGTTGTGTGGGTGCAATGACTCGCACGTGGTTGACTGTGTGCACAATTTAGCCGGCAATCTGAGCACGCTTTTATGTCGACTCTGATTAAGGCCGCGAGAAAACACCGCATTCACTGAGTGAGGGTGCGCATTTAGCAGCCGCTGTGTAGGATTCAGAGGTCACATTGTGCATGTCTTGATATTGGGTCTGGTAAGAGCATGCTGTGCAAAAGGATTCCTGGGTTTTTATGGTAGCTTTGTTTGCATCTACTTATTGTAGAATGCAAGAACTAAGGATGTCTAGAGGGTGACGCATGTATTACAATATCTATAAATGTGTGGAGAATGTGCACCACAAGATTCAGTGACATTACGCTGCCACATAATGTATGCATGCTAGGATAACGAGTTAAAAAAAAAAAATCAGGTTAGTGGCCAACCTCTGCATCCAACATAACTTAAGTTAGTGGTGTGATGTGACATGGAACGGACCGATGCACTCGGTTTAGAGGGAACGGTGCGAAGAGCTTTGCAAGTGCATTTATGCCAAACCCCACTCTATACAGGTAAGTCGTGGACACTATGTATTTAGCAGTCGATGCCGTGGCCAATTTCCTCTGCGCTGACTGCATTTCTGGGAAAAGTCGTCATGTAGTGCGTGAGCACGTAAAGCATGTCCCGCCTACCAGCAGAGGTCATGCCTGGGGCATGCCAGTCTTCGTAAGGTTCGTGCACCCGACTCGTTCAATGCTGCGAAGCCGGAATCTGCTTGGGCTGCACAAGAGTATTGCCTTTCTGTTTATATAATCAGTGATCGAACCAACACTGGAGAGATTTTTAGCCTTGGAATCAACATTGGTTATTATAATTATTATTTGTTTCAACATCTTGTGCCCATATTGAAATTTTTTAGCTGCAGTAACTGAAAAATAGAGTCTTTAGCCGTGATCTCGCACTGGTGGCAAGATTTAATCTCGGTTTACACAACGGGGCTTTTTTGTCTCGCTTGTTAACAAGGGAAGATTTTAGCACAGTTAATGGTTCTGTTATATATCGTGCTTTATATGGATGGGTACTGAGTACCTGCACTACTTACGTTTTTTAAGGGAGACTGCACGGTTGCATTAGCTTTAATGGAAGACTACTGAAACTTCTCAGTTGCAAACAGGTGTTCCGGGATAACCGAATACCCGCATTTCTAAATTTACATTTCAAGCGCTGGTTATATACGTAGAGTAATTAGCCCCTGTATAGCAGTTTTTATTTTTTATATATCCTGTATGCTTCAAAGCAAAATTTAGCGCTTGATTGAGTATTTCAAGCCCCCCCCTTTTTGTTGCAGTTTTTTATTTAGTATTTAGTGGCGGTATTTCCACTGCCGAATTTTTAGCCCCCGTATTCTTGAAGCAGACTTATTAGTTATGGTGTGCCAAGTCACAGGGGCTTTTTTGTGTTTAATCCTGGTATCACCAATGCAGATTTTGCAGTCTAGGTACCCATTGTGCAGTGTTGAGTCCTGCTATCCCCAATGATGAATGATGCCTGGTCCGTAGATCCCAGAGGCAGAGTTTTTTGTGAATTTTAAATCCTGCTATTCCAGATGGAAAGTGTTTAGTCCCACTACCAACAATACTGTGTTTACTCCTTTTATCCACAATGCAGATTGTTTTTTATGGTAATGTTTTTAGATCTAATATGCACTGTTTGTTCTTCAGGGAACCCCAGTGGCCAATTTTATGGTCCCGCTCTCCCCTCAAAGTTTTTTTTTATTATTTGTTTTTGGCCCTGATCTACACAATGTGGAAGTTTTTTTTATCTGTTTCGTTCTCCAGAGCAGGGCCTTGCCATCCCAGAAGCAGTTTTTAGTTATCACCAATTCCAAGATGTAGCACTTGCGCTTAACTTGTTTTCCTTGCATACCCATACAAATATCTAGTCATAACGTCTCTAGGGTAGAGTGTAGGCTTGTAGGACATTAAATGCAGTACAGCAGGTGCTGCATAAAATGCACTCTCTTGTATGTCAATCCTTTTCTTTGTTCTGACAGGATGGAAGTGGTGGGAAATGCCTTGGAAGAAGTTCTCAGCAAAGCTGTAGTGCAGAGGAACATCACCGTTGGAGTTCTTGAGGCTGCCAAAGTGTTGAATGTGTATGTACTAGAACCAGTTTTTCTGCTTTTTCTACAGATTTCCATCTCTCTTTAGTGGACTTGTTATTATTCATCCTCCCCACATGTATGGCCTGGGGTTAAACCTGGGCAGCTTGTTACCTCCTACAATTTACTCTAGTTTGCTTTATGTCATTAGTGACACATACCTGTTTTCAGATACAGCATGAAAAAACATACATCATGGCAGTGTAGTATTATATGTCCTTTTTAACGTGGCTAATGTTGGAAATTACATACGGTAAGGTATGTGTGTATGTATGTATATATGTGTATATATATATATATATACATATACATATACATATACACACAAACACACACACACGGTAAAGTGTGTGTGTGTGTGTATATATATATATATATATATTTTATAGTCACAAGTAGGCAAATATCAAGCTGTGGCCGGGTTAAATCCCAAATGAGGTACTTTCCCTTCTGTTGAGGTAGAGTTGGGCACTCCCTCAGATTTGACTCGGACACTACAATAGAGAGAACCATTTTTGGAAACTACAAAGGACCTGTAGAAAGATTTCCTAATGTCCGATGAAATCTGTTAAAGGACAGACATTTCAATTAGGTTGTCAGTTACCACATCCTTATTTATTTATGAACGCTAAATTTGAAAGATTCTGGAAACGTGGGAGCATTGGCAAGCACCGTTTGTGCACAACATGTTGTCAGTCTGCTGAAATGATCAATTTTATCATATTGTTTCTGTGAGTTTGAGCTCTTCTGAGTATGGGAACAGTTGTGATTCTCTTAAGTACAGATGTGCATTCAGTTAGGCTAGCAGAAAAAAACCTAGCATACATATACACCAAACAAACACGTTTCCTTCAAAAAGTATTTTCCTCATACATAACTTGGCTGTTAGTGTTAGCATAGTTTTTTTTCTTTGTGTTTCTGGGTGTGTCCTAAATAAATTGCCACTAGTCTTACTTTGCGTTTTGTGCATGTAAGGGCTCTGTATGTCCCAGGGCCATAAGGTCTCTCATTCAGTATTTAGACTGCATTGCCCTAAGTCAATCCCATTCCACAGACGACAGCGTGGAAGTTTTCAGATAGGCTGGTGTCTGTAAGACCAATAGGGCTAAAGTAGTCCGTCAATCCCTGACTGGGCTATGTGGACACTGAGAGATTTTCATAGAGGCAGAAGCCTCAGGTGGGCAGACAGGGTTGGGAAAAAAAAATCCGTGTCAAGACAAACGGGCAGTAACAACATTGGCTGGTTTCCGGGGAGGCATGTGCCTAGACGGCCAATGTGTCTAAGAAAGGCAGTGTCCCTATAGTGGTCTATAGGGATATTTGAATAGCTCCGGACATGGTTGCTTTTCAGTCGCATGCCAGGTAGAGATTATGGACATGTGCATTTTCCATGCAATTCTGTAGAATACATATAGGGCTCAATTCTGAGTTATTGATAGCCCAGACAGGTTTAGTGGGGCAGGCATGGACCTCTGAAAGGTCAGGGTTGAAACAGTCTATCACATGTCAAGCAATGTGATAGGAAAAGTTGAAACTTTCGCCTCGGGCTCGTTCAGCCGTGGCGAAAGTGGGTGAGGTGATTGGCACTACCCTACCAGGTGAGGTGATTGGCACTGCACCATCCTTACCGACCTCCTAGAGGCACTAACTTGCATAACATGGCTAGTCCGGCCCAACTGCTTCAGAGGCACTCCCTCCACCCCTACCGCATGTGGATCGCGCCTCCTTTTACTGAGGAGCAGGTCCGCTTTGGCAGTTGGCGTTCTTGCTATAGCACCGGAGAGGCTGGGCAAAGCTTCCTGCCAGGTGCACGCACGCAAGCACTGTGTTTTTTCTTAGTAAAGTACGTTTATTGCCGTTGTTTGAGGAGCCTTGGACATACGTCAGAGGTTCTAAAAATAAACTCCTTTCTCCCCTTTCCAGGGATCCCGATAATGTCGTGCTTTGTTTGCTGGCTGCTGACGAAGAACATGACCAAGACGTGGCTCTGCAAATACACTTCACCCTGATCCAGGCCTTCTGCTGCGAGAATGACATCAACATCCTGCGAGTGGGCAACGTGGGTCGGCTGGAGGCCATCCTGGGCGGGCCCGGCACAGAGGAGCCCGGGGCGGACCTGCACTGCGTGCTAGTCAATGTGAGTCAACACCCGCTGACTGAGGGGCCAGCCGGTGGGGGTGGGGGGTGTTGGGGACCATTCTGGAGTCGCACCAAAAAAATGCAGCGTGTGAGTTTACAGCATTTTGTTAGCTGCCTGCAGGCACATAGGTTGGCAGCGCGCGCGTTACAGTTGCGTGCCAACTAAGCCCTCCCTTCCCTTTTATAAAATGCTTCCAAATTTGCATGCTCTTTTGTGAGGTTGCCCAAAGTGAAAACTAAATGTCTCGTAGAAACAACGCGGTCATTTTCACCATTAATTGCACATCGCCCAGTCTACAACTGGCGTGCGGGGTACGGGCACTATATACATAAATGTAAACTGAGGATGTGGCGTAACCAGAGTTGCCGACTTTGAAACTGGGGAATCGGGTTCGAGTCTCGGCGACGGCTCAACATAATGGGTTTTTGTGCAAATTACTTCAGCTCCACGTGCCTACCAAAAATGAATAGGTCCTTGTGTAATGCAACTGGATCTCATGTAAAGGCACTCCGATACCCTAGGGTCGAGTTCGCACTATATTGAACTGCAAAAAAAAAAACACTTTTAAGTAAGAAAGAACCTATCTCCCCGGCCCCGCCGACTTTGGAACTGGCTAACCAGGTTAGAGTCTTGGCGTCCTCTGGTTTTGGGCAAATCACCTAAAACTCTCCGCACCCCCAAATCTACCCCACCCCCAAAGAAAGTGACCTTATGTGATGTAACCAGTGCTCATGGAAAACGCTCCAATACCTTCGGGTCGTGTTCGAGCTATATAAAACTACACAAAACATTGGTTGAATTGGTGTGTAGATAAGTAAGTTGAGGAGGTTATGTGAAATCATGGGCCCTTGTGCTCCTTGAAAGGGATGCACGGTGGGCGTTAGTGCACTCCTGCAGTGCTGCTCCGGTTTCACTCCCTTGCCCCTCCCCCTCTGGCTGCAGACGGTCACACCTCACGCATTCCTCAGCAGCAGGGTTTCGGTGATACGAGCTCACTCAGCACTTGCTGTGCCCACGCTGCTCTTTGCACTGTAATGAGTGCTAAACACGATCTCCTCGGGCACTCAGCGAACTATACTGCAGTTCAAATTGAGTAACATTTATTTGCATTCCTAGCATAGATTGTCATTCAAGAGGTGGCAACACCGGTTTACACGTTCTCATTAATAGCTTACGAATCATTAATGATTACGAATTGATTCTCGAGCTCCATCTGTAACAACTTTTCTTGTTTGCTTATCCCTTTGCACGTAGAAACAACACTGCACCCTGTAAACTTTCAGCGCCATAAGAGATGATCCTTAAAGCCTTGATGAATTTCTGTTAGAGTTTGATTAGCTCATTAGCACTCAGATAAAACAAGCATTGGCAAAGCAAATAGGTTTCGCCTATGCGAGAGCTATTACCTTTGCCAATGTCTTTAATGCATGTTGTACAACAGAGTGGCGTGGGATCAGGGCTTTTAAGTGGGCCGGGTCTCAGCACTGGCAGTTTTTTAAAGGGGGGCTCGAAACGGGTCTCTATCGGGCTCTGTTTTGTGCCCTGGCACAGGCGGTCCTTTTTTTTCCAGACTGCAGTGACAGCAGGCACATCGATATGCGCTGCTCACTTCTCACTGGTGGAGGTTACGGCGTGACGTCATGCCAGCTGAGCGTTGTAGGGGAAGGGAAATCCTTTAAAGAGAGTCATTTTCTCTCTGGATTTCCCGTCTCTTTTTGAAACTCTGGAGCAGCAACATCGTCATGGTGCCACCAGGGCTTTAAGTGGAAGCTTTTTCAATATTATATTTAACAAGCCATAGTTGCTGCTTATTTATCTTCTGTAACTCACAACCATTGACAAAAGCAATAGTCCTGACTTGTTGTTGTAGGCATGATATTACCTGTTGTATCATATATCTGGATGCAATGACAGAAACAGCAAAATACATGTCGGGCGGTACACTATGCTAAGCACAGATTTTTAGCTTACGTGTTTTTAAGCCACGCCCTTAATTACATTGGCCACGCCCCTTTAAGAGACTCTCCCCCCCCCCCCCCAGTTTTTTCATCCCACTTAAAGCCCTGCGTGGGATAGACTAGAGTGACGTGCAGCAGAATAGAGTGTACTGGCATGTTGTACAGTGGCTTGGAGTAGCATAGAGGCATTGTGTAGAGCGGGGTAGAGTGCAGTGGCGCAGAGTGGAGTGCAGTGGGGCAGAGTACAAGGTAGAGGGGTGGGAGGGGAGAGGAACAGGTGAGAGCGAATAGAAGCTAAATAGACAGGGATATGTGGTCTGGACTGAAAACGCAAGAACTCATATGTAGTGCTTGAACACAAAAAAGTAGCTCCAAAAATGGGAGCACTGATAGATACAAGTATTGGCTCCTGCTCCAGGGGAGCGATAAACAAAAGAAGAGTACAATATCCGTGCATGCCATGGCAAACGGGAATGCAGTAAATGAGACCGACACCTAAGCTAACAAATGGTAAGCTGTGGGAGGGCTGTAGGCCCACTGTTTGTAAACAAAAGTTTTGAATGGACAGCGCATGCAATGTCTAGGCAAAACCTTAAAAAGCACTGGTAAAGCGAATAGGTGTGACATTAGCTGCCAGCCCTTTTGCTTTGCCAATGCCTGTTTTGTTTTGTCATGGTTTTTGTAAAATGTTATTGTTGGGGGATTAAACCCAGATCTGTGACTGGGGGTGAATGTTTGCCAATGTGCAGCATTCCGTCCATCATCTTGTGTGTTTTGCATTGTTGGGGGAGCTGCCGGGACCTCCCCAATATAAAGATAAAAACATTGGCTAAAAGCAAAATGGATTCTTTTTGGTCTCAAAAAGCACACATTGCTGTCACAGTAGTCCTTGCCTCATACAGGAAATTCTTTGTTTGGAAATGTGCTCTTTGTGAAAGATCATGCAAAAAAAAAATCTTTGACTCAGCTTTGTGATTATAAGCCAAATAGTAACAACACAAGTCACAAAATAGTAAATATTTAAATGCAAGACATATACTACACTAAATGCCCACAACAGTTTTAAAAAACAAAATCCAAGACCTATCGTGCTGCGTAGAATACCTATGAAAATTGACAACCCATTTCATATCTCTGAATTATTTTGTTCATGATTTCGTAAATAGGTAATTTGGGTATTACACATGCAGGCCTACAATGCTAAACCAATATGTAAGAGGCATCATGGAAATTAAAAATAAGCATATTACAAATAGAATATGTAGTCTCCCAATTGTCCCGGTGGCCAATTGAGGGTTTGACACGATCGATTAACAATCCAATATTTTTCCAAATCAAATAGGACACTGTCCCTGCCTTGGGTGACAAATGCCTTATAAACTAAAATAGAACGAAGAGCTCTAGAAGGCTTCAAATGCATAACAATGCTCCTACTTGTGGAAACTCTAGTCTCGACATACAAGGAGGCCATGGAACTACATTGTCACCTAATGTTTAAATCTAATAAACACAAGCACAAAACACCTCCCATTTCCAGTGCAATGTGGGTCAAGTGCTCACACTATGTCCAACATGCAAAGATTCGATTGCACTAGGGTGTAAGATGTAACTTAAAGTGCTAGTGTGTCGTACTCCCCTCTGTTGTGCAAATATGCTAACGTAAAAGTGCTTAAGTTGTAATTTAGGATTGTTATGAGGAGTTGCCCCAAGCTCAAGGTGCATAATGTGAGTTAAAGTTGAAGGCATCTATTCCTGCTACTGCCATAGGCGCTAGCCTGCAGATAAAGCACAGTAAGGCTGTGCCATCTTTGGTACAATTCTGGAGACCCCTAAGATCAAATAAAAGTACAAACTTCTGGAAAGCAAAGTTGTATCTCTTTCCGGGCAGCATAGATATATGATTCTACTAGGATACAAAAAATCTTCTGAATCAGTTCTAAGGCAAAGGGACATTGCATCCTTGCAGTGTCTTTTGTTATATCCGGCGGTGTGGAATTCCCATAGCCCGACGCCCAGAACATATTGTTGGTGGTCAAGGACAACAAGTTTTCATGTTTATTTTGTCCTTGGGACAAGTAGCCCCAACCCCCCTGCAGCACAAACGTTTTGGCTGCCAGTTTACAGTATCACATTATGGAGCAGGGAAGGGAATTGGGTGCAGTTGAGGTAATATTTGTGTCCATATGTGAATGCTGTTCAAACGTATATGTATGTTTCATTAATGCAAAGCCTTTATTATTAGGTTGAGTGCTCTAAATACATGTTGTAAGCTCAGACTGCACTACTGGCAATGGTTCCAGTAAAAAAAAAAAAAAAATGTGTAAATGTTTCCAAAGTTTAATATGAGGCTGCGTATAATGCTCGCAGAATTTCGACCGACGACGAAAATTAATGATTTATTTAATTTTCCCTCATCATCGTTCGTTGAAATCCCCCCCCCCCCATCCAGTTCCACCGCTCTTACCTGCACGGGCCGCGGCTGAGTGCACCCCTGTTATATGTCTTAGCATTAGTGCAAATTTACGTATTTCATGAATTCACAAGAATTTAAAGAAGTAGACCAGGAAATCATACTCCTAGAAAATATTTGTGAAGTGTATTTTAGCAGTAGCAAATATGCATATGCAGATTTGCTCTTGCGAAAATCTGTTGAGCGTTTACAAATCCACTTTCCATCCAACCTCTTTTTTTCAACCCTGGAAGAAGTTTTATTTCTGCCCTTGTCAGGAGCACATTTCCAACCTTTCTAAGTATGGGAAAAGATTAGAGAAGAGCTGGTGAAAGCCCTTAAAACAGAGGTCTTCAAACTGTGGGGCGCGACCCCCAGGGGGGTCGTGGAGTCCTAGGAAGGGGGTCGCAGATTCCCCAGCTTCACTTGTCCCTGCAAAAAGACAGCCCTCCTGGGATGGCTAATTAAGATCGTTATCAGCTGCTTCCCTGAATGAAAGGCAAATGTGCCTTATCTGTTAATCTGCAAGTGTAAAGGATGCTTGGGAGCAGTTCTGGCTCTTTGTAAAGACAAAGATGTGTTTTTTTGAGTGAAAGTGCAAAGAGTTAACTGGGCTGAGAAGTTCTTGCTTTTAATTTTAACTGCATTTACACAGCCCTTAGTGCCCCTGAAGAGGTGTTGAAGGGACAGTTATGTAAAAAAGAAAACTGCATTACATACGCTCTGGTATTATTAAAACCTACATTTCGAAAGCACCATTTTATTGTAAAACTATTCGCACATTTTGCAGCATTCTATCTTACCCTGTGTGTAATGCAAGTATAAAAAATTGACTTACATATTCACAGTGCTTTCCGTCACAGGCTGTGACTTCGTAGCACTAAAAATACACCACTATTCTCCACTGCACCAATCAAGATTTAATTCTGTGGTTCTCTGGTTACACACAGACCTCTGCAGTGCATTAACTAATAGAAGTTTCATAATGTACTACAGTGCATTTCCCACTGAGCAATAACTTTTTAAATTTATTTTTCATTTACGCTGCCCATTATTTTATATGTAGATACCTAAAGGTGAAAGGGCTTATTTATGAGAGGCTTGCATCGCCAGAGCATCACTTTTTTTTTTTGATGTTCCAGTGGCGCAAGCATCTCAACCATACCTATGAGGCAGTGCAAAGTCTCATAGATATGGAGTAAGACATAGCAGCGCAAGTCACTGCATTGCCTTACTCTGCGTCAAGGTGTTCCATGGGCTTTGCGCGGGTTTCCCACACAAAGCCCATGGATTTTGATGCTGCCCCATACTTACAAAATCACGTAAACCTGGGGCAGCTCCAAAATCTGCCGCCTCTCCAGTGGAGGCGTAACGAGGAGAAATGTTTTCATTTCTCCTCGTTTTTCCTCTTTCCATGTGTGCTACATATTGCAGCTCACATAGAAATAGGAAAACGCCCCTCAGGATTGTTTTGGTGAAGGAAGGTGCCTCTTCCCGTACAAAAACAATCCTGCCTACGTTGGTGCTAGGCAGCAATATGTGAAGGTAAAAGGACTAGAATGCACCGTATTTCATAAATACGGTGCATTCCTGCCCTTTCACATTGGCATAGGGCAGGGCTGCAAGAAGACTTGCAGCGCTGCCCTATGCCAATTCCTCATAAATGAGGCCCTTTGTTTTTAGCTACACCTTTGGCTACACCCCTACGCTCAATGACCTTTGGTTTGCTAAACACTGTTTAATATAATTTCCCCACCGTAAAAATTATTTGCTGTGGTAATTGGGGGCTGTTAGAAATGGGGGTCTCTAGTTGGCAATGGTTTGCACCTTCGTCCAAGTAGGGGCCCTTCCTTCTAGTCAGGGTAAGAGGGATACACTACTGAAATTACCCCTGCTCACCCCCTTGGTAGCTTGGCATGAGCAGTCAGGCTTATTTCAGAGGTAGTGTGTAAAGGATTTGCACATAACCAACAGTAATACAGTGAAAACACTACAAAAGGACACCACACCAGTTTAGAAAAATATCCAATACTTTATACATTCAAAACAAGACTAAAACGATAAAAATCCAACATACAGTACTTAAAAATATGCACTTTGCGGGGAGCTGGCATCGGTCGGTCCGGACTGCGGTGTGGGACGGGGCAGTGTGTCGCAAGACTTACGAGCAGTGCCCCCAAGCACGGTGCGGTCACGGTTGTCGAAGTCAGCGACGGCGTCGGTGAGACCAGGGCGGCAAAGTGAAACGAGGCGGTGCGGAGTGCGGTGCCCACAGGTCACGGTGCAAGCAGCAGCTCGGTGGCCGTCGTCAGTGAGACCGGGGTTGCAGTGCGAGATACAGCGGTGTTCTCTGCGGTGCCTTCAGGACACGGAGCCAGCAGCGGAGTCAGTGACGGAGTCGCTTGCTTTCCCCCACCTCTGTGGCAACTGAAACCACGGTTCCAGAGGCGGTACCCAGAGGTCAGTGAAGTCTTTGCGGTCCCTGAGACTTCAGAACAGGAGGCAAGTTCTACTTCAAGCCCTTGGAGATACTCAGCAACAAGTAAAGAAAATTCAGTCCAGTCCTTTCACTGCCCAAGGCAGAAAGCAACTGCAGGCCAAACCAACAAAGCAACAACACAGCAAAGTTGCAGTACTCCTCTTGGCAGTTCTTCCAGCTCTTCTTCTTGGCAGGTTCCTTGATTCCAGCGAGTTCTAAAGTTCTGGGGTCTGGACCCCAATATTTATACTCCGTTTCTCTTTGTGCTTTTGGGCAGAGAGTGCCTGTGCCCAGCCCAAACCAGTTCCATCCTCTCTGGCCCAGCTTCCTGGCAGGAGGTGGAGACAGCATTGTCCAAGCCAGACCAGGCCCATTCAGGTGCAAGAAAATCTCCTCCCACTACTATAAATACAGCCCAGGTCTATTCAGCCCAGCCCTGACTCATCCAGGAAAGGCAGGATACACCGTGATCCCCCAGTGGCTGTCTGATGAAAATGCACATCCCCAGCCCCTGTCACTCCAAAGCCAGACAGTCAATCCACAAACCCAGCAGAGGCACACAGGATGGCTAAGCAAGAAAATACACACCAGTACATGTCCTACCTTTAATATACACGGCACCCTGCCCAAAGGGGTACCTTGTGCCTACCTTAGGGGTGACTTACATGTAAGAAAAGTGAAGATTAGGGCCTGGCAAGTGGGTGCACTTGCCAGGGCGACATGGCAGTTACAAACCGCGCAGACACTGCAGTGGCAGGTCGGATAACCCTTTTCAGGGCTGCATGGATGAGTGGCACAATCTGTACTGCAGGCCCACCAGCAGCATTTGATTTACAGGCCCTGGCACCCTCAGTGCACTTTACTCGGGACTTACTAGTAAGTCAAACATGCCAATCATGGAAACACCAATCCATAATACAATTTACAATAGGAACACTTGCACTTTAACACTGAACAGAAGTGAGAAAGTGCGCAGAGACACTGAACCAGCAAAAACAGAGTCAAAACTAGGAGGTCAGAAAGGAAAAAAACAGGGGAAACATACCAAAAGATGCCAGATCTAACAGGGGCATTTATGGTTGTCGATAGATGTTGATGATGAGGAGAACCAGTTTCTAGAAAATTTTGTCAGAAGGGGTCCTTATGCCTAAAAAGGTTTGACAAGGGGGTCTCGACATCAAAAAGTTTGAAGACCACTGCCTTAAAACATGCAAGTTAGTAGGTTTACACAGACTTGAAAGGACATTCCAACCCTGGAACTCTTGCTTACTGCTTTCTTCAGCCCCAGTACGTATATAACTGCAGAAAGGAGGCAAAATAAGGAAATTGCTGGTATTCAAGCCCTACAGTAGCATTAGCCCTGGCATAATCAGAGAGGCTATTATCGGAGCTCTGATATAATGAGATTGCTGCCATAATTTGCCGCTGCACTACATGGCTCCAAAGGGACAAGTGGATTTTTTTACAGGACAAGTAGATTTTTTAAGAAACTCGGCCCATGGACAAGTAGATATTTGATTAAATTCCACACTTAGGTAAATACAAGGAGTATGCAGATCCTAACTGAAAGAGGGAGGGGGACACTTCTCCCTTTTATTTTATTTTGTCTATATAGTGTGTATTTGTAAGAATGTGGTTTGAATGAGTGTGAATTTTGGTAATGAATGAATAGACTTAGTTCTTTTTTGTTTCGGGGTGTCTGATTTTACATATATTGTTTGATATTCAAAAGAAATGATCTCTAGAAAATGTAGTAACACAATTTGATACAAATATATGTATTTCTGTAATAATTTTTTATTGAAATGTATGTATATAAAAATATTTATATGTATAATAAAAAGTTTTTAAATATCTAAAGAATATCTTGACTAATATAATAAAATGTTCTGTAGTTTGTCAAGTTTGCTGATCATATCTGGGGTGCTCTGGCATGTTAGAACCTGAACATGTCTTTTGAAAATTAAATAGGTCGGCACAGAGGTTTCCTTATCCTTCTGGTATTCCTGAATGTCTGATATAATCCTAATGTGATTGTGTCCTATTCCTTGACCCAGTTTCCCTATCCTTAATTTAGCACCTGTTTTTCTGTCCAAGCAACCCCTTGTCTATGGTGGTTGGTATTTTGATTCTTGTATTCCTTCAGCATCAGGGATTCTTGACTTTGACTGTAGAGGGTACAATGCTTATGATGTTTTGCATTTGATTGTGGTGTTGCATTTATATTGCACTTCATACCTGTAGAAAGGTCACAAAATCTCTGATTTGAACCTTTTTAGGTCGCAGCCTAACAGACAGCACAGCTGTCTGGTTTGCTAACGACTTCTTGGGGACATTCAGAAAGGCGACCTATTAATGCATTCTGCCTGTTGCTGACCATTGGCTTTGTGGTTTGCAACTCATATGTTCGTGGCATGTGTGATGTAGATACACATGCTTTGCATACTCCTGCCATCTAGTGTTGGGTCCGGATGTTAGCAAGTTGTTTTTCTTCAGAGAAGTCTTTTCCAGTCACGAGGTAAGGTGACTCCTCTTTTCGGTGATATTGCGCATGGGCATCGACTCCATTGTTGGATTGTTTTCTTTCCGCCATCGGGTTCGGACTTGAATTGTAGTGCTCTGGTTCGAAACCATCCTTCGGGTTCCCCTCGGTACGCAATCCACTGTACCCTTGTCGGTATTGTTCTCTACGCGTTTCACTATTCTCCGTGTATCGAATACATCGGAAAACTCCATCTTCAATCGAGAAGACATCGTGGGCGGCCGTTCATTATTAGCCAGTTTTCTGCCGATGGAACGGACTCCGTTTCAATTCTGTCCTCTGTGCCACTCCAAGTACCCGCGCACCGACCTGCATAAAGTCTGCAACTTGTGCCTCACCGGAGCACAAAGAAGAGGAATGTGACGCTTGTCGATCGTTCCGATCGATAAAGACTTTGCAGGATCGTCGGGTTCGACGGAGGGACGTTCAGCGACAAAACATTGAACACACTCCAAATATCTTCAGGGAAGACACCGAATACGAAGAGATGGAGGTGTCCACGGCTGAAGAGGAGGAGGCCATCTCTATCCAAGAATCGGACTCCGAGCTGGAAATTGAGTTAGAGTCTGCAGACGTTACACCAGGACAGGGTGCCGTGAGTAACCAAGCCCTTTTGCCCCTCAAACTCTCTTCGATTAAACAAAAGGCTTCGGCACCACCACTGCCTTCTGGCCATGGTCGGCACCGAGACGCTGCTTACAACGCCCCGCACTCGGGCTCGGCACCAAAACAGTCAGTCAAGCCTTCCGGCTCAGAACCGAGTCGAGAAAAGACATCTTCGGAACCGAAACCTTCGGCTCCAAAAGACAAAAAGGACAAGTCCAGGTCGGTGAAACCTTTGGCGGCGAAATTAAAAGATACCCTTCAAAAGCCTCTGGAACCTATCCTGGACATTATGAAGGAGAAACTGGACCCTAAGCAAAATAAAATGTATATTAATCCAGTGACTGGACATATATTGGCAAAAGGTGTGACACCTTCCAAAAGAAAGATTATCTCAGAGGACACTAGCTGCAAAATTCCTCTAAAAAAGGACATGGCTACAAATCCTATCTACCCTAATCCTCAATCCCATCCACTATCTTCTCCACTACTACCATTGCCAGGCTCAGACCCTTTACACATAACACCTCCGGGTTCTCCACACACACAGCCTGATATAGGGGATGATGATGATGACAATAGTCCACTACCAACAGACCCATGGGATGACTATAATATAGATCCACCAATGGATAATGACCCTGATTTATATCCTGCAAAACCATCCCCTCCTGATGACAACATAGCATATCAGGAGTTGATTTCCAGGGCAGCATCTTACCATGGTGTTACATTATACCAAGAGTCTTTAGAAGAAGACATTTTGTTTGAGACACTAGGTTCTACACATAGAACAAGTCAAAGTTTGCCTATGTTAAAAGGTATGATGAGACATGCCAATGACATTTTTAAAGACCCTGTACGTGCCCGTATATTAACACCTAGGGTTGACAAAAAATACAAACCTCCACTGTCTGATCCCATTTTTATTAGGGACAATTACCTTTAGATTCTCTAGTAGTATCTAATGCTCGCAAAAGAGGAAATTCACAGACTTCAGTAGATGCAACTTCTCAAGACAAGGACTCTAAATTAATAGATGCATCAGGTAAAAGGGTAGCTGCTCAATCCGCTAACCAATAGCACATTGCCAACACACAAGGCTTATTAGCCAGATATGATGGGGCCCACTGGGACGAAATAGAAGACCTGCTCCAATACCTCCCAGATGAGCATAAAAAGAGCACAAGAATTAGTGCAAGAAGGTAAATTAATATCTAATTCCTCCATTAGATATGCCCTAGATGCTGCTGACACTACAGCAGCATTCTCCTTAGACGACATTCATGGCTTAGGATTTTGGGGTTTAAACCGGAGGTTCAGCAATCTATCTTCACTACTCCTTTTGACATAGAACACCTTTTTGGATCTCAAGTAGAAGAGGCACTCGAAAAAATGAAAAAGACACAGCGGTAGCAAAATCTATGGGAGCACTTCAGTCCCCATCTAACAGGCTCCTTTGTCGTTCATTCTATAAAGGAGGATCCAAAGGTAATTCCTCAGACCTTAACGCCTCCTCATTTAAATCCAACACGCAACCCTCTCCATCTTGCGGTTTCTATACAAGTGGGTACAGAGGAAACCATTTCAAGGGTAGAGGTAAAGGCACACCAACACGTACCTCCCCATCTCTCAATAAGCAGAGGCTTGCCTACAATTCCCACCTGTCGGGGGAAGACTTCAACAATTTTTTTCCCATTTGGCAATCAATAACCTCAGACAAATGGGTATTAGACATTATCCAACATGGTTATTGCCTGGAGCTTACCAGCATTCCTCCCAATATTCCACCTCGCGCTCACAAACGTTCATTACAGCACCTACAGCTCCTCAAACAAGAAGTACAAGCGCTTTTAATAAAAGGAGCTATAGAACCAGTTCCATTACAAGACCAAGGGTCAGGGGTTTACTCCCTGTACTTCCTAATCCCCAAAAAGGACGGGTCCCTAAGACCAATATGGGACCGAAGGATGTTAAACCGGTATCTACTGTCAGAACATTTCCATACGGTTACGCTTCAGCAAGTGCGACCACTTCTACAGCAAGGCAACTTTATGTCCACATTAGATTTAAAAGACGCATACTTCCTCATTCCTGTTCACCCAGCACATCGCAAATATCTCAGATTTGTGATGGCAAGAAATCACTATCAATTCAAAGTACTCCCATTCAGAGTTACTACTGCACCCAGAGTGTTCAAAATATGTCTAGCAGTAGGAGCAGCTCATCCTAGAAGACAACAAATTCGTGTCTTCCCATATCTAGACGATTGGCTCATCAAATCCAGCACACAGCAAAAGTGCTTGCAACACACTCAGACTACATTACATCTTCTCCATCAATTGGGATTTACAGTCAATATGCAAAAGTCCCATCTTCATCCCTCACAAATGCAGTTTTATCTGGGAGCGACTCTAAACACTCACACAGCTCTAGCCTCTCCCAATGCAGCCAGGGTTCAAAATCTTCAAACTCTGGTACTGCAATTTCAAACCAACCAATACTTACAGTCAGGACTTTTATGCAACTACTAGGGATGATGGCATCATGCATCGTCATGCCTCTCTCAGACCATTTGGCGTTGAGCAATTCATCACAGAATTCATGTTCTGGCAGAGCACCTCACAGGCGTGAAGAATCAAATTGCCAACCTCCTCAGCAGGATGTGGCAACAAATACACAAATGGGAACTTCATCCCCAAGTTCTCCTTCCATACTTCCAAAAATGGAGATTCCCACAAATAAATCTGTTTGACACAGCAGACAACTCAAAATGCCCAAACTTTGCCTCCTGGTTCCCACACCCTCTATCCAAAGGCAATGCCCTATGGATGAACTGGTCAGGTATATTTGCTTACGCTTTTCCGCCTCTTTCTCTCCTTCCGTTTCTGGTTCAGTAACTCAGGCAAACATCTCTCACACTGATTTTAGTGGCTCCCACATGGGCTCGTCAACCATGGTTCACCACTCTGTTAGAACTATCGGTGATTCCGCATCGAAAGCCGCACCTCAATTCCAGCCTTCTCACTCAGAACCATGGAGAAATCAGACACCCAAACCCCAAGGAGATCGACCTAGCGATCTGGCTCCTGAAGTCATAGAGTTTGGATACTTAAATTTACCACCAGATTGTATGACGATTCTTAAAGAAGCAAGAAAACCTACCACCAGGGCATGTTATAAAGAAAAATGGAAGAGATTTGTTGTATATTGTAACAACAACATTATTAATCCGCTAGATGCATCTATACAAAATATTTATTGTTATATTTTGCATCTACAGCGAGCTGACTGCATATTTGCAAAACAGACAACACTTATCCTTTTTAAAGGTTCCAGTAATTAAAGCCTTTATGGAAGGACTTAAAAGAATAATACTACCCAGGGTACCACCTGCACCAGTTTGGAACCTTAACATCGTTCTCACAAGGCTCATGGGTCCACCTTTTGAGCCATTACACAATTGTACATTACAGTTTCTTTCATGGAAAGTTGCCTTTCTAATTGCTATCACTTCATTAAGGAGAGTAAATGAGCTATAGGCATTAACCATAGAAGAACCCTTCCTTCAACTTCATAAAAATAGAGTAGTTCTTCACACAAACCCAAAAGTGGTTTCTGCTTTTCATATTAACCAATCAGTTGAGTTACCTGTGTTCTTTCCTCAACCTGATTCAGTGGCAGAAAGGGCTCTTCACACACTTGATGTCAGAAGAGCACTATTATACTATATTGAGATGACAAAAGATTTTCGTAAAACAAAGCAACTTTTTGTGGCATTTGCTCCACCTCACAAAGGCAATCCTATCTCTAAATCTGGTATTTCTAGATGGATAGTTAAATGAATTCAAACTTGCTATGTTAAAGCTAAAAGAACTTTATAACTCCAGGAGCATATTCCACTCGAAAAATAGGTGCAAAGTGGTACAAAAACAAGCATGTCAAATAGTAATATTAAAGCGGCGTACAACGTGCACAGTTAGGCTAACATAGGGAAACGACAATGGCCAATGCAGAAAACACTCCCTTTGGTCAGGCAAATAATACAATAAAAAGCACTAAATGACATAAATGTAATTAAAAGATAAACATACTCAAAGCGTAGCTTGTTAAAGCTATATTCTGAAAATGTTTAAAAAGGAATTGTCAGTTTGGAAAAATAATCGAATCATGGTACTTCGGAGGTCTCCATTGTGTCACTCGCCAATTCAAATGCCAAGGATTCCATAAAGGAGTCCGACTTCGCTAATTAAGACTGATGAACAGCCCAAGTCACGAGTTCCAAAGAACAGACCTGATCCTCTGTCCCAGCCGATGCTGGAATAATTACCGGGCAACCTGCATCCGTGTTTGTAGAGCCTGTATTCCGTGGTCCATGTGCCAATGCACATATTTCCTCAAAAGTGAGTGGCTCAAACTTCACATTGTGGAGAAGTCGCAAGCCCAAGAGACAGTCCTGAAAATGGGTCGCTAAGGGACTCATTAGCAGTTCAATGTCCAAGCCAGCAGGCGTCTGCAAAGCCAAACAAATATCCAGTGCCTATTAAAAGGGGCACCAGAAGCAGTGGAACACTGAGTGGACACAGGTAAACCATGCAGACCGGAATGTTAAGGGCAAGTCCAGATCCAGCTCTTCCATTAGAAATATTCCAAAGATCTGAAGCATACGCTTACAATAGTGTTGGAGCTGCCGCAGTTCCAGATGGCCCACAAAAAGAGCATCCATTGCGGAGAAGTAGAAATAGGATGAGAATGCCACATATGATGAATAACAGCAGCGAAAATCCTCCGAACACACTGGAAAAAATGCAGTTAATAAAAGTTGGTGTTATTCCAAAGATAGTTTGGAATAAACTGACATGGACGGAGCCTACAACTTTAAAAAAGTACTTGAGGGCGGCTGTACTAGAGGATTTAAAAATTTGATGCACTAATTCGCTGAAATGCAAGGGAAGGTTTGTATTTAACAGTGACTGACTGTATTTCACTTAAAGTTTTAGCCACCTGCAATTCGAAGGTTTCACGAGCAAATATGAGAGCTACTTCATGTTGAAACAATGACGCTTTGAGTCTGCTTATCTTGTTGAAGTCTGCTTTCAAAGTTGGAATGGAAGGCCACAATCCCATGTGGAAGGGGAAGCAAGACTTTGTTGCAACAAGTGACCATCTGGGAAACAGACAAAATATAGGGGACTCCAGCTCGCATTCCGCAGCAATTTTGATTGATAAGCATTAAATAACTTCAATTTGAAAGAACCATAATGAGGGGAAAAATTGCGGGGATTAGAATTCCTTTTATTTAACAGGCCAGATTCGGCGCTGAAGTATTATATGCTCCATGGATTTTAATATGTTTGCAAACGATTGAATGTCCGACAGAAGAGTCTCATTCCTCTCCAGTAAGAAAAACGTCCTTACTGGCTTGTTCACAATGGTATGTAAAGGGAAGTAACCATAATTCATGAATGAAGCTGCTCATTAGAGGTTCATGTCTACCAACAGGAAAGTGTTCCATGCCAGTGGTGAACTGAAATGTTAAGATCGGCAAAGAAGTAATGCAGTGTATTAACCATACAGCTGAAGGTGTTTCAGCGATAGTATATGGAAGTTGTTCTAACTTTTCTGAATACAGCTTTGTGTATGTAGTGTCCTTCTTCGCCATCAGTTGTTGTTTGCGTGTCAAATTAAAGGGCAGGAATAGATTACTACAGTTCAAGTAGTGCCATGGGACGCGCCAATTTTTAAGTATTTGAAGCGTCCAGCTAAACTGCATAATCGATCTAAGCTGACTTTGTCCATGATACAATGTTGACATGTTACTTTGCATGATATCATTATCAAATTATACAATATTGTTTAAATTTAAATACGAGAAGACAACATGTTAATACTGATATCAACAACAGCAAGCACTTTATCCGAATAATCTTGGTCAACTTGTCTTAAACGTGCAGCAGCTTCCATCTGGGATAATTTCCAAATTTCATTATAGGTAGCATAAATAAATCTTTTAGAACGTGGAGATTTGGGACCTAGAAGAAAATCTGATAAATTCATGTCTTGGGACAGGAGAGAAAGGTGTTGTTTCACTGTATACATTGTGGAATGTTCCAACCATTGTTGGCACTACTTACCCACCGAATAGGTGGTAATAATACCAGAATGTTGTGAGTGAGGGTATCGGGTCTGCTTGATTTGAACCCAGGTGTGGAATTAAGAAGACAAGCATGACAACCATTCGTGCCCACAAGCCACAATAGCCACCCATTAGGACCTAAAGGTGTGGAATTGAATGTACTATTCTGCACCATGCTATTTAGTTGTTCTTCAGTGTAATTTGTCAAACTTTGCAATTAACAAAGTGGGAAATAGTGGGAATTGTCGGGGAGTTCTTTTCTTAAATTTTTGCCAGCCCACCAATGTAGTCTGCTGGATGTTGTCATATCCTGTGAAATTTTGGTGAATTTAGCTTTGTGTTTTAGAACTCCCTTGTGGGGGGAGTTGGACAATGTTCCCATTGTGTATAATTAGACGATGAACTTTTGAGTATTGGCTCTACGTAGAAAATGATGTCCCTAGTGGTGATAACAAAACATGTCAGCATAGTTAGCAGAATTAAGATATAGGTCCTCTGATTCAAAAACAGTATAATGCTCCAGCTCTGAAAGCATAGAATTTTATGGTTTCAACATGCCAATCATCCTAATGTAACCCCGTTACTATTACATCACCCATAGAAACGTTAAACACAAATGGTATATGTAGGGTCTCCGTTGGGTCGAATATGTTGAAAGGAACTTTATCCCAAATAATTCCGTCAGTCACTGGAGCGGCTAAAATGTTGATGACGGACAAGTCTCTTTTCACTTTATGTGAAGATGGGGGGAGGGGGAGGTAGTGGCCATTGAATAACGGGAAAAAAGCAGTCACAATTTCAATCCACATTAACAGGAAAACCAACAAGAGTACGATCCAGACATATTTCCAAGGCGGGATTAGATAAGTCAGGGGAGTGGAATTTACTAAAATATCTTCTTTTCCATGGGCCAAGTTTCGTAATAAATCTACTTCTCCTGTAAAAAAATCTACTTGTCCCTTTGGTGCCATGTATTGCAGCGGCAAATTATGGCAGCAATCTCATTATATCAGAGCTCTGATAATATCCTCTCTGATTATGCCAGAGCTAATGCTATAGTAGGGCTTGAATACTAGCAATTTCCTTATTTTTCCTCCTTTCTGCAGATATACATACCAGGGCTGAAGAAAGCAGTAAGTAAGAGTTCCAGGGTTGTAACGCCCTTTCCATTCTGTGCAAACCTACTAACTTTCATGTTTTACAGGCTTTCACCAGCTCTTCTCTAATCTTTTCCCATACTGAGAAAGGTTGGAAATTTGCTCCTGACAAGGGCAGAAATAAAACTTTTTCCAGGGTTGTAAAAAAGAGGTTGGAATGAAAGTGGACTTGTAAACGCTCAACAGATTTTTGCAAGAGCAAATCTGCATAAGCATATTTGCTACTGCCAAAATACAGTTCACAAATATTTTTAGGAGTACGAGTTCCTGGCCTACGTCTTTACATTCTTGTGAATTCATGAAATACGTATATTTTGCACTAATGCTAAGACATATAACAGGGGTGTGCTTGGGTGAGTTTATTTCAGAATTGGGCCTCTAATTATAGGTGTGGCGTTAACCAAGACCTTTTGTTTTGATTAAAATTTGATCTCTGTCAGCTGGATTCCTTGTGAGTGACAGCATTCTGCTCTTTCATGAGGAGCATATCAGGACACAAAGTAGTTTTGTTGAGTGCCAGGAACTACTGTGGCAATGTGTGCTTTTTGAGACCAAAAAATATTCTTGCTTTTTGCCAATGTTTGTTACAAGGGCGAGGGAGCGACCGCTCCCACAACCATAAAGTTTTACAAAAGCCATGTCAAAACAAGTCATGCTTTGACAAAACCAAAAGACTGACCACCAATGTCAGACCTTTTGGCTTTGCCTATTCTTGTTTATTTTCATGTTTCTCAGAATCTTGCTGAAACTGCTTACATTCATTTTTCCATTATGAATATTTTTGGAAATAATTTCATACATCTTCACATTTTATCAAATGATGCTTTTAAGAAATGGTACCTAAAATTCCACAGTAGTTTAGCAAAACGCTTTTTTCCTGTTTGCATTTTTGTGTGAACATTTTATTTTGAAAGCAACGAATCATCAGTCTTGCTTTCAAGCTTCTCCAAATATTTGCGTCTAATCAGAGAGCATTCTGGGAGCATTATACGTAGCCTCATATTAAATTTAGAAAACGTGTACACTTTTTTTCCCTTTTTCTTTTTACTGGAACCACTGGCAGTAGCGCAGTCTGAGCTTGCAACATTTATTTAGTGCACTCTACCTAATAAAGGCTTTGCATTAATGAACAATACATATAAGTTTGAACAGCATTCACATATGAACACAAGTATTACCCCAACAACCTAATAATAAAGGCTTTGCATTAATGAACCATACATATTCGTTTGAACAGCATTCACATATGAGCACAAGTATTACGTCAACTTCAGACAATTCCCTTCCATGCTCCATAATGTGATACTGTAAACTGGCAGCCAAGTGGTTTGTGCTGCAGGGGGGTTGGGGCTACTTGTACCAAGGACAAAATAAACCTGAAAACGTCTTGTCATCGACCCCGAACAATATGTCCTGGGTGTCGGGCTATAGGAATTCCACACCCCTGATAAGTGTATTCAACCATGAAATAAAAACACAAATCCCTGATGGAGGCGACTGCAAACCAGAAAAACTGACGGAAGAAAAATCATGTTGATCCATATACCTGGAGGTACTTAGTTGAAAAACTGGGGGCTGAGATTCAGCAGTAGGATTTGGAAAATCCAACACAGAGGGATTCACCAACGGTGGATAACATCCGCTGTGGAAGACTCAATAGTAGAAACGACTATTCTTTCAGTCATGTGTTTGGCGGAGGACACAGCCTAAACCCCTTCATCCCCAGCCGGGGAGAATCAACGTCGGTGGTGCTCACGGGCTGCAAAGGCAAGTCTTGTGGAGGAGCGCGAACACCTCCTGGCATACTATGTAGAATCGGCCACATTGTGAAGTTTGACATGTTCAATGGAGACAAAGCATTTGTCCTTAGAACCAGGAAGCGGCAGCAGGATCACATTTCTTGTACCCTGTAAGCCAAGGGCCGGGACAGGCGCACGATAGGATGGACCAAACTCCTTTTTAGATGCAACTTTTTCTCGAACAAGAGCTCTTACTTTTGGAAGCCAGCCGATGTTTGATTAAGCATCTCTTAACCTTTGTAGGTCCTGTAAGACAGCACAGACAGTGGTTATCTATGTCAAAGGTTGCAGCAGCCGCCACAATGTCTGGACAGTCAAGATCTGGAAAATGAATCTTGATTCCAAAAAGTACTTCGTACGAGTCCGCCCACCCAGAGATATTTTGGGAAGGTTACTAAATGCTCGTTGAACCCCATAAAATTGGTTTAATCAGCTGCGCTCTGTACCTAATACTCTCGCTGTTAAGGACTGCTTTAAGTCATGCTTCATTTTCCCCACAAAACAATTGCCCTCTGGCTTATATGGAAAAGAATAATGCATCTGTACACCCATCGTCGTCATTGAATTACGGTACGCTTTAGAACCGAAAGCTGGACCCTGGTCCAAATGTAATGCACAGCAGGCATAAGTTCCGATAAAGACTTGCAAGTCTTTTATAACAGTTCGAGCGTCAGCCGAGCATTGTGGCCAAACCTAGAGGAATCTAGAGAAGAATCAACTAAAACCAAGATAAATTGAAACGCAGTATCCGAAATCAGTAGACCACAATGATCGAGATAAATATAGCCAAAAGGCTTGTTTGTAATCAAGAGATGTGCCTGCGGTGGACGAAACACAGCGGAGCCTTTAATTTGCTGACAAATGTCAGAACACAGGACATACTTTCTGGCCTGTTGGTATAAGCCTCGCCACCAATAGCGTTGCTGTAAGAGCGAGATAGTGGACGCTCTCCTGCATGGGCCGAAGCTACACCTTCATGTGCGACAACAATCAGTACATGTCTGCGGTCTTGGTTGGGGATCCGCGATAGCCAACTCCAGGAATGCTTACAAAAGGAACATTCTGGTTATTTAAATGATAAGTGTATTTTGGAGGAGACCCCCTTGGTAAAGGGGTTCCATTTTTTAGTTCATTCACGGCAGCCAAGATATCATTATCAATACACGTTTTAGAGCATGCAACTGCTGCTACTGTAGCCGTGGCCACTGCAGATTTTGGCTGCTTCATCAGCCAGAGAATTCCCTATAGCATGTGCTTCCACATGTTGATGACTCCATGTATAAATTACATGAGCTTGTGACAACATTTCTTTAAAATCTGCCACTTTAACCCAAAGCAATTTGCACTTGATTGTGCTACCCTTTGAATCTCTGAACTCATTTTGTCGCCAAAAATGTAAGTTCTCCTTGGAGGACTGTACACAGTGTGGGGAATTCTGGATCCGTATTTCCAAATGCTAGAAGCAAAGCCTTCAGTTCAACCAACTGTGTAGCGCAGTCCCCTAAAAACTGCATGCAAGTTGTTTAAGGTTGGAAAACGGCATCCAACATAACACTAATAATGATGGCACATGCAGCAGAATATTGCAACTTAGAACCTATAGCAGGTTGAGATGAACGGTCAGTGTAAATAATATATTTATAATGATCAAGAGGCGGAACAGTAGATGGAAAAGGATATATATGCTCATACTGTAGAAACTCATTTGTTTGCAACGAAGGGTCAAAGACAAAGTCTACATCAACAGCTGTCAAGAAAGTTGCCCATTGGATCCATCTAGGATGCAGGGCTTTAGCGTTAGGAATGCTAGCTTTGGTGACAGCCTCTAAGTCGGGCACGGGAGTAACAACAATAATGGGTTTCCCATGAGCAAATGGCCTTTTTTCAAGGATGGTAATCTGCACGGCAGTCAGTATTTTTTCAGTGGTAGCAAAATGCATTTCTGCTCCAGAATATAAATGCGATTTATATGATATAGGCACTGTCACCTTCGTTAAAGATGATGTAAGTAAATCCAATCGTACCCAGTAAAATGTGGATGACCAGGTTTGTGGTATTGACACATGTATGCAAGTGACGTGTTTCAAGCAAGTCAGATTGTGAAGATCTGAGTGTATCTGTGTGTTTTGATGTCCAACATGCAGTGAAAAAATCAGTGTGTATTAATGCATAAAGAGGTTTTATGCGCTGTGCATAATCAGGAATGTATGTTCAGCAAAATTCCAAAATCCTAGCAGGGACAGCAACTTTTTAAGTGTGTTTGGGGGCTGTAATTGTGCACATTTCTCCAGGAAATTAGGGGCAAGACTTTCCTTCATTGATAAGTTTATATCCCAAGAAAAGGACACTCAGAAATGCTATGTTAGATTTTTTGAAGTTGAACTTGTAACTAAGTCAGCAAATCCTAATATTATGCGAACTACTCTGGCCAAGTGGGGGTTTAATTCATCGTCCATCAGGTAGATGTTGTCTACATAGCACAGAGCATCCTGGTCCTAGACTGCTAAACGCAGACCAGTCTCGGGTCTCAGGAGCCAAATTGGGACTGAAGAAAGCGTTGCAGATACCCAAGGTGGTTTTGTACTTTTTTACGGACTATATTGGTAATGAGTGCCGTACTGTTAGACAATACGATGGGAATGATCCGGTTTTCAAACAGGAAGAAGTGGATTATTCATTTGAGAGACACAGGGCTCAATTACACCCTGGTACTCCAATTAGGAAAGAATGTCATTAACTGGTGCTTTCGCATCCCGTTTAATAGCCTATTGTGGTTGTACCTGTGGTGTGGACCATATAGGAAAAACATAAGGGGAGTTCTTATCCCAACCAACATGATTGCGATATAATGCAGGGGCCAATGCAAGTGCTCATTCGGATGCATACGTTTGTATGACTTCGTCAGGGCAAGGAAAGAAAAGGAAGGAAGAATCACATCCTCACCTTGTGGGAGATACGAGTACAAATGGTGGTGGCCTATCGACCTCCGCCAAGAGTATGTCATAAGACACAGTTAAATTGTCCCAGAATATCGCTATAGTGGTGCATTTAACGTCCCCTTCAATTTGAATAGCTAAGTGATATAATCTGTCAGGAGGGGCTACGCATGTATCCGCAGTTTCAAGTGTAACAAATGTTTCAGTTGCTTTCGTTGCCAGAAACTCCTGGAGATTCTGGCGTACTACGCGACTGTTGCCACACTATTGAGAGTCACCGCCCAACTACTGCTGAGGAGGAGGATTCTCACTGTCTGTGGCATATTTAGCGGTTAAAGCTGCTACTTTTTTTTCTGAAAAGGGGCTTTATATTGAGGATGTTTGTCCTCCTTCTTTATCTTCACGTCAGACAAGCAATGTTTTTCCCTTTTCGGTTTCACGTACTCTTCTGGTCTGCGGTCAGATCGTCGTCCTCTATCGTACTGCTGATCAGACGATTCAGGAAAGGAACGAGGAGAACGTGTATCAGAAATCTGATACCTGTCTGGAGGCTTGATTTTTAGTGCGATCACGAAAATTGTACCGTCTATCAGAGAACCTCCCATGAGGTTTACCTTTCTGTTGATGTTTTGATTTATCCCATGGTTTTTTAGCAAACTACTGGGGTGGTCTGGCATTCTTGTCATTGCTAGGCTTGCCAAGTGGTGGTACCAAAGGTCTGGTTCCCAAACTATTGTGTCCTAAAGACGTATATACATTAGCAATAATTACTGGCGACTCACGTTCGCGGTCGGCTACTACCACCGCGGTAAGTCACTGGCGTATAGCCAAAGATGCTGCTTCACCTTTAATATTAGAAAGAATAATTTCGGAGACAATGGGAAAATTACTCATCAATTTCATCCCGAAAGCAAGGGCAGAACTAGGCCCATGTTCATTCTTGTATCATTTTGAGGACGTTCGGTAGAACGGACATAGAGGAAGTGCCATGACAAAGAGTGTAGACGGTAGCAAAAATAGTCTCCCAGGTGTTGCAGTCACCAAGAGTGGGAAACAGTCCAGTGGGTAAGCACATAGTTAAAAATCTTTGCTTGTCCTGTGGTCCCATAAAGTGAAACATAGCTTCAAGTTGTTTTATTATTATTATTATTATTATTATTTTTGGGCAATCCAAAATGGTATTTCCTCACAATTTGTGGGTCATTTGCCCATAACTGAATGAACAATTACAGGACTAATAACAAGCTCTGCAGGCAACTAGGCTTGCCCTTGCAGGCCAAGTCTAGCTGGACCAGCTAACAGCGTATGCGAAATAAATTACATTAGACGTCTATACAAGACGACAAGGACATTGTACAAACCCTGGATTTGCACAAGATTTAAATTGAGTAAATCAGGATTTGGTGTATACCCAGCTAATTCTGGCCAAGTAGCCCCCTCATTACTGAGAGGACCCACACAAACTGGCCCAGGAACATGGGGAACGGTGTCATTTAACCCAGTCTGGTGTTCCCAGACCATAAGAGGAATTTCTGTAGGCCATAAGGTCTACATGCAGCAGGTGCTGGTGGGGTAGTGTATATATGAAAGGTATTAGTGTTAGCATCCACAGCCAGAAATGTGACCCATGAAAAAAAGACTTAAAAATGAGACGCTGCATCCACTTTAATTACAAAAATTACCGGAGCACCCGCATTAGGGACTACATATTGTCTCAGATTCGCATAGACTGCTGGCTGGCAGTTGGCTGCAATAGCAACAGGTTGCTCCATAATAATTTAATAAAGTATTCAAAGTGTAGCCCAAACAGGGTATCTAACCTTTTAATATTCAAGCTTGAGAAACAAACAGAACTAGGTGTTCCCTAAAAACTGTGGAGGATAAATCCCTAACCCCACGGTAAAAGGTGCGAGGGTATTGCAGACAAACACTACTCAGGATTCCGGCAAATAAATACCTGACCAAAACGTTTGTGGGGCCATTTTGCAGGGATTCTGCTCAGGAACAGAACAATGCTTGGCCCACAGATCATAAGCTTGTAAGGACTGAGTCACCATACCACCTCAGTATCCATGAGCCTGAGACCAACTAGCTTTAGTGCCTCACTTGCCCTCCTAACCTTTCCGGAGAAACAAAATCACGGCAACGGGACACATCCTTTCACTCTTTTACTCACTCGTACTTGTCCACAATAAGTTAAACAAGAGACACAAAGGAAGTTTATCAGATTTATTTAAACTATTGTGCTCTAAGATGCAGTCTTTGCGCCACAATTAGAAAATAAATGCATACTACAAATCTGAACAAAAACAGATTAGCCTAATCCCCCCCACCCCTCCTTTTCTACTGAAGCTAAAGGATTGTATATTATAGATCTCTGGAATTGGTGGCGGACCCCGTACCTTAGTATACATAGCTGGATGTTCTACATCTCAGCTGATGCAGCCCTCTTGCCTCAGGACCTTCGCTCAGTGTGTATCTTTCCAGAATCCTTGTCCTCCATTATATGACAAGACGTGTGTTCACAAACAGCAGCTGCATTCTCTTGTTATGTCTAGGTGCTAGTGTCTGACCAGAGAGAATACCAAGGGGCATTGTTGTGTGACTTTGTCTAGGGTTTTCAGACCAAATCCCAGGAAAAGAACAAAATACAAAAACATGCACAAGTTCTGTGTGAAAATGCAAAGTGGCACAAAAACAAGCATGTCAAACAGTAATATAAAAGCGGCCTACAGCGTGCACATGTAGGCTAACCTAGGTAAAACGACAAATGAGCCATACAGAAAACACACTACAGTGTCTAAGAAGGTCTCCTACAGGTCAAGTCTTTTAAAGAAGCTTTGTGTATCAGTTCAACAGGGTGGGTTTGTCAGGTTAAAGAGGACTGCATTAAGTTGACGGGATAAGTGGGGGTGGGGTGGGGGGGGCGCAGATGGTTTCCTACCTGTTCAGAGCACTTTTCTGATACCCTCTAAAGTCCTTTATCACAGGGAGTTTGAAGAATTAGGTTTGTGAAGGATGCTTTCTTCATGCTTAAATAGTTTCCAGATGTACCACAATTGATTGAAAATGCCGCCTACATTTCACCAAGTACAACAAATGAGGAAGAATTGATCTTTCTGGCAGTTCATATGGAGGGTGTTCTTTTGCATATTCCAGATACATCATCTATTCCACTTAAAGTAGCAGGATGTTTTGGCTAACCTGGTGGATGCAAATTTTGGGAGCTCACACCATTGACCCATAGAAAGAGACACAAACACCCGGATATCATTGGAGGAGACCCAGCAGGCGCTTCTGATTGCTGTTAGGCCTTCTTTTGTGAACTTACCACCAGTGTAACTAGGAATTACATACTTTAATAATGAACTGTTCGAGGGCCGGGGCTTGATGCTGAACATGGTGGATGCGTTTTTGCATCCACCATAGCATTCCCAAACTGCTGCTGAGCACTGAGGGAGTCCCTTTAATCTTAATGCGGCCCAAGCTCTGGGCTGATTCTGAGCCAATGGGAGGCCTGAAGGAGTTGGCCCTGTGACAGACGGCAGAGCAGATAAGTGGAGCCGTGCTGCGGCAGATGTTGGGATTGCTGTGCAGCCCTTATCCTTCTCCCTGGTCGGGGAGGTTGAGAGACGGTGTGCTGAGGAAGAGGTGCGCCCAACACCTCGGGTGATGCCTGGTGGCGGGGTGGCTTCGGCCCGTTAGTGGGCCTTGGAGAGGACTGTGGCCTTTGCTAGGCCTCACTGACCGAAACTGGGAGCATAGGATAGCAGGGCAGGACGCCTGCTGTAGCTTCTATTCTTAGGCCTGGGGTGGTGCTTGTGCAGCTGCACAGCCCTAGGCTCGATCTACAGTGATTGCGCTGGGCCTCCCATACACCCTTTTTGTCAGAGCTGTGGAATGGAACTTGCGGGATTTAGAGGACACTCACTTTGTGAAACAATTTCATTGTAAACAGCATGTAGAAGTCCTGTTTGGCAACTGATCCTACATATCTCTCAGTGAGTGACTTTTTGAACCTTCTGGGGAGTATCCAGGCAGGGGATGAGGCAAAGCTATGGGAGTACAGAGACTTTAGAACCCTTTGTCGAATCTACTGAATATCACTTAGTTTGCATAATTCACCACCAGGTGTTTCACTGCCCCATCCCTACCACCTGTTCTGTTCTGGGGGCCAGCTTTTCAATGTGCTGTGGACAGCCAATATGCTTGCCTCGCTCCAATAAACCTCAAAAACTGCGGGGGGGGGCAGATGCCCATTTGTGTATCATCCTTTGCCTACCTATAGACTGTAATAGTGTAAATGACAAACCAAATCCACAAACCGGGGAGGATTGATAAGTTTGCACGCAACACTTTTCAGCCAGAGACTCAGACCGTTAAACTCTCCAATATTACCTCAACCACATCTGAATTACAGATCAAGGACGATGGGCACCACCAACACTATTCTGGAAGCTATCTCGGACTCGCGTACTGCATTTGAACATGAAATAGGAGAGGTAGGCCTAGATGCATTATTGCTGCACAATGATCTATGCCATACCGTGGACAGTAGTACACAAAAGGACAACCCAATATTCCATTGTGGGCTTAGGTAACTATGGTAAGGTAGGCAAAGGTGCCAACAAGGGATTCACTTGGAAGCATGAATGTTGAGGACATTTATCATTACACTGTGATGTCCGAGCGTGACATCTCAAATAGATTGGTTTATAATTAATACACAGAAAACATTTAAAGATAAATAGAATTAATCATGTTGGCAGGTGTCAGGAAGACTGATAACGATGATACACTGAACCACGTAGGATCGCCCCGTAGAACTTCAACCTAGAATTCATGCAATATTTAGCAATTTATCGTGAATCAGTAGTTTCACCAACTATTTTGTGGGAAGCTCTCAAACCTGTAATTCGTGGTAAAGCTTTTTGTATTCTCTCCTATCTTAAGTATCAGAATCTAGATAAAGTAGATTGACAGGCAGAAGATCTACCACATTCTCAGTAGCAGGCCCAAAGTGACCCAATCCGAAGCAAATGTTGATGACCTTAAACATGAGCAGTCGCTACTTGGTATTGCAAAACTGATGCAACATGCCTTACAAAGTCAATTCTATGAACATAACGACAGAGCTGTTGCATTGCTATGCTATTGTGGCGACAGAGTTGTTACGAGTATTCGAATTACTGGAGGCACAATTGTCACTTACCCTGAAGCAATGGGCCTAGTTTTCACTTAGTACTATCAGAAGCTTTACCATTCGAGTGGTCCAGAGATCAACAGTTCCTCCTTAGAATTTCTAGAGGTACTTCCATTATCCTGCCTTTTCCATGCTGACGGTATTGCCATAGACGGGTGACACACTAGACGAAGTATCACATGCCATAGGTCAACTCAAAACGTACGAGACCCCGGGCCCTACTGGTTTCCTAAGGAAGTTTTTTTAAAGGCTTACTTGCTAGCCGAACCTCTGCATCAATTCTTGTTAACCTCTACATCCACCGGAGCCCTTCCCAATGATTTATGCTAGGCCACTATCACAGTTTTACTAAAACCTGGCCATGCAGCCTCAGATAGGCCCATGTCACTCTTCAGTTGCGACTAAAAACCCTTTTTCAAGTGACCGACACGTTGATTAAACCAGATCAGAGTGGCATTATGCCGCAAAGACCCACCAGGCACAACATAAGAAGGGTTACTAATGCTATTGCACTTTTCTATAGGTAGAGGGGTTCATTGGTATTGTTATTGGTGTATTTCCTGAAAGCTTTTGATAGGCTCTGTGGGGACTAGGTTTTTACTCTCCTATGTCGTCTGAACTTCAGCGAACGTTTCTGCTGCTATGTTAAGCTTCGTTGCACAAACATAACAGCCAGGGTACGAATCAATAATATCTTATCTCGTCCCATCCAGATATCCCAGGACAATCATCAGGGCGGTCACCTCACCCCTTTACTTTTTGCTGTATCCATCGAGCCCTTGGCAGCATGGCTTTTCCATGATGCATCATTTACAGAATTCCAAGAGAGTCTGGGGATGGAGGGCAAAGTTTTGCTTTATGTAAACAACCTCCTTCTGTTTCTGTCCAACCTAATTGTATTGGGTCTTAGTGTAATCCAAATGTGGTCTTCACTGTCGGCTCTGTGTTAATTGGGACAAGTCCCTCATATTCCCATTAAACGAGCCTCATAACAGTGATAAGTGGGCTCATCAGTCCTCAATTCGAATAACTCTCCATTCCTTTCAGTATCCGGGAATGTATATTTCTCATACTTTTACATAGGCATTTACTCAAAACTTAAAGACCGATGCACAGCTGTCTCCCCTGAGGCCTTGCTCTTAGGAAACCACACCCTGCCTCACTAATGGTGGCACTTCCTCATCTACTATATATACTTCAGAATGACTCCTTCCACAACAATTCTTTATCATCTTTCTAATGACAAAAACATGCACCCCACATATCTATGCAAAAAAACGAAAAATCTATATGACTGCACACTGGCAATGGCTGATCCTCTCTTCTATTATAGGGCTGCCCAACTCCCCGTCCTCATCGAGTGGCTGTTTAAAACTGGAGGGCACCCGGGTGGTAGAACATAATTATGGGCCCTAGGGAATGTACAGCCCTTGCACTATATCTATAGAGCAACACACCCTCGAGACAAACTACTTCTGAAACCAGTCTGTAAAGGCTAGAGGTTGTCCTTGGGAACATGCAGGTGTCTGGGACAGTGTGGTCCCAATACTGAGTGATCATTGAATGATCCCTCCTTCCTTGTTGTCATAGTGTGGGCATTTTCTGTTGACTGTTTGTGGACGTCTCAAAACCAAAAGCTTACAAGTTCAGAGTGCTGCATAGGTGATGCAAAACACCAGCTAAAAACTCTTTGGAGTTTGGCTAGCTCCCTGGCTAGGGTGAGAACTGCTTTTTGTGGAGGACATTTACAACACCAACAACACTCTAAATAGTCCCACCTCAAATGTCTGCTTTTCTGGCAGAATCTGTAAGCGTCGGTTTAGCACGGTGCTATTCATGCAAAGCTGGAAACATGAAAAAAACTTTTTTGCAGCAAATCATTTAAGCATATGAAGAGCTAGTGCTATCCACACTTAGCCGAAAAATGACACACATTTTCCCATTCAGACAGAGTACCACAGCTTTCATAAATCTTCCCAATGTAACCTGGAGTAAGTAAAAGCAGCTCCTGGTGTTTTTCGTTCTAATTAGAACTGTAGGTCAAAATTCAATGCACACAAGCTTGGAATGCTGCTAAATTTTCCAAAACACCTGTTACGAAGTGCCTGGGTGTTGGCTGCAGAAAAAGGCAAAAGACTCTATTACTTTGGTTTGGGCAGGGGTTGTAGTCGCAAACACAGCCCAGCACTTCTGCGTTACTCCCTCCATAGCATGGAAGAGCATGGATGGCTCCAGTTTCCTTATTGTCTGGCACCCTCACATAGCCACCGTTCCCCATTTACCACCTGCTCAGAGCCCTAAGTGGTTGTTTTTTCGTATTAGAATCAATTGGTTGTTTATGTATTTTCACCCTGTTTGCTCCTTTATACTTTGATACCTTTGGGAATAAAATGTGATCATAATGCTACCTACCTGAGTCCCTTTTGGTACAGGTGTTGATATTCTGTTTGAAATTTGGAACTGTGCATCTATGAATTCTAAATATTGTGTTTACATGAAGTTGCATTGCAGAACGGTAAGGACTGCAGTTCTTGGGTTGAGCCCACCAGACTTCGCAAGTTGTTTGGTTGCAAAAGCTCTGTTGTATCAAGACACCGTGAATCCTACCTTAAGCCTACGATGTGGCCTTGCAGATACTGTATGAACCAACTCCACAGACCTTTCCTCTTACTTGTTGTTAACCAGACAAGGAAGGAGGCTGGGGTACGGGGGAGGAAGTCCTGGGTGTTCCAGAATAGTAGTCCCTCTGGGTAAGCGCTGCTACACCTTGAACAAGGTCGATACTCATGAAATGTATCTGTCCCCTGTGTGCTCCCCCCCACCCCTGGTTCTGATCTCTACCTGAAAAATAGAAGGGGCGCATGTGAATGGGACATCTGTGGTTGTAGGGTGTGGGATGCAGTACTGGAAGAAGTAGAGCTGTGGATCACCCGGTAGAAAGCTTCTATAAAACAAGACATATGTCAGGACAGCGTTGGGTATTTATTATCCATAAACATACATTCAAGCTACTGGGAAAATGGGTCTTTGGGATAATAACCTGGATTTGAGAAGAACTGTCAATAGTTCAGGAATCCATAGAAAAGAGACTCAGTTAGGAAGTCACTGAGTGCACTTATGCTTTTTGGCCAACCAAATGGGTATCGTCCCCAGTGTAGCCTAGCGTAGGGAATGGAAATATGCAAATGATGCTCATTCCAAATCAAGTATTTGTAGATGCGCTCCATGCACTTATCCATACACAAATAATAATTAAGTATTGCGCTCCGTGCGCTTGTTCAAGTGCCCCAAAGTGGATTTCATTAACCCCTTCGCTGCTAGGCCTTTCCCCCCCTCCCCCCTGTGCTAAGCCTTTTTTTGGCTATTTAGGGTAGTTTGCGCTTAGGCCCCTGTAACTTTTTGACCACATAAGGTATCCACGCCAAATTTGCGTCCTTTTCTTCCAACATCATGGGGATTCTAAAGGTACCCAGGGTTTGTGGATTCCCCTGGAGAGGACCCAGAAATTAACCAAAATTACAGCGAAATTTTGTTTTTTTGTGGGAAAAATGGGGAAAAAGTGCTGGCAATGAAAGGGTCTGTTTTTATCCCTGCAAATGGTATCAACAAAGGGTTTGCCGGGCTGAAATCACAATTTTCCCAGCTTTCACGGACTGACAGACTTTTGTCAGAAAACCAACATTTTTTACACAGTTTTGGCATTTTACTGGGACATAGCCTATTTTTGAAATTTTTTGTGCTTTCAACCTTCTTCCAGTTAATGGTAGAAATGGGTATGAAAGCAATAATGGATCCTGGAAAGCTATACATTTTAGAAAAGTAGACTGAATTCAGCAAGGGGTCATTTGTGTAGATCCTTCAAGGTTTCTTTATAGAAACTAACAGTTGAAAATAGGAAAAATTGAAAATGAGTTGGAAAAAAACAGCCATTTGTCCAACGTCTCTATATGTGTGTGTGTGTATGTATATATATATATATATATATATATATATATATATATATATATATATATATATTCCACAAACAAACGCCCATTTGAGGAGCCACAGTGGAAAGTAAGCCTTTAATGCAGGATGTTGCCTGCGCAGAACACAAACCGTGTCATCTTCCAAAATTAAAACCCCAACGCGTTTCGAACTGAAAAGTTCTTGCTCGCGGGCTCAGGAAGTGCTGTGGCAGTGTTGATTGGGAACACCTTGATAAGTACACATGGCTCCGCCTCCCATGTCAAGTGCCGCTAGGCATGCTGGAGCCTGTAGTTCCACTTCGTTTTGCCCCTGTGGGTACTGCCATCCGACACAAAAGTACTCCATAATAAACACCAAAGTGGGTGAAGTTAGACTCCGTGGTGACTGCGCTATGCAGTAAGCAATCCTGCACGTAGCCTTTCCACTCCTGGCGCTCCAACCTTCAGAGCGCTGGATCTGCTTGGAATCAGCAGCGGGCTTCCTCGCGACCGGGACCGGCCGCAATACATAATCCACAAACAAACGCCCATTTGAGGAGCCACAGTGGAAAGTAAGCCTTTAATGCAAGATGTTGCCTGCGCAGAACACAGTGTCATCTTCCAAAATTAAAACCCCAACGCTTTTCGAACTGAAAAGTTCTTGCTCACGGGCTCAGGAAGTGCTGTGGCAGTGTTGATTGGGAACACCTTGATAAGTACACATGCATAGCGCAGTCACCACGGAGTCTACCTTCACCCACTTTGGTGTTTATTATGGAGTACTTTTGTGTCGGATGGCAGAACCCACAGGGGCAAAACGAAGTGGAACTACAGGCTCCAGCATGCCTAGCGGCACTTGACATGGGAGGCGGAGCCATGTGTACTTATCAAGGTGTTCCCAATCAACACTGCCACAGCACTTCCTGAGCCCGTGAGCAAGAACTTTTCAGTTCGAAACGCGTTGGGGTTTTAATTTTGGAAGATGACACTGTTTGTGTTCTGCGCAGGCAACATCCTGCAAACAAGCCGGAAAATGTTAACATGCTTCCTGCGCGTGTAGGAATAAAAATGACTATTCATCAGAAAAGCGCTCCATGTGCTATTACTCTCGGAATCCTGTGAGGGTGGAGGTCATAAATCACGCGCTCCAGCGCGTTCCTTTGAGTTAGTGGAACTGTAGAAATGCGACTTCCAAATCCAGAAAGAGAATGGAAGCCTCCCCGTGTACATGACCTAAATATGCGTCACATCCCGGAAGCTCACTGATGTCACGAGAAGCTGACTGTTGAAAAGCATATACCACTGACCTGAAAGTGGATGTGTTTTGCTGGAGTCCTCGGGGGCTTTTGCTCGCTTTAAATATGTGTCGCACAGCCCTCATGTCCGTTGGGGGGGTGTGGGGGGGGAGGTGAGTACCATGTTGAGTGCAGATCGACTCAGCCCGAACCATGACATGTTGTGGACTTACCAAGAGATTACAGCCTTACCATTGGTTGTCACCCTTGTCACTCTCGTTTGCTTGCTTCTATTTCTTTGCCTTTTCTGGTTTATCATGAGTCTTTCCATCCCCTAGAGCATAGCCTCTGTATAGACTTTGTTATTGGCTGTCCTTCCACTGTTCACTTTTAGGGATTTTTCTTTTCTTTTTGGTTAGGCATTTCTTGAGAGTGCATTTGCTTTTCCAAAAGCCCACGCCATGCTCTGTGGTTCTCTCTTGTGTACTTCACCCGCCCCTCACACTCTGTTGTTCTCACTCGTGTGCTTGTCCCCACTCTTCGTATTTCAGTCCCTTTTGAGTGATTCTCCTTTTTCATGTTTCTCCCCCCTTGCCCCATGTTCTTCTCTTCCTTGTGCTGTGTTCTTCAATTCGTGTGTGCTTCTCCCCTGCTCCAACATGTTGCTCTCTGCTTTGTACAATGCTGTCTCCTTCTCGCCCCCACCTATGCCCTCCTCCTTTCCCACTCTTCCTCCACATCCACCATCTTGGATCGGTAAATAAAGAATTAAAGCAAATGGTGCGCATCATTTCGCTGGTGCACGCATGCGTTCTGATGCATGTGATCATGCCATGGTGCATTTTTAAAGTAATTTATTTAATTTGAACCATTCTGCACAGTGTCTGGCTGTAGAGCATCGCCAAAAGACGTTGGTAAAGCCAGTAGGTGCCACGGGTGAGACCTACTGGCATTGCAATGCTTGTTGTCGACTGGATCTAGATAGTACTGTTCATGTCCTATTTAACTTCTGTGTTATCAAAAGACACATAGTTGGACTCTTTATTCTGTGATACTGATAGAGTGAATGCAGAAAATGCTGTTGCTATTTTAATTGTAGCTAAATCTTTCATTATATTCATAAAAGATGTTTATCCTGCGTAGTGGACTATCAAAACTTAACTGCTTGTATTAGCTCCGAATTAGGCAGCTCAGTTTATCCAGGCATGAATAAATGTGAAAAACATATTTGCGTAACTTACCCTACTGGGACGGTCCCTCCCAGAGTTCACCTGGTAACATGCTACATCCTTCCTCTGCTGCAGACAAGATACCCCTCACTAAAGCCTTTGTGGGGCCCCTCTTTGACTCCTTCGATATACGATAGAGTGAGGCAGATATATGTCTGAATCGATCTGTATGCGCTAAGCCAGAGTCCGGTCTAGGTGAAGAGCCAGGTCTTCCATCGCTCGCAGAAATCAAGAACTGAGGAGGAGGCTCTGATGTGCAGTGGCAAGTCGTTCCAGGCTTTAGGAGCGAGGTAATAAAAGGCAGGATCACTGCGTAATGTTCTGCGTATGCCGTGGGGAGTGCAATTAGTAGTCCAGCTGAGCAAAGGTGTCTGTTAGGTTTGTGAAAGTTTATGCAGTTGTTGAGGTATGTGGGGCCAGTGTTGTGTAAGGCTTTGTATATGTGCATGAGGTGTTTTAAGAGTCTTGTTTGTGGACTGAAAGCCAGTGGAGCTCTTTGATGTGCAGGGTGGGAGGTTGAGGGTGAGCCTGGCTGCAGTTTTGTATGGTCTGGAGTCTTCAAGTCAGTTGAGAGTTGATACCAGCATAGAGTGCAGTGCTGTAGTCCAGCTTGGGTGACAATTCTGCGGGTTTTTGTGGGGGAGCCATTTGTAAGATCTTTTTGAGCATCTTGAGTGTGGGGAAGCAGAAAACCGACCGCATTCACCTGGCCGGTTATAGTGGTTGCTGATTACTATTCCGAGGTTCTTTGCATGGGTTGCCGGTAGGGGTGTGGGTCCAAATTGGGCAGGCCACTAGGCGGAGTCCCACAGCGAGGTGTCTTTCCTGAAGATTAGTACTTTAGTCTGTGTTGAGCTTGAGGCAGTTGGTTTTCATCCATCTGGCAACTTCGGTCAGGCAGGCGGAGAAATTGGTCAAGGTTTTTGGCATTTTACCAGAGAGCATGAGCTGGGTGTCGTCTGCATAGGATATGATGTTGATTTTGTGGGCGTGGATGATGCTGGCAAGTGGGGTCATGTAGGCGTTGAACAGAGTGGGACTGTTCTTTTCCCCAGTCACCAGAAATACACTAGCAGTTTGTGATGCTGTAGCAAAGAGAAGGGGCCTCACAACATTTCCCTCCCCTCTCACTCCGATAATCTCCAATCCAAAATTCACTCCATCCCTCGCTGAGGACTAATTTGAGGCATGGCAGGCAGCTAACTACAAACGCATAAGGGACAAATGAGATGGGGATACCCTTTAGTCAACTTAGGAACAATATGGTCTCCCGCAGGTGGAATGTTTGCTCTAGCTGCAAATTAGGCACTGGGTATCTAATAAGTCCGTTAAGGCAGCAGCCAGCGGACACTTAGCAACATTAGAAAACTGGATTCTATCAAAAAAATAACAAGAAGGGCCCACTCTCTGAAATGCATGCCCTCTTGTCTGCTGCCTCACCGCTCATCCGGTCCTCAAGTTAGAGGAGATGGGAGAAAGAACTGGGCTGGACTTTTACTGAGTGGGATGAGAGGTTTCATAGGGCAGGCACCATGGTGCGCTCCATGACAAGCAAGGAAGCAATGACGAAAATAGTGGCATATTGAAACTAAACCCCAACTCGACTACATGAATGGTTCCCCCAGAGATCAGACAAATGCTAGAGAAGATCTGGGGAGCTGGTATGTTGAGACATCTCTTCAGGCACTGCCCCAAACTGACTTGCTACCGAAGCGAGGTCTGAGATGACACAGACTGAATAGCTGGTCTGGAAATGGCATGCGTCCCTGCATACACAATCTTAGGGCTCCTCAACTAACCGTAATTTCCACTACACTCACTGTCCGAAAATGATAAATGGCAACTGCTCTATATGTGGCACACCAGGTAATTCTGTCCCTCGGGGACACATATAAAGCTCCCGAGCCTAGATATTGGCTCTACCGAATCTGGGATCTGCAGAGAATTGATAAGCTTACCATCTCTCTAGAATGTGGCGACAAACCCTTCCTGAAGGTTCGGACCCAGTTTCTTTCCTTCCTCTTCACCGAATTTAGAGAACTGACGTGCCCTAAATACGTAAATGTTACGTATTCTCCATGACTTTGAAGTGCCCTGTCTAATAGGCTCTAGCCAAGGGAGGGTTTAGTGCGTTGGCCCACAGTACCACAGGAGGTGTGATTACGAAGCACACAGTATACTCTCGCAAAAGAGTCTCATTTTGGCAGTCCATCTCTTATCGCCACCGTCGCCCTCCTTCCCCCGCTTTTTGTTTGTTTATTATGATTTCCAGGTTTGTTGAACGGAAGCGGTTGAGAGGGTGTTAGTTCACTGTTTCCAAATGCATAATATTCGCCAGCCTCCGGGATATAGGTGTTCCAACTGCTGTCACTAATTTAAATGCCAATAAAGAAAATTGATCCATAAAGCAGAATCAACAGCTTAAAAAAGTAGGCCTCCCTAAGGGTATTCTAAAACATTATTCTTTATAAGACAATAGCTGACTTTTATGAGCCAGTCGCCATATGCTTCGAAGTAATGTGCCAAAGCAGCTGAAGCTTTGACAGCCAGATTGCAGGTTTGAAGTGTCCAACTAAGAGGCTTATCAGCCTTCTCTAGTGTGTACCTTCATATTCATGAAGTAAACATTCGAAAACCAATTAATGTTTTTTTGGGGGTGGGTGGGGGTTGTGTACAGTTGCGTATCATGTTTTTAAAGATTTTAAAGTGGAATAATGGTTTAATTAGAAAGCAAGCCAATAGTCTGCATTTTTAAGTTAGCAATAGCCAAGACATTTTAATTTTACAAAATGTATATATATAATATACTTAGATATAGGGGCTTTCAGCCATCCCTCTTCATCCATTGGTCTGTTATTTTTCAGCCAGCCCTCTTCATCCATTGGTCTGTTATTCTGTAATTCAACATTTTCTGCATACCACTACAACATACTTTATGGGGCAATGGATCAACCCCCTTCAGCCATTTGCTAACTTCACTGTGAGGGGTTGTATTCTGCCCTTTAACAAAGATGTGCGCAAATTCTTTTTCAGAATGAAGGACTCCCCTTTGGCACTTATTTATACGTTAGGGGTTTATTAGATATCCGTACCACCACCTGCTATGATGGTTTCATGCTTAGCTTTTCAGTTGCAAAGGCCACTGTATCAGAAATAGAAAATACATAATTCCACATCGAATGCATAAAATAAATGGGAAACTTTATTCCCAATGTCTTCTTCCTCGAAGAAGTCCACCTGATGAATAGAAACGCGTATGGAAATTGTGATTTAACCACTTTAAAGAAGAAAATAAAGCAACTCGCATTGCTGTTGAATGCTTGCACTTGCCCATAGGTGTACCAATCGATTTTAATTTTCTGATCTGGCTAGACACTTAAATATGCACATTTTTCTCTTGGAAATCGCTGTTGCCATGCTGCAAATAGTGCAGCTTTTCAGATTGTGAATGCATACATTTCTGACAAAGTCAAAAGAACCGTACAAACGAGTTTTACCAACGATGGAGTTAATGTGACCAAAAGCAAATCTCCGACCTTTTACAGGAAATAACGAAAAGTCAGAATCAAATGTTTTGAGTCTTCCTCAAAGTGCATAAAACTCGATAAATGATTGTTGTGCTTTTAATTATTGTTTGAAGTCTGGAAAAGGATCAACTTGGCTACCAAATTCTTGCTTATCAAATTGATTACATATATGTTGTCAAGCTCAGTAATACACAAATTATGACAAAGCCTGAAAATGATAACCACAAAGTATGCTGAGATCGTCTGACGAATGGAGATATTCACTCATTCAGCATGTGAGCGTAAACAGTCTCCATGCTGGAGAAATGCAAATTGGCAATTTTTTATATAAAAAATAATTTTCATTGTATAGTGAGAAAGTGTGTTCCTGTTGGTTATTCATTTTAAGGTTTCGTCTAGCAGTGCAGAAAACCATTATGGCCTTATTAGAACGTACAGTGGGCTTAAAGCCCACCTATTGTCTACCATTGGTTGGCGTTTTGCCACTCTTATTTGCTTGCATGTGATTCAGTGGATTGTCTTGCCCATTGCATGTTGCCTTTGTCAATGATTGTTTTGCAATGGCTTTATAAAACATTGTTGTCGGAGCTACCAGGCACTTGCTAATAATAACAAGCATTGGCAAAGCCAATAGGTCTTGCCTATGCTAGAGTTATTGGCTTTGCCATTGTGTTTTAGCTATGTTGTACACCAGCGTGGCTGCTGTTCAGCATGGCTAAAAGTTAGTGGCATAGAGGAGAGTGGCGTGGAGTGTCGTAGAGTGGAATGGAGTAGAGTGTTGTGGAGTGGCACAGAGAGTCATGTATTGAAGTGGCATAGAATGGAGTTGCGTAGAGTGGACTGGTGTAAAGTACATTGCTGTAGAATACTGCAGAGTGCAATGGCGTAGAGTGCAGCGGCATACAATGCAATGTCGTAGATTAGAGTGTTGCATAGTAGAGTGCAGTGGTGCAGGGTAGAATGCCACAGCGTACAGTGGTGTAGAGTAAAGTGGCACTATATTCCACTCCACGCCATAGAGTGCAGTGGCATAGAGTGGATGGGCATAGAGTGCAGTGATGTTGAGTACAGTGGTGCAGAGTAGAGTGCAGTAGCCTAGAGTGCATTGGCATATAGTGTTGCAGAGTATAGTGACATAGAGTGCAGCACATGCAATGCAGTGGCGTAGATTACAGTGGTGCAGAATAGAGTGACAATGGAGTGGCGTAGAGTGGAGTGATGCAGAGTGCACTAGCATAGAGTGGAAGTGCAGAGTAGAGTGACGTAGAGTGCATTGGCATAGAGTGGTGTAGAGTGCAGTGGTTTCGATTGCAGTGGAGTAGAGTGGCACAAAGTTATGGGGCATAGAATATATTGTTTCAGAGTAGAGTAGCATAGAGTAAAGTGACTTAGTGTGTATTGGAATAGAGTAAAATAAAGAGGTGTAGAGTGCAGTGGCATGGAGTGGTGCAGAGTAGAGTCTAGTATGCATGGTGTGGTAGCACACTGCCATTACAGACAACACATTTGCAATTGAAATTACCATTACTATTGCACAGACATACAGTTTTACTAATAAAACTATACAGTGCACAAACAATAATGTGTGGAAATGGCATCACCTAGTGTATTGATTTGTGTTGATCATATTGAAGTATTTCCAGTACAGTTCAGCATTAACAAAAAATGTGCTTCATTTGTGCATTCATAATTCTGATATATTCTGAAATACTTGTACAGTTCATTTAAATGTTGTGTGCAATAAAAAACGTTCCTACCCCCAGTATCCAGCAAGATTGTTACATAAATCCTCTCACTTTGAAGTCCGAGAAAGAAAAGTAAACACCAAGCTCCCTGGAAGGCAGAGCCTGACATTTGACCTTTCTTTGAATGCACAGCTAATGTGAAAAGATAAGAACATGATTTACAGTGCTATTTACAAAAAGTAACACTTGGAAGAATACAAGGGGAGTTGGTGTGAAAAGGTTTTGCTCCTTGTGAGGGACAAACTCACCCTGGACAGCCTAAAACAAATAAAGCCAGTAAATAGTAAGCCAGAAAATGTGAGTTACAAACCACAAAGCCAGTGGTAAGCAAAGGGTGGAATGCATTCCCAGGGAAGCTTTCTGAATGTCCCCAAGATGTCTTTAGCAAACCAGACAGCTGTGCTGTTTGGTAGGCTTCGACCTAAAAATGCACTGGGGAAAACAAAAATATGTTTTGGTATCAAAAAGCACACATTGCCATAGTTGTCCCTGACACTTAAGGAACTACATTGTGCATGGATGTGCTGCTTGTGAAAAAGCAGAATGCCGGCACTATCAGTGAAGTTACCGAATGGCTGCAGTGGGTGGGAAAAAATGAGAATGAAGAGGGCTACGTGAAAGCCCCAATAAGTAAATATATCACACATTTAATTTTAGTAAAATCAAAAGGTCTTGCCTAATCAAGGCCTAAAAAGGCAAACTATTGAAGTTCCAGTAGAGCTCGAGGAGGTAAAATATTGTCTTCACTCTTGAGGTGTTGACATTTTCTTCCCTGGTCTTTATTTGCAATGCCATGTGGAGTGCAATTCAATAATATTACCACCTGTCATTTAGAGTGCCTAGAAACGATAGAGGTGAGGTATCTACAAACAAAAGTATAAATCTGCCAAAGAACACCAACCTTGTGACTCAGTCAGTACTGTCTCAATAACCAACAGCACTTTTCATTCTGAGGCTTCTAGTTTTTCATGTCCTATTTAGATATGGGCGTATACCTTCCAGACCAGACTGGCTGATGTTTCATAGGACATTTGTTTAATCACAGCTGCGAATCTAGCGTCTTGATTTCATAATGGCTTTATCATTTGTGAATATCCAGTTACCTGCGTTTGTTTTACAAAAAATATATTTTTCTTTTTAATTCAGAATCCACACGCATCCCAGTGGAAGGACCCCGCTCTGAATCAAGTGATTTGCTTTTGTCAAGAAAGTCGCTATTTGGAGCAGTGGGTGCCAGTGATAAACCTCCCTGACCGATGATGGAAGCTGGACGAAGGAAGGCACAATAGAAATGCACTGAAGTTTTCAAGTACTTTTGTCGCGGCTCGAAGACTAACTGGTCGCACTGCCGCAGCAACTGGAAAAAAACAATCAAAACGGACGCTAAGTGGATAGACTGAGGCTGAACAACATGTTGTGTGGGGAATTAAGCTAGACGAATCAGCAGATGGTGTGTGGCGAGGCTGACGGCTGAGGTAATGACGTGCTGTGTTCTAACAGCTCCAGTGTTAGTCCAGCTCTGTTCGGAAGGATAACGGCTGCAGACGGCTGCCATATGCAAACGGTGTTGCAGCTCACTCGATGAAATTTAAGGCAGTAATGTAGCCATGTTTTGTAGTTTTTGTTTAGAAGAGAAGCGAAAGAAACCAGAACAAAATATTCACTTTAAAAAACAGCATCATTTGAAATGTTGATTGAGGTTGTAAGTTATTGTAACTTATTTGAAGTTTATTTATGCTATTAAATCCTTCAGCGACGCCTGTAATAAATTAAAATGGTGGCATCGGCATATATAAAGAGAAGCATCTGCACTTTTGTTGCAACGAATTGAAATTTGTTCTCCCAAATAAAATGTAAAAATTACTTTTGCTTGGCATTTTTCTTGAATAGCTATATCAGAACGTTCATGCATTTACCGTCAGTTATGCAGACTGGAACTCCGCTTTTTTTGGGCACGTTCTTTTACTGCCATATGTATTGTATGTGCACCAGTCCCCTGTGGCAGGTAAATGGAAACATGAGAGGCTGGTGTGGAACTGCAGTGTTATGAAAAATTGGAAACACATTTTCTGCTCAGCACTGTAAAGTGAAATACACCCGTCCTCTGGTGGCATGGCAATCTGAAGACTCAACACACTAGACCTATATGAAGAAGGCCCTTGTATATTGGCTCGAGGGAAATATCTGTATCACAGCAATTTGGGAAAAGGGTGTCGACTCCGCTGCCTGAGACGAAAGGAATGACAGGAAGAATGAGGAAAACTATTACAAATGTAAATATTGGCGAGAGTTTAAATTGAAAGAGCTTATACTGAGTAGTTGTGTGCAGAGCCACTCTGCCCTTAGCCAGTGACAGGATCATGAAGTCAGTTGGCTCATAGGACAAGGTAGTGCAATGACGTGCACCAGAGTCGGTGCATGTGCAAGTAACATGTCCCCACAGCCCTCAATGACTAGCTTCTGGGGATAAGAGCTGCCCCAGGGCACCACATGTTGGCAGGAGGCCCAAGGGTTGGATCGTTTCTGTGATAGCGGTATGTGGGGTGGCAACCCCTGGGAAGACTTGGGACAGGGTAGTGAATGCCTTAGTTTCCTCAGGTGGGCCGGAACTGTCCCTCCAAAGATCAGAGAGGGGGAGGGGCTACCTAGATTGTGGGCATGGATCAGTGGTGGACTCTAGATGCTCTGGGTAGGGTAGATCACTGCTCAAGAAAACTGAAAGATGTTCTTGGCAGTATGTTGTGCCTTAGGTGGAGAATGTGGCTGTGCCCGTTTAGGTGACCTCTTGGGTATGTCCTATGGGTACAGATCCTAACAGTAGGCGGAGGCCTGAGAGAAAGTGGAAGTGTAGGAGAAGGGGGATACCCACAGTTGCATAGTCAGTTGTTCAGGTGAAGACCACTCCACTCTGTGCTAATTGTAGTGAAATGAAAAAGTATAAATGCACAAGATGAGGCTAATAATGACCTGTCCGAATTCTCTATGCAATCTGTAGGATCCCTAAGAAGTCTCCAGCTTGATGGTTTGTAGGCAAGAGATTGCTGGATGATTGGCTGTGCCAGGCGACCTGCACAATTCCCAGAGTCACATTGTTGGGCCACTGGTTCTTACCAGCCAGTTTGTAGACCCTAACTTCGGGAGGGCAGGTGAATGATTCCCAGGGCAACCCAGGGAGTGTGCCAATTTATCTTCCAGTAGAAGATGTCCTCCCCCTGACCTGACCCCTCCTGGAAGACCTTCGCATATAGCACTTGCTGTCTGTCTCCATCTAAAATAGCAATGTAACAGATGTGGCTTTTGCCCATTTCATTGGTATTAATTTGTTCAACCTTTGAAGGATGAACGGACTTGAATCTGCGACCTGCAGGTTGCACACATATTTCTCCAGCAGGAAAATTTACCTATTGATTTATATTCGGTCCTCCGTACTGCAAATATGTCAACCATGAATATTTTTCTAACCAGGAGCGGTAAACACTTTTTTTGTTTGTTTATAAAAGGAGAAAACATAGCATGGGAAATTGAAAAGTGGCATGATTAATTCTATTTTCTACACCTGTGCTTTCGTAACTGTGATGCAACATATTTCTAATGTTTCTATAATCTGTAGGCCGGAATTTTTAAGACTGGCTAATTTAAAAAATCACAGCTCACATGGTGGTTAAACAGTTCAATGGAAAATCTGTTCCAAAAATCTATTCCACTCTGTCCAAGTAGTACTGCATGTGAACATACTTTTATGGAATGTAGTGTAGTAGGGTTTCATGCTTCCTGGCGTCTACAAGCTATACAGGAGAATCCTTCCTAGTTCTCTCCTGGAGTGGCTGGCCCATGTAAAGATGGGAGACATGAATATCTCAGTAAAGAAAGACCAAATTCATTCCTCAAGGCACTCTAATGAGCTAGGGATTTATTCTATATTGGGGTGCCATATAGCAATATATGTTACTGGTCCACGCCAGATTGAGAAATATAGCCACTTCAGAGCACCTTGACATGGGTAAGAGATTTTGTAGACTGGTAGATGATGTGAGTGTGCCTCACCGAAGTGTAAACAGGAGTGACTCTGGGAGATATGACAAGTTATTTGCCATAAATGGAAGTATGGCAAGAAATACAGAGTTCATAGTGGTTAGTTCAAAAGCTGCAGTTGTTTGGTTGTCAACTGTCCGCTTATTTTGCTTAAATCTAATACCTTGTAGTTGTGACTAAAGACTGCTTTAGCTGTTGGCCAAATTCATGTGACAGAAAAATCGTTTTTTTGTGTTGATTTGAGTAATATATTTTGCATTGTGTATTTGTGTAGGCGAGGGTGCAAAAAAAAAAAAGTATTCCCTCTTGATGACGCACTGCGCATCTGCCCTCACTCAAATGCCTCCCCCAGTGTTCCCTAATACATTGGTGTGCCCCACAGCAGTGACTACAGCAACAACCACATTTACCACCAAAATGGGACCTGGACAATACCGGCTGTTATTACAGGAAAGACCACAGCTGCTACAACAGTGGTCCCCGTGTCAGTGACAGCACCAACTGCCAGCGCAGCAGAGACCACAGCTGTCAGCAAAGGAAGGATAACATTGGCGGCCATAGTTGTAACCACCAAGAAAAACAAGAAGTGATCGATGGAGTGCTTGAATTTATCGCAGTCGCCAGTAATTACTCAAGCTGAATCTCAAACCATCGTTTAGGTGCCCACCATGCCACCTCGGAGAGGAATCAGCCATATGTTAATCAGTCTTGATCCTGCTCCAATGGGTACAGTAGAGCTCGAACTGCAGGCGAGGTCCCCCTTAAAGGGAATACAAACACCCCCAGACTAGTTTTGGCCTATTTGGACCTCTTCAGTAGGGTGTAGTTTGAGTCCTGTGGCACAGTAAACAAGGGACCTTGATCTGGAACACCCATCTCACTTAGGAAAACAAAACGTGATGGGTGGAATGCTTGAATTAATCTCAGCCACTGGTATTTACTTATGCTGCTTCACAGTTCATTCGTTTAGCCCTCCATGCTTCCTCAGACAGGAACGAGCCATATGCAAATCAGTCTCTGCCCTGCTACAATAGAAACAGGCCAACCCTGGTCTCTGAAATGGAGCAAAATCAACCCCGGACCAGTTTCGGAATATTTAGACTTCATCAGTAGAGTGCAGCCAGAGTCCTATGGCACAGTGAGCACAGGACCCATGTCTAGGTATACCCATAGCATTTATGGTGTCACACTGAGAAAAACAATTAGTGCTGGATAAAATGTTTAAATTCATCTCTGCCACCGATAATTACTTAGTGCCACATCCATGCTCATAATTGTTTTTCCCACTGTGCCCCCTCAAGCAGGAACTAACTGTACGCAAATCAGCCTTGCTCCTGATACAATACAAACAAAACAGACTAAACTACCAGATAAGGTCCCCTCCAGATGGAACACATTTATTTTCAAAATGCCTCTCCCTTCTGCCTTGCTCAGTAGCAGTCCCCTGGCAAAAGGAGTCCAAATGTGTACCCTATGGGAATGAGACTTTTCAACCAAACATGCATAGGTTAACAATATAATAAGGATTACACAGGTGTTAAACCGGATGAAGCACAATGAGTCAATTTCAGAAGCAATGGATTATTTTTGGGGGGTGGACTACTATCCACTTGAATTAATAGTAAAAATCCTTGTCAGGATGAACCCCCAAATGTCACCAATTTAACCTCAGCTCAACTCCCTGGTACCTGTGGCACAGCACAGGCAGGCTTAATCGAGGGCAATGTATAAAGTACTACTACAGTACCAAAAAACGAACAAAATCAAAATGCAAAACAATAAAAATCCCAAATTTGAAATCAAGAGTACATTTTTTAAAAACAAAATTACACCAAGATGACAAAAATCCAACAAGGGGAACTGGAGGTATGCATGTTATAAGTGGGAATAGCACCAGGAAGCACAAAATGCCAATGATAGTCAATGGTCTTGATAGACTGAGACCTAGGCACAATTTGACTGAGATGGAGCGCAGGTCGGATACACCAATGAGATTCATTCTGGTCAAATATTTTACCTTCTGACTTTAATCCTATAAGTCTCAATCGGCCATAGGGGTACACTTTTAAAGCCCCCTAGCTAGGCCTCAGGGGAGGTATTCACACTCGCAGGGTGTCCGGCAGAGGCCTACACCAGGGTCCAGTTGCCACAGGTCAGCTGGCCAGTTCTAGGAAAGGCCTCTTGCAGCTTGTATCCCTGTAGCTTGAACAGAAACTTTATGACCCTAGGACTCCACTTCTTGTCCTGGGTACAAGAGGGAGCAGGTCCAGTCCTTAACGGCTCCACTCAGGTAGCAGACGAAAGGTCCAGTTCTCTTCAGTTCTTCCTCAGGTCTAGCTGTGTTCCAAAGTGGGTGACTGGAGAGGCTACATTTATGCCTGACACAAGCTATTGGGTGGAAATAACTTCTAGGCATACCCTAACCAATGTGGTAAAGGTTCCAGGGCCTACCCTACCCACTTTGGAAATTTTCAAGATGGCGAAAGTCTTCAGTCACACTAAACTAGGGCTATGGGGATTGGGAGTATGTGTGGGGAATGTACTATGGTAATCCTACTGTTTCCCCCCAAATCTAACACTAAAGCCCAGCTTGAAGGAGCCACTGTACCTCCAATAAACCCAGAGACAAAAGTCTGATAGGAGAAAACAGGGTTTTCCAGCAACCAGAAAGTGGATACACAAGAATTGTCTTGGCATCCCGTTTCCTTCTTTTCAAGAGTGCCCAATGTGTTATGTGTAAACCCAGCAGACCTGTCAAGTATGATTTGACACTAATATCAAAAAGGATGCTCTCAATCCCCACTCTTCTGCTGAGCTCAAATGAGTCACCCCTCCCCATTCAGGTCAGCCTCTCAATCACAGTGATTTATTGTGTATCTCCTGCGAGGCTTTACACATCTTTTTCCACACCTATGGAAATGCTAATCCTTGGCTGTTAGAAGCTGGAGAGCAAATGCAAATTAGCCACTAGGAGTTTCAAGCCGGGTAAAGGTAACTTTTTAAAAGTTAAAATCCTACTTCACTATTGAATTGGATTTTTAATAACTATTAAACTAGTTGTTAAAAGATTTTTCTAGCTGGTCTGATTCCTGAGATACAGTATTAGTATTTTAATCTGTACTCTGGATTTCTACATAAAACAGCTAAACTTGCCATAGTGAAAATAGCTTTTGGTGTTAGTCACCGTTAGGACATGTTAATATTAAATATCTACATGTCCTACTTTTAAATACCATGCACCCTGCCTTGTGGGCTACAAGGCCTACTTAGTGGTGACTTAATATTTAAAACAAAGGTGTTTTATCTGTCAAAAGTGTTTTGTTTTGACAGGTTGAATAGCAGTTTTTGCATTGCTACAGTCAGGCTACAATAGTAGGCCTGAAGCCGTTTTGTACTGCTACTGTAATAGATGGCACAAAAGATGATGCAGTCTACTAGTGGCATTCAACTTCCAGGCTCTGGGTAAACTTTTTACCCTATAGTAGGGACTTATAGGCAAGTTACATATGCCAATTAGGAGTATTCCAATTCAACCATGTTTAAAGGCGGGTCACAGGCACTTTACTACTGGTTAGCTGGGGTAAAGTGCACAAAGTTCTAAATACAGCAAAAATCTAAGATCCAGCAAAAGGCGAAAAATCTGGGGGGATCATGCAGAAAAGGCAGATTTCCTACTTCCATGGTTTAGGCTTCTCTCCTTTGGTCAGAGGTATCAATGATTGGCTGAAGGGACTCATTCGCAAATTTCGGATATCCAAATGCATCCTTTGGAGGGTGGCTGTTCTAATGGTTGTCCATGGGATCGTAGAGAAAACGATTATGATTACATTCTCAGTACGTTTCACAAAGTATGGCCTTCTCTTCTGTCTCCATTTCACTAAAAATTGTTGATGGGAAAGGACATTCCTATATATCTTTTTCCCTGTATCTCCTGTCTGCAGGTATATCAGACATACTTAAGTGTGCATAGGGCCTCTAGCCGAATATGGTCCATGAATTATTTCTTCCTTCAATACTTTTTTAAGGGCTTAATCCACAGAAGTCTCTTTCATGAGTAGGTGGACTTATATTTGGACTTTCAGAAGTAAGTCTGTGGACATCATACCCACTCACAGAAGAAATCATTGTGAATTTGGCCCTTGGACAGTATCTAAGATACATTCATCCATCTGTGTATTCGGAAAGACACCCAAAACTGGTTGTAAATGTATTAAAAGTGTATATTATTTTATTGGGCATACCTTAGAGAATGTGCCAAGGGGTGACGGTCCTCTCAGTTCTTGACAAACTAGCCATAATTCTCTGTTAACAGTACAACGTTTGGGTAGACATGTCCACTGCATGGCTCTGGAGAGCATGCTTTCCCTACCCTGTGTCTTTTTCTATTTACAGTCTTTGGCTTTTCATCTCCACCTAGTGAGCCCAACAATTATACAAGCTCACTCTGGGGCTTTTCTGTGAAGTAGATTGAGACCCCACAACGGTGCTCTGAGGTTAAGGGGGGCACTTGTGCACCCTTTGTTTAAAAGAGTCTACTGCCCTCTTTTTGTGAGCTTTGTGGTGCTGGCAGCGGTGGCAATGTGTTTTTGGTGGTGAAGTCACACGCCATTTTATCTTTCTTATTCACCAGGAGTGGCATACAGGCCGGCCCTGTGGAAAAGATTCTGCCAGTCTTTCCTCACTGGGTCTTTCACATACATATGATTGGGATTTGTGTGAAGGTGTGTGTGTCTGTACACGCTTGTGCATATTGTAGGTTCAATGGATTCACTGTGAGCATCTGGGAGATCAACACAACCTTTACACAATGCAGCGCGGCACCCAATTTTACTGCGCTGCAATGCGTGAGAGGCAGAGACCATGAAAGTGCTATATCTATAAAGATATGGCACTATCCTGCTCTCTCCCTGGCACTGCTGGACAACTAGGCTGCTGAGCACCACCCACACACCTTTGCACCATAGTGAAAATGTGTGGATGAGTCTAGCGTATGTTTTGTATTGTAAGGGTGCCATTCCAGTACAAAATACTATGCCTAGACAAACTTTAAAACTTTTCCGACTTCAGATGTTTGCTGTACAGTGCAGCACACATGCAAAGTGATAAGTTAGGAGAAATAAAAGCATTTCTCCTTTTTAAGCCTTCTGTCAAGTGGCATTCATTTTTGGCGCAAAACCCTGTCTACTATTGTAAGTAGATATCAAAATGAGAATGGATCACTTGACCTGAGTAACCAGGGTTTTATGAAATTCGTGCAGTGTACCGATAAAAAACCCTCATTTACGTACAAAAGTCGGAAAAGCGGTATATTTTGATTATCCGCCCTGCTCTTAAAAACGTGACAGCATCATCATAGGGTTAGTTTTTGTATGCTTCCTCCATCCGGAGGAAAACCACTGGTTATTGCAGTAGTGATCAAAGAAAGGTGAAAGTGTTTTTAGTGAAGTGAATCTCAAAATGTTAAAAACTCGTAGACCCCGATTTGTAAAATTTAATCAATCTGGGTTCGAAATATATTAAAATCTGTGTCGTGCGTGGGAAGACTAGTTAGTGGTCTAACGCACTGTGAGTGTCCATAAAAAGGTCGACATGTTTCAGCCCATTGAAATCCACAATTTAAGACTCAAGTTATGAAACCATGCCGTTTTAGAGCTGTTTGATAATACGTAATTCAAATCTAGTCATTAGCATTTATCTAATAAACAGCTAGCGCATGATATACTAATATTTATCGAAAGGTCTGATGAGAATAAGCTGCGGTTATCTATTAAAAACACTGCTATAAGATTGTTTCTACCACAACTTCAGTTAACCTTTCTTTAACACACATTAGTATATCAACAGTAATTACAACAGACCACCTACCAAGTCGCTTTCTCTGAGGAACACTCGCAACTATAGGTATACTGCACATCTGACATCGGGGTCCATACTATCACCAAGAATAAGGTGCAGAACTATTAGACTAACCCAATTTTCTTCTTGTCAATCTTAACATGACACCTCAGGAGTTTAAAGACAAATATATGGTAATATATTTCCATATTGAGCACCGTATGGGAGACAAAAGAGAAAAAATGTTTCTTAAAAAGTTTGCCAGAATTTCACGCAGGAGAGAAAGAATTGCCATTTGTTTGGTTATTTTTAATGTTCTTCTTTATCATTATTTCTTCTGAGAAAAGACAGCATGCCATTTTTTGAGAAAATGCGCTAAATGATACTCGCATCTTTTTTCTTTTTGTTTCCTCCTTTACTCTGAACAGGTACTACTTGACCGCATGAGAATCGGGTCAATACACCCTGATACATAGAGACCCATACAAAATAAGGTCTCCACCACTTTTCCTTTTTTAGGTCCTGAAGAAAGCCCACTTGACCCACATGGGCAATCACTGGGGCTGAAACATGTCGACCTTTTTATGGACACTCACAGTGCGTTAGACCACTAACTAGTCTTCCCACGCACGACACAGATTTTAATATATCTCGAACCCAGATTGATTAAATTTTACAAATCGGGGTCTACGAGTTTTTAACATTTTGAGATTCACTTCACTAAAAACACTTTCACCTTTCTTTGATCACTACTGCAATAACCAGTGGTTTTCCTCCGGATGGAGGAAGCATACAAAAACTAACCCTATGATGATGCTGTCACGTTTTTAAGAGCAGGGCGGATAATCAAAATATACCGCTTTCCCGACTTTTGTACGTGAATGAGGGTTTTTTATCGGTACACTGCACGAATTTCATAAAACCCTGGTTACTCAGGTCAAGTGATCCATTCTCATTTTGATATCTAATTTACGAATAAGGAAGCTGAATGGATCACAGTTCCTTCTTTCTCCCTCCCCCTTGATTTAACATACTATTGTAAGTAGATAGAGTTTTGTGACAAAAACCATAGGCGGTTGCATTGGAATGCCCATGTACCACTAATGGAACGCCCCCTTGATGCAGAGTAATGCAAAGCAGCAATGTATGCTGCTTTGAATTGCTCTCAGACAACCATCCAGCGCAAAACTAGTTTTGTGCTGGAAAGTAAATAAAAAAAAATATTTTTTGCGTGGGCATGCGTCACTTTTGTGACGCAAACCGAGCGCAAAAGGTTTGCAAATCTGGGCCCAATTGTGCGCGGCAGCCTACAATGGTGAATGGCTTTGTGTGAGGTTCTGCACGTCATTGGTGACCCATAAGCCCAGCCTTGGTGCATTCGCTTCCCCTAATTACTACTATGGTCATGCAGGGTTTGGTTCTAGAAGGCCCTCAAATTTGAGCAGTGCAATAGAATTAATTGTTCAACTCTGATGATGAATACTGGCCAGCTTGACCAGTTCTTTAGTCCAGATTCCACCAGGACAAAGGAAGGAGCTGTGCATCCTTACAGTGGAGGAGGATTGAGTTCCAAGGACATAGTCTGAATGCCTCGGTAAGCCCTGCTCAACTGCCCTGAAGGGAGCAGTGCTCTTCTGCTATGGAAGAGAATTAAGGACTGTACCCTACAGAGGACAGCCTGCCAGAGAGAGTGATCTCCGGTGCAGCTGGCTGGGAGGACTTGTTAGTTGCTGTTGTGATGTCTACACTGCTCTAGGAACACGATGCTGCCCAGCTACTGCACAGGAGAATCTGCAACATCTTGCTTTACCCACAACTAGGGGAAAGTGTCACCCTGTGCATTGGTTGGTGAGCTTGCTTTGCAGGGGCGGCTCCTCCATTAGGGCAGAGGAGCGCCGCCCCACTGCTTTCTCGCAGCACGAGAAGCAGAAACATAAAATGGTATTTTAAATACCATTTTATGTTTCTGCTTCTCACGCTGCGAGAAGGCAGGGATATGCCTGGTTGGGGGCGGGTGGGTGGGCGGGTCGGGGAGGAGTGGCTTGCACCACTCTGAGTACCCTCTGGGGCCGACCAAACCAGTCATGCGCACTCTACATTTTCTCTATGTAGGCTGCATGCAGCCTACATAGAGAAAATGGCCTCCCTACAGGCGCCCGGCTGGGCGCTGTCCGCACCAATCACAACGCTGCCATTGCAGCGTTGTGATTGGCGTATGGGAGGAGAGGCATTCCTGTTCCTGTTCAGGAGCAGGAAAATGCGTGACCCGGCCCTGGAGCAGAGGCGGCGCGGGACCCGGTCAGGTAAGTTTTCTTTTTATTTTAACTGTATACCGCCTCCCTGCGCGCAAACCCCCGAGCGCAATCACCCCCCCCAACCCCACCACGAGTATTGCGAGCCGCGACTGTTGCTTTGTCTCTGACCCACCCGTGCTGCTGGGAAACCTGTGTGCCCCATTCAGTTGCCTCCATGGAGCTTTGAGGACACCCCTAGATGACCCCGTGGTCTGAGATTAACAGAGCAGAAAAAAGGCAACAAGTCCATGGATACAAACTGCAGCACAATCCACTGAGCAATTGTAAAGATATAGACATTTAAACTCTCGGTGTACCCCTGAGACTGGCTTATTTCTAGCTTTGCTTTTGGTCCAGCAGGCAACCTGACACTGTAACTGGTGTTTTTTGAGCTACGGCCCCTTGAGGTAGTTTTGTGCCATGTGTGGGGGGGGATTCCAGTGGATGGGCCCAGCTGTATTCTCCTAATTGAGCCATTATCAGTATTTGACTCCTATGAGTTGTAATCAGGCACTGGCACTGGATTTTGGCCCTTTTCCTCCATGGGACTGTTATTAACGTTTAGGCTCAAGTGTATTTTAGCAAGTGCACTCAAGTATAGTAAAACTCTCAATCCTTTGTACATTTGCACAAATCACTGCAAACCAAATCCCAAGTATACACTCATCTGAAGTGTAGCAAACAGGACTGCTGGCTAACCCTCATCGCCTCCTTGAGTAAGCGTTAGACTTCTCAACCCTGCTGTCCTGAGAGTCGAGGGCTAAAATGGGTACTTGCCAATCTAGTTTGGTGGGCTTGGGATACCAGTGCTAAACAACTCCAGTTGTCACAGCCCATTAACTTCTGGTTGCCCAGGGACCACCTGAAACATATTGCACAGCAACTCCTGCATTAGTTTCCTGGAATTTCCAAAAAGCGGGCATTTCTTTTATTTCTCTCCAACATGTAAGGTAGGACCAGATATCGAAACCCCTTGGCACTCCTGAGTGTTGTTAGTATAAAATGGACAGGAGTTCTGTTCTGCACCTGCACATAATGAATACCTCTTAATACTGTTGTGGACACTATGGGCTAAATTCACAAAGGTAAACTTAGACGTTTGAACTAAACTTAGACCAAACGTCTCAGTTTACGACTTTGGGAATTCACAAAGGGCATTTATGAGTACTATCTTTATGTCTGCACTCGGGACGAAGATCCTTAACAGGAGAATCTGCACCATCTGCTTGACTGGTAACGGACTTCAGTTTATTTCTCCAGAGGCAAACATATCAGTTTCTGATGGGCTATACCGTAAGGAATCTACTGGATGGTGACAGCCCTCTGCTAACTAATTTACTTTTGCCAGTTCTCTCAATTATCATGTGCCTCACTGTCATTGCTCATCATTAGTACGTCTGAGTGAAATTTTAATAGCAGCATAATTTGTGTAATTCTGGTAATTTCGCATAACAGAATTTATACATTATCCTAGAGATTACACTATTCCTCCATGTCGCATAACAAATCTCCAGTTCGGGGAGAAATCGTAACGTTAGATGCACGTAAACAATACAATTGGCAGGAATATGAGTAGCAGTTCCTTTAACGCATTAGGTCAACAAGCATATCTGGTTGAGTTTTTCTTATATCAAATCTTTTTATTAAAGAGCGTAAACACATATCACAGTGTAAAACATATGCAAGGCAGGTGCTAATAACAATCATTACTTGGATATGAAAGGATTAAGAATGAAGCCATGACCGGTCAGAGGAGCAACAGCTGGGAAATAGGAGGAAAAAAACTTCCCCTCGTCTCAAGGGGGAACAATGCCTTTGTCAATGTAACATGAAAATAGGGGAGGGGAAAGAGCAGAGGTACAGTAGGGTTGAGCCCTAACAAGCTAGCAATAGGGAAGGGGAGAGCAGAAGAAAAGAGAATAGAAGACAAGAAAGAGAAATAGAGAAAAAGAAGACGGAGAGAAAGAGAAAAAGGAAATAGTGAGGGGGCGGAAAGAGAGTAGGGTATAGAGCATCTCGGGATGGGCCCGTCAAGGCCCCTGTAGGAGGCTAGGGGGAGGGCAGTGGGTTTGCCATATTATGGGGCTGGGCATCTCGCGAAGGAGTTTCAGCTCCACGAGCTAAGAGGACATCTTGAAAAGCTGGAAGGCGCGGAGTTGGGGAGGATTGAAACAAGAATGTTCCAGTTTGGAGAAGTGATCGATCAGTGGTTGCCAAATGTGAGTGAATTTGGATTCCATATTTGTGATCCGGCATGTTAAGAGTTCCATCGCCATGACATGCCAGAAGCGTGTAAAATGCAGAGTAATAGATTGGGCAGAGGGCTTCTTCCAATGAAGGGCAAGTACTTGTTTGGCCGCCCCCAACATATGCACGATAAGGTGCTAGTTGGAGTGGGTCATAGCTGTTAGTAGATGGGGGGCAGACACCCAGGATTGCCACGGTATGTGAGCTCGGTAGGGGGAAGCCTACAGTGTCTTTGATGTGGCTCAGGACTTCCTTCCAGAATAAGGTGAGTAGTGGGTAGGACCACCAAATGTGGACGAAATCGCCAGTCGTCGATTGGCAACGCCAACAGTGGGGAGACGAGGTGGAGAAAATCGTGTAATACCAGCGGGTCATGAGTTTATAGTCTGATTCGCATTGGGGTATGCTCCTGTATATCCTAGGAATATTGCGCCATAGTGCCCATTGTTTCGGGGAGATTTCCTCTTTAGAGTCTGTGTGCCATTGTGTTTTGTAGGTATGTAGTTGGGTTGTGGTGGAGTGTTGTAGCACATGATATGTGCGAGAGATCAAGCCCTGCATGCTGTCGAAAGAGCGTACCAGTGTCTCAAAAGGATTGAGTGGCCGTGTTGCACCCGTGCGTTCAGTGGTGTGAGCAGCCACAGCCGGAGTTGGTAGTATTGCAGTTGAGATGCGTCCCTAAGGCGAAAGTCTCTCTTGCATTGGTCAAAAGTTTTGAATACATCCCCTTCAAAGAGATCTTGGATCGTGCGGCATTCGCCCTCGGCTGAGAATGATTGTGGGTGTAAGGCTGGAGGGAAGTTAGGGTTACGGGCCAACGGAGTGTTCCGTGAAGGGAAGGAGGGAAGATCCCTGGAGATTGCAATTATGTCACAGATGTCGAGTACTGTTTTCGTGGGGGTGGCTATATAACCACTCCGGGGCCGCGTATGTCTCGATAGCCAGGCCAGATCCCAAAGGCACCTACAAGCCACCGCATAGTCCATATGAAACCAATGCTTTTCGCTTTCGCAAACGACCCATTCCGAAATGTATCGGAGGTGCGACGCCCAGTAATACTCCAAGAGGTTGGGACAGGCCAGGCCCCCCCGGTCCCTGGGCAGCATGAGAAGTTTATAAGAGAATCTCGGGCGTCTCCTCGCCCAGGTAAAGGAAGTCCCGTCGTGTTGAAGGCGTAGGATATCAGCCTGTGGAATAGGAGTGGGCAGGCTGTGGAATAAATATAAGACTTTCGGCAGAATGGACATCTTGACCGCGTTTAGACGGCCAAGCCAAGACATAGGAAGCGGTCTCCAGGTACGCAGGTCTTCAAGGACAGATAGTCTACATTCTGACCAGTTAGCTTGGGACCACGATGGCAGAGACAGAGTTAAATTCGAGCCTAGGTAGCGGAGCGAATGCGAAGCCCATTGGAAGGGGACAAGTGATTGTAGGTCGGGTATATCCTGTCGAGGATTGATAGCGCCTGGGATTTGGCCATGTTAATTTTGAATCCCGAAAGCCCCTCAAAGGATTGAAGAAGAGATACTAATGTAGGCATGGAGGTCCTAGGAGTGGTCAGTGTAAGCAGAAGGTCATCCACAAATAAAGCAACCTTGTGTTCTAGGCCACCAATGGGGATGCCCTTAATATCTGCAGTTTGGCATATGGCTATCGCCAGTGGTTCCACCACCAAGGTGAAAAGTAGAGGAGAGAGTGGGCAGCCTTGCCTGGTGCCCCTTTGTATGAGTATGGGTGGGGAGAGCTGGCTGTTAACCTGAATCTGGGCTGTAGGAGCAGTGTAAGATGCCATGATCCGGGATATCATAGTCGGGCCCAAGCCAATTTTCTGCAGAACTGCGCGTAAGAAGAGCCAACCAACATGGTCGAAGGCTTTTTCAGCATCTAAGGAGAGTAAGCATGCAGGAATGTCCCGGCGGTGGACCTTCTCGACTAAATGGACTACCCGACGTATGCTATCCACGTCCTGGCGCTGGCGTATAAACCCAACCTGATCTGGATCAATCAGGCCGGGCAGATATGGTTCCAGGCGATTCACCAGGATTTTAGTATAGATCTTGGCATCAATGTTTAGTAGGGTGATAGGACAGTAAGATGCACACGAAGAGGGGTCCTTTCCTAATTTAGGGATAAGAACTATTTCCGCCATGGACATAGTAGGGGTGAGGCTCGTGGGTTCTGAGAACGAATTAAAGAGACGTAGTTAGTGATCTTGTAGCTGGAGCAAGAACATGCAGTAAAATGAGACCAAAAGGCCATCTGGGCCAGGGGTTTTGCCCTCTGGCAGGTCTTTAAGAGCACGCTGCAGTTGTGCCAAGGTAATCGGAGCCTCTAGAAGTTGTGTATGGTAAGAGTCAAGGGGAGTCTACGGACAGGAGGTCAGAAAGGAGTTAATGTCATCCTGGGAAGGGCTCTCCTTTTCATAGAGATTAGCTTAGAAAGAGTGGAACGCTTGCTGCATGTCACACTCGGAAGTAGCTCATGTACCGTCTGCGTGTTTAATCTTTGAAATATGGGCCCGCACCGCCCGGAGGCGAAGTCGGTCCCACTTTATCTCCCCCCTCATAGTATCTCTGCTTTAATGCCAGTAGTGATCGCTGCGCCTTGTTCGTCCGGTGGACCCTTAATTGGCCACAAAGCAGAGCCAGCTGCTTCTTGTGCTGTCTAGAGGGTGCTGAGTGGTCCAGCCTTTCCAGGGCCTTGATGTCCCTAGTCAGACTGGTTTCCACCTGCTGAGCCTCCCGGGTACGGCATCCCACAGGATAAAGTCTGGGGTCTAGGTTAGAGCATTTGATTCAAAGTAGGCTGAGATCTCCCGCTGTATCTTGTCAACATTAATCGGGTCGTGTACTGTTTGAGTTTTTATCCCAGCGGACCATTTGTGTAAATTTTGAGCATGAAACTTCAAAGCCAAACACTAATGGCAGTTCTTTTAATGCGAGAGACCAGAAAATCATCTTGAAATTAAATTTTTAAGTTGAAATTTTACCTTATTGGACACAAGCAATTATTTGACTCATTTAATAGAGTTTTTGCTTTCCCCCTCTGCCTCTCCTAGGGTCCCCTTAGGCCCCGTTGGGGCACCAAGATAGCTTTTCCTGTGTAATGTCTAGCACAAAATAGTTTATTCATGGATACACAACTGTTAAGCATTGATGATGACATATTACATGGGTTAGTTTGCCCAAGTCTCACTGACTTCCTGCTTCATTTTATTGCCTGGAGGTGCATGGGACCTCAGAGACAGAGAGACGTTTGCAAATTATCTAACAGAGACACCAAAGTACTCTGCTAAGTGCTTTTGCTTGTGCTAACCCATATAAAAAGTAAAGATGGCCCAGAAGAAAGAGGTTCCTACCAAGAAAGTGGCCAGTGAGTAGAACTCGTCTGTTCCAGTGCCACCAATGGCATCAAGCCCTCTTTGTTTGCCCAGAAATGCAACGTACCTGCTGAGCACTCCTATGGGCATGTAGAAGCTGGGGGGAGGATCTCTTCTGGATCAAGGGCACCACTACCAAATCAAAAGCCCATGTCTCTCAGCGCTGCTGTGACTACAGTCATAGAAAACAATGAGTTTGAAACTGAATTCTCCCAGCAGCAAACCAAATCTTCTTAGGAGAGTCAGCAGCGGGAACCACAGCCTGCAACACCTGATCTTCCGTAAGTAAGAGCAGAGCAGGAAGCTTGACTGCTCTTCCACAGGACACATCAGCTTCACGATCACTGACAAGGAGAAGAAAGAGCACTCCCTCCTCTATCTTCACTAAGCCCCCCCTTCTGATGATATGGATTGGAACTCAACCAAGACCTGCTGCACGAGACTAGGGAAAAGGAAGTTGGGCAAAGTCTTGGACCTGAGGAAGTTGATAATGAGACAGTGATTGTTAGTAGGGAGAGTGGGTGGTACAGAGGAAGTACAACTCCTCTCTAGTCAACCTGCTCTTCATGTACATGAACTGCTAACATCTTTTCAAGGCCCCAGAAACCTTTAGCAACCACCATCCTTACCGTAGTCACAGCCCTCACGGAGAAAGGCCAACACAACCACCTAGCTCCATAAGATAGTTCTCCCCCCCAGTTTGGGACTTCTTTACACTCAGGCCACAAGAGGAACACATTTCAAAATGCTCAATTTGCAAAACAAAACAAAATTTGTTGTGGTAAGCCTTATTAGTACCATCTGAAAAATCAGCAGGCAATTGTTTGGGCAGAACACCTCAAAAACATAGCTGCTGCAGGTGGGAGAGAAGTTGTTCAACTGATAAAAGAGGATGTCAGTGTCATTCAAAGAAGCCCTGTGACTGGCACAGGTAGTGCGCAGCATTCATGTAGCAACCTCAGAATGGCACAATGCGCAGATAGTCACCCCAAAGTGCCCAATAAACTTAGCTGGTAACTCAAAGAAAACTCACAACAACCAACTATCAAGGATATGTTAACTAAGGAGTCACCGTACCACCGATGAAAAATCCATTTCTACAATGGGAAGCTGGTAAAAATGTTAGCGCTTGACCTCCCCCGTTTTCTTTTGTGAAAGGAGAGGGGTTTCTTGAATTTGTGGAGATCCTCTGTCTAAAATGGAAGGTTCCAAGCCAGACCTATTTTCCTACTGTTGCTGTGCCAGCGCTGCACCATCAAGTGCTGCAAATGGTTAGCAATGCTATGAAGGAGAGTGCTTCTCAATCCATCAATCTCACAACAGACATGTGGACTACTTGCCAATCAACAGATTACATGTTCATCACTGCACACTGGATCTCCTTCACCGGAGTGAAACAACGGCTAACTACTGGTTTCACCACTGAGGATGCTTTTTAGGGCATTTGGCGGTATGCAAAGTTGTGATGTTCATCATAGAGGCATCACATACAGCTGTCAAGATCTTGAATGGATTTAATACCAAGGTCTCCAAATGGCTTCAAACTCAGGTCTTCATATTGGATTTATTGTCACTGACAATGGCAGTAATATTGTCAAAGTAATGACTGATGGAGGATACTTCAGAGTCCTGTGCTAGCACATGGCATAAACCTAATTGTGCAGGACTTCCTCCAAAAAGAATACATAGTCAACAACAGAATGGTCACTAATTGTAGTAATTCGTTCAAAGCCCGGAAGGAGATGAGTATCATTGTGAGCTACTAAGTACCCGTAAAGGCCCTCATACAGGAGGGGCCAACACATTGGAATTCAGACTACTACATACTTCAATGCCTTTTAGAGCAGTACAGGCCTGTCAATGATTATGTAATTCAAAGGAGAGGGGATACAACGGCCAAAGCCATGATGATGGAGGTTGACAAATGGGGGCTAGTGGAGTGCCTGATCCAAATGCTACTCTCTTTTATGTTTATGACAACAGAATTCAGTAAGGAGGAGAGTACCATGAGCAAAGTGATCTGGTTGTTGCACCTGCTACAGGAACCTTTGCAATAGGTGGCACAAACATTTAGCAATGTCAATGAAAAAGCAGGGGCCTTGGTCAACAACTTAACCATTCCTTTGAACATTAATCAAAGTCTGCAAAAAGAGATTGTGTCCTCCCACGAGTACATCTGTGTCACAATACTGGATCCACGGTACAAGAAAAGTGCTGGCCACTTTCATTCCTTTCTCAGAAGTGGATGTCTCAATTTACAAGTCTTGGATGTTCAGGAAAGCGGATGATCCAGAAGACGATCAGCTGCAAATTTGAGAACTGAAGTGCAGACTTCAACCTCCAGAGAGGGCGGTTCTGTTGGCTCTCAGTCGCTGCAGCAACCAACGCAATCACTGGATAATAAACCCACAGCAACAATAGCTTCAAGTTCACTGCAAACGTCTGAAATGAGTTTGTTTTGTATGGCATGACTTAAGTACATAGGCATAGACAACACAGGGACAGCAAGTGGCAACATGAATGACAATTCCAAGACTCTCTAGATGACCCAACAGAGGTGTACCTAGATCAAGACTCTATGACTAGGGGTGGGCGGTGAACTCTGCTCCGCTGGCGGAGCTTGAGAAGTTTTTTATACTCTGCGCTCAGCTTGGAACGCAGAGTTCGGGAAAAAACTCCACCTCCCGCGTAGCAGAGTTTACCGGGGCCGGCAGCCGAACCTCCCCTAGTTTTTCTAATCTGGGTGTTCTGTGAAGCATGGGGCTTAAAGGCAGTTACCATGCAGCGACAACTAGCCAGTGACTGATGTAAACCGCTGAGCACTGAAACAGAGGAGATGGCTATTTTTCACAATGTATATCGTAATATGTGCATGTTAAATACCTTCAGGATAAAATACACAAATGTTGCAACAATTTCCACCAGTAGTTAGTGAAGGCCTTGGTTATGTTGATCCGCACAGGCAATGCCGGGGCCACTTGCACGTTTATGATTGCATAGTTACAACTCTTAAACTTTGCATTCTATGTAGATCTATGTAGATCAAAGGCACGTTTCTTGGGACTAGGACCTGCAGCGCAAGCCTGCACCTTCCCTGAGGGCTTGCCTCTTTCTCCGCTCCATTGCACACAACTTCTATGCATTAGATTTCCTGTTGACAGGCAAGTCATCGACTGCCATATTGTACTTTTTTATTTATTTGAGTCATTGCTCGTGGCTCTCGCGAGCGTCCTGGGGCCTGGCTCTCCCAGCTCCCACACCTCCTTCCGACGGGTGAAGAAAGACAGTGAAAGACGAGGCCAGAATATAATTGCGGATAGAACATGGATTTTGAAAGAGCTAATGATTACCAGGCTGGGGCTATTTTAACATGGCTACAGGCATTATTGTTTGCTGCAAATGTTATTGCACTGCCCACATTTAAAGCATTTTGCACAGACTTAACCATGTGATCACCACTCACCTTTTAACCACCCTGTCTTTGTTCCAGCCTCATACTGTTTCAGACATTCAACAGAGTCGCCGTTTTGCGTCACAGGCCAGCCTCGTATACACTGGATGACCTAACAGACTGTCGCTATGGATCGGAAACCCTGTGACGTCATCACTCCCACAATCCCCGAGTTAATCCCACTATTGAATGACATACCAGCCCTGAATCCACTGGCTGCCACTTTCACACGTTCACTCTGTGTTGGAAAGTGGATTATTAGTAGTGGCAGATATGCATTTGCCACTGGCAATAATACCACTAACACAATATAGGGCTCAGAATAGGTCATAGAAAATTATTCCCAGGCTCAACCCTTTGTAGCTTGGCTGGGAGCAGGCAGGCTTAACTTCAAAGACCGGTATGTAAAGCATTGAAAAACACCAATTCTGTAAATAATTCAGACGCAACACACAATTAAAATCCACCACCAATTTATAAAAATAGGGAATACTTTTATCTTTACCGTGACACCAAACCAAAAAGAAAATCCACTGTAGAGAACCAGAAATATTAATTTTGAAAGATTAGACACTTCTAGTGCTTAGAAACCAACAGTGCCACTTTTGGACATTTGGTTGCCTCTGACAGGGTCAAATTCACACTTAGCAAATTTTCCTGAAGTTCCTCTTGCGGATCCAGAGTGTCCAAAACACAATCCAAGGGTCTGGAAACTCCAAGATGGTCCTTGAAAGTTTGGGAATTCAATTCCCATAATCCACTTAGGCAAAACCCTTAAAAATCCAATGGTAGTACTCCTGGCTGAGGATTCTTTGTGGTGATGGTCCAGGTGAGCTCTGTTAACCTGTAGGTTGCATGGAGTCCACAATATAGTCCTTTTGAAGCAGGTTTGATCCACAGGGCTGTAGTTTCAGATTGTGCAACAGGCGCAGCCAGTCAGAGTGCAGGGCCTGGTTGGTGCAAAAAACAGCTTCCAGCAGGGATCCTTCTTCTTTCTTAAGGTTTATGCAGCAGATCTGAGAGGCACTAACCCTCTCAGATACTTATTCAGTGTTCTCTGGGGTCAAGGAGGAGGGCACTCCTGTCCATTGAGGTGCAGGGCAACAACCCAGAGCATGACCACTTCCTCCAATGTGTGGCACAATGATATCGCAGAAAGCACTATTTCTCCAAAATTCAATGTCAAAATTTTCAGCAGGGAGAGAAGAGCTGGCTAAACACACCTCCAGGATGGCTAATCTCCAAAGTCTCTCCCCTTGCATCTGCTCATTCCTTCCTTAAGCCTAGCATCTGGCTGTGGCTGGGTTCAAAGAGGAGAGTTGTAAACTAAACTGGTGTCTTTTGCCTGTCTCCTCCTTCCCTTGAAGGATATTGTTTACAACCCCTCCCCCTGCTCTGGCATTCCTGTGTAGCAGAACCCTGCCCCCCAGAAGTGCTGGCTAACGCCAGGGGCTCTTTATCACCTCATCAAAGGAGCCTGGCTAATCTGACCAATCAGGACAGACCACTGGAAGGTTGAATTTTGGCTTACAGACAAGAAAGTCTTATAACTTCTTGTCTCTATATTTAAGGAGAAATTCAACAATACCTTATTGTTGAATTTATCAATACCATTCTGGGAAGTCCTAGAATGGTATTTTATTATTCTCCTAGCAGGAATTATTAGTTAATAACTTATTGCCACGTTAACCTATGTGGCAGGGGAAAAATTACTTGGGCCATTTTTCCAACACCAGGGCTTATAAAAACATATTTTATAAGAACTCTGCCTATAGCTACAAGGCGCCCAACCCTAGAACACCTAGGGGAGACTTTATGGGTTCTGAATATGTCAATATATGGCAGATCCTCCCTCCACAGTGCTCCTAGCACGAAAGTCGATTTTGTGAAGCACTTTACCACAATGTGGGGAGCAAAATGTGCAATTAACCCAGGGCATCTAAAACTCATTTTATAAGGGTCCTCCAAATACCTGACCCCCACCCCTGGGACACCTAGGGGAGACCCTGAGGGTACCTAATATGCCCAAACATTGTAGATTATTCATTTTTAAGTGACCCAAACACCAAAGTCAAGTTTGGGCACAATTTGCATTTTAAAAGCAGTCCTCCAACACAGGGCTGCTTTTAAACTGACCTCAAGCTCCAGCAGTGCACACATGCAAGTGCAGAAAAGGCCGCTCGCCTCTAAACTGCCCTGCCCTATTCTATACTAGGGACTTAAAGGTAGTTTTAATCCGCCTGCCCTATTATTTACCAGGGCCTTATAGGGGAGGTCATGCCAATCACAGGGGTACCCTAACCCAGTGTACCCTAGTATATGTAGGTGTTTTCACTGTATCCTAAGTGTCTCTTTCAGCATAGTACTGGCCCTAGGCCTGGTTAGGCAGAGCCCAGGGTCAGTCAGAGTCAGTTACCACCAGTACCAGTCAGCAAAAAGTTAGGGGGTGCCCAGGGCACAGAATGACTTTGCAACACTCTATCACTTCAACAATACTACGGACACTCCCACATTAACTCCCAATGTCACTAATATAATCATTCTTAACGTAAATCACTGGGTCCTAAAAACAGCTTGTTTATGTGTACGGGCCAGCTAAACATGAGGGTGTGGCTGTGCTCATCACAGGAACGTCACACTTGGTCACATGACGTTGCTGGAGCAGTGCTTGTGTTGTACAGGGGATGTATATACTAAAGAGGGGAGGAATGGTCATTGCTGCCTCACTTTTCTACAGTGGTAGCGCATCTCTGTGACCCATTCCAACAGGTGAAGGGTTTTGCAGTGACTGGTGTATCCTATTCTTAACCCATAACCAAGTCGCAAGACCCGCCTCCCAGTTCTACATCAGAAGGAGGGCGGACAGCCCATTCTGTCTCCCTGGTCCCTCGCCACTCCTTCTTTGCCACTCACTGCTCACGTCGCGTACACAGCCAATCCAAGACCAGGAAGTGGGCCGGCATCACCCGATCACCAGTGCTGTGTGTCTCGACCTGCCTTTGTCTCGAAACACTCTCCAGTCACCGCATTTGATTTAATCTGGCGGGATAATCGCTGAGCAACTCCTAGCATACTCCTACACAGAATTAAAGGATGATCAAGTCAGAAAAGTGAGTCGGATGCCGTATTTTTTATTCAAGAATTAGCCCAGTATAAAAAAAAGAAATGCCTCTGTTACTGTTGTAGTTGTTTGCATGAAATAAAAATACCAATAGCCGTATCGCAGCACGGTCAGGCAGCACAGTGCGCTGTAGTGTACATCTTGTTAGGGCGGAGCAGAACTCCGCGGAATTCCACAGAGTTTTTATGCAACTCCGCGGAATTCCGCATAGTGCAACTCCGCAAGATCCGCCCACCCCTACCTATGACCTATTGGCATAAGAAGAAGGAACAGTGGCCAGAACTCAGCAGGCTAGCATGTCCAGTAGCCAGTGTGTCTTCGAAGATTAAAATTAACAAATACTTCATACCAATGCTCCTAAAGACACAACCCTGGATGAGGGCAGTTGGTCTGACATCACAAGTGTGGCGAGTAATGATCCTCTGGACGACCCTCCTAAATTTGTGGACAAACTCTATTTTCCTGACTAATACATAACACAACAAAAGAACAGGTATGATGGCTTTTAAATAAATTATAAATGTTTGGTGTGCGGCTTATGCCGGATATTGTATATACACTTAAATGAACCAGTGAGTCAATCAAGAAGGATAAAGCAATTTTCGCCAGGGCTTACTGAGTGGTGAAAGGTGAGAAAGACTAATTCAAACTTTTGTTCAACTGTAGATGCTCAAATGAGCAATGGTAGCAGTCTGCAGTGGAAGCCTCCATTTCATAAAAATAACAAGAAGCTGCCTGTCATCCCTATCCTTTGTTTCATTCCCATGCTGGGCTGCCAGTGAAGATTTAAAAGACTGTACTGTATTGGCTTCTATAGGAAAGAGTGACACATAGGTAAATGAACAGGTAACTTGAACCAATGTATACCAAATTATGATGATTTATGTGATAGCTGGGAGGGTCTTTAAATGTTCACTAAACTTGATGTGTAATGTTTGGGCGACCATTCTGGATCAATGCTTGCATTCCACGTGTCACTGAGATTAATTTGTTACTTTACTTGATTGTCCTTTTGTTAACTTAAGTCCACGATCTCTAGACCACTCAGTTTCCCCAGACTAGACTAATTCTCAATTTCTATTCATTTTCTTGTTCAACAGTTCCATCTCTTTTTGGACGAAATACTAAAATACTATTGACAGCAGACAGAAGAAGGACCAGTGGCTATCACTATCTGTCTGTGGGGAAAAATGGGGACTCAGATAGGCCTAACCCTGTGGACTGGAGAGAGGCGCGTTGATTAAGAAAATGAAGACTAGTGGAAAACTCTAAAATAGTGTCTGTGGTCTGGACATATCACAAGATGGGCACAGCGATTTTTTTCATTCTTTGGGTAATCACTAATCAGCCTGGTACATGCAACTAGTTGACGGTCTGGACTCAGGGATCAATACATGATGGGCTCCTACCTAATGGCACACCACTACGCCAGCCTATGCTCCGCCCTCTGACAGTGACTCTTCATGAATCATACTTACCTTGACTCTCCAATATAGTAATTTGTTTGTATTCCACATGCCTTCTCTTATGCAAGGAACGTTCATGGCATCTCTTGCTCAAACCGGCCCCAAGACGGAAAATGCCAGAAGAATGCAGATATACCATCCATTTGTGTACAGTATCATTTTTCTTTTACTATAAATATTTTTGAACTGTATGGGTCCTCCCTATTTTGCATTTCTCCAGCCTAGGTAACAAATAGCTCACGTGGGAGTCTGGTAGCTGCTAAAGAAAAGACTGTTTGAATTTCGTACGTGAACTGTCGTCCTTCCATAACAGATGTGACGTCACATGCTGCTCATGGACTTGATGACTATTATGTTTGTCTAACTCTCACCTTACCCTATTTCTCCCTACCCATCCATTGATGAAACCCCTAACCCTCTTCCCCCAGGTTGTGCGATCTGTTGTGCTGCCAATTTCCACTATCAACAGATCTTACATTTGGTGAACTAGATATGGTTAAAGCTACAGCAGTTGTTACTGGGGGAGAAGGTTACCCAAAATTGAAAATTTGGCACGCCAACACTCCTATGTCTTAGCCAGGCAAGAAAGGAAATCATAGTGCAGAGAATAAATTCCAACAACAATTGAGCAAGGACAGGCAGTGTGCACTTAGTTTTTTCCCCACAATCTATGCCCCATGGATTCTACTGAAGTAGCCTTCTCCTGAGACTTGAGGGCTTCATTATGCTTACTTTGGTAAATAAATCTATGCCATGTTGCAGGTTGTTGTTATATCATGATGGTCTCTGTCTTGGATTTTCCACTCACTCTGTATTTTCTTTTAGTCTAGTTGCCCGTGATGTAGTATGAGAATACTTTGGGGCAGATTTACAAAACACTTGCATCACTTTTGCGCCGCCGTTGCATCACTTTTGTGACACATCGGTGACTTGAAAAATGAGGCCAATTTACAATCTGGCGCATCTAGGGAGTTGCGTCACGTTGTAAAGCCCTGCGTCACATTATACCTGCGTCAGGTATAATGTATGCAGGGTGGGCATTCCCATGCAGGAAAGCCTCGTAACAGTGAAGCAGTGACATCTACAAGATGTCACTGCGCCACTCTATGAGGCCACTGCGTCAAAACCTTACGTCTGCTTGAAGCAGGCGTAAGGAGTGACGCAGTGTAGTGAGAATAGGCCTCAACATGCATTGCTGGAGTTGTGTCGTGCTTGCGACACGACTTCAGCAATGCGTGACTTTTGCACCAACAGTTGCGTCAGAATTTCTGACGCATCTGTCAATCCTTGCGCAATGGTGCGTCGTATTGTAAATACGATGCATCCATGGTGGTGCAAGGGTTTCGCAGGCTGGCGCAGGAAAACTGACGCATCTCTACAGATGTGTCAGTTTCTTGTAAATCTGCCCCTTTGGCTGGTTCAACAGCATCATTCTGAATAGGTAGAACCTTGTTTTTCCTGTGATGTCTTCCCTGTTAGAGGCAGAGGCACCCATCATCATCATTAAGAAGGCCCTTTGGAAAACCCTGCTTTAAGGTATTGGGCCGATTGCAAGAGGTAGTAGACATCATTTTGTCTACTCTGGTAGGAAGAGAAGTTCTAAAGACGGGAAGGAGGGATTGTTGTTCTTTGGCTCTCTGTTGGCAGATACCATTAGTGGTCAATAGTTACAGAGGGTAGGGCAAGATGCTCAGCCTGATCAAGATATTAAAGGGGAAGTTGTGGGTATGGCCACAGGTTTTCCAACACTGATTGCAGGGGGGTGGACTGGAGAAGCTAAGGTTAGTAAAGTACTTAATGTGGCAAAGGAGCTCAGGTAGGGAGATACTAAAGAGAGGGCGTAGGGGATGGACACAGTTGGACAATTTCTTTGTGATAGGCCAGGTGTGGGGTTCAGCCTTTGTCGTCACCATGTTGGTGGTGCTTCCTGTTTAACGCACTGCTACACTAACCAGTAATACCTATTTGTAAATTTAAAAAACTAAAAAGACACAAAAAAAGTCCTATCCTCACCTCCGCAACAGGCCCAATCTCTCTCAATAAACCTTAAAAAGTCTGTCGGCAACTGTCCTCATTCTCATCTCCCTCAACAATCCCACCCCCTTTCTAAACCGTAAAAAAAGACCCACCCCCAACAGTTCTTCCCACTCTCTCCTCCCACAACAGGCCCACATCCTCCCTTAAAAAAACAGCGTCTTCAGCCTCCTTAAAATGTCCTGCTGGTTTTCTTCCAGTCGGGTGTGGCCCTCCCTGATTTCCTCCAGGCCTTTGATCAATTGGTGGAGGATGGCATGTGTGGTTGGGGAGTAGTGGCAGCTTGGGACCTCGGCTGCCTGCGGTAGTGGCAGAGGTGTTGCTGGGTTCCCTCTGGCTGGTGACCAGCCTTCTCCTCTCCTTCCTCCAGGAAACTTAAACAACATTGCTTACCTAGCCCCACCACTTTCACACCGAGAAGGTCAAGTAGATCCTCCTGTGTTGATAATGTCAACCTGTTTGTCACCTGCTGCTGGGTGCAGGAGACCCTGGTGTGGCGGCGCATGCTGCGACACACTGTCCCCCATCGCAGCTTCTGCTCTGCCAGGCTGTACCTTTTCCCTGGCCTGCAGTCTGCTGCCAGCATGAGTGGGAGGAAGTGCAGCGTGAAAATAATTTGTGTTTTCACCTCCACCTCACTGAAAATATGGTGGAGTGTTACCCCCTCGCCTGGCGTCACCCACAGGGGTGCAGGACTCGGAGATGGCGGCGCTGCCTACCTCTGCCATAGCTGGGAACAGTGGAATGGGGATAACTACACAAAAAGGGAGCAAAAATTAAAAAAAAAAACACAAAGGGGCAGTGACAAACTAACAAAAAGGAAAAATATAGTCGAAAAAAGGGGAGCAGTGGACCAGAAGAGGGTGGATGGAGATGGATGGGTCTGGGGAGCTGGAAACACAAGGGATAACCAGGCAGGAGCAGGATGGTGTAAAACACAATTTCAGTGTGCTTGTGCAACATGGACTGCCAATTGTGCTATTTTCCGGACTCAAAGGGGGAGATTTACTACGATTTTGTGCCGTGTTTGCGTCACAAAAGTGACGCAAAACAGAGCAAAATCTTTTTTTCCTAATTTACTTTCCAGCACTAAACTTGTTTAGCGCTGGAAATAACATAGCGCTGCTTCGCATTACTTTGCGCCATGGGAGTGTACCAAGGGTGGAGCATGGGCACTCCCATGCAACCACCCAAGGTTTCTCACGCTAAACCCAATTTACTAAATACAGTAGATTGGGTTTAGCATGAGAAAACTGCGCCCTTTTAAACTAGCCGCAAGGAAGGAGAAATGCTTTCATTTCTCCTTCCTTTTCCGACTTTGCATGCGTGCTGCACTGTGCAGCACGCATACAAAGTGGGAAAAGCTTTCCTTCATGTCTAGGCATAGTATTTTATACAGGAAGAGTACCCTTCCTGTACAAAACCTATGCTAGACTCACACACACACCCTAGTGCTATGGCGCTAAGGTGGTGCGTGGCGCACGGCAGCTATAATCAGCGCCGGTGCAAGGGAAAGGCGACGAGAGAGCCATATCTTTGAAAATATGGCACTCTCCTGGTCCTTCCCAATCGTGCAACGCAGCACAGCCTCTTGTGAGGCTGCGCTGCGTTGCGTGGAGATTTGGTAAATCTCCCCCAAAATGCGTCGCCTATGCCATTATTTTACGTGAGGTGCCATCCTCACTGAAATCCAGGACTAATTTTGAAACATTGGGATTAGATCCTTAATATCCTAAACTAACTGCTGCAGAGGAAAGTCTTTCAATGCTGCAGTGTCCAGAATCACCCCAATGAATGGAAGCCTCTGTGTGAGGCTCCAGTGAGACTTTGGCTCGTTGATAGTAAACCTTAGCAATGCCAGGAGTTCAGCTGACCTATGGAAATGGTCTACAAATGACAGTGGCGAACTCACCTTCAGCAAGCAGGTGTTGATGTATAGCAATAGATGTACTACCTCCCGCTAAACACTTTTGTTAAGACCTGAGGGGTTCAGGACAGGCCGAAAAGTGGCACAGTAAATCGAAAGTATTCCTGGCATACCTTGAAACACAGATAACATCTGTGAGATAGCAGGATAGTAAGTGGAAACATGCATCCTGCAAGTCCAAGGACGACATCCATGTTGAACCTGTCCTTCCTCAGAAAGGCGTCCAGCAGGAGGACGTCCAAAAAGTGGCCTGAGGCCTTCCTCCTCCTTCTTCAGAATGAAGAGGTTACGCAAATAGCATCCTTTTCCGAATCTGGCTCCTCTTGATGGCTCCCCTTGACAACAGAAAGTGGCTTCCTGCTTTAAGATTGAAGAGTGCTCTGTGACAAGCGCTGGTGCACAGGGAATGAAGAGAAAAAGGGCAGGGCATAGCCCCTTTGAACAATCAGTAAGACCCCTCTGTCGAACGTGATGGATTTCTAGCCAAGGAGGAAATGCCATATTCTGCCTCCTGTCAGCCAGACATAAACAAAGCAAACTGAAGCAGCTTGGCAGCCTGCGTGGCAGGGGAGGAAGAATTTGAGGATTGCTCTCCCTGTTCCAGTACTGAATCACTTTTTCTCTGAAGAGCCTCGGGCTATCGAAGGGCATGTCTGTGAGGGATACCTGTAGAGGAAGAAGTGTGGTGCAGCGGCCAGGGCGGCTGACTCCAGAACACCGGGGCGCACGGTTCGATCCCCGGCGCGGGTGGCAGGTTAGCTTGCTTAATCTTCCCGAAAGCCCCCAGCGCCTTGACACCCTTCGGGGTAATTGTTCGCGCTTTACAAATACTGGTATCATATCATATATCTCTCCTGCTTCTCCATGAAGCCCGAAGGTGTGCCAGAGGCAGCCAGAATCGAAGTGAAAACCTGCAGCATGGTCACTTTTTGCTGCGGAGTTGACATCGGTCCAGGATACTCAGGTGTGCTGGGACCAATTGTGGGTAGATTTTAACCCTAGAAATACTGGGGGAGTGTGATCGTTTTTTACAACACTTGTAGGGTGACCAACCGTCCGTAAATTTCACGGACCGTCCGTAATTTCGACCTCATGTCCGTTGTCCGTGACGAACCCTTTTACGGACGCCTTTTGTCCGTAATTTTAGGCATTGGGGAACATCACTGTTCCACTGCCAGAAGCGTCAGCTCCCTGATCGGGCCGCCACGCACTCAGCCTCTGAGCGCAAGACAAGCCCCATCCGCCCATTGTCATTCTGTATGGGGCTGATTGCCACATACAGAATGACAATGGGACAGTCTGTGCTCTTACTGCATGTGGTGGCCTCCTGCAGCCTCGGTCTAAGGCAGGGCATTCAGTCAGGTGGTGAAATGCACAAAAACGCCCATGCTGCTACACGAGAATCCAGTTCATGAAAAGAAGGCGGTGAAACAAGTTTAAAAAAAAAAAAGTTATGGGTCTTTCCCTGTCTCATCATTTTAAAACGGACGCATTTTCAGTGTTATATTCAACAAAGGCATGGTTGCTGCTTTTTTATTATTTTATGCAACTGACATCCATTAACAAAAAGCCAATAGTTCTGGCTTTAGATGTAACGCTACTTGTTGTGTTATATATCTGGATGCAATGAAAGAAGCAGCAAATTACCAGTCGGGCGGCACACTACGCTAAGCACAGATTTTTAGCTTAGGTGTTTTAAGCCATGCCCTTAATTACATCGAACACCCCTTTGGGGAGACCCCCCCAGTTTTTTCATCCCACTTAAAGCCCTGGAAACAACACCATGTCACAGTGGCACTGTGCTTCATGCATGACTCATGACATCCACTTTTTTCACATTTCCTATGTGCAGGGGCATAGTGAACCCTCTCCTGCCCCACCTCTTGCTTTCGGAACTCTAGCAGGGGTGAAGTCCTTGATGGGCCTCTTCTGTCTGCAACTCTGCAGACAAAGGCTCCGCTCCTAATTAATGTGAAAAAGTGAGTAAGTGAAGGGATGGGTGGACGGCTGGATGGATTAGTGAAAGGGTGAATGGATGAATGAAAGGGTGAATGGATGAATAATGAGAGAAAGAATGGACAGATGAGTTAGTGGACGGATCGATGAGAGAAGGTAAATACATGGATGTATGGGTGGAAGGGTAGATGGACGGGTAAATGGATGGATGAGTGAAAGGGTGGATGATAGGTGAGTGAATGGGTGGATGGATGAGTGAACTGATGGGAGGATTGGTGAATTGATAAGTGAAAGGATGAATGGATGGATGGATGAGTGAAAGGGTGGATGTAAGGCTGGATGAGTGAGTGAAAGGTAGGGTAAATGGACAAATGTAAATGTAAATCCAGTACTTGTATAGCGCAAGAATCACCCCCGAAGGGGTATCTCGGCGCTGGGGGCCGTTGGGAAGATTAAGCGAGCTATTGCCCAGAGTCGCATGGTGCTGGGCAGACCCCTGCCGCCGGAGCCAGGGATCGAACCGTGATCACCACCGTCCAGCGTCAGTCGCCCTGGCTGCGGCGCCACACCTCTTCCCAAAAGGGTGGATAGATGAGTGAAGGAGTAAAAGGGTGGATGGATGAGAGAAAGGATGGATGGATGAGTGACGGAGTGAAAGGGTGGATGGATGAGAGAAAGGATGGATGAGTGATAGGGTCAATGGATGGATTCATGAGTGGATGAGTAGATGGATGGGTGGATGGAAGGATGGATGACTAAGTTAAAGGGGGATGGAGAGAGAAAGGGTGGATGGATGGATGGATGACTGAAAGGGTGAATGGGTGGAAGGATGAGTGACTGGGTGGATGAATGAGTAAGTGAAAGGATGGCTGGATCGGTGAAAGGTTAAATGGCTGGATGGATGAGTGTATGGATGAGTGGAAGAGTGGATGGATGAGTGTATGAATGGGTAGGGTGAAAGGAGGAATGGAGGGATGGATGAGTGAAAGGGTCGATGGAGGGATAGATGAGTGGAATGATGGATGGATGGAAGGATAGATGATGGATAGGTTTGCAAATGGTTGAATATTGATATGGATGGGCACACAGATAGAAGGACAGAATGAATGGTGAAAGATTGAATGATGGATGAAAGAATGTTTACACCTTGTAACCCCCATTATCTTAAGTAACATTTCCTATACATTGACTTTTACATTTATATGAGTCATTGTCTTTTTATAATGTGTGTGTGATGTAACGCACTCCGACACCCTGTCCTACTTACTTGGGTTGAGTAGCACTATAAAAGAAATTAAATACACATGAGAGAGAGTCTTTGTGCAGATGAGGGGCACCATTGAAGGGTGGTTGCAAGGCCGGACTGGCCGGACCGGGCATCAGGCGTTTTCCTGGGAGGCTGGAAAGGTGGGGTGGGGGCGGTTTTGTTACCACAAAAAGACCTGCACATTTGTCAAAGCTGCGCGCATACTGAAAAACCATAAAGTGCACGATTGGCTCAACCTAATATAAACTTATTTTCACTTGTACTTAAGTGGTTGTCTATTTACTTACTTATATACTATTGCGCAACCTCCTCTGATGTGTCTGCAAAACGTACCTTTTGTCCTGAATTTCGACCTCCTGTCCTGAATTTTTGTCCTGAATTTTGACCCTTTGTCCTGAATTTTTACACTCACTGTCCTGAATTTGCACCCATGCCAGTTGGTCACCCTAAACACTTGCGCTTTCTCGCTAGACTTTAAGTGGGGGGATGGGGTTAGAGTCAGCTTCGCCTTGTTAAATTTATGCCTACACTCTGAACTGGAAGTGAACTTTCTGGTTTAATGGCCTCAACAGCAGGACCGCATTTAGCCTGGAACCAGAGTGGGACCGATGCTTCGACCATGACCTCTCCTTACATTCAGCGAGCAAGAGTTTAGCTCCCCAGTCCCAAATCGTCATAGGGTGCATGAGGGAACACTTGTCGCACAAAGTAGAGTTGTAGCCTAAGCCCAAGCACCATAGGCATACCTTGTGTGGGTCTGTGCCCGAGATCTGCTTCTGCAGTCTTGACACAGTTTGAATCCTGTCATTTTCATTGGGGTGGCCATTCCCGCTTACACTTTGTAAATATATTTGGAGTTGTAGGAAAACAATAAAATTGGAAGTGGAGCTCTGGATCCACATTGATAAGCATTAAAAGAAAGTAACATTGGTCCACTAGGAAGGAGGGCGCTCATATGTGACTTTGATCCATCACTTCCATAGCAGTATAATTCACTGCTCAGCCATACATGCCACCTACTGGCATGTTGGAGCATTGATGGAAGAATTCTGCAGATCCTGGCACTTTGGTATACTCTAAAGGGGAGGAACCTGCTGCTGGAAGTATCCATTAGAATGAGAAATGTTCCCTTTTCCCCGAGTTTCTTGGGGAGTCTACACTGGCTATGCTGGTTTCTCCAATTTCAGAACAAGATGACTCATCTTTGTATGACCCAGGATGTTTGGCGATATCATTGTTTCAATACAATTCAATAAAACTATTTCAATTATCAAAGCCATAAAAGTACATGCAAAGATAACAGTAAGAAAATTCAGGTTTAACAATTAATACATTTTTCTACATGTGTAAGATATCATTATTTAAAGGTGTAGTATAAATCTAAGCCTACTAGGTGCTCTGGCCATATACATTTTTTTACTGTGTCCAGTCAGTTCCAAGAAAAAACGCTACGGTTTAGTGCTCCTAGAGGATGTACTCTCGCTCCTCATTCTTTTTACAGTAGTTGGCGCTATAACTGGTCACGTCCCCTGAACTGTGTCTGGGGCCATTTTACACTGGTAATTGGATCCCCGGTAGGCCAATTAATGAGTACTGGAACATTGACTTTAGGACCAGCGTTTTTCTTACCATTTATTTGGGTAGGAAATCTCAGGTCACTTTGGGTGGTGGGTTGCCTGGCATTAGTGACATGTTTGGTCTGTTCTTGACTACCTGTAATAAAACTCTGCACCTTGTCTTTGCTTGCACCGATGCCCTCTGAGAGGTAGGAGGAAGGCGAGAAAAGAGAGGCATTGTTTTTGTTCAATACTAATGGTTCAAATATAATATATCGCAACAAACAACAAGCATTAGCAAAGCCAATAGGGCTGGCTATGTCAACCAGCCTTTTGGCTTTGTTAATTCTGGTTTTGTTTTGCGTAGTTTTTGCAGAACATTATTGTTGGGGGAGCTACCAGGCTCTCGCCAATAAAAACAAAAACATTGCTAAAAGAATGAAAATGAAACTGGGTTCAGAAAGCACACACTGACATTCTACTCCCTTGTACTGAAGGGAACTACTTTGTGAGCAGATGTCCTGCTTGTGAAAGAGCAGAATGTCATCACTCGGAGTTAAGTTAGTCATTGGCCGAAGCAGTCTGGCCCACTGCTCCAAGCTGAAACCTCAAATTCTTTTGTTTGCGAGGACAGCCGCAGGTTTGACACATGTGTTTCTAACAGTGAACATCTGTTCATTCTTAGCAGCCAGCTGCCACCTGGGCATTTCCTCTGACCTCCCTGCTTTGCAATATCTATCTTGACCAATAGAAATTATATATTAATCAGTGAACTTCTGTGGCAAAGGTCTTCCACCTATTCAAGGAACACTACCTTAGGGGAGTTCATTCCAGCCCAGCAGTTGGGTTAACATGTGAATTACCTCCAGCCAGAAACTCTGGTTCACCCGCCGCTGCACATTGTATGTAGAAAGTTTCCAAACTATGCATACCATCTCAGTTTGGGGAGTGGTCCCTATTAATTTTCACAGATACTCAGGCGTGTGGTATATTCTGTCAACGTTTTGAACTGGATGCACTATCACATTTTTCTTAGGATGTTGGTTGCCTCTCTCCACGCAATGTCTCCCTCTGTAAGTGCCCCAAAGTCATTATCTCATTGTTACAAAGGCAGAGAGGCAACATCAGTTGTCTCATAGTTTTTAACAAACAAACAGGAGAGAGTCCTTATTCCAAAAGAAAGATGGGTTCAGATGCTTACTTTCATATAGAGATCCTTTATTATGCAGTCATGATAATCCATTCTTATACAGTGTATGAATCAAAGAGCCAATGTGTTTCATTCCCACATCGTGGAACTTCCTCAGGGCACAAAGTATTTCTCTTAATAAAACCAAATAGGGCAGCTGTGTAGTGTCCTAACAGCTAACAAGTGTAACAATGAGGAGAGAGTAATGGAAGAAAGCTTCTGAACTCTTAAAGGCCCAGGGCACCCTAGGTACTCTGTATTGTGTCTTGGACATGTCATCAGATGATGCACACCATTCTGTGCTGTTTGGCCAGCATTCACAAGATGGAGCGCTGGGTACCTATAATGGTGTCAACAAACTAAGGCCTGTGGTGTGGCGGTGACATGGCACCCCCGGTCCGAGCCGGGTGAGGCATGCTGGAGGAGACCGCAGGAGATTGGAGCTGGGACCTGAGATGGCGGGGAGGCTGTCATGGTCCGAGCTCCAGGAGCGGTGCAGCAGCACAAGCCAATATGGACACAGAAGAAGTGCGGGCCTTGCTCTGTGTGGGGCACACTGTGGATTCATGTACTGACCACAACGAATGTAATCTCGAACTGATACCAAAACCCCAGTCATATCAGCAGAGACGTGACATACTTAAAAAACAAAAAGATAGGGGGAAAGGGGCTTGCAGCCCAGCATTTTACCCTGCCTGAAAGGCAATTGTTGAGCTGCTGACCAAGCCACAGTCCCATGTGACTGGTTAAACCAGACCTGACCCGCGTTGTCACTGTGAAACAGGTAGACAACAAGCAAAGAGTCGTACGCAGATTACTGGCCTCTGCATACACAGAGAGCACCTTCCAGGGCTCTCAGACCCTGCACACTATACACCATCCACAGACTCAGAGCAGATAATAATCTGAACTGACACTTGGCCCTCAACCAAACCCTACCTGGATAGCTAAGTCTCTGAAATAGCGGCAGCAAGGAACAGACCTAACCAATCTGTAAAAGCCTTAGCAGATCCGCGCTGCAGAAGACGGGTCCTGTAGAAGTGATAAACACGATGACCAGGGCGAAGAGGCACCGGCAACTGCCCACCAGACTTCCAACAATACCATGACAAGACAGTTCCTCGAGGACCTGCTGCAAGGACTAAGAGCCGACTTCCTGATGCTAAATTAAGACCTCCGACAAGAAATTGAGAACATCTGCAAAGATGTCAGCGGTTTGGGAGAGTTTTCCGCCTGCAAGAATCAGGCAACAGTAGAGAAGAAGAGACAGAATTTCTCTCTAAAGATACGGTGCCAGACAGTCAACATACATGGCAATCTGTGGTTGGTGGAGCTTAATAAGGCACAGTACTCTCGCTAAAATTTCAGCAAAAAGACTACGAGGGAAGTAGTAAGGTCGCGAGGCTATTAGCAGCTAAGTGAAGAGAACAGGGGTCCAGGCTCATATCTTAACTATTAGATGGCTCAGTTAAGACAAACGAAAAAGATCAGACAGGCCTTCCAATTTTATCAGGCTCTATATAAGGCTGAATATGAGGACGAGGCGACTATTAGACAATACCTTCATAGCACACAACTTGGTAGACTCAACTGGGACCAAATGGAGTTTGAAGGACCCATTATAGAAGAAGATGTAATCATGGCCACCAAGGCACCATGTGCTAAAGGATGATAGGGCTGAAATTCCTAGGGATTTTGTTCAAAGGGCCAGGTTCAGCAAACTTTGACACAGGGCATCGCAGCAAGATAACTTGCTGCGCTGCGTCAAATGGAGATGGCAGGAATGTGCCATATCTATCAAGATATGGTGCATTCCTGCTCTCTCCAGCGTAGGTACCCTTGCGTCATGGGGCAAGGGTGCCTGCATTGGAGACAGGATTGTTTTTATGCAGGAAGGTACACCTTAGAGGCTTTTTCCTCTAAGTATGCTGCAGAATTCAGCACAATTAGAAAGAAGAAAAGACGAGGAGAAATAAAGATATTTCCACTTGTTGCGCCTCTATCGGGAAGGCATAACATTTTGACACATTTCCAGGTTTACCAGTCTTCGGAAATCTGGGAATGAGTTAAAATCCATGGGTGGATGTGTGGGAATACCCACGCTCCACTCATGGAACGCCTTCCCAGGGCAGAGTAGCGTAAGTTAGCGACATTGCTGCCTTGCGTTAATCCAGATTTACCAAGCAACGCAGGACCACAGAAGGCCTTGTGTTGCTTGGTAAATCTGACTTATAGAATAGTGTTGCCCGTGCGACACCATGCCTAACACAAGGGAAACTCGATCCAATGATAAATCTGGTCCAAAGTTTTTAACACGATTGTCACTAAAGGAGCAATTATCCATCAATGACAGATGCAAGATTCTTGGTTATTTTGAAAATGGGAATAGGATCCTGATACCTGAGGCTCATATGGCCCTATATCGCTTCTAAATGTTGACCTGAAAATATATAGAAAGATAATAGCTAATAGACTCCAGCATTTAGTAACCAACCTTGTTGACCCAGACAAAGTGAGATTTATACAGCAGAGAGGGTTGGAAATCATACAAAGAAAATCATCCGTCTAATAGACCATACAAATAAGCGCAGAGAAAATGTGGTGCTCCAGTCCAATGCCAAAAACACCTATGATAGGGTCAACTTGACCTTTATGAGGGAGCCACCAAGGGACATCAAATAGCATTAGTGGGATATACCAATCCAACATTCAGGATAAATGTTAAAGGACAAGACTCCAACTCCATTGAGATAAAGCGAGACTAGTCAGGGGTGGACCCTGTTGCCCTTGCTGTTCGTGTTGTACTTAGAACCGCTAGCCCAGCGTATTTGCAACCACACATAGGGCATAAAAGTGGACCAATACGAATTTAAACTCTTGCTCTTTACCAGTGACATCCTTATGACATTAACAAATACAAAAGTGTCTATCTTCTTGGAGGAATTGGATGGGTTTATAGGTTCTTCAGAATTTAAATTAAACATGACGAAATTGGAGGATCGGGGGATTCATCTAACAGAAGAAGACAGACAAGACTTCCAGGAGATGTCCCAATTTCAATATAACAGAAACACTATAAAATATTTGGGAAAAGAAGACCGGCGAGGCTTCCAGGAGATGTCCCAATTTCAACATAACAGAAACCCATAATATATTTGGGAATACAAATGAGCCCACGCGATAAGGGCAACTCGCAAGGCTAACTTCTCCACTCCACCCAAAAGAATTCTGTGTGATTTCCAAAGCTGTAATAGTAGTTCCCTGTAGTGGCAGGGACACATTGTGTCTGTCAAGATGAATATATATTACTATGGTTTCTATTCTTGTTTCAGAATCCCCATACAAGAAGACCTTACAATCCTAACTTAAATTAAAAAGACATACTTTATTCAGAGGGTAAACAGATCCAGAATAGTGCTGAAATTTACCCACCGACCATTGACCAAAGTGTACCTGGTGAGTCCATCCTTATTATCAGGCTACACATCTGAGTTTCCGTGGTCCAAACTAGAATCAGATAGGCACTGGTGCTTTATAGAAAATCTTTTGGAGGGAAGGGGAGTATCTGTGATAAATCTCATGGCAGAAACACAAATTTAGAGCTCTGAATTTGACTAGGTCTCCATTAAGAAGGAAAACCCTTAAAATATGAAATGCAGCAGGCGAGCGCTACCGGCTCATGCAACATTTATCCCCGTACACACCATTATGTGGGAATCTCGATGTGACACAAGAACAAGGCAGAATGGTCTTTAAACAATTGACAGAGGCCATGTTATTACAATCAGGGATATGTTCTGAAGGCACATAACAAATAAGACAGATGATATAGGTACACATAAACAAGGCACTTTCTGCAAAAACAGATAAGGGAGGATTCCACTCACTCACAGAATCCGATAAACTGCTAAAAAAGATTTTAGAAGACTCTCTCTTGATATTCAGGACTTATAAATTATTATTAGCTGGGGAGATATTCAGGAAGAGTGAAGTCCAAGTTAGCTGGAAAAAGGAACTAGAAGAGGAGTTGTCCCAGGAACAATGGGAACATATTGTTAGCAAAATATACATCTAGATTGTGTATGGACGGGGACGGGGCTTGATCGCCCTTAAGATGGCTGCAATTATCTGAAGCTCCGTGGTCCGACGGAGACCAAAGCACTTCTGGGACAGCAGTCCGCTTCTCTTCCTACCATGGAGCGGATTATTTAACGAGTGAACTCCGGGGGCACAGGTATTTCCTGTTTTAATCTTCGTCAAGCCGCTCCTTGATGCTTTTCGCTCCTGATACGCGTTCTCCTCAGGGAACGGAGCCGCGACCGCCATTCTGATTTCAACACAGCGCCGGAGCGCGCCCTGCATAATGTCTTGTTACTTACCGGTAATCTTCATTACCCCGATTAGGGTCCTCCCCGTCCCAGTCCTTACTACGTGAGGCAGTCCTGCCTCCACCCAGCCAATCACAACGCCAGTATTTTAATATTACATAAGCCCCGCCCACCTACCGCCATGCCTGTTATCAACAAGACTCCGACACAAACACAGCGGGAGGGAGGGAGGGAAGAGGACTGGGACGGGGAGGACCCTAATCGGGGTAATGAAGATTACCGGTAAGTAACAAGACATTACCCCTCATGGGTCCTCCCCGTCCCAGTCCTTACTACGTGAGGAACTCACAAGCAGAGAACCAACAAAAAACGCAGGACACCAGGGATCCATGCAAAGTACAAAACTTTAATCAAGAAATGATTAACGAACAGCAGCGTTCAAGACGCCAACAGAAAAACTGTCAGCAGAGGCATGTAAAACATCAAGCCGATAATGCCGCACAAAAGTGTGATGGGACTGCCAGGTGGCTGCCCTACAAATCTCCTGGATAGAGACCCCCGCCGCCTCAGCCCAGGAAGCAGACACAGAACGCGTCGAACGGCCCTGCACCTGAGACGGAGGAGGCAGATCCAAAGACCTATAAGATTGGCAGACCGCCAAACGCACCCACCGACTGATCGTGGAAGTGGAAACCTTCTTCCCCTTAGCCACACCCCCACAGGAGACAAACAGGGAAGGAGAAACCCGAAACCCCAGGGAACGTTGGAGGTAAATCTGGAGAGCCCTGCGAACATCCAAGGAAGGGGGAACAAGGGAATCCCCCACAGTAGGCAAATCAGGAAGAATCACCTCCTGTTGCAAATGAAATTTGGAAGAAACCTTAGGCAGGAAAGCCGGATCAAGCCGCAAAACGACCCGATCCTGCAGGAACTGCAAATAAGGAAACGAAATGAGCAAGGCACCCAACTCACCCAACCTGCGAGCGGAGGTTATGGCCAGCAAAAAGCCACCTTAGCGGACAGCCACAACAAATCCGCCTCCAGCAAAGGCTCAAAAGGGGGCAACTGCAGACCCCGCAAAACAGTAGGCAAATCCCAAGAAGGAACGAGCACAGGAGAGACCGGCCGACGAAGCCGAAAACTCCGAAGAAGCCGACTGACCAATGGAGCAAGAACCTCCAATGAGGCCCCAGGACCCCTACAAGCACGGACCGCCGCCCACTGAGCAGACAAAGTGGAAGGGGAAAGGCCCAACAAAAACCAACCCTGAGAAAATCCAACACAGAAGCAGGATCCCCCAGCACAGGATCCACCCCATGGGAAGAACACCAAGAGACAAAAGAACCCCAATGTCGACCATAGCACTTAAGGGTCGAAGGGCGCCGCGATAACTGAATGTCACGAGCCACCACAGAGGAACAGCCCAAAGACTCCAACGTCAACCGCTCAAGAGCCAAGCCGTCAGCTGCAAACGACGAAGACAAGACAGAGACAGGAGCGGAAACTGAAGAGGAGCCGGGCACAAAGGAAGCCGGACAAACCGACCCTCCGCCAGCCGCCACAGGAGAGGAAACCAAATGCGGCGAGGCCCGAAAGGAGCAATCAACAGGACCGAAACCCTCTCCCCCGAATCTTCTGCAGCACCCTCGGGAGGAGGGGAATAGGAGGGAACGCATACAGAAGGCCCGAAGGCCAGGGAATTGATAGAGCATCCACCGCCCAAGCCTGAGGACACAGCACCTCCGAACAAAACCGGGGTAGAAGAGCGTTGTGAGGAGAGGCAAAGAGATCGATCCAGGGAGTCCCGAACCGAAGACAAAGGGACTGAAACAGAGGAAGAGAGAGATGGTACAGAACAGAGGATGGAAGGTTGCGGCTCAAAGCGTCCGCATGAAAATTCAACTGTCCCAGAATGTACACCGCCCTCAAGGCCAACAGATGAGATTCCGCCCAAGCACAAATCAAGGAGGCCAACAGGTTCAGAGACGCGCACCTCGTCCCCCTGACGGTTCAAGTAACAACGAGCCACCTGATTGTCGGTACGAACCAACAGATTCGACCCGTGGAGATGAACCTGAAAGAACTGCACAGCCTCCCAGACGGCCGCCAACTCCCGCCAGTTCGAGGAACGGGCGCTGTCCCCCGAGACCACCGACCCTTCGCTTCCAAGGACCCCAAGGTGGCCCCCAACCCCAAAGACTGGCATCCGTAGTCAACAGAAGGGGAGGGGAAGACAAAACCGCACCCCCTTCTCCAGATTGGGAGTGCAAAGCCACCAGTCCAAGTCCAGAACCAGAGCAGGAGAAAGAGGAACCAGAGCCTCGTAATCCGCCCGGGAGGGGTCCCACCGAGCCAACAGATGAGTTACCAAGGGTTTGAGATGGAGGCGAGCCCAAGGAACCACAGCAGTGGTTGCAGCCATCAATCCCTGGACCCGCAACCAAACACGAGCCGGGGCAGAGGGACGGCATAAGAGATCCCGCAACAGAGTCTGTAAGGAAAGGATCCGAACAGGAGGGAGAAACACCGCCCCCAGAGACGTGTCGAACAGACCCCCGATGAACTGCAGCCTCTGAACAGGATCCAGATGAGACTTGGCCAGATTCACCTTGAAACCCAGCTCCTGGAACAGGGTCAGCGTAGCCTCCACCGCCAGAAGAGCCTTAGGAAAGGAGGAAGCAGAGACCAAACAATCATCAATATAGGGAAACACAGAGAAACCCCGACGTTGCAAAACCCCCACAGCAGGAGCCAATACCTTGGTAAAAGTCCTGGGAGCAGTGGAGAGGCCGAACGGCAGAACCTGAAACTGGAAATGCCTCCCTTGAACAGCAAACCTCAGGAACCGCTGACTGGCATGATGGACCGGAACGTGAAAATAAGCGTCCTCTAAGGCCAGAGACGCCAAAAAATCGCCCTCCTGGATGAGGGGAATGACGGACTGCAACGTGACCATCCGAAAATGATCCAACCGCACCAATTTGTTCAGGGAACGGAGATTCAATATGGGGCGGAAGGAACCATCGGGCTTTGGAACCAGAAACAGATGGGAATAGAACCCCAGGCCCACTTCTTCCACTGGAACCGGCACCACAGCCCCTTTCCGTAACAACATGGCGACGCCGGACAACATGGCAGAGCGCCGCACGGGGTCTCTTGACAACGGGGTAACCAGGAAACAATCCAGAGGGGAGGGCCCCGGAAGGGAATCTGGTAACCCCACTCGATGACAGACAAGACCCACTGGTCGGAAATCAGAGCTGACCAACGGTCCAGAAACAAACGGAGACGAGCCCCCACAACGGCATAGTCACTTCTGTCCTGCACCAGAGGGAGGCTGTTGTTGCTGCTGCTGCTGTTGTTGCTGAGGCCGGGATTTATAATGGTACGCGGCCCCCCGACCACGGGCCCGACCACGAAAGGGCTGAGAAGACAAAACCCCTTGAAACCCCTGCTTCTGAAAGAAAGACCTTTTCTTAGGAGCAGGCTGAAAAGGCTTCAACAACTTCTTTTCCTCCGCTGAGCGCTGCACCATCGTATTCAAAGCATCCCCAAAAAGACGGGGACCCTCAAAAGGCAGTTTATGGACTAAGGCCTTCTGTGCAGCCTCAAGACGCCAAGGTTTTGTCCACAGAGACCTCCTTCCAGCCACCGCCGCCCCAGCAGCCGAGGAGAAAGCCCACAAAGAATCAAAAGTGACATCCGAGAGGAATTGTGCCAACCCCTCCATTTGAGCCAACACAGGAGTAGGGTCCCCCTGATCCTGAAGACAGTCAAACAGTGTCTCGAAATCCTTAAGCAGGACCTGCGAAGCATAGGCCGCATAAGTGCTAGCACGTATCCCAAAGTGAGAAGCGGCGTAAGAACGCTTGAGAGCAGACTCCACCTTACGCTCCACCGGGTCTGAAAGGGAAGCCTCCTCCGAGGACAAAGAGGAAGAAGAGGCGGAAGCCATAGAGGACAAAAGAGAATTAACTTTTGGAATCGCAGGAAACTGGGAATCAAAGTCCGCCAAGCGATACCGCTTCCCCAGGAATCGCGGAATACCCTGCTTATCCACCTCAAGCCACTCCTTTGCGAGGATATCCTTCAGGACATCATGGAAGGGGAGGTCATCCACCACAGAGGAACTATATTGAGCGTAAAATCCCTCCTCAGCCAGGGATTTAGGGTCAAACCCAAGCACCTCTCGAATATGGACCAGCATGTCAGAAAAACCTTGCCCCGGACGTACTTTCCCTTAGGGGAAATGTCCATGTCGTCCTCATCATCCTTAGCCCGCTTAGCTGCAGGCTCCAGCAGCGCAGACTGGACCGCAGAATCAATCAAGTCCTGTAAATCCGCCCCAGAAATCTGCAAGACGTCATCCTCCTGCAGATCCTGAACATTATGCTGCTTCGAAATCGCCTTAGCAGGCACAGGTGAAGAAGCCCCTTCACTCATGGCGAGAGATCCAGTGTCAAACCAACAGGAACTCACCCACAATCAAAGGAAGTGCCCAGCAACCTCCAATAAATACTGCCCCCAATCACCCAATCACGCAAAAGGTGAGTGAAATAAAAAAGGGCAGCCCTGTAGTCTCCACCCACAGCCATAGATCAAAGGACAATGGCCGCGGGGGCCGGACGCTGCACGAGAGCCCCAGCGCCGGAACGACCCGGGGCCAGGAAACCACAAAACTCCCCGCCCCAGCCCAGCACATGAACGGGGAGCGTCCCTGACCCCAGAACAGGAGCGTGGTCGACCGGAATACCGGAGCGGCCGCGCCGACAACAAGAAAAACAATGCAGAACACAAAACTGCAACTTCAAACACTCACGGCACCGTCCTGAAGAAAATCCAGACCAGGAAACAGGAACCGGGAGCACCAGCGTTCCGACCGTCCGTCGGAGCAGAAAAAAAACAGGCATGGCGGTAGGTGGGCGGGGCTTATGTAATATTAAAATACTGGCGTTGTGATTGGCTGGGTGGAGGCAGGACTGCCTCACGTAGTAAGGACTGGGACGGGGAGGACCCATGAGGGGGTAATGCCTCGGTCTTATAGAGGGAATTCTTTGGGGTAAACAAAATCCCTTTTGAGGTGTTTCTTGTTTCCTGGCCAGCCTAATTATTGCTTTTTGCTCAACAATAACGCTGACTGCTTGTTTTTCACTGGGCTCTCTACACACCTGGCTCGTTCTCCTCTCTGGCATTATTTACATTTGGTCCTACTTAAGTGACATGTCGAAATATACTGAGCTTATGGCAATTTTTCACTTTTGACAAACAAGGTCTTGGTGGACACTAGCTGTGGTTTTTATCTGGAGGTTTTTCTCCACGCCTCTCCCACTGCTATTGACGCTCTGCTAATAAATAGCTTTCTGCTCATAAGCGACCCCTGACCTTGACTGGTAGGTCGCTCCCCCACCACACAGCTCCGTCTGTGTGCCCTGCTGCTGCCCCTGATTGTGCTCGTTTTTCCTTTCTGTGCCCCCTTGCTGCCCCTGATTGTGCTCGTTTTTCCTTTCTGTGCCCCCTTGCTGCCCCTGATTGTGCTCGTTTTTTCCTTTCTGTGCCCCCTTGCTGCCCCTGATTGTGCTCGTTTTTCCTTTCTGTGCCCCCCTTGCTGCCCCTGATTGTGCTCGTTTTTCCTTTCTGTGCCCCCTTGCTGCCCCTGATTGTGCTCGTTTTTTCCTTTCTGTGCCCCCTTGCTGCCCCTGATTGTGCTCGTTTTTCCTTTCTGTGCCCCCTTGCTGCCCCTGATTGTGCTCGTTTTTCTTTTCTGTGCCCCCTTTCTGCCCCTGATTGTGCTCGTTTTTCCTTTCTGTGCCCCCCTTGCTGCCCCTGATTGTGCTCGTTTTTCCTTTCTGTGCCCCCTTGCTGCCCCTGATTGTGCTCGTTTTTCCTTTCTGTGCCCCCTTGCTGCCCCTGATTGTGCTCGTTTTTCCTTTCTGTGCCCCCTTGCTGCCCCTGATTGTGCTAGTTTTTTCCTTTCTGTGCCCCCTTGCTGCCCCTGATTGTGCTCGTTTTTTTTCCTTTCTGTGCCCCCTTGATGCCCTGATTGTTCTCGTTTTCCCTTCTGTGCCTGTTTTCCGCCGCTGCGCCCCTGCGGCCCCGCCCCCTCACTGCCCATTCGCTGCCCCATTCCCTGCTCCTCCCTCCCACCTCCCGATTTATGGCGGCCGCTGTGCGGCCGCGCAGCGGACGTGCGCAGCGGGCGCGCCACTGGCGCGCCAAAGGCGCGCCTAAGGCAAGCCCGTCTGCGCCCGTCTGCGCCCGTCCGCGCCCAGCGCCAGACCCCCTGGTCCGGGCTTCCCCCGCACCCGCCACATCAACAGACGCCGATACGACGCCAGCACCCTCCACGCACTCAACCCCGGAAAAGATCACGCCTGCTACCAGGCCACCCCGAAGCGCACCCAAGGGCCCTTCACCTGCCGGAACTGCAGCTTCGCCAGCACCCGCCCCGCCAAACCACCGCCCAGGAAAGAACCCAACTACCTCAGATGCATCCTCCTCAACACCCGCTCCGCCCGCAAACACGCCATCGAACTCTGGGACCTTCTCGACTCAACCTCCCCAGACGTCGCATTCCTGACGGAGACCTGACTGAATCCCGCTTCAGCCCCCGACATCGCCATTGCCATCCCGGACGGATACAAGATCACCCGCAGGGACCGCACCAACGGAGTCGGAGGAGGCATCGCCATCGCCCACAGGAACACCCTCAGAGTCTCAACCAACACCGATGACACCCTCAGCACCGCCGAACACATGCACTTCCAGATCCACACCGATCCCAACACCACCCTCAGAGGAACCCTCATCTACAGACCCCCGGACCCCGACCACAGTTCAGCGATTCCATCGCTGACTTCGTCAGCACACACGCCATCGCCTCCACGGACTACATCCTCCTCGGGGACCTGAACTTCCACCTCGAGAACAACAAGGACACCAACTCCACCACCCTGATCGACAACCTCGCCACCCTCGGACTCAGACAGCTCGTGACTACACCCACCCACGCCGCCGGCCACACGCTCGACTCCATCTTTTCCGCAAGCCCACACGTCTCCTTCAACCACACCTCCGAACCCCACTGGACTGACCACCACTGCATCCACTTCACCTACAGGAAGCCCACCACGCACCACCGCACCGAACAAATGCCTCGCCGCTGCTGGAGCAGAGTCACGGAAGACCAGCTAACCACAACCCTCGCCCTGAGCCCACCCGCCGAACCCTCCGACCCCGACACCGCCGCCCGCAACCTCAGACAGTGGATCGACGACTGCGCCAACACCCTCGCCCCGCTCAAGAATCCGCCCAACAGCCACACCAGCAAGAAAGCCACCTGGTTCACCAAAGACCTCCAGGCCTCCAAACGAACATGCCGAAAACTGGAGAAGATCTGGCTCCACGAACGGACAGCGGACAGCTACGCCGCCCACAAGAGCGCCACCCGCAGTCACCATCACCTCATCAGATCCGCCAAAAGGGCCTCACTCAAAGACCGCCTAGACAACAAAGCACACAACAGCAAAGAGCTCTTCAACATCGTGAAGGAACTCTCCAACCCCAGCTCCAACACCAACGACATCCAGCCGTCGCGAGACCTGTGCGACTCACTGGCCACCTTCTTCCACCGCAAAATCGCCGACATCCACGACAGCTTCAACACCACGACCGCCCCGGCAACCACCGAGACCACTGCCCCCACAACCACCAACCGCCTGCTCTCCTGGACCAACATCAACGACGAGGACACCAGCGAGATCATGAACAACATCCACTCCGGTTCACCGCTAGACCCGTGCCCTCACCACATCTTCAACAAAGCCAGTACAGCCATCGCGCCCCATCTCCGGAAAATAATCAACATCTCCTTCGAGACAGCAACCTTCCCGGAAAGCTGGAAGCACGCCGAGATCACCGCCTTACTCAAGAAACCCAAGGCAGACCCCAAGGACCTCAAGAACTTCCGACCCATCTCTCTGCTCCCGTTCCCCGCGAAGGTCACCGAGAAAATCGTCAACAAACAACTGACCCGCTACCTCGAGGAGAACAACATCCTGGACCCTTCCCAGTCCGGCTTCCGCAGCAACCACAGCACCGAAACCGCCCTCATCGCCGCCACCGATGACATCAGGACCCTGCTAGACAACGGAGAAACAGCAGCCCTCATCCTCCTGGACCTATCAGCCGCCTTCGACACGGTCTGCCACCACACACTACGAACACGCCTTCACGACGCCGGGATCCAAGAGAAGGCCCTGGACTGGACCACATCCTTCCTTTCCGGCAGAACACAAAGCGTCCGCCTCGCCCCCTTCCGATCCAAGGCCACCAAGATCATCTGCGGCGTACCCCAAGGCTCCTCCCTCAGCCCAACGCTGTTCAACATCTACATGGCACCCCTCGCCCACGTCGCCCGACAGCACAACCTCAACATCATCTCCTACGCCGACGACACCCAGCTGATCCTCTCCCTCACCAAAGACCCTCACACCGCCAAAGCCCACCTCCACGAAGGAATGAAGGCCGTCGCCGAATGGATGAGGACCAGCCGCCTGAAGCTGAACTCGGACAAGACGGAGGTCCTCATCTTTGGTTCCAACCCTTCAGCCTGGGACGACTCCTGGTGGCCAACATCACTGGGAACAGCCCCGCCACCCACCGACCACGTACGCAACCTAGGGGTCATCCTCGACCCCACCCTCTCCATGACTAAGCAGGTCAACGCCGTTTCCTCATCCTGCTTCAACATCCTCCGAATGCTCCGCAGGATCTTCAAGTGAATCCCCACCGAAACAAGAAAAACAGTCACCCAGGCCCTCGTCACCAGCAGGCTGGACTACGGAAACGCCCTCTACGCAGGAACGACGGCTAAGCTCCTGAGACGGCTGCAACGCATCCAGAACGCCTCTGCACGTCTTATCCTCGACATCCCCCGACGCAGCCACATCACACCCCACCTGAGAGACCTGCACTGGCTCCCTGTCAACAAGAGGATAACCTTCAAGCTCCTCACCCACGCACACAAAGCACTCCACAACTCCGGACCAGCCTACCTCAACAGACGACTCAGCTTCTACACCCCCACCCGCCAGCTCCGCTCGACCAGCCTCGCCCTCGCCACAGTCCCCCGCATCCGGAAAACGACCGCCGGCGGCAGATCCTTCTCCCACCTCGCCGCCAAGACCTGGAACACCCTCCCCACCAACCTCCGACAGACACAAGACCTACTGGCCTTCAGAAGACTCCTCAAGACCTGGCTCTTCGATCAGTAGCAGCACCACCCCCCTCTTCCCCCAGCGCCTTGAGACCCTCGCGGGTATGTAGTGCGCTTTATAAGTGACATGATTGATTGATTGATTAAGCTCATTTGGTTCTTTAGGCAATTTGTACATTTGTATATGGAGCCCGCCCTCTCTTCTTGTCAAAAGAACATAACAACTAACCTGGCTTCTGTCCGCAAAGATCCCACTACTGCCACAAAACGACAGAAGAAAGAGCCTAACTCACCTACAAAGTCCCCACTACCTTTAACACTAGAGGATCTTATGGAAGAAATAAAGCTCATGAAACCATTTGTCATCAATACAAATGCCACCCTTCTACGACTGGAGGAGAAATGGACTGACTTGGAATCTATAGTGTCAACGGTGGAACAGCGGATCAGTGATGTCTAGGATACAGCTTCCAAGATTGATGCTATGTCTAAAGAGATTGTTCTCCTTAAACAACAGACTTTGGACCTGGAAAACCGAAATAGATGAAATATCCTCAGACTTTATGGTATTCCTAAAGGAGCAGAAGGCTCTGACATGCTGTCTTTTCTTACGATACATATTCCTAAAATAGTCGGCCTCAAGGCAGATACTAACCTCAATCTACTGCGTGCGCACCGTTTAGGTCCTAAGTCTGGAGGTCCATCGCCCTCATCATTGACTAGCCGTCCCAGAGGGATAATTGTCCTTTTCTTGGAGTACACTGACCTTGTAATGGTTCTGTCAGCGGCTAAGCAACGAAAACAAATGCTGTGGTCCTGCCAGAGGGTATTTTCCTCTCAGGATGTGGCTCGTGCGACCGCTGCCCGACATAAGCGTTTCGTTCTTTTCACCCTGCTCTGCGCTCCATGAACGCCAGATAAGGTCTGGTACATCCATGTTTCTTCAAGGTCACATACAAAGAAAGGACCTTTTCATTAGACTGCCCTGGTGATCTAAGGCAATTTATTGCTCGCCACAAAGTAGAGGAGATGGACTTTGGAAAAACCTGAACTTGAGCATTTTTTATTATATTCCTACTCTTGTTCTCATAACATATTTTTAATTTTTCAGGGATTGATGTAATTGTTGTTAATCTCATGTTTTAACATGACATTTATTGTATATTTGCCTTTTTCAGGTTGATCTTTCATTAACTTTAAGTTTTTTCCATTACAGTTGTTTGTTCGTACCGACTTCCCTCCTCGATGTGTCCATTCTCTTGTGCCTCCTTCCCAGTCCTATTGTGTATAGTTCATCTTCATCTGTTGGTAAGTGTCATTCCATTCACTGGTCTTGTTCGTTACCTATTTCCATTTCCTCTTGCATCTGGTTTAGCTCCCGGCTACTCCGTCTCTCTTTCTCCTCTTTTAACTGCTGTTCCTAACCTTATTTATATCCAAATTCTATTTTCGGGTCAGTCTCCTCTTTTGAATTTGTCATTTTGTTGTCCGTCTTCCCCTTCACGTTTCCTCGCCTCTCCAGGCCATTCTTCCTACACTTGTTGTATACGTTGTTATTCTTGACTGAAGCTTCTCTGCTTTTTTGTCAACTTCTCTTCCTATATTAAGCTCACCACTGATTTCTCTCTTAACTTTTACTTTTCTGTTCTGCAGTTTCCTTTCCGTCTTTTTTTCTTTCCTTATTCCATTCCTCCTACCCTCGATATATTTTTCTTTTTTACTTCTCTTAGATGGTTTTCTTGTATTTCTTTTTTTTATTGCAAAACCTATTCTATGATGGTTCAGTTTTGTTTTCATAGTGAATTCACATTGTTATCAACTTCAGATTGCTCATGGTTGTTACTAATGCTCTCTCTCTTACCTCATGACTGTTAATGTTCGTATTGTGTCCTGGAATGTGAAGGGTCTACGTAACCCAATTAAGAAACAAAGAGTGCTTACATATTTATCTCGATTACAGTGTAAAATTGCAATGTTACAGGAAACTCATCTTACTGCCAATGATATTAATTCTCTCAAAAAACACGGGGTGGGTCATGTTTTCTGCTCTCCTGCCAAAGAGAGAAAAAATGTAGTAGTGATATTATTTCATAAATCTTTATCCCTATCGATCGAAAAGGAGGAGAAAGATGCTGAAGGTAGATGGCTTCTCCTTCATCTTATTGTTAATGGCTCCCCCATGTCACTTCTCAATATTTACGGCTCTACTGGTCTAGATGTTCAGTTTTGGCAGTCTATGTCACATGTCCTACACTCCTGTTCTAACCCAAATCTCCTGGTTGGACTTTAATCAGATCATGGACCCCTTCACAGATAGAAAATCTTTCTCTAGGTATATCCCTAACAAAATGCAAAAAACCTTTTTAAACACTATTCGGTCTAGGGGTTTGGTGGATACTTGGAGGATCTGTAACCCTGATAGTCTGGAATTCACCTTTTACTTGAAAGTAAAATTATTCCTTGGTTGCCTATACCCACTCAAGCACACAATATCGCATCCCAAGCAAGTTGTTATATATATATATATATATATATATAGTCATGCAATGAAAAGACAAACAAAGAATGAAAGCCCAAACAATAAACTAGAATTCAATGTCAAAGATCAGAGTCAATATGAATAGATTTATTAAAAAATTATACAAATCATGTTAAAATACATTATAAAAACAACATTAAAACCAAGTGTATCAAGACAATACTGTATAAAACATATAATCAAGACGGCAAATTCATACACTGTCCCTTACTAAATAATAAGGAACCAATATTAATCCTCACAATCACCCCCGAGAGAAAAAAACAGACAATACAATTTGTCATAGATTGTGACACATCCGTAAAGCAAACTATTGACTGGCACCCGATACACACTCGTCTGGACGTATCTGTAGGCCCAGTCAACTACCAGATTGTGTCAAATTGCTGCGTCGACGCGTTTCGATGGCCCTCATTTATTTACACCATCTTTATCAAGACTATCTTATAAATCTCTCCATTGGAAATTTTCCTTAAATCAAGACCTGTGTACAAAGAACTAGAACAATACTTTCTTATATCACATCACAATATAAAACCAATTCCAATTTATTCAAATACAATTCTTTCTTATATTAAATCAAAAGATGAATACAATTGCACTTTATTCTAATTTAATCCATGAACATTGAATCAAATTCTATAGCATGTGATCAATAAATCTAGCTTCATGCCTCAACCTAAAACGTGACATTTGGCCTATTGAATGGGCTAGATCAAGAAGAAGAGTGGATAGATAGAAAAAGAGAAAGAGAAAATAAAAATACACATAGAATGATCAATTTTTCTTCATCCCATGTTGGTATCCCCAAACAAACACTTATCCAAAGTTATGCCTGATCGTACTACAGTGATCAGCTGGTCTAGTTCATATACTGTCCTCATTACAGCCTTAGGACTCAATGAGAGGCGTGATAATACCTCACTGTTTGAGCTATACATCTTCAACCTTGCCTATTTTTTATGCATTCATTAGTATTATAGCGTGATAATACCTCGCTATTTAAACTGTACATTTTAATTGCCATGTTCCAGCATTCATTGATTACTAAATAGGAGCCTGATAATACCTCACTATTTAATCTGTACATCTTTAACCTTACCATTCTCATGCGTTCATTAGTATCATAGCGTGAAAATACCTCGCTATTTCAACTGTACATTTTTATTGCCATGTTCAAGCATTCGATAATGACGAACCAGTCCATTACCTTTATAGAAAAGGACAAAGCTGTTTTGGTCCAAAGCTAATATTGCTACTACATGAAATTTTTCCCAGAAAAGGCTTTGTATCTCCACCTAAAAAATCAGGCAAACACATTAGCCTCTTATCTCACACTATCAATGATACTTGCACTTTAAAAGAGAGAAGGGGTGTTTTCGAAAAAAAGAGTCACATACCTCCTGTGTTCAATTGTTATAAACAGAGTATTTCTTCATATAAGTGATACTCGTAAGTTTTGTAGCACCATTGATTCTGTCTGTGTAAAGAGAAATTTGGTAATCAATAACCCACTCATTTAGAAATGTGGTATAATGCTCTGATTTTAATCTGCCTCACTCAGTGAGACTTAACACTTCTTACCACTATAGTATCGGCACCTAAAACAACTTGAGGGTTTTTGAAGCGGTCTGCTCACGCCCTTCCCGGTGTGGGTCAAAAGGTTTGCTAAAAAGCTACCCCGTCTTTTTAGTCACCTCTGGTTATTTTTCACAGGCCCTTCGTGTACTTGGGCCTACAGAGGAAAAAATGGAAAAAGGGGGAAAATAATTGTAACTGGGGTCCCGGTAAATAGAAGAAAGACCAAGGTCTTAAATAAACCCACCTCTATTAGCATATTACGGGCGGGTCAGAGCCTACTTCTATAAGCCACTTACTTTGCATGTAGCACGATCGCTGCTCCGATTTTCCTGATACCCGGTCTCGAACCTGCCGTCAATGAACGGTTGTGTCGAAAACACGGCCGGTATAAATACCCGCCCAAATTAGTTCAATTAGATGCCTAATTGGTCTTCAATTGCCTGAGGTGAATTCCTAATCTACCTGAAATAAAACCCTGACACTACCTATTATACCCCGGAAGAGCAAGAGACTTTGCCAATCGCTTTGCTGGGCTTCCTAGCTTAAACCGGAAGTTGTTCACAAACGCCTCAAACACATCCCGTAAAATGACCGACACTAAAATTAATTAAACTGACCTGATCCGTGTTGCTTTTTAATTTCACACTGATCTGTTAGACCAATAGTTCCGCTGAACTTTTCAACTTGAAACCACCGTGCTTCAGTACATTCTCAAATAAATCACATATAATTCCCGACATCAAATGGACTAAACCGATGCGTGTTATTCTCCAGACTGGCACTGCCCTATTTGACGGGTTGTCTTTCCAAGAGAGATAATAAATTTCACCTTTTACTCCCCAACACACAATTCCAGATCCAGAATTGATTACATTTTTGTGACTCCTCAACTACTTACCAATTTAATTTGCGCTGAAATTGGATCTATACTTGTGTCTGATCACGCTCCGGTCGTTATTGATCTAGATCTTCCATCCGAACCCTCTAAATCCCGTAGGTGGCGTTTTAATAACGTTTTACTCAAGGACCCAATTTTTGTGGAACGCTTTAAAACCTTTTCACTAGAATTTTTTCACACTAATACCACTTCAGACATGCCACTTCACGTTGTTTGGGACGCATTTAAGGCGACGGCCAGAGGCTTTATTATCGATTATGTCGCCGTCAAAAGGAAAAAATTCCTTAAGGAGTCTTCAGCTCTATTATCATCTATCAAACAACTTGAACACGCTTATTACAATACTAATAATGATGATACCCTAAAACAACTAATTCACGCTAAATTAAATTTCAACAAGAAATCGACTGTGGAGGCCTCCGGGGTATTACTAAAGATCAACTCTAAATTCTACGGCGGTCGCAACAGAGCTGGTAAACTGCTGGCAAACTATTTAAAAGTTAAATCACAAAAATCCAGAATAACCAATATCATAGATGACATGGGCATTAACCATCTTAAAGACGAAGAACTATTACACTGTTTTATGGATTTTTATAAAACTTTATATACCCCCGAATCTTCCCCTTCGGACTCCGCTCTAGATTCGTTTTTTGATTCTCTTCCTCCCCGCTCTTCCTCCCCTCCTGATTGTTCATTCCTTGACACAGATTTATCTATTTCTGAAATTAAGGTTGCTTTAGCTCATTTACCTAAAGACAAAGCTCCCGGCCCTGATGGCTTTACAGCCGAATTTTATTCTTGCTTCTCACAAAATCTTCTTCCTCATCTCCTTTCTCTTTTTCAGTATTTCAATCTCCACAAGGAAGCTCGCAGCACTTTTTCGGAGGCAATGATTTGTCTGATTCCAAAAAAGGATAAAGACCCTCCTCTTGTGCTAATTATCGTCCTACATCTTTGATAAACTTGGACTGCAAGATTTTTGCTAAAGTGTTGGCTCTCCGCCTCAATCAAGTGATTCCTGATCTAGTAGGCATTGAGCAGTCCGGGTTTGTTAAGGGTAGAACACTAGCGGACAATTCTAGAACTTTTTTAAACGTATTACATCTTGCTTCCAAGAGCTCTACTCCACTCGCGGCTATCACTCTTGATGCCGAAAAAGCCTTTGACCGCCTACATTGGCTTTTCATGATGCGAGCCCTTAAATGGCATGGTTTCGGTCCTGTCATTATGTCTCTTATAAATGTATTTTATTCTTCCCCAACTACTTCGGTTTTTGTTAATGGATCTCAATCTTCTTACTTTACCCTTCAAAGGGGCACTCGTCAGGGCTGTCCTCTTTCTACTTTACTGTTTATTCTAACTCTTGAACCTTTTCTTCACACCTTACGACACTCTCCCTTATTCCGGGGATTTCGTCACAAAACCTCTGAAATCAAGTTCACAACTTATGCTGATGACATTCTGCTATTTGTTTCTGATCCCCAAGTTTCATTGCCCTCTTTTAACGATCTTTTACTCTCCTATTCTTCCCTATCGGGTTATAAGTTAAACTTTACAAAGTCAGAAGTTCTTCCTCTGAACAAATACTGTTTGAAGGAAATGTTTTCAGACAAGGGTTTAAAATGGAACTCCAGTCACATTACTTTCCTGGGAGTTAAATACTCCTCCTCAATTGCTAAAACTGTTCAACTCAATTTAGATGATGTCCTATTAAAAGTGCTTCATATGTCAGAGAAATGGTTACTTCTATACCTATCTTGGTGGGGTAGGCTGGACACCATTAAGATGATGATGCTTCCTGTTATCAACTTTTATTTGTCCATGCTTCCGGTGAAGATTCCATCAAAATTCTTCAAATCTCTTAACAGTACTCTGAGTAGTTTTTTATGGAATAAAAGGAAAGTCCGTATATCTCTGTCTTCATTATCCACTCCTAAGGATAAGGGTGGTGTCAATTTTCCGAACTTTGGACAATATCATTCTTCTTTTTTGATTCGCCAAATATTACCCCATCTTTCCTTGTCTGGAGATACTCCCTTAACGGTCTGACGCTATTTAGAGAACTCTTTGATTCAACCCTTTTCTTTTTCATCATTGGCTAATTTCCCACACTCTCCTCGTTCCTTTAAATCTCCCATCATTTCACAGTTCATTTCGGCTATTTATCCGGCCCTCACCAAAGCTCTCTCACCTTTGCAGATGTTCCTTGACTCTTCTATTTGGCACAATAGATCCATTAAACTCTCTAATAGTACCCTTTCTTGGAAAGATTGGGTCATTATGGGGATAGTCCAAGTGAAACATTTGTTTTACGGAATGCACCCTCTCTCCTCCAGTGAGCTCCAGTCTAAATACGGATTGTCTGCCACTTCCCTCCATAATTACGATTCTTTGAAATCGATCCTTACTCAACAAGTTTCCCTTCTTTCTAGTTCTTTTTCTCCTTTATCGGATTCCTTAATAGAGCCGCTGCCTATCTCTTCCTCCCACTTCGGGCCTCTCATATTTATAAATATCTTCACTATTCCCTCTCTAATCGCCCTAAGAGTAAGGTTGAACTTTTATGGGAGTCGGATTTGCAACAAACTTTCTCCAAACACACTTGGAATTGTATTTGGTCCCGATTACATCGCACTTCATGTAATGCCAGCACCACTCAGACTCTATATTACTTTTATAATAGATTGTATTTAACTCCAGCATCTATCTCTAAATACTTACATGGCCCACCGCTTGCCTGTTGGACTTGCTCAACTATTCCAGGGACATACCTATATTCCTTTTTTCTATGTCCAAACATTTCCTCTTTCTGGGTAAAAATTTGTAAAACTATTTCCTCTATATGTTCTGTTAGTTTTCCATTTGAAATCAAGTCTATATTCCTAGGAAGTATTTCTCCAGTTTGGTTTGGTGTTCATAAACTGGGATTGTTTGTGGATTTGTTATTGGCCAATGCTTTTCAAGTTATTACATCTAACTGGAAAGATGCCACTAAGGTTACTTTTAACAGTTGGTGGAACCTTCTCTGTCACCATCATAGGTTTGACAGAGCTTTTGTCACCTCATCCCACCAACTTCTCAGAAAAGAAGCCTTTTGGTCCCCACTTACCAATTATTTATCCTCTCGTTCAATACAGTTCCAGGACAGTACTTTCGTTTTTCAACCACCATGACCTCTTCAGTTTAATTTCTCTTAACTTGTACATGTCAGGTTATTTCATTGTTATCATTGTGTTGTCTGTACCTTTATTTGATAATATCAGAATTTAATATTATCATAGTGCTGAACTTTTTATCTTATGTTCTTTTTTTCTCTCTTTTTCTTTTCATATATAAAACAAAAATGCTGTTTCATTAAGGTACCTTTTTGAATATTGTTACTTTTTACCTGTTACCTAACAATACTACTTTATCATTGCATACTGGTTTTTCTTTTTGATCTCTTACTTTATGCATTATGTTTAGGCTTTCCTGTTTTCAGTTTGTATTTTTGGTAAATTCTGGTGGGGTTTTTTCAGTGTTTTCAAGTGATTTCAATACCTTAAAAAACAGTGGTTATCAGTGGTCACACATTTTCGTGCCATTAAAAACAACAGAAAGTGTTTTTCCGGTGTTTATGGAAAGTTTTGCTTTATTATTGCTTGCTTTCTGCACTGATAGTGCATGGTATATAGACAGTGTACGTACAGTGTATTTGAAGTCCAAATACATTTTTGCAAATCAAACTTATTGTCCTACACCATACAATACTTCTTCAGTGAGTCTTTGGTCATGTGCGCTCGCTCTTTCCTTCCCATGTAAACTTTTATCTGTGAAAAGGCCCTCTCAACATTGGCACTTGAGACAGGCAATGCCAAAACAGTCAGTACACAATTTGCTAACTCTGGCCACTGACAGCTTTCTGTGCCAATACTGGTGCACTTGAAGATTGCGATTCTCTGGGCAGGTTCTGCAACATTTGCGTTGAACTGGGCGCTTATGCTCTCAGAGTTATTGAAGCGGTCAAAAATGAAGCAGCACTTTTGAAACTACAGAGAAAATTCCCCTTTATGGAAGAAATCTAGAACTTTTACAGAGTACCACAGTGAGGTTTCATTGACTTCAAATGCCATGGTTGGTGAAGGGACATTTCTATGCATCATTGCAAGCCATTTCTCATGCATTGTAAAATAAAAGTTCCTGAATTGCTCTTCAACATTGCTTTGCTTACCAAGATGCAAGCACTCTAACATGTTGCAGTTCCAAAGTCACTAAAGGTGTCGCTCAGCCTTCTCTCAAAGAGATGTTTCACATCTACACCAATTATGCTGAACACCTGGCAGACAAGGGTTTTTTCAGACTCTAGTTTTTTTATTATGTTCACTACAGCAGTTATGTTTTCCTGTAAAAATCTAAGAATGCAGTAGAGAGCACTTTTTTTCACATCACTATCAATATGCGGCCAAAGATCCTCACATTTCTTGCCTTTGGCATCATCACTCAGCAAAAATTCTGTAAATGGTTGCCACATGGATAATATAGCATTCACAGCCCCTTGGACTGAGAACCATCAGCTAAGTGACACAGTTGGGATGACTCTTTCTTTGATGCCACACAAAGCACAAAATGAGAAATATTTGCGTATTAGTTCCCACGCATAACAAAACAGTGCACCAAAATGGACTAATGGGAAGCTGAAAACTTTCACCGGGGGCCAGAGGGAGCCTGAGACTACCTGTCCCAGCAATTCTTGCGGCAGGAAAGGCCGCCGACGTGTTTTTCACCGCGCCTGGAGGCGCAGAAAAGGGCTGCTACACTCCCGCAGCGTGGGACACGCGCGGGCGTGCCCGGGCCAAGGGCAGGCCCGTCTGCGCCCATCAGTGATAGGAAGAGGCAGGGCAGGGCCACCCCCCTTGGTTTTATTCTACTGTGACTGATTTAACGGGTAAGCCTCCTGACTTAATGATCCTGTACTGGCTTGTCGCCCTGAACTGGTATACATTGACTCATCTTGAAGGATCTATTGCAGTTATTTGGTCATAACCGCTTTTGCATAGACTGAACAGAAGAGGGGAAAAAACTCAGAGTGGGACTATCAGAAGGTCTGGCCCTACGTCCTTTTTCTTTTTTCCTTCTTCTTTTTCCTTCCTTTTCTTCCTTTCTTACTTTTATCCCTTTCGTTCGAACGTTTAAACAATTGGGAACTGTAGTTTAAAACTTACCAAGATCGAGGAACTGACTGCGTGATAAAATCTGTTTACGATCACCACAGACTGGGCTGTTTGCAATCAGATCAGCACACAAAGCCCTACGGAGACCCAGAGAACTGTATAAGCTACACGCTTGTTGGGCACCTAATACTAGGTTGTTTTTCTCCCTGTGATATTTTGTAGCTGGTCCACTTCTTAGCCACCTCTAAATATTAGAATAGCTGATTGTATACGTTATACTCTAATAGTAGCTCTGTGTGGGGGTGCTGCAGCGGGACGGTTGGGGCTTTGGCTGAAACAGGTTGCATAATGGGTAAACACACATGCCCGTCAAAATCAAAAGCTATTAGTGCATCTACACTCCCACCAATCTCGATTGATAAGATGCTACAGAGGGCTATAGGGGTGGTCAACACAGAAATTGAGCTCACGGAGAGGCGTTTGTCACTTACCCCTGACCTATGTATTCCAGCGTCCGATTTATCAATCCAGCAAACAGCTACTCAAGTCCCTTTAGATCTAACAACGACACCACCACCCCTAGAAGTCCCACCTATAAAAGCCCCACGTAGAGGCAGGAACACCACTATCATCCCAAAGAATGTGAAGCGAAAACAAACGTTTGAGGCGGGCCCCAAAAGAAAGAAACCGTGTGAGGAATTAATATCCAGTATAGAGGAGGGTGAGGAGCAGGACCAAAATCCAAACGGCCCACCTCCCACTAGAGCAGATATGAATCACCCTACCTGGGCACTGAATCTTCTGACTGACCTGAAGAGCCAACTAAGAGCTATTGTAAGAGAAGAACTGCCCCCCCTGCTTAACCGCTTAGATAAATTGATAACACTGGGGGAAAGTAGACAAACAAATTGTGACACAAATTTAACCCAGACAAAAGCAAGGGGGATTGACTCTGGCTGTCAGGTGGACACTCTTAACCCAATATCTCTGGACGGGTTGGGTGTACAGACCAATGTTGGTCTCACCACAACTCAAGAGATAAGGCACTTGAATGTCAATAATCACCAGGCATGCAAGAGTACAAATCAAGCAGCTCCCTCTTTAAGGGGTAGGGATAAAAATAGCTCCCATTTACATGGGCCTAGTGGGAATGTGAGTGGGTGGGTGAGGCCAGAACTCACTGTTGATGGGCCTGAACCAGTAAATCTGCTGACCATAAATTTAGCCCCTGCCTGCTCCCCGTACGTAATCATACTGGCAGGAGTCCCCGGAGTTAGAACCAATCAGAGGGAATCACAACTTGACCTCAGGAATATTCTGGCTGGCAAGTCACAGGCAGTTTGATTACGGCAGGGCAGGTGAAATCTTAATGGCCCGTAGAGTAGGCTGGGTGGGAAAACGCCAAAAGACAGGGCAAGGGGATTGTATAATTATAAACTTCAAAAATCCCACAACTGTGAGTGATCTACTCAACCAGAATACATCCCACCAGGACCCAATAACAGGAATTAGGCTCTACCCATTGGACTTTTTCTATACCCAACACCAAATGTTGGCCAGGGGCCACACTACCTTTAACACTCCAAGATGGCAAGAAAGCCCTCCATTTGAGGGCAGATGGGATGTCCCCCCCAGGCCCTTATTGCTTAATGCATCAGTAAATAACAGATCTGAGGGCAGATGGGACGCTCCCCCTAGGCCCTAAACCGGGCAGGCAGTGGTTGGACAGTGAACTGGATGAGTGCAGTGGGATGGGGGCAACAGGTAAGGACCGCATATTAGATATATTGCAGATTACTGGATTAGAAGGTGCCGGGGCAGAAATGAGAGGATCGTCTGATGCCACATTATTCGCCACCCTGAGTAAAGCTTCCAGTAAAGGTGTGGGTGCGAGGGTATCAGATAGCCACCACACGATCCAATTGAGGGACATACAAACTCCCAGCACTAACAGACTCGAGGCTCTCGATGGGAAGAGAGCGCAAGGTTATCCACTTAGGGTCCTATCCTGGAATCTTGCTGGGCTCAAAAGTAAACTCTCTTGCCCAGATTGGGGGCTTTTTATGGACAGACAGGATATTTGTATGTTCCAGGAAACCTGGGCTAGGGAAGGCCACCAGAGTGTAGGCTTTGCTACATTCAACATCCCAGCTAGTTCAGGTGGGAGGGGTAGACCATCAGGGGGCCTATCCATCTGGGTAGCCACACACTTGGGCTGCAGAGCTGAACAGCTGCCCACCCCTACGAGCGACATCCAGTGTGTTGTACTTACCTTCCCCACAAACATACGAATCGCTCTTATTAACGTTTATTCTCGACCCGTTGCCATTAGCCAAGAATCTGCCACCATAGACCAACTGGCTCTTTTTATCCCCACAATTGACCCAGCAATATGGTTGATTATAGGGGGTGATTTCAATTGTCAATTTGAACCCCTTATTGATCCAAGCAACACTATTCCCAGTGAAGAAGACCTCCAATGGTTAATCCCAGACACGCAAATCCAACCTATTAAAGCCTGGTCCCCGCTGGCACGCCAGATCAATTCAATCACATTAGCTTACTCATTAAGAGCGTGCAATGGCCGAACAAAATCAGACTCCGGGACAGCTAACATTCAACAGACCAGGCCAGGAATCCCTGCTGGATTATATTTTAGTGGAAACTAGACTATGGCAAAGGGTTCACGACTTCTCTGTGATAATGAGGCAGGATAGTGACCACAATGCCTTGATCCTAGAACTGAAGCTGCCAAACTGGGCCCTCGTTAATCCTAAACATATTCCCATAACTCAGAATAGCAGACTAACACTTGCAAACAATAGAAGGAAAATTAGGTGGGGGCAATTCCAACAGTCACCACACAAGTTGGCTACAGTCTACCAGACAGTAACCCCAATACTTATAAAAATGCGGGGGGTTGCACTTGTAGAGGATTTTCCCCCAGACGTAGAGAACGTAGCAGAAATACACTCAGAGCTAACCTCAAAATTGACAGATTTATTTTACCCAGTGACAGTCTGCAGGGAAAAGACCCGGTCCAAAAGTACCTGGTTTAACACAAAATGTCGGAAGGCTAAGCAGGCCCTACTGGATGCTGTTAACGCCAAGGATAAACAACAAATCAAACAAAATCGGGTGCTGTTCAAGGAGACCATTCAAGAAGCAAAAAAAGACTGGGAACTGGATAGATGGGAAACCCTCAAACTTGCACTATCCAACAAAGATCTGAAGACCTTTTGGGCAATAGTTGGCTCAGGCGATACGGAAGGGAAGCCAGCTATTGAGGCAAATATAGCATCTGAAGCCTGGGAGAATCATTTCCAGTCCTTATACACCGACAAGGAAGCTTCGACTGTAATTGTCGAACCCTTAATAACACCTATTGAGCTTCCTCAGGAAGGGGTCACAGGGATTACCATGCCCGAAGTGTTAAATGCTATTAGCAAGCTTCCTTGTAATAAAGCACCAGGCCTAGATAAACTTCCTGGGGACCTTTTTCGGGAGGAGCCGAAAATCTGGGGACCATATTTGTGGGCCCTATTAAATGCCATCATGAGCGGCATGGACCCCCCTGATACTTGGCTTGGGGCAGAAATAGTCCCAGTCTTTAAAAAACGTTGTCCCCTTTTGCCTACCAACTAAAGGCCGATTAGTTTAATCGATGTCAGCCAGAAACTCTTTGCTCGGGTACTTCTTGATCGCCTCCAGGAATGGAAGGATGAAGAAGCGATCCTGAGTCCCTACCAATCCGGCTTCAGAAAAAAACACCTCTACCGTCAACCAGATATTTAGACTCCAACTTCTTTTCTGGAAAACGGTGACAATAGAGGGTGGCAGTCTCTATTTAATATTTGTAGATCTGAAGTCAGCTTTCGATCTTGTACAGAGGGACAAACTCTGGGAGGTACTTAGAGAGCTGGGAATTCCATCTTATCTCCTTAGCATCCTAGTGAGGCTTCATGCAAAACATTTCGCCCAAGTGAGGTATGGGAAATATGGCGAATTAACTCCCCGCTTTCCTGTCAACAAAGGGGTACGACAGGGTTGCGTTCTTGCACCCACTTTATTCTGTCTATTCATCAATAGACTCATTGACCAACTTAGAAAGGTGAAGGACAACGATGCCCCTAGGCTTGCCTCTGGTAAGGTCCCAGCGATGATGTTCGCCGATGATACCCTTCTACTCTCGAAGACGCCAATGGGAATCCAGCGCATCATTGATAGCTTTGAAGCCTTCTGTAAGAATAGGGGGTTGGAGATCAATACACTGAAGACCAAATATATGGTCTTCAATCCTGCTAACAAGTCTCGCACCAACCCATCTCTGAACGGCATCTTGCTTGAAAGAGTGACGGTTTTTGATTACTTGGGTGTCACTTTGTCTGAGCATCTGGAATGGGGGCCGCAGATTACCAAGGCAAGCCTCAAGCTAGCTCAGACAGTGGGAGGGCTCACGAAACTATACAGAACGTCTACATTCAAACCAGCGGGGCCAATAGTTGAAATCTACAAAACACAAGCAAGGGGTGCTACATTGTATGGGGCAGAATTGTGGGGCACTGCTCGACCACCAGCTTGACCAAGGTAGAGAACAATTTTATGAGGCAGTTGTTAGGCCTCCCTCTCAGCACCCCCCTCACCCCATTATGTTTGGATTTGGGCATTAGGCCCATCAGCGATGAGATCGCGCTCAGACCTGTAACCTTTTGGCGGTGGTTATGGGCGACCCCGGAACTGGCCACCTATCGATTGGAACTTAGAGAGCTTCTGAGCCTACCAGGCATTATAAAAATTCCCTGGCTCAAGCATATAAGGGACCTTTGTATCAAACTGGGCAAAACAGATCTATGGAGTACACCCGAGGAATCATGCCCCCTGATTTCACGGTTGGAATTGGTAAGATCATACAGAACATATAAACTTTCTGTCACCCAGGAAAGCTCGTCTTGCGGCTGCTTGACAGCCGATTTTATGCAGATAAAAGACGAGTATAGCATGGAACCTTTCCTGGATGACATCCAACCAAATTTGGCCAGGAAACTGTATGTGCAGTTTAGAATAGGGACCTTACCGCTCCATGCCTTTACAAATAAATGGTCCAATACCCGCTCTGGTGGATGCCCTGCTTGCAATTGTAAGGAAGAGACAGAGCTACATGCTCTCTTCTTCTGCCCCGCTTATACAATACCTTGGCAGCACTGGCTTATCCAACTATGTAGGAACTTAGGTTTTGTGCATTGCGCTGAGGCATTGAGAGTTTTAAAGTATGACACCCATGCCCCCATTGTCTTCGCTGTATCTCGTTTTTTAAATTCAATGTGGCATGTACGGCGGACTTTTTTAAGCTAATATTTATGATTGTAGCATTTTAATTCCATCTTTACTCATCTTATTCTGGTTTTATTGTCTTAATTTTAATTGTATATTGGCATGCCTCCTTGATCACGTCCTTTTAACAGATGAATGTACTGTACCCCACTCCCGGATCAGGACAAGGTCCGAGCAGAATCAACAATGCATTTTATTATGGTCAACAGGTTTTTAAATGTACTGTTTTTTGTTATTACTGATAGATGAACTAATTGCAAGGTTACGTATCATACTGTATTTAACTGTACATATTTCCTGTGTTTTTATGAGAATGCACTTTTATTGTCCTTGAGACCGAAATAAAGTTATCGAATGGACTAAAAGTCAATAGCATTCTTTATTAACTCTGAAGATTGTAAAGATGCTTTCAGCATACCATCTAACAAGCGGCAAAGATCTCTTACAGGGAAGCACTTCAGCTCAGATATCGATTTTGACAGGTCATCACACAACTTTTTCATATACGTAGCTGAATCACTGCAAATACAAACAATATCACTCCAATCTTTGTTGAACTTGGAAAGAACCTTTTTGCAGCAGCATTCCAAGTGGCACTGTGTTCTATGTTTTCCAAAAGACTGGTGTCATGTTTTCACCACTATCCCAGATGCTTGGTGATAGCACTCTTTTCACATATACTTGTCACTATACCTTGCTTTGAATGTTTAAAGCCTGAGGTGTTGCCAATTCACCTACTATCAATACTGACTCACTAGAAACTGGGGGCTGATGTATCAAGGGTTTTGACCCACTCTCTGTGGGTAAATGTGATGGCACATATTGGGAAAGATTCTTATGAAACCAGCCATTTTACCAATCAGTGAAAGAATAAAACATAGCCAAAATATCAAATATGATTTTGACATTGCCTAATTCTCTACAGTTTATAAAAGAATTAAACAAGACCTAAAACATGGTTCTAAACCCTGCATCTTTAGACCAAAGACTACAAAACTGAAAAAGGCAACAAGAAGAAGAAACATTATTTTAGTGACATCCCTAAACAACAAAACCCAAGCAGAGTAATGTTAGCCCATTCTTTTTTGCTGCTAGCTTGTATAACAAAGTTACATTGTATTGACCCCTTCAGGAAGAAAAAATGACTCTTTCACTCTCCTTTTCCTTTCTTTGAATGGCATTTAGTTTGTGGTTGTGCAGGTGTTTTTTCAGTGTTTATATGTTTACACTGGTGAGGGCTATTTCCCTTTCAGTGGGGTTTTATCAGTTATTATAGGTTTAAACCTAAAACCAGACAGCCTAATTGTTTTATTGTTCATTTCTAACTATGTTGTAAGTTGTACCTTTGTTCTTCTTATACTCCAATACAGCTCACTTAAACTCTAGATTGTGTATGTACAAGTGAAAAAGACAGCCTGAAAGATCCTCTGCAAATAGGAGAGCGTTTCAAACCAATGCTGGAGAGGATGTGGTCAGACAGGACAGACGACGCACATCCTGCGGAACTGCATGAAGGTACAGTGGTTTTGAGAAGATGTTCTGAATGCATTAGATGAAATAATGGGTACCAAATTCCTAGATCCCCGATCAGCATATTGCTCAGTTGGATGCCATATGTTAAATGGTGAAAACAGTGAAACCAAGGAAAACTGCTGAGCAACAAGCAATATTAATGAAATGGTGCAAGATAGTACTATCTTGGATGAGAGACTCGCATGGAAAAGATCACATTTGCCATAATGCCATAATGCTAAAAATTTCAGCAGGATTTGGGCTGATGTATTGAATTTAAAAAAAAAAATACTATAGAGCTCCAATGTGCCCTAGAGCACTGCGACCTGTAAGGATAATTACAATTTGAGATTGTCAGTTAGAAGCAAATTAAGCAATGTGGACAGCAATCTACTGCCAGGGGCAGGGGGATTATTGGGATAATAAATTGCTCAACCTGTTTTACTTGAATAATTCAATAAAAATGTAATGAAACATAAAGCATCCCTTATTCTTCTTGAGCGAGGTGCCATATTTGACACAGTTCAGCCTGAAATCCTTGCTCAACGTCTCTCTAAGATGGGCGTTCAGTTTTGGCCCTTGCCTGGTTAGTATCATTCTTAGGAGATTGTTAACAGGCAGTTCTGCCTCCTTTCAAATCCAACTTTAAGGGATCCCCAGGGATCCTCTCTTAGCCTCACTCTTAACATGAACATAATCCCCTTACTCAGCCTTATACGGTCTCTTGGGTTGTCGATGATGGCATACTCAGGCGAGGCACAAATCGTTGAGTCATTTAACTGGTGTTCAATCTAACGTCTGCCAATGCATGCCTAATGTGACCAACTGGAAGGGCCCTGTTAAATTGAACAGCGAGAAATTGGAGGCCCTGGTTCTTGGAAATGACTAGGCCATCTGGAACTCTACCTTCTGGCCTCCAGAGGTAGGCACACCTCCTCAACCCTCTTCTGTGGTTTGTAACCTTCAATTCATGTTCTAAAGCTCTTTACCTTTCAACAAACAAATTCCAATAGCCACTGACACTTGCTTAGATCTGCTGCACAGGGTTCTCCTTTTTCTCCCCCAAGTAAGACACTCTGCATATGTCGTCTACTGCAGATGGGTTGCAAAATTATGTAGATCAAGCAACTCCAGAGGCTCAGATAGAGCAAAGGATTCTGTTATGTTATATTGATTTATGTAGTTCACTAATCACCCTAGAGGACATCCAGGCGCTTGGGCAGGTGTGTAGATTTGTGTAGATTTGTGGTCCCCAAGGTGCTTATACAAAGAGCCAGGCCTTCCGCTTCTAGCCGAACTCAAGAAGTGAGTAGGAGGCCCCAATGTGTTGAGGGAAGTCGTTCCATGCCTTGGGTGTGATGTAGGGGAATATTCTGGTTCAAGATGATTTTTGAGCCAAACGATGAGATTGCCAAGAATAAATAAATTAGACTGCAGCTTGATAAGCGGTGAAATAATGTGGCTGAATATGAAACAAAGAATCTTGTCAGGCTATGATGATGGTAGATACTAGCTCCTACGAAAGAGGATTTGGAGGTCACCTCCACCAGGAAGAGAAGAGTTTCAACATACAAAAAATATCTGAGAAAATTGGGGAGACTTTAAAAGTGGCCTAAAATTTGATGAAGCCTGCCACCATGTTTCCTACTATGAAGAATGTTATAGCGAGTTAAAGCTATGATTATGTCAAGGTTTGAACAGTCCTTCAGCTACGATTGAGTAATGAAGAGAATATCCAGCTCTCGAGAGCAAACTAACAAGTATTTTTCTCGTTTATGCTTCGGAAGTTACTTGGTGTTAACTAAAAGGCATTCAAAGGGATCGATATTCTGTGAGCAAGGGAACCCGAGGGCGGAGTTAATAAGAGACGGTTAAGGAGTTTACCTTTGTCTGGGAAGGGAGTTTAGAGAGAGGGGTATTGTAAGGTAGCTGACTAGGGAGCCTTGTTCCCCAGGGCCTTCGGGCAAGTGGAGTAGGCCAAGGGCTGCTGCGGTAGGGATTGGCCAGTATGGATGGACAAAGGGGGTGTTTGACAGAGTTAAGTGGACAAAGAGGTAGTTTGGGAGTCCTGTTTATGTGAATTCACTCCAGCCACAAGAAAAAGGAGCTAGTGTGGATTGTGGGTGAGTTTTCCAGTCCTTAATTTCCACCCATCCTGTAATCGCCTGTAATCGAGGTTTTGAGAGAGGATCAGTGTGGGTTCTGGGGGAAGAGCTGTTGGAATCGAACAGGTTGCTTTTATCAGACGTGTTGTATGAGGAGAGGTCCTCACTTATGAGCAGGTGCAAGGAAGGTTTTTGACATTAGGTATGGACAGAAACAAGGTTGGTTACGCTGCTGATGGGCAGATCAGCTCAGGGTTGGATTATAGATTGAGGGGCAGATTTACAAGCCCCTTGCGCCTCCTTGCATCACTTTTTATGGAGCAACGGCGGCGCAAACAATGTGGCCAATTTACAACGTGACGCATCTATGGAGATGCGTCACATTGTAAAGCCCTGTGTCACATTATACCTGCGTCAGGTATAATGTATGCAGGGTAGGCGTTCCCACGCAAAAAGCAATGTAGAACTGATGCAGTGAAGTTTACAACATTTCACTGCGTCACTCTACGCCTTCACTGCGTCAAAATGCCTACGCCTGCTTAGACCAGGCATAAGGAATGGAGCAGGGCTTTTTGAATGGGACTTACCTATCTGTTCTGGCGCATTGCTGGAGTTGCGTCACTTTCGTGAGCAACTCCAGCAATGCGTCACTTTTGGGCCAACAGACGCGTCAAAATTTCTGACGCATCTGTTAATCCTTGCGCCATGGAGCACTGTATTGTAAATACAGCGCATCCATGGTGGCACAAGGACATTTGGCGCTGACGCAAGGAAACTGACACATCTTTGCAGATGCATCAGTTCCTTGTAAATCTGCCCCTGAGTTCTTTACAGGTTAACGGACATAACATGTTGGACCCGGAAGAGAAATAATTTTGGTTGGGGGTATAGTTGCTGAAATCCAAAAGGGTTGTCTTTAGGGGAAGGGACAAGTTGACGGTCAGGTAAAATTGATATTTTAATGAGACTTTGAATCATAAGCTGTATGATGTTTGCCAAGGTTTTGATATGATGTGATGTGCACCTGTCTCATTAAAGCGACCTTTTCACACTGTCATGTATCAGTAGTTCTTGGAATGTCCGTCTCGCCCCCAAGAGGGAATGGTGAAATAATCTACCTGTTGGAATGAGTGCAAAAGAGTACAGCGTGAGGAGGTGAGAACAGCTGTGAGTGACTTGAGGAAAAAGATTCGTAGTGCTTCACTCATCCAAGTTGTGCCTTTAGGGCGCGCTCTCAGTACAGAGGCACAGCAGCATTCCTTATGTAAGCCAGCATGGTAGATCGGTTACAAAGTCGGCATGAGTTTGCTAGGCAGACAGGTTTCAACATAAATAAAACAAGCATTTGCAATGCAATCTGTCTCGCCTTTGGGCCCCTATATGTATTTAGCTATGCAGCACATTAGCCTGGGTGCTGAAACATCTACTGTCCTTTAACATGGAGGAAAAGTAAGCACCAAACTGCGTGACACGCCAGGTATGGGAACACATGGAGAGAAATATTGCCTTTCAGCGGGAAATGGTATGGTCCAAAGCTCTGTTTTTAATCTAAAATCAGGGCCTTCCGTGGTCGTATCACTGAAAATACAAGATTTGAAAAAAATATTATAGTCTATGGGTGCTCGTGGAAGACAATTTCTATGGACTGGAATCTAGAGAATGCTAAAGTGATTCTGGTATTTTACTGACCTCTGCTGGTCGTTTTCGATCAAGACAGTTAAATAGAGCCAGTTGAACAGAAAAAAACCAGTCCCTAAGTCCCTAAGCGTAAGCAGATAAGTCCTAGGGCTGATCTCCAGAGTCCACATAGTACATACACATATAAGTATATAATAAGTATATACTAAAGTATATGCAAGAGGTCTCGAATGTCCGACCTAAAAAGACAAGGGAGGTAGCCTTAACCTAAGGTTAAAATGAGAATGTAAGCAGCGAGAGGCTGGGAGGCGAGCAGTGGCTTACCATTAGACCTGGCGCAAACATGCAACCGACATCCTTAAGACAGACGTATTGGCGTTCAGGTCTAGACTTTACATGAACAGTAACCCACTATTCTAGGAGGAAGGGGAAGTCAGTGGGTATTTAATTACCCTAAAACAACCCAAAAAGATTTGCAGATTTAAAGATTTTCCACTCCAGTCTAATGGCTGGGTCATTCTTCTTTCTGAAGAGCCAATTATTTACCACTACAAGTTGAGCTGCCCAGTTAAATAAAGTAACGCATCCACGGTCTGGAACATCGCTGTATTTATCAGTGTAGTATCGTCATGCCTGGCTCTTGCGTCCGGCGCTAGGACAAGGCAGGACGAGAAGCAGGAAGGAGGAGGTGGGGGGAAAGGAACCGAAAGGGAGGAACAAGGGGACAGAGGCGTACAGATAGGGAGTAAGAATAAAGAGGTGTGCACATACTAGCGATTCTGTCCCCTTATTTGCACGATATGACAACTGGCGACGAGGGTGGGATCCTGGGACCCGCCGACCTGCTTCCAGTACGACAACGTGCTACCGCCCACGCTGCAGCGTCGAGCCAGCAGCCCTGACAAGGCATACTGCGAGCCGATCTCATCAATAGCCACCTCCTGGCCAAATCGACTCCACCAGCGAGCGAGGTGAAATACCATGAGCGCCACCTCCTCAAACGTGCTCCCAAGCGCGTGAACGCCCACTGCACGTCGGACTGCATTTGCCACAGACTCGTGCCTGTTTTGCTCATCACGGCTCGGCGCCCACAGTTACCAACGAGCCTGCATCAGCCCCTGGACTTCAAAGCCTGACACGGCTGCCTCATTGCTCTCAGGGTAAGCCTACCTGCCCACTGCCTGCTTACAGCCTTGTGCACGCTTGTCCTCCTCGGCAGCCATATTGAAGTCAGGCCATACAGCCAGAAACCCTGTCACCACTTCGGCGGCCATCTTGAAACCAGGCAAATTTCTACAGACTGGTTATACACGACTCCTGGGCACCATTAGCACATTCTATGCCCCCACACCTCTGGACGCTTTCCCCCAGAGTGCCCTGCTGACCCTTGGGGAGAGCTAATAAGTCACATCTACACATCATCATGTCGGTGTCCCCAGACACCTCACAAAATGCGCAGCCAGGTCCAGTAATGCTAGGCATATCCTTCCTAAGCCCCCCACAACCTCTGATTCTTACATCTGGCAGTGGCATGGGTCCTAGATGGCAAGGCTGGCTAGAAGACTTCGAAGACTTTATGAAGGGGTCGCGAGTTACCGACCCCAACCAACAACTCATCGCCCTGCGCAACCTGGTTGGCACAGATGTCGGACAAGTCATCAAAGAACTGCTGCCTACCACATCCACTTCATATCAAGACGTGAGAGAGGCACTAAACAGAAAATTCCTCCACAAACAGAACCTGGATTTTGAACGATACACCTTCAACTTGGAGTCACAGGAAAAGGACGAGCCGATGGGTGACTTCATCACACGCCTCAAACGCCTAGCTCGCTACTGCGAATTTGACAACTTCACTACAGAAGATGCACTTCGCCTACGAATCATAGAGGGGTGCCAGTCAGAATCACTACGTCGTCGCCTGCTGAAGAAACACTACTCACTCGACAACATCGAAGAGCTGACGCGAATAAATGACCAAGCTGAAGAACATGCCAAAAAGATGGAAGCTGGCAAAACAGGAAACCGTGAACAAGCCTTCCGACTTCACTCTCAAGTAGATTCACAACGCCAGTCAGGCTACAAAAAGCCTCTGAAACCCGCAAGCCAAACTCGCAGCGGGAACAAGAACAGCAGTAGCTGGAAACAACAACTACATTGCTCTCACTGCGGTCAAGATTACCCTCACACAGGCCCATGTCCTGCCATGGGACAACAGTGCCACCGCTGCGGGAAGGAAAATCACTTTGAACTGGTGTGCCAAGCATCTCGCAGGGAATCAGCACCAACTAAACGAAACCCTGGACCTCGTCACCATGCAAGAGCAGTACGTGAGAGGCGAAACAGGTCAACCAGCTCATCAAGATCCAGTACACGGTCACACCTCACATACCGGTCTCGACGCTCGTCATCAAGGGAATCCTCAGACCTCACTCCTATATTTCAAGACAGCGACGAATACGTATGCATGGTAGCAGACCCTGACAGGTTAAAGAAATACCCAAGGTTGCATATTCAAATGGGAAATCACCCAGCAAAATTCGTATTAGACACTGGAGCGTCAATCAACTACATATGCGCAACAGAATACAAGAAAATGAATCAGAAACCCAAGCTTCAGAAGGCCACTGTGCACGTCTATACATCGATGTCCAAAGAACCCCTACCGTGTCTGGGACAATTGTGCACGTCTCTAACATATCAAGACAGAACGGTTCATGCACAAATTCATGTCATAGAAGGACCCGAAGCAGCTGACTGTCTTCTTAGCCTGCCCACAGCCGAGCGCTTAAAACTAGTGGAGATACCATACAAGGTAGATGACACACCGGACATCATCAGAAAATTCCCAAAGCTGTTCACTGGACTCGGAAAACCAGCCCACTTCAAAGTCCAACTGCACATAAATGAACAAGTAACACCCGTAGCTCAGCATCACTGGAAAGTGCCTTTTCACCTCCAACAATCTGTGGATGAAGAGCTACATGATCTACTGAGAGCTGACATTATCGAGAGATCGACTGGACCCACCCTGTGGGTATCCCCAGTAGTAGTAGTACCTAAATGGTGATCAGAGAACAAAGTGCGCCTTTTTTTTCTCTTTTTTACAGAGTTTTATATAGTGCGAACTTGACCCGAATCGGGTATCAGAGCGCTTTACATAGCACCAGTTGCACTACATGAGGACACATTCATTTTTGTTAGGCACGGGGAGATTAAGTGATTTGCCCAGAATCACAGGATGTTCAGCGTCATTGCCGAGACTCAAACCCAGTTCCCCAGATTCTAGATCGACCGCCCTAGCCGTTAGGCCAACTCCTCTGCCTTTGCGTGGACATGAGGGCTCCAAACACCACCACAGAACGTGAACGACACCCGGGACCCCACATCAGCAACATGATCACTCGCCTAAATGGGGCAAAGGTCTTTTCAAAATTGGACTTAAACAAAGGGTACCACCAGCTTGAGCTTCACGAGAAATCCCGCTATATCACCACTTTCTCAACACATCAAGGGCTCTTCAGGGTCAAACGCCTTAACTTTGGAATTTCTTTAGCTGCAGAAATATTCCAAGAAGCGGTGAGGTGAGTTATTCATCATATTTCTAATTCGTTTAACTACAGTGACGACATCCTGGTGTTCGGTGACACCCTCAAGGAACATGACAAAGCTCTAGATCGAGTGTGCCACGCTCTTCTAAATGCCAACCTTACACTCAATCAAGGCAAGTGCGAGATTCACAAATCTACACTGAAATTCTACGGCCATATCTTCTTCAGTGACGGAATGCGACCTGACGCCGAGAAAGTGATGGTACTAGCTGACACCCCTTGCCCCCCCGAGATGTTAATGACATACGATCCTTTCTGGGCATGGCCAGCTACTGCGCCCGATATATCAAGGATTACGCCACCATCAGCAATCCTCTGCGGGAACTTACAAAACAAGGTCAAATCTTCCGCTGGTCAGCCAAATGTGAGCAAGCGTTCAACAAAATCAAGACAGCAGTAAGTTCTGCCATCAACCTGACGTATTTCAACCCTCGCAAGAAAACAGAAATCACGGTTGACGCGAGCCCAGTAGGACTTGGAGCCATCTTGGCCCAGTACGAAGAAGAAGGGGACCAGCGACAAATCATAGCATACGCCAGCCGCAGTCTTACGGACACCGAGAAAGCATACTCACAGCCGGAGAAAGAGAGCCTGGCGGCTGTGTGGGCATGCAAGCACTTCCACAACTTCATCTACGGGAAGCACTTCACACTAATCACTGACCATCAAGCTCTCATAACAATATTCGGCAAAGATGCCACAGAGGATAGAGCGCTGGGGCATTCGCCTCCAAGAATACACATACACTATTATCCACAAGCCAGGGAAGGCGGAAAATCCAGGGGACTACATGTCAAGACATCCCCGGGCCTTGACAGGAACGAGACACTCGCTGGCTGAAGAATACATTCACTTCGTCATCAATCAGGCGAGACCACCAGCCGTCCTGTTGGAAGCAATCACAGAAGCCACTGCTAAGGACGCCACACTTTAAAACATAATGCATCTGGAGGAAACACCAATCGACAAAAACGGTAACACACAGGAACTAGTGTCCTTCCGACATGTCAAAGATGACCTCACAATCAGTGACGACAAGGAGTTGTCAACTTGGTGCATGAGGGACACAGAGGCGTAGTGGCAACAAAGAAAGCGCTACGGGAGCGAGTCTGGTTCCCATCCCTTGACCAAATAGTAGAAACCACACTTCAAGACTGCCCACAATGCCAACTGGTAGGGCGTGACGAACCACACCCGCTTCAAATGTCTGACCTCCCAGACAGCGTTTGGCAACAGGTGGCCATTAACTTCTTCGGCCCATTGAAGTCCGGGAAATATATCATCTTCATCATGGATGAATACTCCAGATTCCCCATCGCGCACCAAATATCGTCAACAAGAGCAACCACCATCATACCAGTCCTAGACGAAGCATTTGCTGCATGGGGGAATCCCCACAGTAGTGAAAACAGATAATGGCCCGCCATTCAATGGACAGAATTTGCCAGTTTTTCTCCTCAGCGGCCGCGGAACCCTGTATAGAGATGGCACGAGTGGCTTGAGCGGCGGAAGGAAGCGGGAGGATCCGAGAACAGCATTTCCCCCAGAAAGCGGTAAGAACTGAGACCGCTGGACCGCGGGAGCAAGCCGCGATTGTACAACAAACCTCGCAGGCTTAACACCTCCCCCGCCCTTCTATCTCCGACGGCTTGTTACTAACTGCCCGATCAAGCTCTAGAAAGTGAGAGGCTTCCAGCCTCCCCTGGGTGATGCGGCAGGATCTTTAACCCACGAGTCATCGCATCCGACGCAAGTGCAGACAAGTTCTACAACACCCAACTGTTTTTCATCTCGCATTCGACGCATCCAAACTGCATTTGGGGGATGCTTCATATAATTGAGGGAGCAGAATGGCGATCTGAGACCTCAGACTCAGGTGGGTCCCCGGTCCTGCTATGACGACATACAGTTCTGCAGACAATTGGCAGTTTCCGGATATTTACTCTAGTTTAATCATGTGAGCCTCATTTTGTGCGACAGTTTCGGCTGAACATTAATAGGATAAGATTAGCGGGATCTATGAAACCTGATCTATCTGTTCACTGGTTTATATGTTGCGGTCCGGTCTACACACAGGGGAGAGCCCATTTTATTTCTTGTTTTCATGTATGTAAGGGGCCGAGGAGCACTATCTGCCTCTACTCATTGTACAAAATGGCATCAATTAACATAACCAGGGAGAAAGGACTAAGCCAGACATGGATTTAGCTAGAAAGAGACAGAGGACTCCCCCACATTACCAGGTCATAGAAAATAAAGGACCACGCACTACAGTGCATGTAAAAACAGAAATAGGACTACACCCCAAGAGGACCAAACAAATGCAAGTGAAAAAGGACTTCCTCACAGGAACAGAACTAGATAGTAAACACGGCGGCCATCTTGGACTGTTTCATTCTGAACAGGATGGTTCCCAGACATTTCTAGCAAAATCCTTGAGTCCCCATCCAACATCCCAAATGGTAAGACTTTGCCTTGTTGAACTAGTCCCACCTACACTTCATAGTGCACACTGCCCCACGTTCCCACCCTATCCTACCCCACCCTGTTCACAACCTACATTTCCACTATGGAGCGCACGGGTCTTCACACTTATTCCATTATTTACCCCCCCAACCTTTCGAAAAAAGCAGCCAAAAGCTTTAAACACAATCTCTTAAAATCTCACCCCGAAACCCCCATCTCCGACCCCTACTTCTCTACCAACAAAGGACACATAACTAATGACATCATCTTCTATACCAAAAGAAGAGCCCAATGGAGGAAAGCCTTTCTAGCCCTATTCTCGATCACCTCCACGAGGAAAACAGCACATGGCCTTTCGCTATCTATCATCCCCTCCCCTTTCTACAAAGCAGCAGCAACAATCACCATCTATCATAATGGAATCATCCTCATGCAATCCTCGGACCGCAACCTAAACCTTCTAGATAACATCTTTCCTCTCATCAAGGAAAAATGTACTAGGTTCCTTCTCACCCCCCTAGCCGATAGTAACCTCTGCCCGCTTACCAACTCCCTAGCAGACTCTCCTTTAAGTCCGATCCCCCCGACAACCCATCCTGCATATACACACACCCCAGACCTAACAATCACTTCTAGCGACGACACGCACCTCCCCATGTCCTATGAGGCCCCCATCACCCCCAATATTCCCATTGTCCCAATCACACCCCACACCCCTACCGCCTTGTATCACGCCTTACCACCCCCACCCTCTCCACTCTCCAATACCCCCACCCTCCCACCCACATCTCACATCTATCCCTCCTCACAGCTGCAAGATGACACAATTCACCCCAACCTCTACTCGACCCCCAACACCACTACCACTCACACTGCTCCATTTACACCTCAGAACCTTACCTCCTCACCTTCGGCACTTCCCCACGCCCCGTCTCCCCCCACCACTATTCCCACCGTCCCACTCACTAACCACAAACAAACCGCCTCACCCTCTCCATTCTCCAATACCCCCACCCTCCCACCCACATCTCACACCTATACTCCCCACAGTTTCGAGATGACACAATTCTCCCCAACACCTACTCGACCCCCAACACCACCACCAGTCACACTGTTCCAATGACACCTCAGACCCTTACCTCCTCACCTCCGGAATTTCCCCACGCCCGTCTCCCCGCACCACTATTCCAACCATCCCACACATTAACCACATCCAACCGCCTCACAACCCGCTTTTACACCCCCCCTTCTATCGATAAACACACAGAAAGACTGCATTACAACGGACCAGACTATGGATCCCCTCCATATGACACTCATGGCTCAACCGCACCTCCCTCACATACAACTCATACATCAAATAGGCTACCTCTTACTCCTGACCACAAACTCGATGAGATACTATTATCTCTACTACAAGTCAAAGAGGACATCCATATGCTTCACAACCTGATTCTACAACAACCCAAGTTCTCACACCCAGAACTAGCACACAGAACTTTCCTCCATAGCAAACACCCGAAACTCACCCAACAACTACACGCAAGGTCACCGAAACATGAGCCGCCTAGATGGAGAACAGTGCCCCACACAGAGGTTTCATCCCGGCTGATCCGGAGGATAAACCCTCCATCAGCCAAAGACTTAAGCACCCTTCTCCGTTCCTACGAGCTACCGGTTCTCCCACTTAATAGTGAACATCCAGTTAACTCGCTAAAACATTCCCTAATCCATTCCATCTCCCCTGATATCCTTCGAGCTACAAGACACAACTCTAGAGGTATAGTTGAAAACAACCTTATGAGAGTCCCCCTCATACCTGAACTCAACACAACATACATTAAGTCCCAACTAAAATGCATACTTCTAAACTGCAGGTCGGCATCAAGACATGCGACTGATATAGCTGACCTCATTCTCACCAATGAACCAGACCTTCTAATTTTGACTCAAACATGGCTATATGAATCGTCCACGCTCATTCTAGACATACTGGTACCCCCAAACTATGGCATCACAAGACTAGATAGAACGGACAGGCCAGGTGGTGGTATCGCGTGCATACATTGGAGCAATCTAACAGTGAACCGATCCCACTCCCCATTATTATCTTCCTGCGAATACCTCTACTTAGTTATCACTAGTAATAACAAGCCAATATGCTCACTACATACATTCTACCACCCTCCAGGAGATAACCTTACCTTCATCGAACACCTAATGGATATTCTAGCTACAAATGTCGAGCTTCATAATACTCAAATATTCCTGGGTGACTTCAATCTCCATTGGGATGACCTGAACGATCCAGGGGTCAACAGCCTCAAAGCTTTCCTCACAGACCTTAACCGTACCCAAATCTGCAACAGTCCCACACATGATAAAGGCGCAACCCTCGATCTGGTGATTTCCAAAGCTGACTCCACTTTATTAGAATCGATCCTCCCGTGTGACTGGTCTGACCACCACATCATTACATTCAACATCAATGAATCAGCTAAAGTACCCGCTGCACAACCCATGAGAACAAAAATTTGGAAGAGGGATATGAAAAATCTCAGTTCCAACGTACTCTCAACCTCCAGGATCATCCGATGTTCATAGTCTGACCAACCACTACTTCCACTCCATGAACACGATACTAGACAAACTAGCTCCCCTCCAACTGAAAAGAGTCACCACAAAAGACTCAAAACCGTGGTATGATGGCAGGTTAAATGAAGACAGAAGATCCCTCAGAGTAATCGAACGACGGTGGAGATCTGTCCCATCCTCTGACCATCTCAAGCTACTAAGAACCACGAGAAACGCCTATTTCAGAAAGATCAGACGATCTAAAGCTGACTTCTTCAGCACTCAATTAAACCTAGCCAAGAACCGACCCAAAAAACTATTCGAATTAATCAAGGCGCAAACTAAGGGTGCACCCACCCACCACCAGAATAAACCAGACATGATACCCAATTGCGAGGAATTTGCCTCATTCTTTACTAGGAAGATGGAAAGCATAAAAACGGAGCTGCTCAACGACCTAATAACCCTCACTGACACTCAGACGGTCTCTCCAACTCCCACACCACTAGCCCCATCCTTCGGCTCTTCAAAGTTCGACCTCAAAAACAACGCATCATGGTCCTCCTTCAACTTCTACAGTGAAGAATCCATACTAAAAATTCTGACGGCCTTGAATCCCTCCAACCACTTCACAGACCCTCTCCCCGCAAACTACCTAAAAGACTTAATACCACTTCTACTACCTCTGTGGACCAAGATCATAAACACATCTCTCCTTCAAGGAACCATCCCAGAAATCCTTAATGCAGGACAGGTATCCCCTATCTTAAAGAAGCCATCGGCGGACCCATCGGACTTAAACAACTATCGCCCAATATCCAACATCCCAACTCTGGCCAAACTCTTAGAAAAATGTGTTCATACACAGTTGGGCAACCACATAGTTCACTTCAACCTGCTCAACCAATACCAATCTGGCTTCCGGGCAGGTCACAGTATGGAATCAGCCATGACACTCATAATAGATGACGCACTAAAATTCCTTGACCAAAACGAAACTGGTTTACTAATCTTGCTTGACCTATCTTCGGCCTTTGACACAGTCAAACATGACAACTTGCTAGACCTCCTAAAACACAGAATGGGTTTATGCGGCTCTGTACTTACTTGGTTCACCTCCTTCCTCCAAAACAGATCACAAAGATTCAAGGTCAATCATGCCCTATCCAAACCCGTCCCAGTCACTCTAGGAGTACCACAAGGATCATGCCTCTCACCCACTCTTTTCAACCTTTTTATGGAACCACTCACCGAACTTCTTAGCGCATCTAAGGTCCACTATCACATGTACGCAGATGATACACAACTCTACATAAAGATCCAATCACTTGAGGACATCAAATCTCTCAACTCAACGCTGCAAAAAACTCAGTCCTGGCTGGCCGAAAACCATTTGAAATTAAACACCCTCAAAACTGAATTCCTCCTAATCGCTCCCCCCAACCAATCCACCATCATCATCATTCACGACTGGCTGAATCACCTAACAGCACTCAAAGGTCAACCACTCATTGTCGATTCAGCGAAATCACTGGGAATAATGCTGGACAGAAACCTAAACATGCAGAAACACATCAGTGCCTCTACAAAAGGAGAAAACTTTCAAATAAACACCTTGAGAAAACTGAAACCCTTCGTGCCCACAAATGACTTCAAACAGGCAGTGCAAGCCTTAGTAATCCCAAGAGTAGAATATGGTTGTATAGCCCTTTTGGGCCTTCCCAGATCAACGACGGCCCCTCTAAGAGCCACAATCAACACAGCGGCTAGACTAATCACAGGCTCCAAAAGAAACTGTCATATCTCCCCGGACCTTAGAGCTCTCAACTGGCTACCCTTCGAGGCGAGAATTCATCTGAAAATCGAATGTATGATGCACAAGGCCCTACACCACAATACCCCAAGTTATCTAACACAAAAACTGACACTCTTGTGTGGTAACAGATCCACCAGGAGCTCCAGGAATCTTCTTCTGAAACCGCAAAGATTTGCCAAGAAAAAAACATATAACTGATCCTTCTCAGGAATGGCCCCCAGGATCTGGAATGCCTTACCCCCAGAAACGAGACAGAACCCCTCTACTGCCTCTTTCAAAAAAGAAGTGAAATCGATTCTCATGTCTAAGTTTACGTGAACTATGTTTATATCCGGGTTTTTAATTACTACCTTGTATTGGCCCTCCCTCAACAAGAGTTGAACTATATTCCCAGGGAGAATATGTTTCTAAGAACTATGTATATAACCTTGTAATGTATATGTTTATCTACTGTTAGCTATTTCTGTGTACTAGACTCAATCATATATTTTTCTACTATATTTTTATCTGCTCCTTACATCTTTCTTGTAAAGCGCTCTGATACCCGCAAGGTTCTTGTTCGCGCTATATAAAACTCTCAAAATAAATAAATAAATAAATAAACTTCAAGCACCGGAAAATCACCCCCATGTGGCCTCAAGCCAATGGGATGGTAGAAAGGTTTATGGCCACAATAAAGGAAACCATACAACAAGCAGAACTGGCTCGGTGAGACATCCAACTCGCACTCAACGAGGTGCTGCGAGCTTATCGAACCACGCCACACAGCACCACTAGCAAATGCTGAGCTAGCATGATGCTGGGAAGGACGCTGCGTACCAGAATACCCATCGCAGACGCCGTTGTGCATTCCAGTTCCCAATTTCATGACCACGCAACACTGGCGGAACTTGATAAGGCCAAGAAAGCAAAAATGAAAGAGTATGCAGATAATCGTCGAAATGCCAGAACATCCGACATCCAGGAAGGAGACTTGGTGCTAGGCAGACAAGAACAGAAGACAAAAACTGACAGTCGATACCATGACCAACCACTACGGGTGACGAGTCGGAAAGGAACCATGGTCACAGCCGCATCTGAGAACAAGAGAATCACACGAAATGTGTCACACTTCAAGACGTGCAATCCCGCAGCTTACACCCAAGCAGAAGAGTCAGAACATGACATGGACAACTCGGGTCGAGAAACAGAGAACTGTGAAAAACCTGAAGCCGTAGCAAGCCCAAGAGAGTCAAGAGAACTACACCTTTCACGCTGGCCGCCGAGAACAATCCGGAGACCCACCCGACTTATTGAAGAACTGTAAACGAGTGAGCATTGAACATTAAGAAGGGGGGAGATGTAGTATCGTCATGCCTGGCTCTTGCGTGCAGCGCTAGGACCAGGCAGGACGAAAAGCAGGAAGGAGGAGGTAGTGGGAAAGGAACCGGAAGGGAGGAACAAGGGGACAGACGCGGATAGATAGGGAGTAGTAATAAAGAGGTGTGCACATACTATCGAGTCTCTCCCGCTATTTGCACGATACGACAACCAGGACAACCCCAAGAATGCTGAAGTTTAGGAAAGAGTTGAACACACACTTTTTTAGAGAACAATACATCATAATGCATTACCAGTCCCCAAAGCAGCGACCTGTCCTATCACTCATGACTTTATGCTGGTCTTTGACTACATTGCACTATTGAAATACTGTACACATACTTAGGGTAAGTCACAGATTTGTCTCGGTTAATAACATTTGAACCAACAGACCAATGTAGCTCTATGAATCCATGCCGCCAAAGGTACCATGGTCAAAGCTAATAATATTGATGATAGAGTGCACCCCAGTTGGGTGTCCCTGTCAATGGCAAGGAGAGAAGACGAAGCACACATAATCAGTACATGTGGTAATGGGCATTCATGCAGGATTCTCTTGTAGCTCGGGAAACAGGGGCCAAGGTTAATTTTATGAAGGACAAGGAAAACTGAACACACTCTTAAAGTCAACTAAGACTTGTACCTACTTCAATGTTATAGCACAACATTGTTTTGGTCTAGATGAACCAATGAGATTGTTACTCTCCCCAGTCTAATGGCCAATGCATTGGTGAGTATTTAGTCTCTATGTTAATAAGGGAACTTTGGCGTTAATACGAGCACTGATTCAGAGGCCAACCTATCTTGGGTATCAAAGTGATCACTGTAGCGTAAATGTCAACACACATCTGAAATTCATTTTCAAACATGCTCCAAAGATAGGGGTCAACCGAATCAGAAAGTTTCTTAAAAAAATGCAAGCGAGAGACCATCTCCTTGATTGCACACCATCCAAAGCTGTACTATTCTTTTCGAGAGTCAGTGAGACATCAAGTTCCTTCCTCTAGGCTGCCACATCCAGAGATCACGAATCAGGTCTTCAAGAGCTGTAGCTTCACTATGGGAAGCCAATGGATAAAGACGTTCATACTACTCGACAAAGGAATAAGTAGCCTCGGTGGCCCAAGAAACACTCATCCTTGGACCTTTGACTACCACCACCCTGGAGGCCTACGCCTATGTGGCAAGTTAGTACATCAATTTGTGCATTTTGTCTTCAGACTCATGCACCCAAGTTAGACATGGGTTTCATTAGTCATCTGTTTCAACAACAGACTGGCCGCTTTAATCTGACTAAGTACTGAATCTTTTCTAGTGGCTACGTAGTCTTTTTCAATGGCAAGCTATTCAGTTTCTAAAATGGACTCCGCTTTTTCCTTATCCCATTCCCTCCTATGCAACTATGTCACGGCTTTCCCCCAAATAGAGGCCTTGAAGAACTCCGACATTATTCAGGGGGTTGGGACCGAACCCACAATAATAAAAAGTATGAATTTACTTCTGCCACAGGGTAGGCAGAGAAGTCATCGTCCCAAGTGTTCAGCAGCCAGCTGCTTTTTTGGTTGCCACTATCACACTCAGATCCACTGTGGTATAGACTGAGAAGCTGTGGGTGTGATGTGTCTCTAAATAAATGACAAATACTCTGCCAACACAAAGAAATAAAGCGAGAGAGTGACTGAGAAATAAGTATAGGTCCATTCCCGTAGGTGCTTTTGTTGCCAGGCGTCTTGCAACCCCAAACAGATAATGAAGTCTTGGAGCAAAGGGCATTTAAGTGTATCCATCATCTGTCAGAACAGTCCAGGTTCCTATATCTATCCCCCCCCCCCGACCCATCAAACAATCACCACCAGCTTGCTTGGGTTAAGAGAATGCTTAGCAACTCAACCATACCCTCTGTCAGAGGAGGGCAATGTATACATTCATGAATGTTCATGCACATCTTCTGAGAATTCCAACCTTAACAATATATCTGGCTTTCATATCTAGTGTGGTCTGGCTAATTGTGAAGGGGAACAATTTCTTAAGCAGAATGGGACCACCTCGAACTCTCAAATTGCAGATCCCTGACTTACATGTATAGTCTGAGAAAGTCACACATAGTACACAACAGGTTGGTCACCTGCAACATAGGTACATTGAGAGAATCCCTTTTTGCAAACGCATGGGCTGCCTGATTAAACTTGTCATTAAGAGTGTTAACATTCTGTGATATCATCGGAAAGCTGCCCAACTCAGCACTAAACTTCTTTACTGCTAAAATGTGTAAATGCTGGGTTCCAAGGATTACCATGCATAAACAGTAAAATAAACATCCATATAGCTCCTAATCTCCCAACCACCCAGAAGAGTCTGTCACTCCAACATACCCAATCTTGAGCTGAAGAGTCTACAATAAATCCACCCCCAATCAAAAAACCCTCACAATGGTCTTTAACACCCGGCAATTTGGAAGAAACCACAATCACCAAGCTAAAGGGGAACCTCAACAACAACAAAACATTTCCCACTCCTATTTAACTCAATAAATATTCCTTGAACAATATCATCCATGTTGAAGAATGGGAATGTCCCCTGCACTCACAAGTATAATACACATGGAGACCAATTCACTCACTAGACATGTGGGTTATCTAAAGGCTGATTGGGATCTTGGGTCTGAATTGTCACCTATCTTTTCTAAGACGTTGCCCTGTATCCTTTCCAACTGGGTCTCTGGCCTCATCTCTGGCATATTTAGGTCACCTCCTCGGGTTCCCTGGTCTTTGGGTCTCATCCCCACAATTCCTCCTCTGAAGACTCAGGAAGTGTCTGCTTGATTTGTGGACCTAGGAAGCTTCCTCTGTGCATACACCCAATCCCAGGCTGATTTGCCATTCCCCCACCCATTTCCAGGCTCACTCCAGAGTTTCAAAGAACTATTTATTACAGCTGAGGTGCAGTTTAAATTTTTCAGGGCAGAGAAGTATGTATTCTAGATTCCTCATTCAAGTATGTAGTCTGGATTCTTTACCATCTATCTCCTCTGAAGATTTCTGTCTCTTTTGCTCCATTTTTGCACAATTTGGGAAGTGCATGATTCTGGCTGGTACTTCGTTCAGTTAGTGTGCTGCATGTAGCACATTGCTCCAATCCCTATAATTGTGAATCTGCGCCATGAGTAGCATAGGTGCCGGCATGGGAGTAGTTGTGCCATAATGGTCAATGGGTGTTCTTGACAACAAAGCCTGAAGGGTGTTCCTCTGGAGGCAATAGTGTCTTGAAATTATATGCTTGATCACCTTCTGCACCTTTCTAAATGCCAACTATTCTTAGGTTGTTGTGCCTCTGTCACTCTTCTGCATCCTCAACTCTGTTATCAAGGTGTCTTGAAGGCCGCAGGAATTGCATGACCTTGTTCTGGACATCATGCCCACCATTTCAGTATCACAGACTGCTAAAATACACTGTGAGTGTCAAGCTCTTAACAGCTCCTAAAGGTTCACCTTCACTGCTTATTCACTGTACGATTGGCATAGTTAAGAACCAAATAGAAATACTTTGCACATAATTAGTGCATAATATTAAAGGCCTTGGAACACTAGCGGTAAACTTCACTTGCTCACATAGAACTGCACAGTAACCACCAACCATCCTGACACCATTAGAAAAGGCCTGACAAAAGTAAAACTGAAGTACTTTAGAAAAGGTTCTACTGTCATTTTTCTGCAACCTTCAATCTTGTTGCAATTAGTATCAGCCAATCTGATTACTCAGACCTTTAAGGGCTATTACTGGCTGTTGCCCAGCTGTGCCAGACCTGAAGGGTACAGTTATTCAGTGTGCTGCATGAGGAGTAAAACACCACGTGCCCAATGCTCACCTAGGTTTCACTAAGTGCCTTAGTCCCCTCTCCCCACCACTAATACCGGCTGACTTGCTTCCACATCTCACAAATAAACAGGCCAATGCTGCCTCAGTACATATGCTGCAGATTACAACTATTTTCATTTTCTTTGCTTGGGCCATTCTCAGTAAAGGAAGTCAGGACAGCAGCATACCAGACGCGTAGTGGTGGGGGAGGAATGATTGCGTGGAGCAATGGAGGAAACTGGCTTTGCAACAGAGCTTTGGAAGCTGGGGCTCAATGTAGATTAATGGGACTGTAATAGTTTATGATATAGCAAAAGTGCTTTATGTCTTGTTAGGGTATTGTGGATACTGGTAAGGCAAAGGTGCTATAGATGTTTGTAGATAATGAAAATTAGTACGATGACAATGGAGTAATATGGATTGTTGGCATGGCAGTGATGATCTACATGCAATGGGCCCTGAAGAATGTTATTACTGACGAGGCAATTGAACTTTGCATGCTGGGACTATGTGAATAGGGAAATGGAGAGGATGTTGTGCAAGGTGGGAACAAGGTGTATTAGTGGCATGGCAACAATTCTTTGAATGGGGAAGTGACATGGACTACTGTCACAGAAAAGATATTTTACTTGTTCGGGTATAAAAATTACTGGCATCGCAATTATGCTGTACATGGAGTGGCTAAATAGATTGTTGCCAAGACAGTAGTATTTTGGTGCACCACCACTACCTCGAGTCAACATCGAGACTCACCACTTAGCAGGCATAACATCAGGAGTTACTGCACCGCAGGTAAAATTTTGCTACAATTACATCTGGAGCCATTACACTGGATGGGACACTACGTCACAGGTATGTATATGTAAGTATTACCCCTATAAAAATAAATCTTAACCTTATCTTAAATATATACATATATTATAAAAACATTACATCATATATGTGTATTACATAGTGGCAGTCGCCATGATATTGTTCTGGCTCAGACACACTTTCCATTAAAAAGGCATTATTATGTCTCGCCCGAGACAGTGCAAAAATGATGATATCCAGTAAGGTTGGGTTCAAGTAAGTCTTTATTCGGAGATAAGGAAAACACCTCCAGCTTGCACTTCAGCTTCACAGCTCTAACCACCCTTAACATTTGAAACCTAACATTCCACCCAGCAGATGATTCTACGTTCCGTTTCAAAGGAAGTACATCTCTACACATCTTCCCCCTTATACAAAGAAAAAACAATAAATAACAATCAAATGACATTTCAACATAAGATTAAATATAACTGCATCAACAATTCAAATAGGATCACATCCAATTATGCATCAATCAGAAAGAACCTGTTGAGGAGCATTACATTTACTAACACTCCCTGTGCTCCATGCAGATCCATCAGTTAGAATAAGAATATTCTTCTTGATTGCTTTTACTTGAACAGGTTTAGAAAATTTGCTCTCACCCTTGGTCACTACCCCCTTTCTGGTAACGACCCAATCTCCTTCCATTATATCAGGAACTTTAACACCTTTCCTGTCATTATAATGACTGGTAGCAGCTAATTGCTTTTGGCATACATCATTCTCGACAAGCGTACGATCAATCAATCAATCAATCAATCAATCAATCAATCAATCACGGCATTTATAGAGCGCGCTACTCACCCGGGAGGGTCTCAAGGCGCTGGGGGAGGGGGTAAGTTATTGCTCGAACAGCCAGGTCTTGAGCTGCTTCCTGAAGGAGAGATGGTCCTGGGTTCGCCGAAGGTGAGTGGGGAGGGAGTTCCAGGTCTTGGCTGCCAGGTAGGAGAAGGATTTTCCTCCGGCGGTGGTTCTGCGGATGCGTGGTACGGTGGCGAGGGCGTGGCTGGTTGATCGTAGCTGGCGGGTGGGCGTGTAGAAGGTCATGCGGTCGTTGAGGTACTTTGGGCCCAGGTCGTGGAGGGCCTTGTGTGCGTGGGTGAGGAGTCTGAACGTGATTCTCTTGCTGACGGGGAGCCAGTGCAGGTCTTTCAGGTGTCCGGTGATGTGGCTGTGTCGGGGGATATCCAGGATGAGTCGTGCGGAGGCGTTCTGGATGCGCTGGAGTCTTTTTTGAAGTTTGGCTGTGGTTCCGGCGTAGAGGGTGTTCCCATAGTCCAGTCGGCTGGTGACGAGTGCCTGGGTGACGGTCTTCCTGGTTTCAGTGGGGATCCATCTGAAGATCTTGCGGAGCATGCGCAGGGTGTTGAAGCACGAAGATGAGACGGCGTTGACTTGTCTGGTCATTGACAGGGAGGAGTCCAGGATGAAGCCCAGGTTGCGTGCGTGGTCCGTTGGCTTGGGCGCGGTGCCCAGGGCCGGGGGCCACCAGGAGTCGTCCCAGGCGGAGGGTGATGAGCCCAGGATGAGGACTTCCGTCTTGTCTGAGTTCAGTTTAAGGCGGCTGTTCCTCATCCAGTCGGCGACGATCAACCCACACACATTCTTTATCCTTCAGCCAACCAGGTACTTCCTTCAAACCTGGTTCCCGACCTTTAAGAGAGACAAACGGTGACACACCAGTCACAGAATGTGGCGTCACTCTATATGACCACACTAATTTCTTCAATTCTTCCAACCAAGACAATCCATTGGACAGAGATAATTGTATGTTATCCATCAACAAACGATTTATCCTTTCTACCAATGCATTAGCTTGGGGTCTGAACAGTGCAACTCTTTCATGTTTTATTCCAAATTTACTCAAGAAATCCACCATTTTTTTCGACACCAACTGCACACCATTGTCAGACACCAAGGTCTTCGGAATACCTTCGTTCGTAAATACTCTCTCCAAAAATCCCACAACTTTATCCGTGTCTATGCAATCTGTAGTTTCAATAACGAACCACTTCGAATGATAATCCACCAAAACCATTACAAACCTATTGCAAGTTCCAAGTTTGGAAATTGGACCTAAGAAATCAATAGCTACTCTCTCCCATGGACGTCTGGGAAAAACGCTACAACTCAAAGGAGGTTGCCTTACCGTCTTAGACTTATCACTATTTGCACACGCATAACACTCTTTCACTACTCCCTCAATGTCACTGTCCATTCCTGGCCACCAGAAAGACTGCCGAATCCTCCTCTTCGTCATATTCCTTCCCAGATGACCCTCATGAGCAATATCGATAATCCTCCTTCTTACCCCAACCGGTGGCACAAATTGATTCCTCCTTAACAACCTTCCATGACACACGCTCAATTCGTCATGAACATGATAGTATCCTTTAAAACGGACATCATCCTCATGACCACTCCAACCTTCATACACAAATTTCACAACTTGTTGTAGAACACTATCCTCAGGTGTGGCCAATGCCCACTCTTCTTTGTCGAGAGCCAGTCCCACTTTCTCTCTTCCTACCACATCAATCTCCTCATCTACTATATCCTCGTCCAGCACCAATTCCACCGTATCAAGAGGCAATCTGGACAAACAATCAGCTACTACGTTTTTCAAACCCCTCACAAATTCTACTTCAAAATTATACTCCAGCACCGACAACATCCATCTTGAAATTCTAGGGGTTACACTGCCTTCTAGACCCCTTCCCCCCTTAAACAAATGGATAAGAGGTTTGTGGTCGGTACGGACCTTAAAAGGTAGTCCCCAAACAAAGTACCTAAAATGATTTATGCCCCAACAACACGCCAGCGCCTCTTTCTCAATAACTGAGTAAGATAATTCAGCATTACGAAGTCTCCGAGATGCAAACCCAATGACTCTTTCTTGCCCATCATAAATCTGAGTCAACACGGCTCCAACTCCAACGGCACTTGCATCAGTTGTAATAAGCGTTTTAGCATTGACGTGAAAATGCCCAAGTGTAGGAGCTCGAGCAATACAGTCCTTCACTTTATCAAACGCTTCACTACAAGCCTCATTCCATTCAAAGAGAACACCTTTCTTCATCAATTGCCTTAAGGGTTCTACAATCTCTGTGAAGCCTTCCACAAACTTTGAACAATATTCCGCTAAGCCAAGGAAGGATTTCAACTGATCCTTAGTCATAGGAACAGGAGCATTCTTTACCGCAGAGACAATACTTTTTTTTGGTTTAATTCCATCCTTAGATATCTCATGTCCCAAATAGGTCACACAATTTATTTTTATTTGACATTTTTCTTTCTTAATTGTCAGCCCATTCTCTTCCATTCTTCTCAATACCTCACTCAAAACCTCATCATGATGCGTACCATCTTTCCCTACGATTAACACATCATCTTGAAAACAAAGAACATTACTTAGCCCCTCAAAAATTCCTTGCATTACTCTCTGGAACACCGCTGAGGCAGACGCCAACCCAAAAGGCATTCTACAGTAACGAAATGCCCCCAGCGGTGTTACAAAAGACGTGAGATGTCTAGACTCTTCGTGTAAATCTACTTGGTGATAAGCAGCCGACATATCGATTACGCTAAAAACATCTCCACCACCCATTGCAGTCAGCATCTCCGATATGTTGGGTAATGGCTGTCTATCGACCCAAATATTTTTATTCAGGTCGCGTAAGTCTATACATAAACGGATTTTTCCTCCTTCCTTGGGCGCTACCACAATGGGTGCCAACCACTCAGACGCCTCAATTGGTTCTATTATTTTTTGCTCTAGGAGTTTTTTAAGTTCTTCATGAAGAGGTTCTCTCATTAGGTGAGGTACACTCCTCACTTTGTGAACCACTGGCTTTGAATTATTTTTTAAAATAATTTTGTGAGAAAAATTTCTAAGTTTTCCCAATTGATCAGAAAACACTTTGGGATATTTCTCCATCATATTCATTACACACATATCAATGTTGTGCACAACTGAAGTAGTAACAGGTTCAGTGGAATTCGGATTCAAAATGATATTGGGATCTTTTTGATGACGCCAACCTAAAAGGTCAGACCCCTGTTTAGTCAAGTACACACGTCCAAACACTTTGTTACCATTAAATGAAATAACCATCCATCTCATCCCCACAATATCAATTATTTTTCCACCATACCCAGCTGCTTTAATGTCAGGATTGTCCCACACTAACTGTTCTCCAGTCCATTTCTTGTGAAGCGTTTCTCTAGAGAGTAAAGTATATAGACTTCCCGAATCTACCAACATTTCAATCCCACATTTGTCCAAGTTTATGACACAATGGGGTTTCTCTAACTTATTTGTGCTTTCTCTAGGAACACCACCTAAAGATGAATGTGAATCAAGATTGACTTGCATTAATTCTTCACAAACTTCTACACTCAACATCAGTTCACGTACACTTTCACAAGTATCATGTACTTCTTGCACTCGAGTGAATTGGGTTTTAGTTCTGCAAACCTTAGCAAGATGACCTTTCCTTCCACAAGATCGACAGATGGCATTCCTGCCCATGCACATAGTACTAGAAGCAATATGGCCAGGAGCGCCACAACGGTAACATTTCACTAATCTGGTATCAAATTTGGGTGTCGGGAAAAAAGTTCTCCCAGACTCATTAACTTTGTTAGGAGATTGGAAATTCGGGACAGGCTTCACTTTCCTAGTTTCATCAACAACATCATGCACTTCTGACCCCTAGGAATATGTTCCTTGTTTGACACAGAAGTATTGCACTTATCCATTTCTTTAATCCACAAATCTGTATGCTCCAACCCCTTAGCAATCTGAATAGCTTCTTCAAGCGAGGGATCTTTAATTAAAAGTTTTTCTCTAACTCTTTTGTTATTGGTACACCTAACGATTTGGTCGCGGATAAGTGAATCAGCTAATTCTCCAAATTTACATGTCAGTGAAAGACCTCTAAGTGCAGCAACATATGTTGCAATGTCTTCATCCACCTTTTGAGTACGACAGAAAAATTTGTGTCTCTCTAAAACAGTATTAATCTTTGTCTTGAAACGAACCTCTAGCATTTGTAATGTCATTTCATAAACATTATTTGGCTGACCATCACCCATCCCCAAAGATATTTCCGGAAGATCTTCATACAGTCGTCTCCCCTCAACACCCAAATGATGGAGTAATATAGCTTGTCTGCGCACTGGGCCGTATTTGTCAGCCCCCGTTGCTAACACATAAGTAATAAATAATTTCTTCCACTCCTTCCACGGAATAGGAGGTTCACCAGGTGTAGCTAGAAAGGTAGGCGGTGCAGATAAACCTTGATCAGTCATGTCTACAGATAAATTATGTGGACAGTGCAGTAAAACAAAGTGTAACACCAATCTCCTTGCACCAATACACCTTTTCTTAACTGTATGAGTATGGTACCTGTAATAAAATTATTGTTAAGTAAAACAATTAATTAATATAAAAAATTAAAATAATAATGAAAATAATAAAATAATAAAATGGTAATCATTTATTTCCTTGTGTCCAAGTTTGTTATGTATCTTCGTATTGATTGGAAAGCTCTTATAAACCAATGCAACCAAACCCGTTCCAAGATGGCCGTTGGAGTAGACAGTCACGTAAAAGAAGAGATTCAGCCCCAAAGAGTTAAGATGGCCGCCACAATGCGTCGCTTACGTCTGTTTTCTGTAGGCAGTGGGAGGCAAATCTTGACGAGGCAATGAGGCAGTGCGCGCGAGTAAGCGCTCGTGAAAATGAAGGACAAGAACAGCACGGGGACAGCACGAGAGTAACGGTCAGTTCCCTCCGTTTTCTCTTTTCTTGGCAATTTCCGAGTAATTTCCTTTCAATTACAGAGTCAGCCTCTAGAAGTTGCTGTCACTCAACGGCATGTATCTCTTTCAACCACTTGCCAACTTCAACTGCTCCTCTCGTAGCAAAGCGAAAATAACCAGCAGAAATATCTTCCTCCTTTAAATATGAATACAAACTTCAGCGCTCGTCTCTAGCGCAGCGCACCAGTACTTCACTTCATCATCCTCACACGATCGTGTACTTTCAACACCACTTCAGCTTCACTCGATCCTCTTCACACGATCGTGTCCTTTCAGCACCACTTCAGCGCGACAGCTTTGCTTGTCACAATTTCAGTCGGTGCTCCTCTAATTCATTCATAGCGCTCCATCTCACATTCAGCGCTAGTGAAACAGTATTGAAACCATTTCAGTAAGGTTCCACACAGTCCAGGCTTCACGGAACACTTACTGTTGTAGAAATAAAATCCAGGGGTGGAGGTGAGTAGTAGACTGCCCCCTGCGCAGTATGGGTTCTCCAACTCGTCGCCAATGTAAAGATGATGATATCCAGTAAGGTTGGGTTCAAGTAAGTCTTTATTCGGAGATAAGGAAAACACCTCCAGCTTGCACTTCAGCTTCACAGCTCTAACCACCCTTAACATTTGAAACCTAACATTCCACCCAGCAGATGATTCTACGTTCCGTTTCAAAGGAAGTACATCTCTACACAGTCGCCATGATATTGTTCTGGCTCAGACACACTTTCCATTAAAAAGGCATTATTATGTCTCGCCCGAGACAGTGCATGCATTGTCGGTTATGAGACATTTTATTAACTAAAAGGGGGCTTAGAGTCCGCCCATTGCTTAGCATTTGTTGGATTTATTGTCACTCCTATTTGCTGGCTCCTGATTGGCAGTGCGTTCTGGTTTCACTTTCTCTCTTCTGTGGAGCCAAATACTGATATCCTTTGTATGATTAGTGTTCTTCTGCAGCTTGCGCTAGGATTTAGGTACTTTTTCTTCTCCCTCCATCATTTTTGTTATTGCTTGTCCCCCCCCCCCAATGTCGTTGCTAGCCTATTGCTTGCCCCTCCCCTCTCCTTCATCGTTGCTTGGCAGGAGTTGTTGATTTCCCCTGCGCATCATGGCTTGCCTGTTTTTGTTTGTCCTGCAGCCCCCACTGCATCGTTGCTTACCCATTGTTGCATGCACTGTTCTTGCTGTTTACCCACCCTCCCTTTGCTGCACTGCTGTACAACATGGCAAAAAAAAAAACAATTTGGACAAAGCTGATCGATTTTGCATAGGTGAAACCTTTTGATTTTGCCAATGGTTGTTTGTTTTGCCTGTAATGTTAGGCCCTGTAGATGGATTTGCTCAAAATTTGGCAAATCACTAGTTCGATTAGGTAAGCTTCGGCAAACCAGGTTTCGTGGAGATCTATCCAGGAAAAAATAAGTAAGGGGGAGTAATAAATAAATAAATTCCTATTTTAACTCCCATAGGAAATTCTGCTAATGTGTATAGCTCAAACTGCTGAATGGTTTCACACCTTACTTGGCATGACACTAGAACTTTATTCAGAAAGTGTGCTTTCGTTGGTTTAGTGTAAATCTGTTCAGTAGTTCTTAGCATTAAAAAAATGCAGAGCAGGTTTTAAAGGGTTAAAAACTTTGTATATATATCTATGTGCTTTAACTCACGAGTCATGACTTGCAAATCCTGTCAATCACATTTATAATTGTTTAAGAACTGTGATTGGCTGTATAAGGGCACTGAAAATGTTTTTTTATGCAATCTTTAAACTTGCAAGTTGGGTGAGTTTTGCACTGTGGAAAATAAAACATTTTCTCAGCTATGTGGGGCCACATGCAGAGGTGGCTGACTCCACGTGAGTGCTCAGGGGTACCCAGAAGCGTAGAAAGTTAAGGGACTACAAGAGAAAACAAGCAATGGCAAAGTCAATAGGTCTCGCCTATGCGAGAGCTATTGCCTTTGGTAATGTGTTTTAGCCATGTTGTAAACTAATGTGGCTGCTATTCAGCATGGCTTAAGTTAGTGGGGTAGATTGGGATAAAGTTGAGTGGGGCAGATTGTGGAAGAGTCGGGTGGGGTAGACTGGGGCAGAGTGGGGTAGACTAGGCTAGAGTGGAGTAGAATAGATTGAGGTAGAGTGGAGTGGGGTAGACTGGGGTAGCTTGGGGTGGGGTAGATTGGGGTAGAGTGGAGTTGGGTAGACTGGGGTAGCTTGGAGTGCGGTAGATTTGTGTAGATTGTACTGAAGTGAAGTGTGGTAGAGGGGAATGGGGTTGATTGGGTTAGAGTGCAGTGAGGTAGATTTGGGTAGATTGTAGTGGAGTGAAGTGTGGTAGATTAGGATAGAGTGGAGTGGAGTGGAGTGGAGTAGATTGGAGTAGTTTGGATGGGGTAGAGTGGGTGGGGTGGAGCTGGGTAAATTATAGTGGAGTAGAGGGGTGGGGTGGAGTGGGGTAGACTGGAGTGGGATAGATTGGACTGGAGTAGAACGTGGTAGAGTGGATTGGGGTACAGTAGAGTGGGGTAGATTGGAGTGGGGTAGATTAGGGTAGACTGGAGTGGGGTAGATTGGGGTAGAGTGGAGTATGGGGGAATGGGTATAGTAGGGTGCAGTGGAGTAGGGTGGAGTGGTTAGAGTGCGATGGAGTGGGGTAGACTAGTAGATTGTGGCAGATTGGATTTCAGTAGATTGGGGTTGACTGGAGTGGGGTAGATAGGGGTGGATTGGGATAGAATGGAGTGGGGTGGAATGGAATAAATTGGGATCGTGTAGGAGGGATGGGCTGAAACAATCTAGGAGGCTTGATATGTTTCTCAATTTTTGTGTATTTATTGGTTGAGTCGGATGTACCTGGGAAAACTTAGTATTCTGTACTCCTGGTTTCTGTGCTGAATCACGTCTTTTTCTTTTTCTTCTTTCTTTCAGGGTGGTCTTCACCGGGTGGAGGACCCCAGGAGGCTCCAGTGCTGCAACTCTTCTGAGTTGCAGCGGCAATTGCGCCTCTCCTGTGGGGGAGGGGGGGAAAGTCCACCACTCCTCGCTCCAATCTTTGGGCGTCTCCTCTCCGACCTCAGGGTCTTCCTTGGACTTTTCGGCTTCCCTGGTCAGCGTTCCTCTCGGGCTTCTTCCGGTGGCGTCCTCCGGCTCTCTCCAGCCCTGCCCTTCGATTTACGGTTCACCCTCTTTTCTGTCTCCAACGTCCTTTTCTTCTCCGTGTTGAGCCCCTGGTTGGTTCCTCTGTCGAGTGGATCCGCCTTCTTCCTGTAGGGGAGAGTCCGGGGGGAATTGTTTCACCTTTTTTTCTTTTTTTTTCTTCCAGCCCCGAGACTGTGTCGGCATTTCCTCGCAGGAGAACCGGGTCATACAATGTAAGTGGTGGGGCTCCGAGTTACCGGTGTCAGACTCTTCCTCACATCCCTCTCCCCTAACTTTCTTGCCTGTAAGAAATGAATCCAAGGGGTATCTAGAGAGATAGTCAGCGTTGGTTTGATCTTTCCCCTTTCTATGGTGGTTGGTGAAGGGGTAGTGTTGTAAGGCTAAGAACCAACGTAGAATCCTGTCATTATGTCCTTTGTTCCGAGAGAGCCACTCTAGCACAGCATGATCAGTATACAGAGTGGACTCACGGCCGTCGAGGTAATACTTCAAGGATTCGATAGCCCATTTGATGGCCAAGGCTTCCTTCTCCACCACTGCATAATTTTTCTCTTGGGGAAACAGTTTGCGGCTAATGTATACAATAGGTCTTCCTGTCCTTGGAAATTTGTCTGTGATAGGACGGCTCCTAAGCCATATTCTGAAGCATCAGACTGCAAAATGAATGGTTTGGTATAGTCAGGACTGAGGAGGACAGGCTTGGTCGTCAGGGATTGTTTTAACTGGTGAAAGGCCTGCAAGGCTTTCGGAGATGGTTGCCTAAGTTTTTTTTCAGTTTTTATGTCTTTTTTCAAGAGATCGGTTAAAGGTGCTGCTATTTGGGAGGAGGATATAAACCGCCTATTATATCCCAAGATGCCCAAAAAGGCCTGACAGTCCTTTCTGGTATGGGGAAAGGACAGATTAGATATGGCCGCTATCTTCTCTTCTTGTGGTTTAATGTACCCCTCGCCCAAGAGGTATCCTAGGTATTTCACTGATCGGGCAGCTAGATGACTTTTAGATGGGTTTATGGTCAGACCATCTTCCTTAATGCCTGGAGCACTTTCTTAAGATGGAGTAGATGTTGTTCCCATGAATTACTATATATAACTATATCATCTATGTAAGCTGTGGCGAAGGCTTCACAGGGTTTAAGGATCATATTCATAAACCTTTAAAAGGTGGCGGGAGCTCTATGTAAACCAAAAGGAAGCATGGTAAATTGATATAGGCCTCCGGGCGTGGAAATGGCGGTCTTTTCTTTGTCTTGTTCCCGTAAAGGCACTTGGCAATAGCCCTTGCACAGGTCTAATGTGCTAATGTACTGGGCTTTCCCCAACCTCTCAATCATTTCGTCAACTCGGGGTAGTGGGTATGCATCGAATTGGGATATTTTATTGACTTCTCTAAACAATACAAAACCTGATGGATCCATCAGGTTTGGGAACTATTACAATGCGTGAACTCCATTCGCTATTGGATGGGTCAATTATCCCTATTATCAACATTTGTTGTAATTTGTCTTCAAAGGCCTCTCGCCGGGACTCAGGTATACGGTAAGGGCTTAGTCGTATCTTCTTTCCTGGGGGTGTTTGTATAGCATGTTTGATCAAGGAAGTTCTTCCAGGGGTAAAAAAAAAAAACACATGTTCAGAAAGGGTAGTAAATGATTATTCAGTTCCTGTTGTTGCTGAATAGGTTAGTCAGGGTCTATACTTTGTTGGTAGAAGGGGGTGTCATCTACCTTCCCATTTATTTAATAGGTTGATATGATAGATTTGAGTATTCTTTTTGTTTTTGGGGTCCAACTCAAGGCGATAGGTAACAGGGGTTACTTTATCAAGGACTTTAAAGGGGCTCTGCCATTGGCCTAACAATTTATGGTCGGAAGTGGGTATCATCAATAAGACTAGGTCTCCTATTTCTAGGGTTCGTTCTCTGCCCTTTTTTTTTTTTTTAAATCTGTTTATTAATTTTTATTGCAATAAAACAACAATACATTACATTATCATACAGTTGCATATATTCAGAGCATATTGCCTAGGGGCACAGTGTGTTATTGTGGCTCTGTCAGGGGCCTACCAAACGGCAAAGGTGACTAACAATCATATCCAGGACAAAAACTGGAGTGACTTAGATGATGCCATAATACAACGCAATGTGTGCTGTGTTGTCCAATGACCATGGGGGTGTGTGCTGCTGTGTACGGAACCCGTGAGCCAGCTGTGGAATAGCATGGGCGGGCAACAGCGTGGCTTGCTGCTGGTCATCATTCTTTCGACCTAGGCTGAACGAGGAAAAAGGAGGGCATGGATGCTGGGAAGGCGTAGGATGTAAGAAATAAGGGTTAGTGGTTTGTATCCTGAGGTAATGTTGATGCTGTTACTACTCTGTAGAGTCTGCGTCGGGCTCTTGTGTAGAACGTTGGAGGAGGTAGCCTTGTAGAAGGCCCCAAATATCCCGGGGACGGGAGGCTCGAGGGAGCAGCTCTGCATAATTGGTTAACTGCTCTTGACAATATACCATGTCGGCGAGCCATTCTTTGAATTTTGGCGCGCGCCCCCTACCCCAGCGACAGGCAATACGGCGCTTAGCCTATAGAAGGGCAATGGCAAGGAAGCCACGATGTGGTTTTTCAATGGATTTCGTATACCCAAGCAGGCCCAGCAGGGGAGTGCGCTCTAGTGTTAGCAACGTCATTTGGTCAAGGGTGTGAAATACCTGCTCCCAGTATGTGTACACTCCGGGACATTCCCAGGCTAAATGAAGAAAGTCTGCCTCCGGGGCACGGCATCTCTGGCAGCGGTCATTGTCTCTTAGCTTATACTTGTGCAGTTTTACAGAGGTATAGTACAAGCGGTGCAGGAATTTGAAGTGGGTGATGCGCAGCCTACTACTCGCTGAGATGAGTTCCGTTTGAAGGCAGCAATACGCCCATTGTTCATCCGTGAGCTCAGAGCCGAGCTCCACATCCCAATGTGTGCGAGAGGGGCAGGGTGGCCTTTCTTGCTTCGTGTGTACCATGTGATATAGCGTAGAGACCATGTGCCCTGGGGAAGTCGCCTGTAGTACCACCTGTAAGGGGGCAAGAGTGGGAGGCTCACAAGGAAAGTCCGGGACCTCGGAACGAAGGCCCTGTCGCAAGCGTATGTATAGGAATGCGTCAAGGGGGGATGGTTGGGACCCCTGAAATATGTGAGCCATTGTCCGGAACTGTCCATTCAGATACAAGTCACCCCATGTCGTGATGTTGGCTCGCTGGATGAGTTGACGAAAACCCTTTTCCTGCAGGAGAGGCATGCGTGGATGATATGTTAATGGGAGTAGTGGGGCGTAAAGTGCAGGGCATTGCAAAAGGCGCGATATTTGATGCCAGGCGTTTACCGTGCATGTGACTGTTGTAGGTGATTTGTCTCTCTGTACCGGGGAGTCGCACAGGACGCCCTCAAGGGGTATAGGGTCAGCCAGCCAATGATCTACCGCAACTTGCGGCATGTATCTAGGGGGGTGGAACCAATAATAAGCATAGTGCGCTTGAGCACTTGTGTAGGATAGTTCGAAATTAGGGATGTCAAAGCCCCCAAGCGCGTAGGGTCGGGTGAGTATGTTCCACTGCAAGCGCGGCTGCTTGCCGCCCATAAAAGCCTGATCATTTCCGTCCTCAATAACTTAAAAAATTGGCGACCTGGATAATAAGGGATATTGAGGAACAAGTACAGTAATTTTGGCAGCACCACCATTTTGATCAGAGAGGCGCGGCCCGCCATGGATCGGGGCAGGGAGATCCAGCGATTAACGCAGTCTGTAATGTGACTTAGCGCCCTTCCGTAATTAAGGCGCATGAGGTCTTCCCTGTCTGTGGTAATACGTATCCCCAGATATCGCATGTCCGAATGGCACCACTCGAGTGGAAAATCAAGAGGAAATGGTATCACAGCTGGGGTGAGAGGAAAAAATTGTGATTTTCCCCAATTGATATGAATCCCTGAGAGCCTTCCAAAAACGATAAATTCTCGCAAGAGTGGATTAAGGTTGGTCTGGGGATCACGAACATAAAGGGTATTATCATCTGCATAAAGTGACAGAAGTATACGGCGCTGTTGGCAGCAGAGTGCCTTATCTGAATGATGCTGGCGCAGCTTGGCCGCCAGTGGCTGGATTGCCAAGGCGAAGAGTAGGGGAGAGAGTGGGCATCCCTGCCGGGTGCCTCTGGTGATGGGGAAGGCCGGAGACAGGTGTCCATTGACTAGTACTTTAGCCACCGGGAGCTGATAAAGCAACCCGATCCAGGATATGAATATGGGAGGGAAACCCATGCGCTGCAGGATTCCGGTTAGGTAGTCCCATTCGACAGAATCGAACGCTTTAGTAGCGTCTAAGAATGCCGCAGCAAGTGGCAGACTAGAGTCAACGTTATGAAGGATCGAAAAAAACGTGCGGAGGTTATGGGTGGTGGCCCTGCCGGGGATAAAACCCGCTTAATCCGGAAGAGCTAGGTTGGCCATGAGAAGATTCAGCCTATTGGCGATAACCTTGGCCAGGATTTTAGTGTCACAGTTGATGAGGGAGAGTGGCCTATATGAATCGCAATGCGCGGCAGGTTTCCCAGGTTTAAGTAAGGATGTGATGAGGGCCTCCCTCATGGAAGGGGGAAGGACACCGTTGTCCAGGGCATCCTCATATATTTCTTTAAGGATGGGAGCGAGGCAGTCAATGTATGTTTTATAGAATTCTATTGGGAGCCCATCGAGCCTCGGGGCCTTGCCAGATTTCATGCCCATTATGGCCTCCCGTATCTCATCCAGCTCAAAAGTGGCACTAAGGAAGGCTCGTTGGTTATCTTCCAACCACCCCAGCACCACATCCTCTAGATAACTATCCAGTTCTAAGCTGTCTTGCCTCTGTGAGGTGTATAGGGAAGAATAGTGTTCCGTAAAGATGCGAAGTATGTCAGAGGTGTCTCTGTGAACGATGCCCTCCGGTCCCTGGACCTCTAGTACATGATTGGAAAAGCAGGGTCCCCGTACTGTCGCAGCCAGCACCCTCCCTGGGCGCTCCCCCTCCCCATAGCGTCGGGCCACCCAATGTCGCCCTCTAAATCTCGTCTCCCGTTCCGCAGTGTCAGTGTAGTCTGTCAGCTTGTCTCGCAGCTCCCGTTGGGCCTGTCCATCAAATGTCATGGCGAGCCTAACCTCCAGTCTTTTTATTTCTGCCTCCAACTTCTTCAAGGTACCCTGTATGTCTCGCAGGACCCCTGAACTTTTAGATATGCAGAAACCACTGATTGTGACCTTGAAGGCCTCCCATACCGTCTCTACGCTGTCCACAGAGCCTTTATTTCTCTGCAGGAAATCCTAGATTTCCTGCTCTAGTTCGTCGTGGAATACCGTGTCTAGCAACGTCAGGGGTTGGAGCCTCCAGGCGCGCCGCGGAACATTATAGCCAGGGGGTACAAACGTTAGCCAGACAGGAGCATGATCCGAATAGGTTCTGGCTAAGTGTGTAGCGTTGGTGATCGCGTGGCCTAGCCCCCGTGAAAGTACGAGGTAATCCAGTCGTGCCCAGGAAGCAAACCTGGCTGTGTAGTGTGTGCCCTCTGCCATGCCCGGGTGTAAGTGTCGCCAGGCATCCAGCAAACCACCATTTAGCGCTATGTCACTAAGAGCTTTCTGTGACCCGTTGTAGTGATGCAAGGTAGGGTTAGATCTGTCCAGGGCTGGGTTGAGTGCAACATTGAAGTCCCCTCCCCATATGAGATGAGTAGATCCTATTGCCATAATCTTGCCCCATAGCATGTAGAAGAAGTCAGGGGCATCAGTATTGGGGCCATAACAACATGCTAGTGTGACTGACTGAGCGCCTAACCGACCCCATATAAGACAATATTTTCCGTGCTGATCATGTGAGGAGCCTGCCAGAGCAAAAGGAAAGTTCTTTTTGATAAGTATAGCCGTCCCCTAGAGTAGGATGAATATGAAGAAAAGACTCTGTGTGCCGCCCAGCGAGTAGCGAAAGTAGTATTCCGGCTGGGATGGAAGTGGGTTTCCTGAAGCATGGCTATGTGTGTGTGATGCCTATCTAGATACGATAGCACCTGACGGCGCTTCCTCGGGTCACCCAGCCCACGCACATTCCAAGTGAGGATGTGCACCGCCTGAGGGTCTGCTACATTAGCCATTGGCAATGGCGAAGTGGTAAATGTAATAGGGCAATCGCTGTACGTTTGGCATCCCCTGAACAACAAGACCATATATGTGCTCAGCGCTTATGACATGTGAAATTTGAACCAACTCTGAGAACAACCCTTGTCCCACCCCCTCCCACTGAAGCATCCCAATCATGCCAGAAAGGTTTCTCCCTCCCCCCTCCCAGAACCCCCATAACTTCAACCTATGGCTATGCATGGTAGCACAGCGCAGTGTAACAGGGGAGCACCCTCGGGGGGGAACTCCTAGGGTAAAGCACGTGTCCTCCCTTCCCATATAGAGACAGAGCGGTGGATGCCCAGTCTGCAGGAGGGCAGGGGTGCCCGGAAGCACGACTGACCCAGGACCCCTATACTGTCACTTATCTGCGAATCGCTGTGGAATGTCCATCGGCTGCTTCTATCCAATGTTCATTGGAGGATGGCTGTAGCAGCAGGGGCTCGCAGTGCCCAACTTCAAGCACCAACGCCTCGTCTCCAACTCTAGGCAACCCAGAGGGCAGACCTGTCCCGCCACCGTTGCCCATCAGTCCTCCCCGAAAGAGCCGTCTCTCAGCGGGGATGCCGCCGAGGCCGAGGGGCTGCGCTGTCGCTTAATCCTCTTGAGGAAATCGTCTACTTGTTGCGGCTTGGTGAAGAATGACTGTTTTCCTTGGTACGTGACGCGCAGACGTGCTGGGTAGAGGAGAGCATAGTCGACTTGGGCTTCTCGCAGTTTCTTTTGACTGGGATGAACTTACGCCTTTCCTCCTGCACACACGCCGTGAAGTCTGGGTAGATTGTAAATTGGGTGCCTTCAAATGACAGCTGGCGCTTTTCCCTAGCGGCCCTGAGAGCAGTATCACGGTCCCGATAATTTAACAATCGGGCAATGATAGGGCGTGGCGTGCTTCCTGGTGTAGGTCTGGGACCAAGCGATCTGTGCGCCCGTTCAACGATAAATTGGGGAGAAAAAGCATCCGCACCTATCGCGGTGAGTAGGAGTTTTTCCACATAGTCCTCCATCCTTCCCGTGTTGGCGCTTTCGGGAATACCTAGGACCCGTATGTTGTTTCTTCGACTGCGCGCCTCTAAGTCCTCATTCTTTGCCGCTATGACCTTTAACAATTTATACATCTGCGTGGTATTAGATTGTAGTTGAGCCGTGGCATCCTCTGTGTCGGAAATGCGCCTTTCTGCTTCCGTGATGCGCTCCTCGTGTTTGTCCATCTTGTGCACAATAGCGTCCATACGATTATGCATAGCGTCCATTTTCTCGGCAATCGTCGCAAGGCTTTGACGCATTTCCAGGAGTATGGTTTTCAAGTCTTCGTCTTGAGGTGGGGATGTACCCAAGGCAGTCGTGCCTCCCGACCCAGACGACTCCTCTTGTTGTGCGCGTGCAGCTTTCCGAGCCTCGAACACCAGCCGGGGCTGTTTTGGGTCAGCCTTGCCCATGGTAGACGGGTTAAGGCAGCGGGAGATCCGGGATGCCCAAGAGAGTGCGGGATCAGGTCTGCGCCACTTCTCCGCGCTGCTGTGTGCGGATGAAGGCCTGAGAGGCGAGGGGAGGGGAGGCGAGGTATATATCCCGTTCCCTCCCGCCGCTGAGTCACCCGTGGAGGGGGCAGATCTGTGCAGGATAGGGGCCCCTGGTCAGGTCTAGAGCGATAAGGTACCACCCTCGCACGGGGCCAATGATGGGGCGGCAGGGATCGTGCGGCTGTCCTCACCTTTCTCTCGTGCCCCAGCCGGAGAGTCGCAATCAGGCTATGCAACAACGCTCCTCTTCAGGCGAGGGCCACTTCTCCCCCGTTCACGGGGCTCCCAGGGCAGCAATATAATGGGGCCCAGGCGTCAGCAGCAACCAGACTTGCCGGGCAGAAAGCAATGCGCCGATGTTCCTCCAGGCCGCCACCCTCGACCGGGCCCGCGCGCTCAATCTCAGCGCGGCGCTCGCGATCAGGGCCCAAACGCCCGCAGCGGTAGGAGGATGAAATTCCCTCTGTGGCACACCGCGATGTTATGCGGGGCCAGCGGCACTCACGGGCAGGCTCACCAGGCAGATGCGGCAGGCGGGGGAAACTCACCGCGGCGGCGATGTGCTGCGCATCTAGCAGCGCGAGGCCTACACACCTCGTGGGCACCAGGGCACTTGCGTGGCGGGCACGCCCAGTGTGCGCTCCAGGCGCGCGGGACTGCAGTAGCGAGGAATCTTCAGCGCCCCGCGGCAGCCGTCAGGAGAGATCCCCGCTCACCAGACTTGCAGGGTCAGTGCACGAATGGTCAATCTTGCTTTTCCGCTACTTGCTCATAAGCTGGGGTCAGCTGGGCAGGATCCCTGTGCGGATATCGGCTCCGGGCAGCAGGAGCCTCACGGCAGTGCGGCCATTCTGCTCGTGCGCCCCCTAGCGCCCCCTTCTCTGCCCTTTTTGTCATACTGTCTTCTTTGGGCCTCTGGAGCCTGTTGTAGATGGGTTTTAATTTGATGTAAGTGGGATTTCAAGCAAAACACATTCAGGGAGAGGTTTAGCTCCATCAGGTTCTTCTTCCCATTCCTTTTTTACCATATCCAACAAAGTACGGGGCTGTTTCCCATATAAAAGCTCAAAAGGGGAATAACCTGTGCTTTTTTGCTGCTTACAACGGAGGGCAAATAAGGCTAAGGGCAATATATCTTCCTATTTTCGGACTTCCATTTCTAGTAGTTTCTTTAGAGTGGTTTTAAGGGTGGCGTTATATCTCTTGTCAGGAAATCAATCGCTTGCACATGGCTAAAACCACTTGGTCTAAAAAGACACAATATAGCCCTGTACCCTCGTTGGCTAAAGAGCCGTCCACATGCTTGGCTTCTGTTACAAAGACTTATGCACCATATGGTTTCAGAGAAGCCAACACTCACTCAGCATGGTGGCCGCCGTGCAGTCTGAGGTCCGCGTTCTAGTTGTTCTGATCCTTCCAGCCTGACAGCACTTTTGAAGAGCACGAGCTATAGAATCTTCGCACTTCAACTGAACTTCTGTGAGGAGAACAGCGTTTCTGTTTCGCGCTTGCTCTGAGGAGAATTTCTTGTGTTTCTTGACGCTTGCTCAGTGCTAAAAGAACTATATTTTTGGGCTCCACCTAGTGAGGAGCGGTGTGCACACCACGAGTTTTCGGTTACTGGAGACTAGTGTCTCCGGTTATCTCCTGAAGATAGAGGACAAATTATTTGGCGACTCAACACATCGGAAGACGACCTGTCATCGCTTGAAAAAGGACAGTAAGACTTGATACTTAAAGACACTGATTATAGAATTCATTTAAGAATTCTGAACCACTAACGAAATTCATTCTCTTGGTTAAAAAAAACCTTCTTCTTCAACCAAGTTCTAAGGCTGTATAGAAGGAGTTTTTTCAAAGACTATCTATCGGTATTGTAATTCCTACAGAGGGGCAAGCCTGTTCAGTGTTCAGGTAAAGAAGAGTATGATGTGAATGTAAATGAGCAAGAGATGAGGAAGTTAGGCAGGATGTTTTAACCTTAAAAATCTTGTCTTCCAACTGCAGGTTCCGTCACAGTATTTTCCATGGATGCGAGTGGTTGACATAGCGCAGAGTAAGGACCATTCCAATTGTTGAGGGAAGATTCTGACAGAATCACTGGACCTGGAGGCAGTCTCTCTTTCTTATCCCATTCCCCTTTCCCCCTAGTGGTTGCAGGAAACAGGTTTTAAAACTAAGCCTGTGCTTGTAGTCGCGAGGGAGATTTTGGAACCTAAGCATCTGCTCCTGTGGGAGTACTGGCACTAGTAAGTGATCTTGACAGATTGAAGTGCCATTAAAAAACATTTCACCTGAGCAGAATGGCAGAGGGTCTAGATGTAAATGCTCCGGCCACGCTTATAGATAATATGCAGGAACAACTAACCTTAACTATTGAGGAGAATAAAAAGGTAAGAGAAGAGATAAAAAGGTCCCAAGTTGAATCGCAACAGTTAATGCAAAGATTAAACAAATTCACCTTAGGAACACCTTCCAGCTCTAGGGGAACTACAGGTAAAACTTTCCCTAATTCGTCCTCAGAGGCCACCACCAAAGTAGTTCATTCAATTTCCCCAGTCATTCCTTTAGCCCCTCCAGAGCGCTTTAATGGTGATCCTCACAAGGCCCACACAATGTTCACTCCACTTTCTTTGCAGACCAGTTGTTTTTGCGGATGATCAGGCTAAGTCTGCCTTTGTATTGTCTTATTTGAGTGGCGGTGCGGCATCCTGGTCCATGCCATTGGTCTCACAAAACTACCCAATGTTATATGATTTCGAAAGATTTAAGACCAAATTTCTTTGAATTTTTGATCGCAGAACTGTCTCCCAAGCTACCAAGAATGAGCTACTTGACCTCAAGCAAGGCAACACAGATTTGATTTTGTACCTGGCCCAGTTTAACAACATAATTGTGGAAACGGAGTGGCCCGAAGGTAAAAGAGCGGCAATTTTTTACCAAGGGCTGCGTGACGAACTAAAAGACGTGCAGGCTCAAATTCCAGATCGACCCACTGAGGTGTCAAAATTAATAGATCTCGTTCTACAGATTGATCAGCGTTTATTTGAGAGAAGAGCAGAGGGTAAACGAGATTTTCACCCTATGCCGCCGCGATTTGATAGAAGTAAGTCTGAAGGCTCCAAGACTTCGGAAGGGCACCCCACGGAGGAACCATGCAAATAGGCAGCGTCAGAGGTCCTTTAACTAAAGAAGAAAAAGAAAAGAGAACAACCGGAAACCTTTGTTTGTATTGTGGAAAGTCAGGACACTTCGTAAGAGAATGTCCTAAAAAACCTAAGAATTATAGTTCGGGAAAAGAGACACCCCATCAGTGAAGAGGGTTGCCCTGATGAATGTTTGTCAAAAGTCAACCCCGAATAATCAACAAGTGGCAAATACCTTGCAATCGGCTTCCCCCATCTAACCAAATCTTTCAATCTCAACTTTCGAGGAAAACCTCTGAAAGAAATTTCAGTCATGATTGATTCTGGTGCTACTGGAAATTTCTGTGACATCCAATACACCAAGAGTACTGGTATAAACTTAGTGAAGAAAAAGATCGCAGAGTCAGTGAGAGCCGTAGATGGTACCAATTTGTCTTCAGGTCCTATCACTGATGAAACGGAGCCCATTGTGCTTGAAGAGCCTAGTGAGCATCGAGAGGAAATTTCGTTCAATCTCATAGACACTCCTCAATTCCAGTTAATTCTGGTATTGCCGTGGTTAATGGAGCATAACCCAGAAATAAATTGGGAGAAAAGAACAGTCCAACTAAATTCAAGTTATTGCCAAAAACATTATCGTCCTGCAGTAGGAAATTCCAGTTTTTCCACTGCTAAGGTGTTGGCATCCAACTCAAAAATGATCTGTGCCTTAGATAAAGAAGTCATTCCTGCGGAGTACGAAGACTAAGCAGCAGTCTTTGATAAGACGGAAGCGGAAAGGCTACATCCCCACAGACCCTATGACTGCAAGATTGAGTTGGAACCAGGAGCGAATTTGCCTTGCAGAAGGATCTATGCCCAATCTGAAAAAGAAAATTAATAACTCAAGGAATATTTAGAGACCTACTTGGCTAATGGCTTCATCCGTCCCTCTCAATCTCCAGTCTCCTCTCCCCTTTTCTTCGTCCCAAAAAAAAGAATCAAGAGTTAAGAACCTGCATCGACTATCGAGCCGTAAATCAGGTAACAATTAAAAATCGATATCCTTTGCCCCGATTTCAGTCCTATTGAATCAGGTCAAGGAAGCAAAGGTTTACACTAAACTAGATCTTCGTGGTGCCTACCATTTCATCCGTGTGGCAAAGGGAGACGAGTGGAAAATTAAATTTCGTACCAGGTTTGGATTGTATGAGTACCAAGTCATGCCCTATGGGCTATGTAACGCCCCAGCAGCCTTCCAGCATTTTGTGAACGATGTTTTGGGAGAATTCCTGGATCTATTTGCTGTGGTATACATCGACAATATTTTAATCTTTTCCAAAAACTTGCAAGACCACGTGGACCATGTAAGAGCAGTCCTAAAGAAGCTCTTAGAAAACAACTTGTACGTGAAATTGGAGAAATGCGCATTTCATGGTAAGGAAGTGGAATTCTTGGGATTCGTCCTGTCAGAGAATGGAATTTCCATGGACCCAGCCAAGATCCAAGCCATCCTGGAATGGCTGTCACCCAAAAGTGTTAAGGATGTGCAAAGTTTCATTGGATTTGCTAATTTCTATTGTAGTTTCATCAAGAGATTTTCTAAGAAGATTGTTCCTATTACCCGACTTTTGAAGAAAGGAATACCGTTTCACTGGCCCAGTGATGCTGAGGAGGCATTTACCTTCCTGAAGAAATCGTTGACTTCAGCACGGATTCTTCTTCATCCTGATCCTTATGAACCATTTTATGTGGAAGCTGATGCTTCAGATCTTGCCATTGGAGGAATCCTGTCCCAACGACACAAGGAAACCGGTCAGTTGCATCCAGTCGCTTTCAGACCAAGAAAATTGACTCCACCTGAAATCAATTACACCATCATGGACAAGGAGCTGTTGGCCATGAAAGACACCTTTCAAAAATTGAGGCATTATTTGCTTGGAGCACGTCACGTAGTCACTGTGTTCACTGACCATAAAAATCTTCAATTCTTGAAATCTGCCAAGACTCTAACTCCAACACAACTGAGATGGTCATTGTTCTTTGCCGACTATAATTTCATCATCACTTACCGACCAGGCTCTACTAATGGCAAGGCGGATGCCTTATCAAGAATGGATAGAGAATCAGAGTCAGGAGATACGCATATAACTCCAATTATTCCTATGGAGAAGTTTGCTTGCGTCATACAGTTTTCTGAAATCAAAAGGAAAATCTGAGAGAAGATGTCGGACCAAGAAATCTTGGATTGGGCAAAAGAAGATGGGAACAGAAGAATCATAGAGGATCTGCCCTTTGTTCAAGAGGCCTTGTATCTGCCTACTCAGGAATTGCAACAAGAAGCCTTGAAGGCCTGTCTGGATGACCTGTTGGCAGGACACAAAGGGATTTCTAAGACCACGGAATTGGTAAAAAGACATTTTTGGTGGCTGCTATGTCCTCCCAAGTAAGACAATACGTTCAAACTTATGAAAAATGCATTCGAAGAAAGACAAATCGACAAACCCCTGAAGGAGACCTCCCCACTGCTCCTTATCCTTGGCACACCATAACCATAGATCTAATAGTAGATTTACCCTCGAGTCAGGGGTTCAACACAATTTTGGTATTTGTCGATACTTTCTCTAAGATGAGTCACTTCATTCCCTTAAAAAAGGTTCCTAGTGAATCTCAATTGGCTCAACTGATTTCACAACATATAGTCAGAGCACATGGTATTCCAGTGGTGGTGATTTCAGATCGTGGGTCCCAATTTGTCTCTCAATTCTGGAGAGCTTTAATGCATCAGTTAGGGGTTGATTCTCGATATTCCACCAGCTATCATCCCGAAACAGATGGCCAGACTGAGAGGGTTAATCAGGAGATGGAACAATACTTATTATTATACCTCTTAGATCAGGAAGGTCAATGGGCAGACATCCTCTGGACAGCATAATTTGCGTATAATAATGCGGTTCATGCTTCAACTGGTTTCTCTCCATTCTATCTGAACTCTGGTAGACACCCAAATGTCATCTTAGGAAAATCTGATGGCTCCGTTCCAGCAGTGGTTGATCTAAATAAAAGAATTAAAGAGGCTTGCGATTCAACTAGGGAACACTTGACTAAAGCTAAGGTTTCTTACAAGAAATACGCAGAATGAAAGAGGAGAAGAAATCCCGATTATTCAAAAGGAGATAAAGTTTGGCTGTCTACTCGACATTTACATCTTAAGGGGAACAAGAAATTCCAACCCAGATATTTAGGACCCTTTAAAGTTAGCAAGGTCGTGAATCCAGTGACAGTCAAACTTGCTTTGCCTTCCCAGGTGAAGGTTCATCCAGTTTTCCATGTATCTCTACTAAAAAAGAGTCACTCAAATGTCAGGATTACGACCCCTCCAAGTCCAGTTGAAATTGACTCACATTTAGAACATGAAATAAGTAGAATCCTAGATTCAAAACTAAAAAGAGGGAGACAACTTTATCTTGTGGACTGGAAGGGTTTTGGTCCAGAAGAAAGATCCTGGGAGCCCTCTGAAAATGTCCATGCTCCAAGACTCAGACAATTCCATAGTACCTTTCCAGACAAGCCTTCCATGAGAGGGAGTTCTTTGAAGGGGGGTACTGTCAGGAAATCAATCGCTTGCACATGGGTAAAACCACTTGGTCTGAAAAGACGCAATATAGCCCTGTACCCTCGTTGGCTAAAGCGTCGTCCACATGCTTGGCTTCTGTTACAAAGACTTATGCACCACATGGTTTCAGAGAAGCCAACACTCACTCAGCATGGTGGCCGCCATGCAGTCTGAGGTCAGCGTTCTAGTTGTTCTGATCCTTCCAGCCTGACAGCGCTTAGAAAGGGCGCAAGCTATAGAATCTTCGCACTTCAACTGAACTTCTGTGAGGAGAACAGCGCTTCTGTTTCACGCTGCCCTGAGGAGAATTTCTTGTGTTCCTTGACGCTTGCCCAGTGCTAAAAGAACTATATTTTTGGGCTTCCCCCTAGTGAGGAGCGGTGTGCACACCACGAGTTTTCGGTTACTGGAGACTAGTGTCTCCGGTTATCTCCTGAAGATAGAGGACAAATTATTTGGCGACTCAAGACATCGGAAGACGACCTGTCAACGCTTTAAAAAGGACAGCAAGACTTGATACTTAAAGACACTGATTATAGACTTCATTTGAGAATTCTGAACCACTAACGAAATTCATTCTCTTGGTTAAAAAAGACAATCTATCAAGATTGTAATTCCTACAGAGAGGGGCAAGCCAGTTCAGTGTTCAGGTAGAGAAGAGTATGATGTGAATGTAAATGAGCAAGAGAAGAGGAAGTTAGGCAAGATGTTTTAACCTTAAAAATCTTGTCCTCCAACTGCGAGTTCCGTCACAGTATTTTCCCTGGATGCGAGTGGTTGACATAGCGCAGAGTAAGGGCCATTCCAATTGTTGAGGGAAGATTCTGACAGAATTACTGGACCTGGAGGCAGCCTCTCTTTCTTATCCCATACCCCTTTCCCCCTTATGGTTGCAGGAAACAGGTTTTAAAACTAAGCCTGTGCTTGTAGTCGCAAGGGAGATTTTGGAACCTAAGCATCTGCTCCTGTGGAAATACTGGCACTAGTAAGTGGTCTTGACATCTCTCTACCAATACATCTGTTTGTGGATGGTAAGCTGCGGTGCGTATTTGTTTTATGTGTAACTGTTGGCAGACCTGTTTCATTAAGTGGGAAACGATGGATGTTCTTTGAACAGTTATGATCTCCTTCAGAAACCCTACCCTGGAAAAAATATTAATCATGGCCTTCGCGATCTGGGCAGCATTATGTTGTCTTGGGGCGACTGCCCCAGGGAATCGGGCTGCGTAATCTACTAGGACTAGGACATAATGAGGCCCACTATGAGACGGAAGAAGGGGACCAATTATGTCCATTATGACTCTGGAGAATGGCTCTTCTATTTAAAACGTTTCCAATCTAGCTTTTTCCATTTTCTCCCCCCCCCAAAGTGTCCCCCCAGCAAATGGCTATGTGCAAGGAACAGGATTGTTTCTCTGTACTGCTGTGGAACTAACAATTGAGGTGCAAGGCCTTTTCCCCCTTTTCGATATACTAATCCCTCCTTTTTAATAAATTGGGGACCTACTTGACATGGATCTTCCAAGGAGGAGGCTCTGTTCCAAGCCTCTTGGAGCGTGGGGTCTTCCTTTTGGGCAGCATGAAATCCTCTTTCATGCCTCTAAATACTGGACATACCCAATCGGACCAAAGCAATTCGGGCCCAGTCTTTTTTTCTCTTTTCTTTTGTCCTTTACTTTTCCTTGGGGTCATTCCTGGTCTGATGGCTGGAAAAAAGGGGCAGTTTTCCTCCATTAATCTCCCTCTGTTCAGGTCTCCTGCATTAGTCTATTCATATATGGATAGTCATTACTCAAAACAAGAGGTCCCGATAATAAAGTTACAGCTTCAGGTTTCTTTAGGGGAGGGACTCTATGTGGTTTGGAGGCTGACCCCCCTGGATATTTCCACTGGGTTTCTTTTCACCCCTTTTGTATTTCCTGCCCTCTAATGAAGGCATTGGCAATCTCTACTGCCCTATCTAGGCTGAGGTGCATGTGTTGATGGACCCATTTTTGTATGGGTGGGTGTAAGGATGATAGGTACTGCTCTAAATATAATTTCTCCATTATTTCCTCTTTTGTGGAGATTAATTGTCCGCCATGTCTCGTACCCTATAATATAGAGCTCTTGGGGTTTCTTGGGGACCTTCTCTAATTTGTCTGAGCCGGATCCCGTATGTCTCTTCGTCCACTCCCATTCGTTCCAAAATGCTCCTTTTGATGTCTTCATATGGCGTTATCCCAAGCGGATTAGCAGCTTAGTAGGGGGCTTGGAGATCCCCAGAGGAGAGGGCCAAGATATTGTCCCTTTTTGTCAATAGGCCATGCAGCAGCTCTTGCCATTCTTCCAAAGTTTGAGAGAAAAAAATCTGAATCCACTCCGCTGATGTATTTCTGCATGACCACCGAGGGGAGGGTAGTATGACCCCTTTGTTGACTGAGTGTCTCTGCCAATTTAACAATCATTGTTTCTTGAGTGTGACTTTGTTCCGTGAAGGTTTTATGTAATTTTTCTCGGTCTTCCTCAGTCACAGCTAAGAACTTCTCCACTATCTTGCCCAGCTTCTCCTGGTTTTCCGCCATTTTATGCATAACAGCCTCCATTTCCGCGTATCCCACTTCTGACACCACCTGTGGGAGGGATGGGTGGAAACAGAATCTAGGAGGCTTGATAGGTTTCTCAATTGTTGCATATTTATTGGTCCAGTCGAATGTACATGGGTAAACTTAGTATTCTGGACTCCTGGTTTCTGTGCTGAATCACGTCTTTTTCTTCTTTCTTTCAGGACGGTCTTCTCCGGGCGGGTGTCCCCAGGAGGCGCCAGTGCCCCAACTCTCCTTAGTTGCAGCGGCAATTGCGCCTCTCCTGCGGGGAGTCCACCACTTCTTGCTCCAATTCTCGGGTGTCTCCTCTCCGACCTCAGGGTCTTTCGGTGGCGTCCTCCGGCTCTCTCCAGCCCCACCCTTCAATTTTCGGTTCGCCCTCTCTTCCGTCTCTGATGTCCTTTTCTTCTCCGTGTTGAGCCCCTGGTTGGTTCCTCTGCCGAGTAGATCAGCCTTCTTCCTATGGGTGAGAATCCTGGGGAAATTGTTTAACCTTTTTTTCTTCTTTTTTCTTCAAGCCCTAAGACTGTCAGCTTTTCCTCGCAGGAGAATGGGGCCATACAAGGTAAGTGGTAGGGCTCCGAGATACCGGTGTCAGACGCTTCCTCACAGGTAGAATGGAGTGAGATACATTGGGGTAGACTGGGGTATATATGGGTAGAGTGTAGTGAGGTAGATTGGGGTATATTTGGGGTCGAATGGGTAGATTGGAATGGGGTAAACTGGTGTAGATTGGAGGCAGAGTGGGTAAATTAGAATGGGGTAGACTGGAATAGATTGGAGTGGGGTTGATTGGGGTGGAGTGAGGTGGAGCGGGGTAGACTGTAGTGGAGTGGGGGTAGAGTGGAGTGTGGTAGCTTGCGGTAGATTGGGGTAGAGTGAAGTAGGATAGAGTGGGATAGATTGGAGTGGGGTAGAGAAGGGTAGATTGTAGTGAGGTAGATTAGGGTAGATTGTAGTGAATTGGAGTAGGGTAGATTGCAGCGGCGTGGATTGGAGTGGGGCAGATTGGGTTAGAGTGGGGTTAGAGTGGAGTGTGGTAGAGTGGGGCAGATTGGAGTAGAGTGGGTGGGGTAGAATGGGGTAGATTGGAGTATAGTGGGATAGAGTGGAGTGGTGTAGATTGGAGTGGGGTAGATTGGAGTGCGGTGGGTAGATTGAGGAAGGGTGGAGTAGGGTAAAGTAGGGTGGGGTAGATTGGGGTAGAGTAGAGTGGGGTAGATTGTAGTGTAGTGGGGTAGATTGGAGTGCTGTAGATTGGATTGCGGTAGACTGGAGTGGGGTAAATTGGAGAGGGGTAGACTGGAGTGGGGTAGACTGGAGTGGGGTAGATTGCGGTAGAGTGGAGTGAGTAGACTGTGGTAGGTAGAGTGGTGTATATTGGGATGAAGTGGGGTAAGGGGGAAATTGGGTAGAGTGGGGTAGATTGTTGTGGAGTGGGGTAGATTGGAGATGGGTAGACTGGGGTAGAGTAGAGTGGGGTAGATGGAGAAGACTGAAGTGGGGTAGAGTGTAGTGCAGTTGATTGGAGTGAGGTAAATTAGGGTTGAGTGGGGTAGAGTGCAGTGGGATAGATTACGGTAAGGTGGAGTGGGATAGATTGGGGTATACTAGAATGGAGTGGGGTACATTGCGGTAGAGGGGAGTGGGGTACATTGGGGTGGAGTGGGGAACATTGGGGTAGATTGGAGTATGGTAGATTGGAATGGGGTAGACTGTGGTAGATTGGAGTGGGGTTGATTGGGGTAGATTGTAGTGAGTGGAAACACCCTCTCCCTGCACCACAGAGCCTCAACATCACTCCAACAGTTTAGGAAGGCCCTAAAGTACAGGATGTTCAACCGATAGGAATAGACAGCGTGATCCCGTAGCATGAACCTACAGTGCTTCAAGACCCTCATGGGTGAAGCAGCCGCGCTATACAAATCCTGATTGATTGGGGTAGGTTGGTGTTGGGTACACTGGGGTAGAGTGGAGAAGGGTAGATTTGGGAAGGGTGTAGTGGGATACAGTGGAGTTGACTGGGTTGGAGTAGATGGGGTAGTGTAGGGTAGATTGGAGTGGGGTAGGTTGTAGTGTAGTAGAGTGGGATATATTGTGGTGGAGTGGGGTAGACTGGGGTGGAGTAGGGTAGATTGGGGTAGAGTGGAGAGGGGAGATGAGGTAGTGTGGATTGAGGAAGAGTGGGGTAGACTGGAGTGGGTACATTGGGGTAGACTATGGTATATTGGGGTGGAGTGGGATAGATTGGGGTGGAGTGGGGTAGATTGGAATGGTGTAGATTTGGTTAGATTGATGTGGGGTGGATTGGGGTAGAGTGGAGTGGTGTAGCTTGCAGTAGATTATGGCACAGTGGAGTGGGGTAGATTGGAGTGGGGTAGAGATGGGTAGACTGGAGTGGAGTATATTGGAGTGAGGTAGATTAGGGTAGATTGTAGTGGATTAGAGTAGGGTAGATTGCAGTGGCATGGACTGGAGTGGGGCAGATTGAGTTAGAGTGGACTGGGGGTAGAGTGGAGTAGAGTGGGTAGGGTAGAATGGGGTGGAGTGGTGTAAATTGGAGTGTAGTGGAGTGGGGTAGATTGGAGTAAAGTGGGACAGAGTGGAGTGGGATAGAGTGGAGTGGGATAGATTGGGGTGCAGTGGGTAGATTGAGGTGCAGTGGGTAAATTGAGGAAGGGTGGAGTGGGGTAAAGTAGGGTGGGGTAGACTGTAGTGATGTATATTGTAGTGGAGTGGGGTAATTTGGAGAGGAGTAGACTGGAGTGGGGTAGACTGGCGTGGGGTAGATTGTGGTAGAGTGGAGTAGACTGTGGTAGATAGAGTGGGGTAAATTGGGGTGAAGTGGGTTAACATGGGGTAGGGAAATTGGGTAGAGTGGGGTAGATTGGAGTTAGGTATACTGGGGTAGAGTAGATATGGGTAGATGGTGAAGACTGGAGTGGGGTACATTGTAGTGGAGTGTAGTTGATTGGAGTGAGGTAGGTTGGGGTTGAGTAGGGTAGAGTGCAGTGGGATAGATTAAGGTAGAAAGGACTGGGATAGATTGGGGTAGACTGGGGCATACAGGGGTGGAGTGGGGTGCATTAGGTTATACTGGAGTGGGGAACATTGGGGTGGAGTGGAGTGGGGAACATCGGGGTAGAGTGGAGTGTGGTAGATTGGAATGGGGTAGACTGAGTTAGATTGGAGTGGGGTTGATTGGGGTAGATTGAAGTGAGTGGGAATACCTTCCCCCTGCACAGCAGAGCCTCAACATCGCTCCAACAGTTCAGGAAGAACCTCAAGACCTGGATGTTCAACCAATAGGAACAGGCAGCGTGATCCTTCAGGATGACCCCCACAGCGCCTCAAGACCCTCAAGGGTGAAGCAGCCACGCTATACAAATCCTGATTGGGGAAGATTGGTGTTGGGTACACTGGGGTAGATTGGGGAATGGTGTAGTGAGATACAGTGGAGCTGACTGGGGTGGAGTAGATTGGGGTACAGTAGGGTAGATTGGAGTGGGGTAGGTTGTAGTGTAGTTCGGTATATTGGAGTGGGATATACTGTCGTAGAGTGGAGTGGGGTAGACTGGGGTGGAGTGGGAAACATTGGGGTAGATTAGGGAAGGGTGTAGTGGGATACAGTGGAGTTGACTGCGGTAGAGTAGATTGGGGTAGATTGTAGTGTAGTGGGGTACATTGGAGTGGGATATACTGTGGTAGAGTGGAGTGGGGTAGACTGGGGTAGATTGTAGTGGAGTGGGATAGATGGAGAAGAGTGGAGTGGGGTATATTGTAGTGGGTGTAGTTGTTTGGAGTGAGGTAGATTGGGGTTGAGTGCAAAGGGATAGATTAAGGTACAGTGGAGTGGGATAGATTGGGGTAGACTGGGGTATAGTGTGGTGGAATGAGGTAAATTGGGGGTACATTGGAGTGTGGTAGATTGGAATGGGGTAGACTGAGTTCGATTGGAGTGGGGTTGATTGGGGTAGATTGAAGTGAGTGGGAACACCTTCCCCCTGCACCGCAGAGCCACAACATCACTCCAACAGTTCAGGAAGGACCTCAAGACCTGGATGTTCAACCAATAGGAACAGACAGCGTGATCCCACAGCATGACTTCACAGTGCCTCAAGACCCTCAAGGGTGAAGCAGCCATGCTATATAAATCGTGATTGATTGGGTTAGATTGGTGTTGGGTACACTGGGGTAGATTGGGGAAGGGTGTAGTGATATACAGTGGAGCTGACTGGGGTGGAGTAGATTGGGGTACAGTAGGGTAGATTGGAGTGGGGTAGGTTGTTTAGTTGGGTAGATTAGAGTGGGATATACTGTGTTAGAGTGGAGTGGGGTACACTGGGGTGGAGTGGAGTAGATTGGGGTACAGTGGAGTGGGGTACAGTGGATTGGGGAAGAGTGAGGTAGATTGGAGTGGAACAGATTGGGGTAGAGTAAAGTGGGGCAGATTGGGGTAGGATGGAGTGGTGTAGAGTGTATATCTGTAAATGCACCCCCCTGGCTGATATCATAGAGTGCTACAGCTTCAACATTGTGTCGCACCCCGATGATACGCAGATGATAATCACTTTCTCTCAGGAGGTGGCCAATACTGCGGTTCTGCTTAGATCTTGCCTGAGGCTGAGTGGATGAGCCTCAGCTGTCTCAAGCTAAAGGCTAGGAAGACTGAAGTCCTCATCATTGGAAAGCAGACTTCAATTTGGTCATCGGCTTGGTGGCCTGATCGTCTTGGCCTCTACCTGTGCCCAAACCTAAAGTTAAAAATGTAGGTATCTGGTTTGACTACACACTATCATTTGACAGCCAAATCACCAGCCTAGCGGGACAATGCTTCGGGGTACTAAAAACCTCGGGAAAAAAAATCCTTGGTTTTCTGCCAGAAGCAGCCAAGAACACAGTGGTCCTGTCCCTGGTCATGTCCACACTGGATTACTGCCATGTTCTATATCTGGGGGTCTCTCAGTCAAGACTTATGAGACTTCAGCGTGTGCAGAATGCGGCAGCATGGTTGCTGCTAAACCTGCCCAGACGCTCCCCTACAGCCCCCGCTTTTGCAAAGTTGCACTGGCTTTCCTTGAAAGAAAGGGTGTCCTTCAAAGCCATGTGCCAAATCCTCAACAGTAAATAAATAAGGAACTCTCCTTTTGCCTGGATATGGCAATGGATGAAGCAAATTTCAGACAACACCTTTACAAATTCACAATTAAATTAAAATTGATGAAACATTTTGTAAATTATCCTAAAGATGAAACTGAAATGGAAGATTCAGAGATGTGTGATTTGGAGAGGAGATTCCATTTCTAGGTGCACTACTTGCACTGGAAGAGTGAAAGGAGGGACTCAAGAACTAACAAGATTGATCTCATTCAGGAAATAATGATTGAGGATTTTAGAAGAAAAACAAATGTAAATGTAAATTTGTAAAGCGCTTTAAAGCATAGGCATCAAAGCGCTGTAACTAACAAGAGCATATGGGGGAGGGGGTGCCAACAAGGCAATTTTATCAGTGAAAAAGCCAAGTTTTCACATTCTTGCAAAATGCAGAGTATGAAGTAATACTAGCAATATGTAACGGGAGAGTGTTCCATAACCTAGCAGCTGCCACTGAAAATGCACGCTCAACCCATCTCGCTTCCCTAAAGCGGGGGACGGTGACTTACCTCTGACCAGCAGATCTCAACTGTTTACTGGGAAGATACCAGTTAAAGATGGCTCTTAGATAATAGGAGCCCTGCTGGTTAAGGGCCTTAAAAAACAGACACAAGACTTTGAACAACAGCCTCTTCCTCACCGATAGATGTCTAGGAACGCCCAAATCCAGTCGCGCCACCGCATTCTGGATAACCTGAATTGTATTAAGGAAATACTGGTTGGCGTTCAAATACAGAGCTTTACAGTGGTCAAGGTGAAATGTTATTAGCGCAATGACCACCAAAACTCTTAGCTCCTCGGGGAGGAAGGAAAAGATCTTTTTCAAGCACTTGATGATCCAAAAACAAGAACTCACAGTCATCTTAACCTGGAGGTCACATGTCAGTGTGTTATCGAAAAGCACCCCCAGGTTTTTAGCGGAGGTTCTAGGAACTGGTAGTGAGCCACAAGTCTCCGGCCACCAGCGGTCAGACCAAACCGAGTTCTCTGCCCCTAAGATCACAATCTCTTGTCTTATCAGCATTCATGTTGAGCCAGTTTTCTTGCATCCAGGTATTGACTTGCCCCATGCACAACCTAAACGTGTCGGCTACACCTTCCCAGTCACCTGATATTGAAACAATGATTTGTGTATCGTCCACATAGGACAATACCTGAAAGCCGAAGGAACATACCAGTTTAGCCAGAGGGGCCACGTAAAGGTTGAGCAATGTGAGACTAAGGGAGGACCGCTGCGGAATACCACAAGGGAGCTGTAAAGATTTAGCTATAAAGTCTCCGCAGCTCACTTTTTGGTTCCCATTTGCCATGAAGGATTCTAGAAGATTGAGAGCAGAACCCTTAAGTCCACCCTGACGCAGTCTTTGCACCAATCACATGGGAGAGATAGTAACAAAGGCTGAGGATAAATCTAGCATTAACTAGAATAGCCGCGCCTCCGTGATCTACTTGGCGGCAAATGGAATCTGCTGCTGCGATAAGTGCAGATTCAGTGCTGTGGTTCCTCCTAATGCAAAAATAACAATTGATGGACAGAATGCAGAACAATGTCGTACATTCACCCCAGTACAGAGATCTGGGCCTAAATCCATTGTTTGTTTTGCTCACCATGCCTTTCCAGTTTGAACCCAGCCATATGCAAATCAGTCTTGACCCTGTGCCCAATGGGAACAGTCCAGCCCGAACTGCCAGGCCAGGTCCTCCTTGGACTGGAAACAAGCATCCTAGGACCCGTTTCGGGGTTTCACCCCTCATCAGCCAGTATAGCTGGACTCCAGTGGCATGGAGAGCATTGGACCCACGTCTGGGCATACCCGTCCCACTCGGGGTGACAAATGCAAAAATAAAATTGATGGACAGAATGCAGAACAATGTCATACATTCACCACAGTACAGAGATCTGGGCCTAAATCCATCGCTTTTTTGCTCAACATGCCTTTCCAGTTTGAACCCAGCCATATGCAAATCAGTCTTGACCCTGTGCCCAATGGGAACAGTCCAGCCCGAACTGCCAGGCCAGGTCCTCCCTGGACTGGAAACAAGCATCCTAGGACCGGTTTCGGGGTTTCATACACATTGTCAGAGAAACCACAGGTTACAAATCAAGGCGTAAAAACCACTGACATGCACCAGTTATGGTTCAATAAGCTAAGCATAACTTGCACTTCCATCATGCACTACTTATGACCTCACATGGCGCATCACTCATGGCATGTTAAATTGCATCATTGATGACATCTCAATTGAAATCATCCATCCAGACGGGGAGGGTAGAAAGACTGCTAGGGCCATTTCGGGATGGGAGCCCAGCAATCTATTTGCCCTCCCCCACTGGATGCTAGGGATACATATATATATTTTTTTTATGGGATGGGGCTGGCATGTCATGACGTCAGGCTGGGTCAATAACCAGAGACAAGAAAGGGCCAAACCAGGGACTATTCGTAGATCACATTGACTTCATATGGTCAAAGGTTGCATTCCACTCTTTTTTTGCAATATCCTTACAGGTCTAGTGGGTTTCTACACCTACCCCACAGTGAAAGAAAGTTTGCTGGGGCCATTATTGGGTGGGGGCCTGGCCCGATGCCTAGGTGGGCTTCCCCACCCCTTCTTTTCTTGGGCATAACAAAATTGCTGGTGTCTAGTGTGCTTTCATAATGGGAGTAAACCTCACAATTTTGCGCCCCCTAAGGGTGCCTAAAGAGTACTGGGGCCGTTATTAGAAGAGGGCACAGCCTGAAGCCCGGGGAGGAAAATCATCTTCTTTTTAAAATCATCCCTGTCACTTGTGGGCATTCTGCCCCTTCAAGATTCTGAGACACCTCATGTGAAATCTGGAGGGAGTCAGAGAGGCAGCCCTGATGCTGGGCCCACTGAAACCAGAGGGTCCCCTGTAGGGCCTATATATGCCATCTAGTGTTCAGGATGAGGAGGATGCACGAGGCTAGTAATCCAAGAGGCCTTTGAGTCGTCCTCACAGAGACCCAGGATTGCGCCGGAGATATCTGAATCATACCCTGAATGTCCTGAACAGTCTGTGGTGGTGAAAGGCTTGAAAGCCACTGTGTGCAGGACAGCTCGAATGAAGAAAATCCTTTACATGGGGCACAGGTGTGACTTCGGCTCATTGATGAAAAACGTAAGTATTTCAGGACTTCAGCTTTCATCTGGAAGTGGTCTATGACTGACTGCAGCAAACCTGCCTTTAGCAGCCGGTCATCGAGTTACAGAAATGTATGTATCCTCTAAAAATGGGTAGCGAACACCACCATCACGTTCGGGAACACCTAAGGTGGCTGAGGTAAGACCAGATAGGAATGTGGTTAATTAAAAAAGTGTTCATGGCCCACGTGGAACCTCAGCTAACACTGGTGGGACTGGGTGAAGGGTATTTGGAAATATGTGCCCTGCAAGTAGAGGGATAACAACAAGTCTTCGGGGTCCAGAGTTGAAAGGACATGAGCCAAAGTGAGCATTCTGAACTTGTCCTTCCACGAAAACAAGTTTAACAGGTGGCAATCCATGATTAGTCTGTCTATCCTTCTTTGGAACGAGGAATTAGTGTGAATAGCACCCTTCTCCGCTAGTGTGAATAGCACCCTTCTCCGCTCTCCACTCGATGGCACCATGGACAACAGAAGAATGACTTCCTGCATAAGAATTGTGGAGTGCTCCTCACAAAGGTGCTCTGGCATAGGAGGAAAATTGGGTGGAAAAGAAATGAAAGGCAGGGCAAAGCCCATTTGAACAATTTGCAAGACCCACCTGCCTAACGTAATGGATCACCAGCCATGAAGGACATTCTGTATTCTGCCTTCTCCTGGCCAGGCATGGGCCTGCGAGGGTAAACTAATGTAACTTGCCATTCATTACAGCAGAGGTGGAGGACTTTGAGGATTGCTGCCCCTGCTAGTGTGAATGGTTTGGCTATTGCCGTTCACTCTGCCTTGAAAAGGCTGGGTCGGTTGTTGTAGTACAGGTTGCAAAGACTGACATTGTCCGTAAGCTAGCCCATGTCGTAGCCCCTAAACTGCCTGTATTCACATGGAACTTGCTTACCTGGCAATAACCAACCCAAGGACCTGGCTGTAGCACAGCAGACTTTAAATCCTTTTAGCAGAAGATCAGTCTGTTACCATTAGTAAAATGAGGGGGGAGTAAGCCGTCCCCCTCCTCCTCATCAGTGTCCTAAGGACATTAGGCACATGCTTGATCAGAATCCGATCAGAGCCTCAATCCTCTGATAGTACTGGCATCACATCAGAGGCATTAAATTAGAGTCTGGTTTCAAAACAACCATTTGTGCCCTCAAAGCGCTACACTGGCATGGGGAATGGCAGACATTGGTTCGTGGTCAGAGATTGGCATCTGGAACAGATCTTGGGTAGGTGGTGACTGGCGTGGACCCTGGCACCATTGAAAAAGTCAGGACCAGGATCTGTGCAGACCTGGTAGTGGGTCCTGAAGGGGCAGACAGTATCTGGGGTGAATCCACTGATGGAATTCTGACCGGAAACCCTTGCCCCTCTGTGGGGTCCAAAGGCATACCACAAGGAGTTAGAATAATACATAAGATCTGTAACATGCCCTCTTTGAATGCTGGTATCTGCTGCAGGGTCGAAGAGGTCTGGTAAATTCAGGGAATGGTAGAACCAATTTAGAGACTGGGTTGGATCTAAGGAGTGAGAACTCCATCCTGGTCCCCCCACTATACTTAAGAGTAGGGGAATCGGTTCCAGTCCTGCTTGGCCCTCTATACTTCAAATAACTGGAATTCTTCTAATAGGAAATGCACTTTTCAGGGGACTGACCTTGGAACGATTGAGCATGGACTTGAAGCAGGACCTGTGCTTGTATCACAGGCTCTTCTTATGCTCAGTGACTCTCCAGAATCACCTTTGATAACACTTGTCGCACAACTTAATAGTCATGGCTGTAGCCCAAGCACCACAAACGCACCTCGTGCAGATCTGTTGCTATCTTGCAGTCTTGGCTTGAATTCAGTTTTTTTCCAGTGGGGACACTGTCTGCCATCGTAAAAATATAGACCTCATAAACAAGGTTGGGAGTTGAGCTCCGTATCAGCGTCGAAGGGTATGGTAAGAAAGGACATGATGCCAGCATGCAGGGACAGCGCTTATATGCAGCTTCACTTTGTTACTTCCGGGGCGCTGCAAACCCATACAATGCCATCTACTGGTGCACAGGAGCACTGCTACAAAAATCAATGGATCCATTGATTTTGGATCAATGGATCCATCCTGGCACCCAAGGAATCTACAGTTAGAAGTATCCATGATAATAATACATTAAAGTAATGCCCTTTCAGGCTTAGAGGGGTTCATACATTATGCAAAAAAGGATCTATAGATCACTGGGTAGTTCCAAAGTTTTAGGTGGAGATCAGCTCCTTCACATGGAACACTAACACCAACACCACTCTAAAACTGCTCACCTCAAATGTCTGTTTTTCTAGCGGAGTTTTTAAGCATAGGATAAGCATAGTGCCATCCACACTGAGCTAAAAAAGTGACTAAGTCCTTTGCCATTTTTGCAGCACCGTCTTTAAGCACAAGATCAGCTACATAAAAGAACTGCTCTCCACCTAAAAATTGGGAACTACCCAGACATCCTTACACACACACAAATGTTTTGCCTACGTTGGCCCCCAGTGATGGATCTACACTAAGGGGGTGATTATGATGTCGAGCGGATGACACAGATGGAGAAACAGGACCGACTGACCTCAGGTCGGCGGTCCCGATCACCTAATCATGATGCGACTGAGCACTGTTCGGTCGCATACTCCCATTCTTCTATGGGAGCTCGTGTTACGGCCGTAAACCGTCCGTAACACAAGCTCCCATAGAGGAATAGGAGTCTGTGTTCATCGCTGCACCGTGTGGCAGGCACCTCAGTGTGCCTGCCACACGGTGCTGGGATGAACAGGGGGTCACCATAGATGCCCCCTCAGCCCTCAACCAGAGGCTAGGGGCCCCCATACTCGCTCTCCAACAGGCTTTTCATGTCAGAAAGCCCGACATGGAAAGCCTGCCGGAGACCAAGTATCTTAATTCCAAGGGCGGAAAGGCCGCCCTTTGGGATTACCGGCCGGCCTCCGACTGGCCGGCAGGCTCCTTAAGCCCGTCGGAAGCCAGCCGCAATGACAGGCTGGTTTAATTTCCGACCGGCAGCATTGTAATGCGGCGGTCGGAATTAAACCGAGATGCGGCACGGAAAGGCTCCGACCCACGGTCGGAGCCATTCCGGGCAGCATCGTAATCGGCCCCTAAATGTGGCAACATAGGTCTGTTGTTTTTCCATTTTAGTTCCCATATTGCCACACCTACAGCTAAAACCACTAAAAAGATTGACACCAAAACTGATTAAAGTAGACCTTGAATCAGATGTTTATTGGTTTAGTGTAAATCTGTTCAGTAGTTCTTGAGATACTAGTGCTTGAAAGGGCTCACACTTTTGTATGTCTAGTCAGCTGATAAAATCATTTGTTGATTTGCTTCTAACAGGCACTGTTGGAAAAATATGCATAAAATTTGGCACACACTAGTTTGCTGAGATTACTCAATATGTTCCAATTCATGCAGATGTATGGGGGGAGGTAGAAGAGGGAGGTAGGAGGTAAAAATATGGGGGCAAACAACTGTTCATTTGTTGATAAAATTGACAATGTGTGTCAAATCTGCACAACACTTGTCAGAAGCTTGAACAAGTGGTTTTCTATTGGTTTGTCAAGTTTTGTGCTTATCAATCAAGGAAGAGCAGGTTAAAGGGGAGGGAACGGACCAATAAAATTTCTATTTGCTTATAAGTTTAGTGCTATTTGATGGATACCTGGAAGTTCACAGACAAACCCCTGAAGTTCACGAAAAAACAGTGTAGAGAGTCAGTTATAGTTCAGTGAACACAAAACCAAAACAGCCCAGAAAATTGGCAGTCATGGTGTGCAATATACAATGAACACTAACTCACGCCCTACACTATGCTCACTACATTGCTTAGCCAAACGCATGTAAATAAAAAATAAAAATTGCCTACAAAGACCAAAGCATAGCACTGCACACTGTTCCTAGCAAATGTAAGGGCTTTTTCTGTTGTGTGTTTGCTGAATCATAACTGATCTTCAACTGTGGTTTTTTTCAGTGAATATCTCTCTCTATATATATATATATATATATATATATATATATATATATATATATGTTTTGTTTCAGTTAGTATATATAAAAAATGTAGTTAAAAACAGTTATAATTCTGACTCAAATGCAAAAAATGCCAGAAATTCACCATCTGTAGTATGCAACAGACACCAAAACGCACAATGGCAGTTGCATGAGTCATTCACCATAACTGAGTATTATCAGTAATTTTCCATAATTGAACCAGTCAATAACTCAGTTTTTAACTGTTAAAGTGAACTTCTATTAATTTTATTTACTATTTCATGTGTTTTCCAATCACTGCTTGTTAGACTTGGCATCTTTTGGCGTGTTTCCCCTGACTTTTTGCTTTCTGACCTCCCGGTTTTGACTCTGTTTTTGCTGGTGTGATGATTCTGCGCACTTTCCTCACTGCGGTCCAGTGGGAAAGTGCAAGTGCTCCTGTATAAAATGTGTTATGGATTGGTGTTTCCATGATTGGCCTATTTGGTTTATGTGTCAGTCCCTTGTAAAGTGCACTGCGAGTGCCAGGGCCTATAGACCAAATGCTGTTGGTGGGCTGCAGCACTGGATTGTGCCACCCACGCAAACAGTCCGTAAAGTGTAACTCGGGCCTGCCATCGCAGAGCCTGTGCGCAGCCTGGGGCTGCCATGTCGACTTGGCAAGTGCACACACTTGCAAGTCCCTAAACCTTCCCTTTGCTACATGTTAGTCACCCCTAAGGTAGGCCCAAGGTACCCCTGTGGGCAGGTTGCGTTGTACGCGAAAGGTAGGACATGCCCGGGTGTGTGCGGCATGTCCTGATAGTGAATTACAGCCTAGTTCGTTTTTCACTATTGCAAGGCTACCTGTTCCCCCTAGGCCAGAACGGGCAGTTTTGATTATTACAGCTTATAATCCTAACTGAACCCCGGGAACATGGTAGAAATTCGAGTTTAGTATGCCTGGACTCAGAATGATAAAATGCAGCTTTTAGTAAGGTTGGTTTTAACATTCTGTGTTGGAAAATACCACTTTTAGAAAGTGGGTATTTTCTTGCCTAACCATCCAAGCCTGCCTCTGCGAGGTTGTGTATTCCTTGTCTGGAATGTGAGTGACAGGGGCTGGGGGATGCCAGGAGACAGGGTGAGTCAGCGCAGGGCTGAATAGCCAGATCGACCTGTAGATGGGTGGGAGGGTCGCACCTGGGCCCTGAATAGGACAGTGCCTTCCCTCCACAATGCTGGCTCCACCTCCTGTGGTGCGTCTGATGTCCCTGGCCTACTCACTGAAAGAAGGGACGGAGACTTGTCAACAAAGTGCTCCAGAACTGGTTTGGACTAGGCGAAGGCCTCTCTGCCTTCAGAGAACAAAGGAATTTGGGATATAAATATTGGGGCCCTGACCCCATGAATTTAGATCTCGCTGGAATCAAGGAACCTGCCAAGACGAAGAGCGGGAAGAGCTGCCAGGAGGAGTACTGCCCCTTTGCTGTGTTGTTGCTTTGTTGGGTTGGCCTGCAGTTGCTGCTTCTGTCTTGGGCAGTGAAAGGACTGGACTGAACTTTCTACAAACTTGTGCTGAGTATCTCCAAGGGCCAGGAACCGAGCTGGCCTCCTGTTAAGAAGTCTCAGGGACTACAAAGACTTCACAAGCCTCTGGGTACCGCTTCTGGAACGCTGTTTCAGTCGCCACAGAGGAAGGGAACTGCAACCGACTCCGTCAACCGAATCCATCCCTGGCCGGTGACCTGTTTGCACCGCAGACCGCATCGCCCCGCTTCGCATCGCAACCCTGGTCTCACCGTGGGCGACGTCCAACGCCGCCAACATCGAGCCGCTGCTTGCACCGTGACCTGTGGGCACCGCAGTTCGCATCGCATCGCTTCACTGGGCCAGCCGGACCAGACCGACGCCCGTCGCTGCAACTGGCTCAAGAGTCGAGACCGCACCGCATTTGGGGCACCGCTCGCACGTCTGCGACGCACCGCTCCGACTCGCACCGCTGTCCGACGCCAGCTCCCGCACTCCGGCTAGGTCGCCTGCATTGCAACCTGTCAGCACCGCATCGAGCATCGTCTCACCCTGCATCGCACGCCTTGGACTCACCGACTCCGTCTGCACGACGCTCATCGAGCCGCTGCCTGCACCGCATCGAGGGACACCGCACCTTGCATCGCTCCGTCTTGCACCGCAACCGCGACGAACGCCCGACCGGCTCGTACACACCGTACCAGCCACAACGAGAAAGGTACTGTAACCGAGTCTGTTCACGACTCTGCTGGCCCGTATCGACGCGGTCGGCTGGAACTGTTAGACTCTGTGGTTTTCAGCATCACGGTAGGCTCGGACGGAGCTACCGACTCGTACGAACTTTGCTTTTGTGCTATTCCTGCAAAGAAGAAGTTAACGTATCAAGTATTCATTCGTAAAGTACAGTATTGTGGATTTTTGTCGTAATTGGTCTTGTCTTGAGTATATAAAATATTGGTTATTTTTCTAAACTGGTGTGGTGTCCGTTTGTAGTGCTTACACTGTATTACTATTGGTTATGTGCAAATGCTTTACACACTGCCTCTGAATTAAGCCTGACTGCTCGTGCCAAGCTACCACGAGGGTGAGCAGGGGTTACTTCACGAGTGTAACAACCCTTACCCTGACTAGGAAGAAGGGTCCCTACTTGGACAAAGGTGCAAGCCCTTGCCAACTAGAGATCCCATTTCTAACATTGGTTGTCAGCGGTGAGGATAGGACTTGCGTTTGCACTTGACTTACAGTGATTGGTGTGCACTACTACCATATCGCAGACCATTACGTACCACATACTGGTTCTTTTTCTTTTGGCCTATTTTTGATCTTGCCAGTTTTCAACTCACGACTATTGTCATGCCTGAATCAATTGCATCATCCGTTGCATCTCTGGAAGTTATCTTTGAGGAGGACAGGTTGGAATCCTACGCCGTAAAGGAGTTACGAGCGATTTGTAAAAACCTGAAAGTCCAAATTAAACGCCTCACAAGGAAGGAGGAGCTACAGAAGGCGCTGAGGGCCTGGGTAGCAGCCAGACATGCCAATGGGCAGCCTGGTGATCTCAGTGAGGAGGCGGAGGAGCCTATTTCCAGGGTGGATGTGCTTTTGGGTAGGGGAACCCGCCAGGTCAGGCAGCAGCAGTCTGTCCCCAGAGGAGCTGGAGGACAGGCGGGAGGCAAGGCAGTTTGAGCTGCAGAAGCTCAGGCTGGAGAGTGAGCGGGAGGAGAAGAGATTGGCCATAGAGGAGAGGAAGATGCTCTTAGAGCATGAGAGAGAACTGAAGGAGCTAGAACTTAGGAGTAAGTCAGGCTCAGATGGTGGCAGCAATTCGTCCAGAAAGGCAGACAGGATTGTGCACATTCCCAAGAACGTAGGCAAGGAGTTCAAGAAGGGGGATGACATACAAAGGTGGTTCCAGGGTTATGAGGCAGCCATACACATGAATGGGGTCCCTGAGGAGAATTGGGGAGCAGGATTGTGGCCACTTTTCCCGGAAGAAGCAAGGGATGCTCTGATAGCTTTGGGTAGGGGTATCACCTCACCTATGCTGACATGAAGGATGCCCTTCTCACGAAGTATGGTCTTACTCCTGAAAAGTACAGGGATCAGTTCAGGTCCAGTAAGAAGTATGATGTCAACACTTGGTTGGAATGTGTGGATGTGTTCTGCAGGTCTCTGGATGGTTGGGTGAAGGGCAGTAGTGTAACAGATTTTCAGGGGCTCTACAACTTGATTGCATGGGAGCACTTGTCTAGTCTATGTTTTGCAGATCTGCGCCAGCACCTAGTTGATAGTAAGCTAACTGACCCCAGGAAGCTTGCTATGGAAGCGGACCGCTGGGTGAGTACCAGGGTCCACAAGAAAGCGTTTGGGGGAGACTCAGCCAAAGGTGGGCAGGGTCCCCAGCAGAAAGGTGGGGGGACAAGGGTAAAGCACAGGAGTTCTCTAAAGGGCCCCAAACTAGTACCCAGGGTAAAGGTTCCCAGCCCCCGGTGATAAGAAGAAAGGGGTCTCTACAGGGAAGCCTGTTGAGACCGGCCCCCGCAAGTGTTATGCATGTGACCAGGTAGGTCACTTTAAGGGGGACCCCAAGTGCCCGAAGGGGACACAGCCACCCACCGGTGGACAATCCAAAGTGTTGGCTAGTGTAGCGCTTGGGGAGGAGGGGTGCCCACTGGAGGGTGGGGATCCCGCAGAAATGACCCTTGTCTCACTCGGGGACAGTGAGATGGTCCCAGGAAACCAGGTGCCCCCTAACACAAAGAAATATAGCACCTGGGTGACCATTAACGGGAACAGGGTAGAGGCTCTCAGAGATACTGGAGCCAGTGTGACCTCAGTCCGGTGTCACCTGGTGTCTGAGAAGCAAGTAGTCCCAGGAGCATTCCACCAAGTAGTTGCTGTCGACAACTCTGAGCGCCATTGTATGGTGGCGCAGGTTCCCTTTGAATGGGGGGGGGGCTCAGGTCCCTTGAGAGTGGTTGTGAGCCCTACCATGCCTGTCGATTGTCTGCTAGGAAACGACCTGGAGCAGTCCTCATGGAAGGAGGTTGAGCTCAGGTCTCACTTGGAGATGCTTGGGTTGCCAGAGTGGGCATGCGTGTCTACTCGGTCAATGGCAGCCAGAAAGGGTGATCAAGAGGACTTGGAGCCTGAAACAGTGGCCCAAGTCCCTGCCAAGAGAAAGGGCAGGGGGCGCGGAAACCGGCCCCCGAAGTTCCCACGGACCGGGAGGAGGCGGACCTCGAGGGGGACGCCCGGTGCCTACAGGGGAGCAGGTAGCCGAACTGGGAGACATCTCTGAGCTGACCCATTGGCAGCAAGAAGGGGGTCCCACCAGGGAGGAGTTCTGCAGGGAGCAGAACGAGTGCCCTACTCTGGAGGGTCTGCGGCGGCAAGCTGCAGACCAGGCAGCTGGTAATCAGTCCGGGTCACATCTGATCTACTGGGAGAGTGGTCTCCTATACAGTGAGCCTAAGGTTGCTGAGCCTGGGTCAGCCCGTGTGCTGGTGGTACCCCAGCGCTTCAGGACCTTCCTACTGGGTCTGGCTCATGACGTGCCTTTGGCAGGACATTTGGGGCAGGACAAGACCTTTGACAGGCTTGCCACCCACTTCTTTTGGCCCCAAATGCGAAGGCAGTCAGATGCACACTGTAGGTCTTGCCAAACTTGCCAGGCAAGTGGTAAGAGTGGGAGGAAGGTCAAAGCTCCTCTCCAACCTTTTCCTGTTGTTGGTACACCCTTTGAAAGGGTAGGGATGGATATTGTGGGGCCACTGGATCCCAAGACAGCCATGGGCAACAGGTACATCCTGGTCTTGGTGGACCATGCCACCCGGTACCCGGAGGCAATCCCTCTCAGGACAACGACGGCGCCAGTGGTGGGCCGGGCGTTAATGGGGATCTTTTCCCATGTGGGATTCCCCAGAGAGGTGGTTTCCGATAGGGGGACCAATTTCATATCGAAGTATATGACATCCCTGTGGAAGGAGTGTGGGGTAACCTACAAGTTCACCACTCCTTACCACCCACAAGGAAACGGTCTGGTGGAGAGATTCAACCAGACCTTGAAAGGCATGATCAAGGGTCTAACAGAACCCATGAGGCGTAAGTGGGACGTCCTCTTGCCATGCCTACTCTTTGCATACAGGGAGGTGCCTCAGAAGTCTCTTGGGTACAGCCCCTTTGAGCTCCTGTATGGCCACCCTGTCAGAGGACCTCTGAGTTTGGTAAAGGAAGGCTGGGAGGCAGCTCCCAGGAAAACTCCCCAGGATGTATTTAGCTACATGCTGGCCTTTAGAAACCAAACTGCCCGCTTCAGGAAACTCGCTCAGGCGAACCTAGAAGCAAGCCAGGAAGAAATGAAGAGATGGTATGACCAGAATGCCACTCTGGTCGAATTTCAACCTGGGCAGAAAGTGTGGGTAATGGCCCCAGTGGCACCTTGTCCCTTGCAGGACAAGTGGACTGGGCCATAGGAGGTAAAGGAGCGCAAAAGTGACGTCACCTACCTGGTGGATTTGCAGGCTCCAAGGAACCCGTTGAGGGTCCTTCACGTGAACCGCCTCAAGCCCCACTTCGAGAGGTCCGAAGTGAGTATGCTCTTGGCGACAGATGATGGGGTGGAAGAGGAGAGTGAGCCTCTCCCGGACCTCCTGTCTACCAAGGAGCATGATGGGTCAGTAGAGGGTGTGATCCTCTCCCCTACTCTGACTCAGGAGCAGCAGGGGACTGTCGCCAGTTGTTGGGACAGTTCGCCCCACTGTTCTCTCTGACCCCCGGTGTTACTCACTGGTGTACCCATGACGTGGACACCGGTGACAGCCATCCTGTGAAGCACAAGATTTACAGGTTGACTGACCGGGTCAGAGCCAGCATCAAGGAGGAGGTCTCTAAGATGTTGGCGTTAGGGGTGATTGAGCCCTCCCACAGTCCTTGGGCCAGCCCAGTGGTCTTGGTCCCAAAGGCTGCGGCGCCCGGTGCCACTCCAGAACTCCGGTTTTGTGTGGACTACCGTGGGCTCAATGCCGTCACCAGGACTGACGCACACCCCATCCCCAGAGCTGATGAGCTCATTGATCGGTTGGGAGCTGCCCGGTTCCTCAGCACGTTTGATTTAACGTCTGGGTACTGGCAGATTGCCTTAACCGATGGGGCCAAGGAGAGATCAGCATTCTCAACCCCAGAAGGTCATTACCAATTCCGGGTGATGCCCTTTGGGTTGAAGAATGCCCCTGCCACCTTTCAGAGGTTGGTCAATCAGGTGTTGGCCGGGCTGGAGGACTTCAGTGCCGCCTACCTGGATGACATTGCTGTGTTCAGTTCCAGCTGGGAAGAACATTTACAGCACCTTGAGAAAGTGTTGAGGGCTCTGCAAGGTGCAGGCCTCACGATCAAGGCCAGTAAGTGCCAGATCGGGCAGGGTTCTGTGGTGTACTTGGGACACCAGGTAGGAAGCGGCCAGGTGGCGCCCCTACAACCCAAGATTGACACCATTCTGGCTTGGGAGCCCCCAAGACCCAGACAGAGGTGAGGGCCTTCTTAGGTCTCACCGGTTATTATAGGAGATTTGTTAAGGGCTATGGCACCATCGTTGCCCCCTTAACAGAGCTGACCTCTAAGAGGCAGCCCAGGAAAGTGATCTGGACTGAGTCCTGCCAGAAAGCTTTTGATGCCCTGAAGGCAGCCATGTGCACGGCGCCCGTGCTCAAGGCACCTGACTTCTCCAAAGAATTTGTCGTGCAGACTGACGCTTCAGAGCATGGTGTGGGAGCGGTGCTCTCACAACTGAACGAAGAGGGCCTGGATCAGCCTGTAGTCTTCCTTAGCAGGAGACTACTTCCCAGGGAACAGAGGTGGAGTGCCATAGAAAGGGAAGCTTTTGCTGTGGTCTGGGCACTGAAGAAGTTGAGACCATACCTGTTTGGGACTCACTTCCGGGTTCAGACAGACCACAGGCCCCTCAGATGGTTGATGCAAATGAGGGGCGAGAATCCAAAACTGCTGAGGTGGTCCATCTCCCTACAGGGAATGGACTTTATGGTGGAACACCATCCTGGTACAGAACACGCCAACGCAGATGGTCTGTCCAGGTTCTTCCGCCTTAGTGAAGAGAACTCCAATGGGGTTGGGTAGTTCTCCCTACTTTCAGCTGGAGGGGACATGTGTTAGACTTGGCATCTTTTGGCGTGTTTCCCCTGACTTTTTGCTTTCTGACCTCCCGGTTTTGACTCTGTTTTTGCTGGTGTGATGATTCTGCGCACTTTCCTCACTGCGGTCCAGTGGGAAAGTGCAAGTGCTCCTGTATAAAATGTGTTATGGATTGGTGTTTCCATGATTGGCCTATTTGGTTTATGTGTCAGTCCCTTGTAAAGTGCACTGCGAGTGCCAGGGCCTATAGACCAAATGCTGTTGGTGGGCTGCAGCACTGGATTGTGCCACCCACGCAAACAGCCCGTAAAGTGTAACTCGGGCCTGCCATCACAGAGCCTGTGCGCAGCCTGGGGCTGCCATGTCGACTTGGCAAGTGCACACACTTGCAAGTCCCTAAACCTTCCCTTTGCTACATGTTAGTCACCCCTAAGGTAGGCCCAAGGTACCCCTGTGGGCAGGGTGCGTTGTACGCGAAAGGTAGGACATGCCCGGGTGTGTGCGGCATGTCCTGATAGTGAATTACAGCCTAGTTCGTTTTTCACTATTGCAAGGCTACCTGTTCCCCTAGGCCAGAACGGGCAGTTTTGATTATTACAGCTTATAATCCTAACTGACCCCGGGAACATGGTAGAAATTCGAGTTTAGTATGCCTGGACTCAGAATGATAAAATGCAGCTTTTAGTAAGGTTGGTTTTAACATTCTGTGTTGGAAAATACCACTTTTAGAAAGTGGGTATTTTCTTGCCTAACCATCCAAGCCTGCCTCTGCGAGGTTGTGTATTCCTTGTCTGGAATGTGAGTGACAGGGGCTGGGGATGCCAGGAGACAGGGTGAGTCAGCGCAGGGCTGAATAGCCAGATCGACCTGTAGATGGGTGGGAGGGGTCGCACCTGGGCCCTGAATAGGACAGTGCCTTCCCTCCACAATGCTGGCACCACCTCCTGTGGTGCGTCTGATGTCCCTGGCCTACTCACTGAAAGAAGGGACGGAGACTTGTCAACAAAGTGCTCCAGAACTGGTTTGGACTAGGCGAAGGCCTCTCTGCCTTCAGAGAACAAAGGAATTTGGGATATAAATATTGGGGCCCTGACCCCATGAATTTAGATCTCGCTGGAATCAAGGAACCTGCCAAGACGAAGAGCGGGAAGAGCTGCCAGGAGGAGTACTGCCCCTTTGCTGTGTTGTTGCTTTGTTGGGTTGGCCTGCAGTTGCTGCTTCTGTCTTGGGCAGTGAAAGGACTGGACTGAACTTTCTACAAACTTGTGCTGAGTATCTCCAAGGGCCAGGAACCGAGCTGGCCTCCTGTTAAGAAGTCTCAGGGACTACAAAGACTTCACAAGCCTCTGGGTACCGCTTCTGGAACGCTGTTTCAGTCGCCACAGAGGAAGGGAACTGCAACCGACTCCGTCAACCGAATCCATCCCTGGCCGGTGACCTGTTTGCACCGCAGACCGCATCGCCCCGCTTCGCATCGCAACCCTGGTCTCACCGTGGGCGACGTCCAACGCCGCCAACATCGAGCCGCTGCTTGCACCGTGACCTGTGGGCACCGCAGTTCGCATCGCATCGCTTCACTGGGCCAGCCGGACCAGACCGACGCTGTCGCTGCAACTGGCTCAAGAGTCGAGACCGCACCGCATTTGGGGCACCGCTCGCACGTCTGCGACGCACCGCTCCGACTCGCACCGCTGTCCGACGCCAGCTCCCGCACTCCGGCTAGGTCGCCTGCATTGCAACCTGTCAGCACCGCATCGAGCATCGTCTCACCCTGCATCGCACGCCTTGGACTCACCGACTCCGTCTGCACGACGCTCATCGAGCCGCTGCCTGCACCGCATCGAGGACACCGCACCTTGCATCGCTCCGTCTTGCACCGCAACCGCGACGAACGCCGACCGGCTCGTACACACCATACCAGCCACAACGAGAAAGGTACTGTAACCGAGTCTGTACACGACTCTGCTGGCCCGTATCGACGCGGTCGGCTGGAACTGTTAGACTCTGTGGTTTTCAGCATCACGGTAGGCTCGGACGGAGCTACCGACTCGTACGAACTTTGCTTTTGTGCTATTCCTGCAAAGAAGAAGTTAACGTATCAAGTATTCATTCGTAAAGTACAGTATTGTGGATTTTTGTCGTAATTGGTCTTGTCTTGAGTATATAAAATATTGGTTATTTTTCTAAACTGGTGTGGTGTCCGTTTGTAGTGCTTACACTGTATTACTATTGGTTATGTGCAAATGCTTTACACACTGCCTCTGAATTAAGCCTGACTGCTCGTGCCAAGCTACCACGAGGGTGAGCAGGGGTTACTTCACAAGTGTAACAACCCTTACCCTGACTAGGAAGAAGGGTCCCTACTTGGACAAAGGTGCAAGCCCTTGCCAACTAGAGATCCCATTTCTAACACTGCTGCACATGGCCTTTACCATGTGCAGCAGGGGTTTGATGCGGGGGGTAAGCACTCAGCCTCCTGCCGCCAGCCAAACCCCGCTGCACATGGTATTTTGCAATGTGCAGGCCCTGGCCTGTGCCCAACCCACTGCCGGCAGCCTTGTGTCTTCCACATCTGTACCTGTGCCCTGGGTTCAGACACTCACTATAGTGTTTTTGCCATTGCTTGTGGATTTTTTCCGACTGTGCAAATCATAACCAATTCACAAATCTTTCACAAAATAGCAGTTGAATACAACATCTAAACTGGCTGAATGCAGGGTTGTAATTGCTGTTAGATTTGCAAACCGTGAGCTGGCTTCTACATTTTTATCCTGGTGCGAGACAGAACTTTTCCACACCTCTGGATACCCAGATAAAGTGGTCCCTCATGATAGGTTATATGATATCATTGATAACATCAAAGTCATATACAGTTTAGGGTTACTATGTATACACGTGTAGGTGCATAAAATGGAAATAGCATAAGCACAGAGGCAAGTGTGGTTGTGTATGTTTTAAGTTATATGATAAACTGTTTGCAAATCACTACAGTTTGGGGTGCAAGTAGTACTCTATGTCAAACAAGGTAAAGGCTGAGCGCACCCGATGTGGTTTGCCGAAGTATGTTTCAAAGTAGGTTGTGGCTTAAAGCCAAAGCACATTGCAAAAACTCTGTGAGCAAAGCCAACGCTTCTGTATAAATAGTTATAAGCCAGTGGATGACTGGCCATGCGCCCATGTTAAATAGCAATACAGTGCTATAGACAAATTCTGTGTAACAAGGACCTTTATAAGTGTGGATGTTTATTTCAGGAACTTTGCTGAAGATTTTGATGCATTGCAGATTGTTGAGAAATGTATATGTAAGCCACTTAAAAGTAGTTTAACTCACACTGAAGTGGTAAGCATGGCTACATGGTTGTATGCCATTGTGCACATCACAGGAAAGTGTGTAGTGTATTTGAGAAAACTAGAGAGGGCTGTCCATAGTGCCTGGCAGAAGATATCTTATCACTGGTAAAAGCATATTCGTTAACCTTTGACAAAACATTCTGGGTCATGTGAGGTCTTTAAGAGGTATAATCTCACTATAGGGGTCTATATGGAGGAATTATTACCATCCACGGTACCACTTCATATAATCAATACTCACATAAAGGTAACCGGATGGTGTATCTACACTGTAAAACAATTATTCTCTGTGAAGGTGAGGGGACAGACGCACGCAAGTGTTAAGACGAGAACCCTCACTCACCCGAAGGTGACATGCTTCATCATTGGGTTCCCTCTTGCAGACTGGGACCGCAAGGCACCCAGTGTGGGCTATAACTCTCCCGCAGGACAGGAGTGTGAGGTGTTTTAAGTCACCCAATGTAGGTCGAGTGAGGGGTAGAGTGCAAAGAAACGAGAAAATGATTTAAAACTATCTCCTGGATGACGAAGTCAGTCCTTTATTAGTGTCCCCAGTGGATAGATTAAAAACAGCTAAGTGAGAAATAGGGATATGGATGGTCCCTATTAGTATCTGGTCAACATGTTTCTGCCTAGTTAGACCTAAACGGTTCTTGGCATTCCTCAGGACCATGTAATTCGTCACTTTGCTCAATAATGTGAAAAAATTAATAAAATGAAAGGCCATACATTTATTTACTGGTATGGAATGGGTCTGTGGTACCAGCTCGAAGTCAGGTCCACATTCTGTAGGGATATAAGAACACACATCAGAAAACAGTATGCATTATAGACGTTCCAATCTATTTCAAACACCAGTGTCTATCACCATCACTGCAAAAGTGTAAAAATACAAATAAAACCAAAAAGTTGCATGTAGTCTCACCAAATCGAGACTACTAGTCTATGTCCACCTTCATAGGTCCCTGTCTGGCAGGTCTCGGGACTCGAGGTACAATAATATATATTCAAAGGCTATACATATGTAACTGAACAATTCTTGCCCACTCGTCCTTTTAAAAAAAAAAATTCTTTATTGAGTTTAAGCATAGGTTACAATACTTGAAAATAACCATTACCACTTAACATGTCGACAATGCAAATTGACCATACATACAGCATCCAAATGTCCTGAGCATTGTGTGTGAGTCGAACTAGGCCGCTCGGGCGCGTTCAGCTTAAGTTCGGTCTGTACGACACCGTTAGGTCCCTTATGATTCAAAACATATACCATGTGCAATCCCCGTTGCCTATCCGGTCGAGGCTCTGCATCTGTGTCATCAGTGGTGGCTTGCTCCAGGAGATATGACTGGAGGGGAGACCAAATGTCACGGGGGCGGGAAGAGGGTGATAGGAGTTCGCCATAAGTGTGCAATTGGTCTTGGCAATATATGAGATCATTCAGCCAGTCTTTGAATTTGGGTGCCCTCCCTCTGCCCCATCTGCAGGCTACCCTTCGCTTAGCTAGCAAGAGTGCCAGGGAGATGTATCTCCGCACTGAAACGGTCAGTGCTTCGTGGTATCCCAGTAGCGTAACAAGGGGGTCTTCTGGAACGTGCAGTCCGGTCATCCTATCAAGTGCCCCCAACACCTCCATCCAGTAACGTCGGATGGGAGGGCAATCCCAAGCTAAGTGTCTGAAGTTTGCTCCCTCACTCCCACATCGGTCACAGCAGTCGGTGTCGCGGGGGCGCATCAGGTGCGTAGGGGAGGTAGTAGAGACGGTGTAAGTATTTATAGTGGATGATGCGCAGCCTGCTGCTAGCAGATACTTTCCCGGTCTGTTGGCAGCAGAAGGACCACTGATCGTCAGTGATGGGGGAGCCAAGTTTTTCCTCCCAGCGGGACCTAGCCGAAGGGGGGTCGTGGGTGTAATCTCTTTGGGTGGTGCAGTACAGCAGTGAAATGACATGTGTAGGGGTATTTTTCTGCAGGAGGTCGTGCAATGGAGACAACGTGGGGGGCTCCTGTGGGCAGCTCGGGGTGAGGGCCTTGACGTCTTGTCTCAGCCGGATATACTAAAAGCGTTCCAGGGGGGTAGGTATGGTGGCACCGAAGAATTCTTCACTGGTACGAAATGTACCGTTTACATAGAGCTGGCCCCATGTCTGAATGGATATCTTTGAGGAGTTGGTAGCAGCCTCCCTCCCGCGCGACCGGAAGGTCAAGCCGGCCCTGGAGGGGCAACAAGGGGGAGTATAACGTGGTGACGTGGAGGCGATGGGCCAGATCATGCCAAGCGCTGGTAGTGCAGTCTACTGTGGAGGAGGCAAGACGCCGCGGGATGGCAGGCGCGCTTAAATATGCCGAACAGGGGGGTCGGGGACATGTATCCGTCCTCGATTGCTAAGTGAGGCATATAAGGAGGGGGGTCCATCCAATACGCCGCAAAGTGGGCTTGAGCACAACTGAAATACAGTTCCAGGTCGGGAATCTCAAAACCCCCAGCACCAAAGGGCCGTGTGAGAGTGTCCCAGCGCAATCTGGCCCATTTCCCTCCCCAGGTGAGACGGAGGAGTTGAGTTTTAAGAGCTTGGAAGAAATGTCTGCTGGGGGCATGGGTGATGTTGATGAAAAGGTAGAGCAGTTTGGGCAGGATTACCATCTTGATAAGTGAGGCTCTCCCGGCCATTGAAATTGGCATGGCAATCCACCTGGTGATTTTGTCAGTGAGAAGGTCTAGGACGCGCCCATAGTTAGCTGCCATCAAGGCATTCCGGCTTCGAGTAATTACTATACCTAGATATGTGATTGTGTCCTCACACCATGCGAGGGGGTAGTCTGGCGTGAACCGTGGAGTAGCTTCAGTGAGGGGGAAGATCTGGGATTTCCCCCAGTTAATGTTGACCCCCGAGAGGTGTCCAAAGAGGATGAGCAACCTTAAAATGGGGTTGAGGCTGTCTTCCGGATTCCGCAGATAGAGAGTGAGGTAGTCAGCGTATAGGGAAATCAGGATCTGCCGTTCGGGGTAAATGAGGGCGTGTTCGCAAAAATGCTGGCGAACCTTGGCGGCCAGGGGCTCAATTGCAAGGGCAAAGAGGAGGGGGGGACAAAGGACACCCCTGTCTGGTGCCTCTGGCTATTGTGAAGGGGGAGGACCTAGTGCCATTGACCAATACGCTAGCCTGCAGGCCTGTGTAGAGCAAGTTGATCCATGCCATGAAAGGAGAGGGGAAGCCCATGCGCTGAAGGACAAACGCTAGATAGTCCCATTCTAGGGAATCAAATGCCTTGGTGGCGTCAAGAAAGACAGCCACCGCATTTGTTTCAGGATCAATATCCTGTAGGACAGCAAACAGGGTACGGAGGTTGTGAGATGTACCTTTGCTTGGCACAAACCCTGACTGGTCGGGGAGGACCAGGGCAGTCATGAGGGGGCTGATACGGTTCGCGATCAATTTTGATAATATTTTAGCATCTACGTTGATGAGGGAGAGGGGCCTATATGAATCGCACTGCGCAGCCGGTTTCCCCGGCTTCGGTAAGGATATTATGAGCGCCTCTTGCATTGTCTGGGGGAGTATACCCGTTTCTCTGGCCTCCTCGTAGACATGCTGCAGGATGGGAATAAGTATAGTACGGAAAGTTTTGTAAAATTCAGCCGGGAGGCCATCAGGGCCAGGCCTTGCCAGACTGCAGCTGCATTATGGCGGTAATGATCTTGTCGTCCTCATGATGTGCAAGGAGAAATTCCCTTTGGGTGTCTCCAAGCCAGGCAATCGCGGTGTAGTCAAAGAAAGGGGTGAAATCGACAGGGTGTGTCCTGTGTGAGGTGTACAGGGTTTTGTAAAAGCGTTTAAAGATGGCAGCTATGTCTGAAGTGTCTCTGTGTGTGTGGCCGTCCTCATCAGTGATTTCTAGAATAGTGTTGGAGAATCTAGGTGGGCGAATCAGGGCTGCAAGTGCTTTGCCTGGTCTCTCACCCTCCCCATAGAGGCAGGCCTGATGGTATTTCCCTCTGAATTTACACTCCCTTTCGGCTGTATCTGGATAGTCAGTGAGTAGGTCCCGCAGGCGCGTTTGTAACTCAGGGGTAGGTGTGGCTTGCATCTGAGCTTCAGTGTGTTTAAGTTCTTCCTCTAACTTACGGAGTGTGGAGCGAATGTCCCTCAGAATCCCCCCACCCTTGGCGATGCAGATTCCGCGCATGGTAACTTTGAAGGCCTCCCATACCGTGGAATATTGTGCGACTGAGTGTTCATTTCGAGGAAAGAAATCCTCAATTTCTTGTTCGAGGTCAGCTTTAAATACAGGGTCCAGCAGGGCATGCGTGGGCAGGCGCCAGGACAAGTTTGGGGATTCTTCATGAGGGAGCGTGAGAAGAACCGGCGAGTGGTCAGAGTAGGTGCGCGGTAAATGGGAAGAGTGGGACAGCCACGGGGTTAGCCCTCTAGAGATGATCCAGCTGTCTATTCGAGACCAGAAGGAGTGGGTAGTGGAAAAGCAGGAGCCCGCTCTTTCTCGCGGGTGAAGGCTGCGCCAAGCATCCACGAGGCCGTGGTCTGCGACGATGTGGTTAAGGGTATGATGTGCGTTGGAGTAGTGATGGGGTTGCGGGTGCGAGCGGTCTAGCGGTGGATCAAGTGTGACATTAAAGTCCCCTCCCACAGGGGGCGTGGCCGAGCCGAGCAGCAAGATGGCGCCTAATCTGTCGGCTCTGCCGGCCGAGCACAACATCTGCCAGAAATCCGCCCAACATTGCCTAGACTGCAAATTTCCATCACACATTCCGAAATCGGAGGTGCCGCTGATCAATTTGCGACCTTCCGCAGCCGGAGGGAGAGCGCGGACGGCCCTAACGAGAATCGGCGTCACTGCGGCCGTGCCCGGTCCGGGACGTTGCGGACGGGCGGACGCGGGCCTGGCCGATTGGGCGCCTCATTGCCTGTGCCTGGTGACTTAGATGGTAACATCGGGGGAGGAGCACCGGAGAGCAGCTGTGGAACCACAGAAGAGACGAGCCTCGAGACGATATCCGAGGGAGACGGCGATTGTCGCGATATCCCACGCAAGTAAGAGCGGCGAGAGGCAGCTGCGAAACCCTATCGGTCCCCAACGCGGAGGTAAGAGCACACGACGTGCACAGAACGAAGAATAACCTCCATGTGTAGAGAGGGCGAAGGGCTGCACCCGGCTACTGAGTGGCCCACTGGGAGCGTGAGGTGGACGGTGCTGACCATCAGTGGGGCCGGACTGGCGTGCCGGGGAGTTCGGAACGCAGTGTCCTGTGGTGCGCGAGGCGCCCGCTCTGATTCATAGCACTGGGGGGATAGAGCTCACGGCTGACAGTATGCACAATCAATGGGACACGGATAACTGCAGAGGGCCCCTAGTTCATGTCACAGAGCTCTAAGGGCAGAGCGCTGACTACGCTCCCAAGACTCGCACTGCAAATCGCAGGGGCCCAACCCCAGTGGAATATAGCAGTCCACCAACAAACGGCGCATCCATAGGACTACACAGCCACCCTGCTGACGAGTAGGCCCAGCGCCCCTGCCGAAAATCGTGTGCAGCCGCACTACAAGCGGCGCGATCGGCGCCCAAAAACGCGGCGAACAACCAGCTGGGAAACCGGGCTGACAACAAGAGGGAAATTCGGCGCTGGGCGCGGTGGCGGCTCTCCGGTGCGCAGACCTGGCACTATAACGACCGGCTGTAGAAGATGCCTCCCGCCCTCAGGGCCTGAACTCGCATTGGCATCGATAGACGCACACATGCAAGTGCGAGCAGATAGAAAGGAATAAAAGTGCTGAAGAACGCACGCAGCGCAGGCGCCGGCAAAATAACCCCGGTGCTAGTACTGCAGCTTCACGTAATATCCCTCCCAGGAACTGTTGCTCGTACTCACCTCGACTGGCAGGAAACGCGCAAACATGGGCAAGCCAGATAACAAACAGCCAAAACTGACATTTGAGAAGCGCAGCACGAGACACGGTGAAAGTGACCTGGCGTCGCAAACAACTGTCCCAGAGACGCAACTGGAAACAGAACAAGAGGACGACATAAAAACAATGTTCAAAGACGTAAAAGCATGCCTGAAAGATATTGACTCAAAACTCGACTCCCTCGCGGCACGCATGGACCAGGTTTCACGTAAGGTGGAGAAACATGAAAATAGACTGGACACACTGGAGACGCGAGTATCGGATCACGAAGATACCCAAACGGAAACTCGCGAACAGATGCTGCGTATGGCAAAGTGCTGGAAGTGATCAAACTGCGCAATGAGGACTTGGAAGCGAGATCCCGGCGCAACAATGTGCGCCTAACAGGCATACCCGAATCGACGAATATCCCAAACATGGAAAAATATGTCGAGGGACTCCTACAGGAATTGTTCGGGGCAGAACTGTCGCCCATGTTTCTTGTAGAGCGCGCCCACCGTACGCTTGGCCCGAGGCCACAGCCGGGCACCACCCCCAGAACCATATTGGCAAAAATATTAAATTACAGAGACAGGGACACAATTCTGAGGCTAGCACGAGAAAGAGGCACGCTCCAGTATCAAAATAATACAATAGCGTTCTACCCCGATTTCACACAATTGGTCCAGGCAGCCCGCAGGGAATTCATCCCCGCAAAAAAGATCTTCCAACAAACAGGCACGAAATACGCTATGCTGTACCCGGCTAAATTGCGAGTGCAAACAGAAGGTAAACCGGTGTTCTTTACAGTCGCAAAGGACGCATTGAAATTTGCTAAACAAAATGCCAGAAAGCTGCAAGACAAACCAAGGGATAAAGACTTCCTCGCAGGAGCAAACTAGTGACATTGAGTAATGTATGGCTATTTAACTGTGCTGCGATATTTGTGGTTGCTGTTTCTCTATGCCACTTTTCTACAATGCTTGATACACCTAATGTGGTCATTGTAGCTCGCATGGATGTATAGGCATTTATAATGCTCGGCCACCCTGTTGTCTTCACGACAGGGCAGTACGCCGGCAACGCCTTGCCCCCGCTGGGATGATTCCCTACAGCCCCTTCTCAGGCGGCTTATTGTTTAAAGGGTGGGGTTTTGACAGGGATGCACGACCTAATTGGGGGGTTGGTGTGGGAGGGGGGAGGGTAGGGTATTGTAGTTTCTATGTTACTGTATTTAACAGTTTGTTGTTCATTGTCATGTGCTCTCTATTCCTCACACGATCGGACTTCCACTGGACATATCACACATTACCCTAATGGTGCCATTACACACTGGAGGGTACATATACCGCACAACCAACGACACGTCTGATGGCGCAATCGACAATAATAGGATACAGACACCCCCCAGCGGCCACATGTCTAATTTAATATGTCTCACATGGAACGTGCGTGGTCTGAACGACCACAGAAAAACGCGCCTAATTCTTTCCCAACTTACGAGACATTCGGCTGCGATATGCCTCCTTCAGGAGACCCATCTCAGGAGCACAGCCTGTGACAGGCTGAAATCCAACAGATGGGGCGAAGTATTCACCTCATGTTACTCCAATTACTCCCGCGGAGTGGCCACATTAATTAAAAGAGGCACCCCCTGGAGGACCTTGAGGGTGGTTAGTGATACGGAGGGGCGGTACGTTTTGGCTCAGGGAATACTGTTTCACCAGAAGGTTCTAATTGCTAACGTCTATGGGCCTAATGTGGACGACCCCTCCTTCTTCCAGAAATTGTGGCACACCATACAATCCATGGGAGATGCGGCATTGCTATGGGGGCGATTTTAACACAGTAATGTCCCTGGGGACTGATAGAGTGGGAGCCTCCCGCACACATCACCCACAAGCAGCCGCTGTCTTAAAACAGCTAATGGAGGACTACGGTCTTGTAGACACCTGGCGAAGCCTTCACCCACACGACCGCGAAGGCACCTGCATTACACAGCAACATAACGCATGGTCGCGACTGGACTTTTGGCTCATTTCTCCTGACTTGCACTCCTGGGTATCGGACGCATCCCACCACGCTCGCACGCTCTCGGATCATTCCCCAGTTACCCTGTCCCTACACATACCTCTACCATATCGCCAGCCTTTCGCATGGCGTTTGCCACCTAATGCACTGCTGGATCCTGTATTCAAGGAAGAACTACATACACATATCACAGAATACTTTGATAAAAACACGGGATCTGTGGATTCGATCGGGACTCTGTGGGAGGCGTTTAAGGTGGTTGTTCGTGGACACTGCATCGCGGGGCAAAACAGGGTACTCAGGGATATTAGGGACCGCCTTGGGCGCCTGGAGTCGGAGTTGCACACACTAGAACAACAATACTACACTACACCAGCAGCTGAGACGCTGGGGCACATTCGTAGTAAACTGACGGCCTATCAGGAGGAGGCAGACAGAGAGGTAAAGTTCCTTCACAAATATGCTATCGCACGGAAATATGGGGAAGGTGACAGGCCCGGGAAGACACTTGCGAACCTATTGAAGCCACCTAGGGGGGCCGCACTTATTACCGCACTCACCACCACCACGAACGAACTGGTACACTCCCCCCCTGACATCTTGGCCACCATGCACGACTTCTACTCACAGCTCTACACGTCCCAGGTTACACCCACAACCCCGATGCTAGAGGAGTACCTAGACTCCATAGCACTTGTGTGGTTTACTAATGTCCACCGTGAATATTTGGACATACCATTCACGGCCGATGATGTGCGCCGGGTCATAGGCGGTATGAGGGCAGATAGGGCGCCCGGACCGGATGGCCTCACCGCGCAATTTTATAAAGAATTTTCCGAGGACCTCGCCCCGTCTCCTAGCTGTCTACCAAGAGGCGCTCCAAAAGGAAATCCTCCCAGATTCGATGAGAGAGTCGATTATTATCACTCTCCTCAAACCAGACAAGGACCCACAGAAGAGCGAGTCTTACCGCCCACTCTCACTGATTAACCTGGACGCCAAAATCTTTGCAAAGCTTTTGGCTACTAGACTCCAACCACTGCTCCCGAAGATAGTCCTACCGGACCAATCAGGCTTTGTACCGGGCAGAGCGACCTCACATAATATCAGAACCCTATTCGGGCTCCTACATTACCTAACACCAACCCTACCCTCGGCTGCAGTGTTATTGGATGCCTCAAAGGCGTTTGACTCACTGGAATGGGGATTCCTCTTTCCTCTGCTCCGAAGGATAGGACTAAGCCCAATCTTCCTGAAGCATATTCAACTCCTTTACACACAACCAACGGCGCGATTAAGGGTGAACGGGCTGATATCAGAGCCGATACCCATAACCCGAGGTACTAGACAGGGGTGCCCTCTGTCGCCACTACTGTTTGCGATAGCGACAGAACCCCTAGCTGCGCGGCTGCGCCAACACCACGTGAACAGAGGGATTGGCCTTACCACCAGAGCACTCACAGTGTCCATGTATGCAGACGACATCACGTTGTACATGGTACATCCCAAAGACAACCTGGCCCCCATGACTAGGGAAGTGGTCCGCTTTGGTGGGCTCTCCGGAGTAAACATCAACTGGAGTAAGTCTGTGATCCTCCCCCTTACATCTGACACGCAGAAATTTGACACTGAATACCCGTTAACATGGGCCTCTGAACCCATCCGATATCTGGGGGTGTGGCTCACCAATGACCTGCATGACATATGGAGAGCCAATTATGGGAGGGTAGTGACGTGGATTGAGGAAAGGGTCCGGAGGTGGAAGACACTTCCTCTCTCGCTGGCGGGTCGTATAGCAGTAGCTAAAATGATAATATTGCCCAAACTGCTTTACTTGTTTGTGAATGTGCCGCTCCCGATGCCTAAAATCGCTTATGACCGAGCTGGTGTGGGCTGGGGGTCAACCACGAATAGCCTGGGAAATTTTGACATTGCCGCAGGAGCAGGGAGGGTTGGCGGCCCCGGATTTTGCGCTGTACGCCTATAGCGCTCAGGCGCAATTCTTGCACTTCTGGGTCCACCCCACGCCATACCAACCACACGTGGCCATAGAAATAGACCGCGCCGCTCCCCTACCAATATCGACTGCCCTGTTTCAGCCATATAAGCGCCCGTGCGGAGAAATAGATACTGTACAGGCTCTGAGATGGGCCTGGGAAGGTATTCGTAAAAGAGCACGCTTGGAGATACTATATGCTCCGTCTATGGCCCTTTTCAATAATCCTATGTTTCCCCCTCTCATGGAACCCAAAGCACAGGAACGCGCAAACATACATAAAATAACAGTGAGCGGTGATCTGTTCCCAGAAGACACTTTTCTTACACTTCAACATGTGTTCCCCTGCAGAGCCCTCAGCACTTGACATGCTGCTGTACTACCAACTCCGCGCCTCCTGCAAGCGTAAATTCCCCACCTTTCCGGGGCCTCCACCTTCCCTGCCGGCGCTTGAGAATCTGCTGACGGTGGAATCGGGACTAAAACTTATATCACGCATCTACAGACACACTCAGAAGACCTCTCCAATCACAATCCCCCCAGCCCGTGCGGCTTGGGACGTGGAGCTGGGTACGCCTCTCACGGATGAACAATGGCGGCTCAGTTGTCAACAGTTGAGGCGCCTTTCGCCCACTACCGCCTCAGGCTCATCCACTTCAAATACTTGCATCGATTTTATCGCACTCCCATACACCTGCATAAAATGGGACTAAGGGAAGATGACTGCTGCTGGAAATGCGGCACCCCACTCGCAACCTTCCTGCACTTAGCCTGGAGCTGTAGACCCATAGCCAACTACTGGCTTGAAGTCTATAAGCATATTAAAGATATCGTTGGCCTGGATCTTCCCCTCACGCCCCTACTGGGGGTGCTGGAGACGGTGCCCCCTAAATCACGTAAACTACCGGCAATGCTCCTCCTGATGGCCAAACGTCAGATAGCTTTACACTGGGGGGCAACTAGGCCCCCGCTTACGAAAGACTGGATCACACAGGTCACATATTGTAAGACACAGCTGGCCACCTATTGGGAACTCCAGCCGACCAGGTCCCGACCTACAGACATCTGGGAACCATTTGTTACTTGGTTAAATGCTAGAATGACGGACGATTAATGTATGGACTCCTTGTCATGTGCTACCGCTGCGCCATGTCTCGGATTGCAAAGTATGAATTTGTTGTGGGGAGCAGGGTTGAGATGCTCCGTTGCGGAATTGTAAGCTATGATGCTCTAGATGGTAGACAACATTTGACAGGCTTTCCAGTGGGGGACTCGTGTGACTGGTGGATATGTCGGACCAAACTATTACAATATAGCACTGCAATGTATGTTGATTTTTATTTTTTGTATTGTTTTTGTTATGAAAATGAAATAAAAAGCAATAAAAAAAAAAAAGTCCCCTCCCACACCATGTGAGTTGAGCCAGTATCCAGGATCTTGCCCCAGAGGACCCGGAAAAATTTGGGATTGTCAGTATTCGGGCCGTAACGAGACAAGCGTTATGAATTGAGCAACCAGTCTGCCCCATAGGATACTGTATCGGCCCTGCGGGTCAGCGTAGGACCCAACAGGGGTATAAGGGAGTGTGCGCTTGATTAAAATGACTATGCCACGTGCGTAGGTGGAGTATGAGGAGAAACATCGGTAGGTTGCCCAGCGGGATGCAAATGAGGTTGGGGTTGTGGGGCTAAGATGTGTCTCCTGGAGCATAGCGCAGTGTATATTGTGTCGGTCCAGGTAAGAAAGGATGTGGCGGCATTTGCGTAGGTCGCCCAGGCCTCTCACGTTCCACGTCAAGAGGTTGTATTTAGGGGGGCTAGGTCGATTCTCCATGGTGACATGGCGGGAGCGTTATAGTGAGCGTCAGGTATTTGTCAAGCAGGTCAGTTGCGTCAATTAAGCCTATGCGTCTCAAGTCAGCAGTAAGTGGCGATAAACAAATTCTTCCCCCTCCCCCCACCCACATCAGCAGCCCAATCCTGCTGTGTCGTGATTCCCTTCTTCCCTTCCCCAACGCCTCATGCTCCATGCTCCCAACGGGGGAGGGTGGACGCAGGGCTATGAACCTGATAAACCAGAGCAGAATAGGGGTTCCCTAAGTGGGTAGCGGCCAAAGGGCGGGCCAGAAACACCTCGCATCAGCGAGGGTGCTCGGGGGAGGATAGTGGAAAGTCTCATCTTGCCCAGAGTTCTGCAGTGTAGTCTTCGGGTGGGGCAGCGGCCATCACCCCCGCAGGAGAGGCCCAACAGGGGCCCAGCATCTTGACCATAATGAAGGGTGTTGCATTTCAATCAGTGGTCTGGTAGGATCGGCGACAGTGAAAGGTACCAAATAAAGGCCGCTGCAGACATCTTAAAGAGAGGCGTGCCCGTCATTCAACATCTGATGTGCCGCCATTTTCAGTGGATCGAGTGGAGGAGGAAGCACGATCCGTGGATTTCTTGGCTAAGGTTTTTATAAAGTCCTGGACGTGTTGGGGGTTGGTAAAGATGTGTTGCTTCCCTTGGTAGGTAACTTTGAGGCGCGCAGGAAAGAGCATGGCGTAGGCAATGTTCATTTGTTGAAGCTTTTTTTTCATTGGGCGGAATTTCCTGTACGTCTCTTGGACGGCCAGTGAACGGTGCGCTCTTCAACAATGAAGGCAGACGAGAAAGCTTCTCTACCAAATGTCGCGGTAAGCATGCGCTCCACATAGTCCTCCATTTTTCCCGTGGCGGTTGATTCCGGCACACCTAGGATCCGCAGGTTGTTGCGTCTCGAGCGAGATTCTAGGTCTTCATTTTTTGCGGCTATGACTCTCAAGACTTTTTCCATGTCGAGTGTTTTGTCTGCTGTCGTGGTGGAGGTGTCTTCCAAGTCGGAAATGCGGCGCTCCTTTTCTTTAATCCGTTCTTCGTGTTGTTCGCTTTTGTGCGTGAGAGTGTCCATGCGAGCGTTCATCGCATCCATTTTGGACTCTATGGAGGTCAGACTGGATTGCATTACAAGGAGGAGTTCTTTCAGGTCCTCCGTGGAAGTGGGTTGATCAGGAGTGGGGGCTCTGGGTTGCTCACCGTCCATATCCGCCTGCGTTCTTGCGGACTTGCAGGCCTCAAAGGTAACTTTGGGCTGCTTGCCGTCCGCTTTGCCCATGGCGACGACTGCGAGACAGGGGAAGGCAGGCGGTGGGTGTGCCTACTGGGTTGGTGTTTGAGGCCCCAAAGGCCGCAGCAGTGGCCGGGGCCTCGCGGGCCACCACAGGCAAGTTTGAATACCAGAAGATATGCAGTCTTTCGTAGCCTGTCTGTGAGTCCTGCGGAGGCGTTGTTGCGGGGGACTAGGATGTTGGGCTCCGCAGGTGGTGGTAGGCTGTTAGGTGGGTGAGAGTGAGATGCAGCGGCAGCCAGAGTGGGCTAGTGTCAGATCCTCCACCGCCCAGTGACAAGTGCAGATCTGCAGTTGATGAGGCGTATGGAAGGGGGCCGGTATGCGTAGAGGCCTAGGAGGGGGCCATGGATGGTCCCATTGAGGAAGGCAGCGGCCGCGCAGGTTCAGCAGTAAGCCGAGGGCGACAGCGGAGGAAGGTGGTTGGCGGGTATCGCTGGGCGGCAGGTCAGGCGAGGAGGCCCTGGAGAATGTCTGTTTGTCCGGAGGAGCGTGGAGGGCCGCAATGAGTCGGCAGACCGCAACAGCCAGTGAGCGCAAGGTCCTTGGTCGTGAGGGAGTTGCGCAGGGCCAAGCGAGGCAGGGAGGCCGGCAAAGGGGTGCAGGGCCCCAGGCCGTGAAGAGGATGTTGTCCCCGGGAGGGAGGCACGGCAGGCGCAGCAGTCTTTCAATCCGTGGCCGGGGGGGGGGAGGTCAGATTGTGCCGGTGCAGCAGTGCCTTTTCAAGTGGCCCCGGGGGGTCAGGCGGCAGCGGAGTAGAGCACAGTGGGGCCGGGGGCGTCTTCACAGGAGCCCGCCCAAGGGAACGGCGCGGTCCGGGTAGGTAGTGCAGGCCGCGGGGAAGCGGGCGTTGGGCGGCAACGGAGCGCAGCTGCCGCAGCGAGCGGACTCACCAGGCAAGTAGGCGTAGGGCTCCACGGCCCCCGGAGCAGGCAGGCCAGGCGGCGAAGACGTGCAGCAGGGAGAGGCGCAAGCCCTCCGTTTCGTAGTAGGCTGGTATAGGCCTCGCCAGGCCAGGGTCGCACTTTCCGCCACACAGAGCGAGCAGCGCCGCAGTGGCAGAAACTATTCCAGGCCGCACCTTCGGATCCACAGCGGTCTCCACAGCGCCCGACGGCAGCTCTCAGTGCAGGTCGTTCAAGCCAGAGAGGGGCCAAGGTGGAGCGCGGATTTCAAGCGCGTCCGCTCGGCCAGTGCGTCTCAGGACCACGCAGCCACCGGAGGGAATTCCGTGGGGCGACAGGCATCAGGGAAGGGCACAGGCTCCCAGGGGCACCGCATGCCAGTGCCGTCCACATCCGCCCCGGGCCGCCGCAGCAGGGCCCCCGACAGCAGTAATCGTCCTCCCGGCCCGAGAGGCCCCCGGGACCGTCAGCCGCACCAAGTAGCAATGTAAAAGCGGGACTATCGTGGGTCGAGGCCGCGGCGGCGATCTCAGATTGCCGCGACAGTGGCGGCCGCCATCTTAGGTCAGCAAGGCCGGGGAATGTGGAGGCGACTTATGTGGTCCGTGGTGTGATTTCTGCCGATATCTCCGCACCGGTGGATAGTAACTGGTTGCCGCTACCCCATCAGCAGTTCGTCTAGCGGTTGAGGGCAAGAGATGAGGAGGATGTTAAGCAGATTGTGCCCCGAGCTGCAGGAGCCTCACGTAAGTGCGGCCATCTTGCTTGGCGCCCTCTAGCGTCCCCCGCCCACTCGTCCTTCTTACATACTCAAAATGCTTATGGTAACAGTAGAGCATGATGCATCCTCTTCACAGCACCATCCTATAAGCATGACTACGTAGGACAGTCTGGTGTGAGGAAGGGCATGTCAGGGTGTCTCAAAAATGTGTCAGCACTTAGCCCATACAACAGTCAGTATACCAAAGGTAGTGTACTCGGTGAGGGTCACCAGCCCTATTCACTCCTAATCACCTATGCGAGTGATATACACCCTCCAAATTGCACGTACACTGTGCAAAAACTGGCATCTCGTTTTGTCACCATACGTGTAAATGCGATAAACTGTGGCCGCGAACTCAGTCTGCATATGGTGTGACTGGCGTCTTGCACTATGGCGTTATCTCTCTGAATAGAATTAATATAACGTACATAATGCGGAAACCTTTTTATTGAGCAGAGTGACAAATTACATGGTCCTGAGGAATGCCAAGAACCGTTTAGGTCTAACAAGGCAGAAACATGTTGACCAGATACTAATAGGGACCATCCATATCCCTATTTCTCACTTAGCTGTTTTTAATCTATTCACTGGGGACACTAATAAAGGACTGACTTTGTCATCCAGAAGATAGTTTTAAATCACTTTCTCGTTTCTTTGCACTCTGCCCCTCACTCGACCTACATTGGATGACTCAAAACACCTCACGCTCCTCTCCTGCGGGACAGTTGTAGCCCGCACTGGGTGCCTTGCGGTCCCAGTGTGCAAGAGGGAACCCAAAGATGAAGCATGTCACCTTCGGGTGAGTGAGGGTTCTCGTCTTAACACTTGGGTGCGTCTGTCTCCTCACCTTCACAGAGAATAATTGTTTTATAGTGTAGATACAGCATCCGGTTACCTTTATGTGAGTATTAAGGTCTTTAAGAGGGCAATCACTTTAAAGTAAATAGAGTACAATCTCTTTTTTTGATGAGGTTTTTAAAAACAAGCATTTGCAATGCAATAGGTCTCACATTTGCGAGAGTTTGAGCTATTGGCATTGCAAATGACAATGCCTTTTATTTATGTGTTGGTTTTTAAAGCATAAATAAAAGGCATTGCAATTTACAATGCCAATAGCTTAAACTCTTGCAAATGCGAGACCTATTGCATTGCAAATGGTTGTTTCTAAAAGCGCCCCATGCCGTGCTTTCATTTTAATGTCGGCCACGCCCCTTTATTTACACGACCCGCGTCAAGTTGACAAATGTGTTTTTTTTTTTGTAAAAGTGCCCCATACCGCGCTCTCACTTTAATGTCGACCACACCCATTTCTTTAGACCCGGCTCGTGTGAAGAAAGGTGCATGGCAGATATTAAAGTGAAAGCGCGGTATGGAGCGCTTTAAAAAAAAAAAAAAAAAAAGCATTTGTTAAGCAGCATAGCGCGTGCAGAAGTGCAGAGCCGTACAGGGAGCACTTTTCAAGTAAAGCGCAGCATCCATGATCGGCCCCACGTTGTCATGAAACAGGGTGGGTTAGGGAGAGCCTGTCGTGCTGCAACAGCAGCTAGAATAGACATTAAAGAAAATAGTGCTCACAGACTATAGATAAAACAGACCGCGTAACAACATAAGTAAAAAGTCCAGTCCTTATGGGAGGTTACAAATGCAGACAAGGCAGTACTGAGGAAGGTCTACTAAGCCTATTCATGAATCAAAAGCAACCATTTAGAAAGGACAGTAACAGGAGCCAATTGAAAAGATGGGAAGAAAATGGCCGGAGCTGCAAGTCTATACCTGAATACAGCATGCCTCGCAGAGCTTGCGCTGCCCAGGCTCGACCTAAAAATAGGCAGTTTCTGTAATAGATTTCATTTGATTTAAATTTGCAAAAATTAAACTGAAATAAAAGAATATTAAAAATAATGTGTGAACGATACGAGTCAATTGTGATCTGTGCCCTCTGTATATGTACAAAAAATAAAACCACCATTCTGCACCCATGGATAGTTTCCTGGGGATAGAGATCAATAAATACAGTTTATATAACTAGAGTTAGGAAGTGAATGGGGAAGGAGATTTCCTGATAGTTTGGAATAGAGAAAGCCTGGACGATTTACGCTTTCCTGCATTTAAAGTAGAAGCATTGGCAAGGGTAGGCCAGTGTTGTCAAAAATAACAAGAAGGTTAAAGTGATAAAAAACTGTTTAAGGAGGACAAAGTGCTACTGCCCTTTTTAAAACCTACACCTCCCCATTGCATCTCAAACAGATTACTTCCATTCCAAAAAGGAAACAAAATGACTGCTGAGTGTTTGGTTTTTAAAAGGAAAACAATGAAATACTGCAACAAAACAAAAGAATGCAGCGTGCGAGTGATTTGCAATCCAGACATTTTTTCAAGAATATTCATGTTTAACATAGATGTTCATTCAGATAATAAACATGCCACATCTAGCAGAGTGTACATCACACACCTTTGACCTCCCTAAAAGCATTGCTGAGTTGCCCCCTTCTGTCTCAAAGTGTGTGTGTGTGGGGGGTGTTGCAAACAGAAGGTAGCAGAAGGAATACAGACAGGAAGGGTGTGGGGAAGCAAAACTGAGGGTGCAGGTGTGGGGAGTCGAAAATGATGGTGCGGCGGGGAAGGGGCAGGGAGGGCATAGGGAAGCAAACGATAGACAGAGCAATGTGGCGTGCAGAGGGAGAAAAGTAAATGAGCGAGAGCAACGTTAAGCTGGGGGTGAAAGCACACCCTTTACAGGTAATCTGAGCCAAGAAGCAAAGCGCAGCGGGCTGCCAATTTGGAACTGGAGAACTGCTCAGTAAAGCGCTCCAATACCCTTTCGGTCGGGTTCGCGGGAGAGTGTGTCCAGAGAGACATTAGCAGCCAAACAGTTTTTCTTTTTTGGATCCATTTCACAGAGGAACAAATTGAGAAAAGAGGGTAAGAGCCTTTTGTTGAAGTCATGGTCTTTAGCAAGTGAGCGAAGGAGCAAACCTACAGCATACTGATGTTTAACATAGATGGTCCGTCAGAAAAAAAACATGCGAGATCTAGCAGAATTTACATCACGCACCTTTGACCTCCCAAAGGCATCGCTGAGTTCCCCCCTTCTGTCTCCCATGGCCCCTGAAGAGCTCCCCGTTTGCTACGAGTTAAACAAGCTAGTGGTCATAACTGCACATGAGAGACCCTCCTGCAGTAAAAGAAACTCATTAAAGAAAATGGTGCGCACAGACTAAATAAGATGTACCGTGTAACAACCGAAGTTAAGGGGCCAGTCCTCATGGGAGGTTACAACTGAAGACAAGGCAGTACTAAGAAGGGACTAACAAGCCTATTAAGGAATCAAAAGCCAGCATTTACGAAGGACAATGACACAAGCCAATGAAAAATATGGGCAGAGAGTGGGTGGGGCTTAAAGTCCATACTCCAATACAGCATGGCCGCAGAGCAGCACATGCGCTGCCCAGGCTCGACCTAAAAAAGGAAGAGCCCACATAAAGGTCTATGGAGATATTTTGTTTGCTTGGGCGACTGCCACTGTATAACATATTACACAGAGGCGGTCACCACTGTGTAGTTATAGTTCGCTCTAAGTTTCCATAAGAAGAGAGTTTTTTTTGTTTTGATATTAACTTTGGAGCCATTTGATGAATCTTTATGAAAGAATGCTTTTAGTGATTCAGTGTAAATATGTTTAGCCGTTTTTGAGAAATTTCCATTTAAAGAGGGGTTCAGGGTGGGCTTGAAGGGGTTAAAATATTTGTTATATCTGGACAGCTGGTTCTGCTGGATACTGTAGGCAGTGATCCCCACTGCGCATGGCCTACACAATGACAGTCGGCACAAGATCTTGCTAGGACCTGACCCCAATTTATTATTTTTTAAAATCTTTTTGTGGCACCTCAGATGCCGCCATGCTAGGTACCGTGGTACCAGTGCCTTGAAAGAAATATTCTCTTTATTTGTCTTAAACTGGGGTCCCTTTGGAGCATCTCCACATGGCCCTGGTGGCTTTTTCAATTTTTTTCCTATACCCGGGGACTGACTCCACATGTCCTGTAATGGCAGTCGCAACATTTTGTTCTGAGATGCAGCAAGCCAATTTGATCACTCCTACTGGCACTGTAGTACCCAAATGTCCAACGGAAGAAAAAGTTTCCTCAGCAATCACAAGGGCTTTTAAAAAAAATGTTGGTCAGTGGGAATACTGCAGGACCAACCTGCCCAGATATACCTACCACTTTCTGAGTGATAATCCCTACATGCCCAAACTGAGCCACTTTTTAAACACAAATTTCGGCTGAATGGGTTTACACTCAAACAGTAGTGGAGATAAAGCTCACTTGCTATGCTCACTTTGCACAATAGAAAGCTGGTATTTGCGAACTGCATATTCACCCCCAGGGGCTTGTTGATAGTAACAAATGTCTATTATTACCAACTAAATGGTACTAGTTTTATTAAACTCTGAAGGATGAAAGGCTGAGTGGGTGTGCCAGGATTCAAACCTGTGACCATAGTTTAAAAAGATCCTTGGAATAAATACCGTAGTCCACTGAGATAAAATACTCAAAATGAACACTGTAGAAACGTTTTTCCTGTATGATAATTTTTATATCACCTACATACAATTTAGAGTTTATAAATACTTTGTGGACTATTCACAAACTGCATTTTGCACTATATTTAGAAGTACTACAATAGTACTACTAAAATACTGCAAAATGCTATTCATCAACCTACGTGGTGGAGGTTCCGCCCCTGCCTCTCCTAGCTTTTTTTTCCCTGTGCGTAGATATCCATCCCAACTTCTTTTTTTGTAAATGTGGGAAGGACAGAGGTGAGTGGCCGCAAAACATGGAATACTTACTACAAAATGGCTACAAAATTGGGAGGGGTTAAGGGAGGAGTAAGAAGGGGTTAGTAAATAGAATTATATAACGGGGTTAAAGATGTAAATACATTTTAATTAATGTAGAAAAGTATCTAAAATTACACATACATTTTAAGTTAACATTTTAATAACCTTTTTAAATAAAAAGAATTTAATGTTCAGTAAAATACAATTAAATAATTTTTAATTAATTCTATACATCACTTAATTTTTAAATACTGTTTTTGTTACTTTAGGTGGAATATTTAAACTTCAGAAAATGCTAATGTAATATATTAAAAATAATTTACATTTTAAATTAGGTTACTAACCCAGCAACTTTTATAATATTGTTATACAATTAAAATAAATATAGAAAATTATTTAGCAATAAAAAAATGTCTTTTTTTTTAAGTTACATACAATTTAACACTCTTCAATATATTTTACCACGGAGATCTCCACCTACATAATCATTACATTCATTTAAATATATTTCATTCAATAAAAATTACTTTTTTTTAAATCCCACCCAAAATAAAGTTTGTATTTACCCATGGATTACTAAGAAGACAGAACGCCATTAGTACAGGCTAGAACAATAATTCTACCGCTACCTGCTGTTAGCAAGGGTTAAGCCGTAGTTTTAAAATATTGTTATTTTATTGTGTCTTTTAATAGCAATGAAATTGTACCTTTTTTAACGAGACCACTTTGCACTTTGTCAGCGTATTTTGCACGTACTTTTTGAAGGAGTGGAAACAGCACCTTTTGCTCCCTGTGATCCCCCGGTCCACGCAGTCATTAGCGGGTTGTTTGTTGTGGAGGGTGATCGCGGGGTATTTAAAATAAAAAAAGGGTGACTCTCTTCCTGGCAGGGCCACGCTTAACCGCCATCTTGTGAAAGGAACGGTCTAGTCTTTCCGCTCCCAAACCAAGCCGGGCATTATAAAAGGAGGATATGGCGCGTGCGCGCCGTTGGCGTGCCAGGGGCAAGCCCGTCTGCGCCTGGACCGCGACCAGTGCCGGAACCCCTGGTCCTGTGGCATCAAAACCCACCAACGCCATCAGGTATTCTGGCGAGAAACTATTAGCGCTAAGACAATGTAACTCCAACAATGCCCCCTATCTCCCCTATCAGGGTAACACTACTGACCAAGTTAGATGGTCCCCTGATAGTCATACACCAGAACGTACCGGACCACCTGAGCATACAGAATCAATTAGGTCCCCTCCAACAAATAAAAGTAGCATCCAGTGCCTACTCCTAAACACTAGATCTCTGGTGAAACATCAGTTAGATTTCCACGATCTTGTTCTAACGCTAAATTCAGATGTGGCATTCATAACAGAAACGTGGGCGGATGACAGCTCCGGCCCGGATATTGTTGCGGCTACACCCCCTGGGTATGCCACTTTCAGATTAGATAGGCAAATTAAAAGAGGAGAAGGACTGGCAATCCTTTATCGAGACAACTATAATACCAGATTCGAACCACTAGTCACAGTGGGCTTCGAAGCAATGACTTTCACGATTGAGCCGCCAGACTCATCAGTTATAAAAGGAATTTTAGTTTATCGCCCTCCAGGAGACAGGAACAGTTTCATTGATAAACTCTGCACTGTGATGGAAACTCTAATAATCAATGAGAACTTCACGGTGTTGGGAGATTTTAATTTCCATTTGGAAAAAACAGATGACCCTAACTCGCTAAGATTTATTGATGTAATGGACTCATTTGGACTGCCTCTAGTTACCAAGGGTCCAACACACAAGGCCGGACATATGTTGGATGGTATATTTTCCAACTGGGAGGACATTGTGGTATCACCGTCCCTCCCAATGACCTGGTCGGACCACTGGGCGGTCAACTGGCTTATGATGACTAAAACAGTCCCCCAGCATACACCAACAATACAACAAACCACCGGTAGAGCTTGGCAGATGAACTTGAAGAGGCGATCTGCCACCCCATGTCAACTGGAGAACAATGTGGATCATAATGTTGAGATTCTCTCTCGCTGGCTTAATACTGCGCTGGATAAGATAACACCCATCATTAGCAAAACAGTAAAAAGAAAGGTGTCCCAACCCTGGTATAATGAGAATCTGAGACTATCAAGACAGGAATGTCGTAGACAGGAACAAAGATGGAGAAAAAACTATGAGGCAGAGGAGAAAATCACATAAAGCCAAACTTGCAAGGCATAAGAAAGATATCATAGAAGCAAAAACAGATTATTTCACTAAGCACATAAAAATTGCTTGCGATACTAATAAAACCCTTTTCTCGGTTATCAATAAGTTGGTCAAACCTAATAAGGCTAGTCATACGGAATCAAATCAAGACTTTTGCGATCTATTGGCCAATTTTTTTCAAGAGAAGGTGGTCAATATCTATGACAAATTTGCGGATAACACTCAGATTAAGCATACATCTGATACTAGAAAAAACAAATAGCCTTTCTACGTTTATGAACCCCTCGGAGGACCAATTAAAAGACCTTATCCTTTCAATTAAGTCTGGCTCCCCATACGACCCCTGCCCGCCTAGCATAATGCATCTGATACCCACCCAACTGGCAGTGCATTTGGGGCAAATTATTAATAAAGTGTTCTCTAGCGGAATCTTTCCCGCCCAATGGAAACGTACCTCAATTCTTCCACTCTTAAAAAAAGACAACCTGGACAGCACTGAACCCAGCAATTACCGCCCTATTGCAAGATTCCCTTTTGCCGCCAAATGTATAGAAAAATTAATGAACAAACAAATCACAGAACACATTGAAACAAACTCATTGCTAGATGAAACACAACATGGTTTCAGGAAGTATCATAGTACTGAATCTGCCCTTATCATAGCAACTGAGGATATCCGAGTAATTCTTGATGGAGGTGGATCAGCTGCCTTGGTGCTGCTTGACCTCTCGGCGGCCTTTGACACGGTCAGCCATGAGATTTTGGCTGACCGTCTCCAGGAGGCAGGAGTAAAAGGCACAGCATTTGAGCTTTTAAAATCATTTTTAATAAATCGACAGCAAAATGTAGCAATGGGGTCAGCAATCTCCAAGCAGTTCTCCCTACCATGTGGAGTCCCTCAGGGCTCAGCCCTGAGCCCCACACTTTTTAACTTATATGTAGCGCCACTAGCCCAGATTATAAAAGAGGCGGGCTTCTCCCTAGCTTCATACGCTGACGACACACAAATTGTGGTGTCCCTAACAAACGGGGAAAAGAACCCGGGTGAGGCTTTTAGTGCATGTATGAAGAATGTGAGTGATTGGATGGATGGAAACTGTCTGAATTTGAATGCATCAAAAACGGAGGTTATTATCTTTGGCAACAAACCCTCCCTCTGGACGCCCGACTGGTGGCCACCAGTACTGGATGTGCTGCCCGCACCCTCTACCAAAACAAAGGACTTGGGCATCATCATAGACAAAGAACTTAAATTTAAAGAACAAATTAGCAAAATCACATCTGTTTCCTTTTGTGCCATAAGACTAATCAATAAAATTAAGAAATACATACCAGGGGAACTCCTGAAAACAGTGACCCTGGCTATGGTCCTCTCACGTATAGACTATTGCAATAGCCTTTATCTTACCCTCAACTCGGGTCTGGTCAACAGGCTCCAGATCGTACAAAATGCGGCAGCCCGTCTCATTTTAAAGATCCCTAAAAAGGTATCAGCAAGAGAAGCTATAAAAAAACTGCACTGGCTACCGGTTAGGCAGAGATGTAAGTTTAAAGCCCTCTGTCTGGCTTTTAAATCTTTGCACGGTCAAGGACCAGTGCAGTTTAGGAGCAAACTAAAGTGGTACGTCCCCAACAGAACCTTACGGTCAGGATTGGCTAGGAACGTGGTAGTTACTCCTTTCAAGAAGGCTACCTGGGTAGGAGCCTCTTCAGATCAACAGCGATGCTTAGGAACAAATTACCTATTACCCTAAAAACAGCTTCATCCCTGCTGAGTTTCAGGAAAAGCTTAAAAACGTGGCTATTTACACAGACTGCATGAACCAAATAATTTTTTCTTTTGCTTGTCCCCAGCACTAATGTCCCTTCTGTCCTCAGTCGTTATAGTGCCAAGACGCCTTCGGGCAGTAGCTGCGCTTTATAAATCCGATTTACAATTACAATGTATTAAAAAGTACAAAAGAGAGATATATAATTAATTACATTTAAAAATATTGTTGCATTCATGTTTACATTTAAAAGGTCATCATTAAACAATATTTATTTTTAAAATTTGTAAAACATTTCAACATTTAATTAACTATATCCAAGTGTAAAAATCATTTATTTTAATTTAATATAATTTACTATGGGGTTCTATTTTAAATCCCTGAAATGATTTTTTTCTATTGGAGGTTGTTGCAGTATCAGGTGCTGGCCATGTTAGTGATGAACTTATTACTGCTCCGTTTGGTTGTAGTAACTTTACACTCGTAAATTAGGCTCTACCTTTCAGGGGTTGGATACATGCAAGCCCTACACTTTTGAGCAACTTTACACTTGTAAATGGTGGATAGCCAAAAGTAGTAAAGTTACTCAAAAGTGTAAGAGTAAACTTACCTATGTAGATATGCTCATGCGGAAGTTTACCTCTGTGAATAGGCCCCTTTGAATTTAATGTTGAAACAGTATAAAACATCCTAAAAATGTAAACTGATTTACAATTTATTTTAAAAAATCAAACTTTTGAACAAAAATGTAATTTTCAAAAAGTCATTAAAGGTGAATTGAATTAGCAGATCCAACTATTTAAAATACTCTAACGATATTTCAGAAAGTTCTAAACCCCAAAAATGTTGATAATCTAAAATTGTTATATAAAAGGGTGAAAAATGCAGCAATATTTTAACTCTAGATTCAGGCAAGAACTAGATCTTCTGTTGAAACCTGGTCTGGGTTTTTTCATGGACAACTTGTTAGGTTCCCTAGATGTAGTATGCTCAGCACAGACCCTGACAACATACAATCTGGAAAAATACAGGCATGAGAAACCAGAGCAAATAGTTTCAAGACAGATCTGTTATGTGGCACTAGCCACACTGGAGCCTGACAATATAAAGACATAGGAGCTGCATAAACAGGCATCTGGCACTAGCATTGACACAACTTCTTCACTTACACTACAGTTTTAACTCGGCTGTCTGTCCCAACACTTTTGTTTTCTCCCTCCTCAGCGCACTTGGGGCACTATTACGATGTCGTTGGTCGGCGGTTATGCATACCTAATTACAATGGGACCGCACATCATGTGGTCGCAAACTCCCATTTCCCTATGGGAGCTTGTGCTGCGGCCGTAAACCGGCCGTAGCACAAGCTCCCATACAGAAATGAGAGTTTGTGTGAATCCCTGCACCGGGTGGCAGGCACCTCATGGTGCCTGCCACTCTGTGAAGGGATTCACAGGGGGCACCATAGGTGCCCCCTCAGCCCCCAACTGGAGGCCGCAGGGTAAAGGGGGCCCTGCTTGTGGCCCCCAATGTCGCTTTCCATGTCAGAAAGCCCGACATGGAAAGCCTGTCAGAAACAGACATCGTAATCCCAACGGCGGAAACGCAGTCTATTGGGATTACGTACCAGTCTCCGACTGGCTGACAGGCTCCTTGAGGCTGTCGGAATCCAGACGGAATGACCGGCTGGTTTCAGTTTCGACCGCCTGCATTGTAATGCGGCAGTCGAAACTGGATCCGCAATGAGGGTCGGAGGCCTTCCGACCCTCACTGTAATCAGGACCTTGGTCTTTAGCATTCCAGTAAGTTTGGTACTAACTTTGCACTACTTAGTTTTGTCTCTCTTTTCTAGTCTGTCTCTCTACCAGTGGTGCAGTGTTTTTATATCCTATTTCAGCTGTTCGAGAGGATCTTTGGTATGGCTGTAAGGCTAGTGACAGTTGGCCTTCACTCCGCACTGAGTAAGTCATATGCCGAAATACTTGTGGTAAGTCAAAAGTACATTGTTACCATAATTTCCTTGCTTACTGTAGTCTTTTCTTCTAAGTCAGGAAGTCACTGTACCTTGATTACCTTCCAATACACTGTGCCGCAACCTTTGGTTGTGTCATTCCAGCCCAGTTCTTCCATCTAACCACCAGTAGTAGCAAGCTCTAGAGAGTTTGTTCACTCTCTTCTCCCCCTGCAATCGGGCATTTTTCACAAGCTGATAGGTTAGTAGAGAAAGTGCATGTACCCGTAAGTGGAGGAGGGACTGGCCTTAACATATTGAGTTCAGGTCATGACACAAGTGAGATGATGGTTAAAAAAATTATTTCATAACTTCCATCACTGAAGAAAATGGCTCAAGTAACAATTTGCATAATTAAATAAAACCCCTTTAAATGTGGGGGTGTCTGTGGTGCAATCTCAAAACATTAGAAAGTAAAGTACTCTACATTCCATATTAGCTTTATCAAGTCACATGATGGCTGTATGTTACAACTTCTTACAGTGCTGGACACTTCCAACTTTGCTATGCTTTTAAAAACATATCATGACATCTACATCACAATCCATATTTTTGCGTATTACCTGCATCTGCCACAAGAAACCTGATAAAATCAAACATAGCGAGCCTGCGTTCTACTAAGCAATGTTTTAATGAGATTGACGGATAGGTTAAGACAGATGGAACAAATGAATTAATAATGTTGGTTTGTCTTTGATGAGTAAGCACATTTTATTTGTGAAGTCAGACAGATGGATCTTTAAGATTCACAACTTAAGAATGCACATGTGCTTCTTAATGATCAGTATGACTTTGGCATCTGAATATGTTTGACAAATGAGCGTTCATGTAGAGCATGTTTAATACAATCATTGGTGTGTGTCTACAATTTTGATTGCGCAATGTACAATACATTAGGACAAGCAAAATGACAAGGTTTCTACCACAGTGTTCCAGAAGTCCCATTAACATCAACATTTACGAACATAATACATTGAAAATGGTAGTGTTTTATCTTTTTCAATATATGTACAAACACTATAAAAAATTCATAGTGAATTAAGATTGAATACTTCTTGCCCTGCTAAATTATTGAGGAAGCAGAGGCAACTTTGGTCTAGACTTTGTGTTTTTACAATACTTTTGACTGGAAAAGTTGACATTGCACATTTCACAACAGAGAATACAAAACAAACAGAAATGCAGAGACTATGATCTATTACTCCTACTTTCAATTTACAAGAATTAATACAATTTGGTTTCTAGGATCATTACCCCTCAGTAAGAAAGCCAGCGATAAAGAAAAACCAAGAAACGATTTAAAATGAATTTACACAGAATTCAAATGATTATTTAGCAGTGGATATAAGCAGATTATTTTTTCCTTTGTGGTGGTGGTGGTCAGGAATGTGGGAAGAGGGAGGGCAAAAGACCTTTCTAATTGCAATTTGGATTACAGTATTATACACGGTTTCTTATCCTTGAAAGGGTTTTCTGAAGTTGGGATTCCCATTAGCAAAGGGTCATTCTTGGCATGTTCGTCACAGTAGCGCATTAGATCTGCGGATGCTTTGGAAATCTGAAAAATAAAACAAAATGCCATCCATAATTAGTCTTTAAAATGCTATGGTTAACACACACACACACACACACACACACACACACACACACACACACACACACACACCTGCAGTCAAACACATTTTGACAGCCACACCCCAGAAGTAAAAATATTACAAGAAGATTTCTGACTGTGTCAAACAGAAACAGGACTTAAGATCATCTGAATTATCAGTATAGGAACAATATTATGTAATTGCAAAGACAATGGTTTTAAAAAGAAACAATAAAATGTTTGGGACAACTTCACTCTCACTCTTTAACCACTTTCCCATTTGTTCTGTTTTGTCTACATGAGTATGTGGCTATGTAGAAAATAAGGATGATACTTTCATGTTTCACACACATGCCACTTATAATTGTGTACGAATTTAACAGCAATACTATTTATTAGTAAAGAGAATGCCTCTGTTTAACATGCATTTAAATGTGCACGTTTTACTTTTATTCCGAAATAAACAGAGTTGCGAAAAATACAGATGTAATGCTTAATAACATCTCATATCCAACAAAGTACCTAATATATTTAGAAAAAAGGAAATTGGGATATAAATTCGCGAATTGTGTTAGAATTACTTAACCCTTTCGGTGCTCATGACGGCCTGGAGCCGTCATGATGCACAGTGGGCGTGTGCTCATGACGGCTCCAGGCGTCATGGCACCCACCCACGGGGGAAGCGCCGGCGCTCCCCCCGTGGGACGCCGATCTAGGTGTTTTCACCGGGGAAGCCAGGGGAAGCCCTTCCCCTGCCTCCCCCCGGACCCCTCTCCACGTCATTGGAGGTTTCCCTTTCTTCCCCGACGCGCTGGAAGCCATTTGCTTCCAGCGCTTTGGGGAACACAGAGGTAAGTTTTTCCTCTGGGGAGGGGGGGATTTTAGCAAAAGAGGAATCGGGGGAAAGTAAAGGGTTTTCCTTTCCCCTAATGCTTCTTTTGTGCATTCCTGCTGCACGATCGTGGAGCAGGAATGCCCACTAGAGCCAGGGATTTTTTTTTATTTTTAATAAATCGGCAATTGATTTACTGTTTGGGGGAGCGGCCCCTTAGGCAAGGGTCGCTCCCCTTATTGGGGCATACTTTATTGGCTTTGTCTGCCCCCCTGGGGGGGCAGATTCATGTATATTTTTTTTTAAATTGGCACACTGGACCACGAGTCCATTTTTTGTGGGGAGTGGCCCCTTGGGCAAGGGTCACTCCCTTTGGGGGTATGTTTATGGGGGCAGATCTTGCCATTTTTTTTAATCTAGGGCCCACTAGGCCACCAGGGAATTGTTTTTGGGAGAGTGACCCCTTGGGCAAGGGTCGCTCTCCTTTGGGGGCTGGGTCGCTCTCCTTTGGGGGCTGTGTCTCCCTATGTTTGGCCCACTAGACCACCAAGGATTTGTTTGTGGGGAGTGGCCCCTTGGACAAGGGTCGCTCCCCTTATGGGGGCAATGTTTTTTGGCTTTGTCTGCCCCCCCGGGAGGCAGATTTTGCCATTTTTTTTAAAGTAGCCCACTGGACCACCAGGGAATACTTTGTGGGGAGTGGCCTTCGGGGGCTATGTTTTTGGCTGTCTGCCCCCATTGGGGGGGGCAGATCCCGCCTTTTTTTTAAATCTAGGGCCACTAGGCCACCAGGGGGTTTTTGGGGGGGGGAGTGACCCCTTGGGCAAGGGTCGCTCTCCTCTGGGGGCTGGGGCTTGTCATGTTTGGGCCCACTAGACCACCAGGGATTTGTTTGTGCGGAGTGGCCCCTTGGGCAAGGGTCGCTCCCCTTTATGGGAGGATGATTGTGGCCACTTCTGTCCTCTTTGGTTGGCAGATCAGCAGTATGTTTTTTAGGCCCATCCGCCCCCAAGGGGGGCAGAAGCCACTAGACAACAGAGGTTTTTAAATTGGGGAGTGGCTTCAAGGGCAAGGGTTGCTCCCCTTTTACAGGGGTGAATATTTTATTTATACTCTTAGGCCCACCTACCCCTTAGCTTAGCTGGTGGATTGTGTGTGGACTGGTGCATTATTTGAATATGTGATTGTAATGGTTTATTTTCTCCTTTTTATTCTAGTGTAAAGCTTTTGATTCCTGTTTGCGGTTTTGGCAGTGGTTGTTCTGCAGTTTTGCGTAATTGCATTTATTTGGTAAGAAAAACATTTTTGTTCCGTTTACTCCAAATGAGTATTATTGTCATGCATGAATGAATTTTTTTGTAAGTGGTGTCATAATGGCAGCATATTTGTTAGTGTTCAGAGCATGAAATTCTTTAGAATGTGTTTTGCATTGTCTTATGTGTAATTTTTTTTCTTTTTCTTTTTTAGTGGGATATTGTTGATCCTTACTGTGTCTGTGCAGAGTAGGTGGTGGTGAGTCTAGCTGCTTCTGTCAAGTGAGTGGTATAGTGTTGGAGTATATAGGTCTTTGTGATAAAGCTACATTTTGTTTATTTCTTTTTTTTACAAAGGGTTTGTTGTTGTTGACTTGTTTGACAAGTTATCTTTATTAGTAAGCATTATGGCTAGCCGTAGAATGACTGCTCAGCAGGTGGTTGGTATGCTTCTTGAATCTTCCTCTGAGCAGGATTATGAGACTGACAGTGCGTCTGAGGGAGAGGAGGGAGGGAAGATTCAGGCAGTGAGTTTTCTCTCCACATGGAATCATCGGATGATGAAGGTACTCTCAGTGCGGATGAAGCTACTCTCGGTGTGGATGAAGCTACTCTCAGTGCGGATGAAGTGCCTGTTTTAGAGGAGGATACTGCTGTGCCGATGGTGCAAGAGGCATCTGGATTGCAGCCTGAGGCTGCTAGGCTTCCTACTGGAAGTGCTGGACTCTGGGTTGATCCAAACATGGTGCAGCCGGTGTTGCCTGCCTTTAGTGGTGATGCAGGGTGTAGAGTGGATTGTGAACATTTTTTGCCTATACAGTTTTTTCAGTTGTTTATGGATGATGTATTTTTGGGTGAGATTGTTGAGCAGACAAACGTAGGCCCCACTCTAGAGCTACCCGGTGGACTCCCACAAATCTGGAAGAGATGAAGAAGTTTTTGGGTTTGACTTTATTGATGGGTTTGATAAGGAAGCCGTCCATGGCTTCATATTGGTCTACCAGTCCTTTGATGGCAACGGCCATATTTCCTGCAATTATGACTCGTGATCGGTATTTACTTTTGCTTCGGATGCTGCATTTTGTTAATGCTTTGGCGTTGGCACGAGATCACCCTGACTGTGACCGTCTTTTTAAGATTCGGCCTGTTCTTGATCACTTTGTAGATCGATTTTCAGAGATCTATACTCCAGGGAAAGAAATATCTATTGATGAGTCTTTGGTCCTGTTCAAGGGCCGTTTGGTTTTTAGGCAGTACATTCCTAGCAAGAGGGCACGCTATGGAATTAAGCTGTATATGTTGTCTGAGAGTAGGACAGGATATGTTTTTAATTTCCGTGTGTACACTGGTAGGGATTCCACTATTGACCCCCTGGTTGTCCGTCCACTTTTGGAGTTTCAGAGAAAATTGTGTGGGATCTTGCTAGAGGACTGTTTAACAGAGGCCACCATTTGTACCTTGATAACTTCTACACTGCTGTGCAATTGTTTAAGGAATTGTTCAAAGTGGACACTTTTGCTTGTAGCACAATCCGCTCTAACCGTAAAGGTTATCCAAAAGAGCTTGTTTGTAAAAAACTTCAGAGGGGAAAGTGCAGTTCCTTGCGTAGTGATGAACTACTAGCTGTGAAATTTGTGGACAGGAGGGATGTGTACATGCTGACTACCATCCATGATGAGAGTACTTCAGCTGTGGCTGTTTGGGGTCAGATTGCTGAAGTGCGCAAAACTGTGTGCATTTTAGATTACAATAAGCACATGGGTGGTGTTGATAGAGTAGATCAGAGGTTGGAACCTTACACTGCTATTCGTAAGGCTTACGTTTGGTATAAGAAGTTGGCCATCCATCTCTTCAATTTAGCAACTTTCAATGCTTTTGTTGTGTTCAAGGAGTGTTCTCCTGCGTCAAAGTTGACTTTTGTTCAGTTTCAGCAGTCTGTGATAGGCAGCCTTGTTGTTGTGGAACAGGCAAGTGTTCCTAGAGTTGGAGTGGTGGAGGATGTGGCTCGATTGAAAGATCGCCACTTTCCTGATCACATTCCTCCCACACCCTCAAAAGACTTTCCCACTAGGAGATGTAGAGTCTGTTGGCGAAGAGGTACGCGGAAGGAGACTCGTATGTACTGCCCCGAGTGTCCTTCTAACCCTGGGCTGTGTGTGCCTGCTTGTTTTAGAACGTACCACACGCAAAAGAATTATTGGGAGCATCCATGAGTGGTAAAGTGAACTGCCTGGTCTGTATTGTTTAAAAATGTTTGTTCTGTTTGAAGGTTGGCATTAGTGCAATGTATTTAGTTTCAGATTTTGTGTTAGTAGATTTGTATCTATTTGCAATTTGTTTGTGTTTTCTTTTTTGTATAAAAAAATCCTAAATGTGATGGCGGTGTGTGTAGGCTGGCGCTTGGCTGGTGGTGTGCTTGGACTGGCGCTTGGCTGGCGGTGTGCGTGGACTGGCGCTTGGCTGGCGGTGTGCGTGGACTGGCGCTTGGCTGGCGGTGTGCGTGGTCTGGTGCTTTGTTGGCGGTGTGCGTGGATTGGCGCTTGGCTGGCGGTGTGCGTGGACTGGCGCTTGGCTGGCGGTGTGCATGGACTGGCGCTCGGCTGGCGGTGTGTGAGTAGTGACTTGCTGCTGGTCACTACACACACTGCTAGCTAAACGCCACTCCACGCAATCCTTGAGCTGGTGTGGTTGCTGTGTCAGGAATGTGGGCGTGTGAAAGTGATGGGCCCTTGAATGGCGCTGTCTGCTGGTGTGAGTGTTGTAATGTGCTGGACCCGCGGCTGGCGGTGTGAATGGTTTTGTATGTGTCTCACGTATGAAAGGTGTATGAATGGCCTGTAAAGCGGTTGGTGCCTTGTCGTGGCTTTACAGCTCACGAGCTGTGAGTCAATGGTTCAGTTTCTCGTCCTTTCAATTATTAACAGTGCATTTCATTTTTGTGAAATCTCTGGTTAATACAACTGTATATACTGACCCATCACTCACCCTCGTGCCAAATCCAACCAGTATGTCTGTGTGCTTGAAGAATAGGTGGTTGTGCAGAAATATTTGTCTTTTCTGTCTTTCTCAAGCAGGGTGTACCTTGTCCCTTTTTGTGAGTGTTGTAATGTGTTGGTTTCGTGCCTGGTGGTGTGAATGGTCTTGTGTGTATCACGTATGAAAGGTGTGTGAATGGCCTGTAAAGCGGTTGGTGCCTTGCCGTGGCTTTACAGCTCACGAGCTGCGAGTCACTGGTTCAGTTTTTTGTCCGTTTAATTATTGACAGTGCATTTCATTTTTGTGAAATCTCTTGGTTCAGTATATAAAATTTTATTAACATCACTCGCCCTCGTGCCAAATCCAACCAGTATGTGTGTGTGCTTGAGGAATAGATGGCTGTGCAGGAATCTGTCTTTTTAGTCTCTCTGCCAAGGTGTACATTCCATCTAAGAATAACCTACCAACTGTAGATATTGTCGTAAACTAAACACCCATGGGAGTACATGGTGATGTCTCTCTTGTGGATACCAACATGTTATCTTACCCACAATGTCCTGCAAACCTCAAAATGTCTGTCACGTCTTCCTTGCATTATTGTGCCAAAATTTTCACGCTGCAGAAAGAAACAACAACTTTCCTATCCCCCGCCTTTCTCCAAGTATTCCAATAGAAATGGTACCTCACTCGCGTGGGAGGCCCAAGTTCCCGCGACAGGCAAGGACCCAAAACGTAGTGAGGCGACATCAAAATTGCCTATCACAAAATGTTTTGGGTCCTTGCCTGTCGCGGGTACTTGGGCCTCCCACACGAGTGAGGCACCATTTTTATCGGGAGACCCTGGGAAACGCTGGGTGGTAGGACATTTGTGTCAGCCTGGTGATGCCACAACTTTCCCACACAAAAATGTGTGAAAAAAGTGATTTTTTTTCAGCCAAAATTGAGGTTTGCAGGGGATTCTGGGTAAGGAAACGTTGGGGGATCCGCGAAAGCCATACCTCCCTGGAATCTCCCTGATGTCTAGTTTTCAGAAATGTATAGGTTTGCTAGGTTTCCCTAGGTGCCGGCAGAGCTAGGGTTCAAAAACTACAGCTAGGCACTTTGCCAAAAAAGGGTCATTTTTCACTGTGAAATTGTGGTGTGTCCACGTTGCGTTTTGCGCCGTTTCCTGTCGCGGGCACTAGGCCTACCCACACAAGTGAGGTACCATTTTTCTCGGAAGACTTTGGGGAACGCGGAGTGGGTGGAAATTTGTGGATCCACGCAGATTCCAGAACTTTTACCACAGAAATGTGAGGAAAAAGTGTTTTTTTTGGCAATTTTTAGGTCGAGCCTAGAGTAGCGCGCAAGCGATGCACTGGCGAAGACTTTATGTAGGGGCTTCAAAAAGCTGACCAGACGCTCGTGCGTCATGGCCTTTTCCTTGCGGTTACCCGCACGGCCGCCATCTGTTTCCAATTATCGTGCCCGGGCGCAATAATTGAAAACACATGGCGGCCGTGCGGGTAACCGCAAGCAAAAGGCCATGGTGCACGAGCGTGTGGTCAGCTCAGCAGGCTGCCGCGCTCGCCCCCGCTCCTCTCTTGTTTCAGTTACAATTTCAATTGGAGGCGTTCAAGATGAACCGGTAATCGGCATGGAAGCAATAAACTGGGTGAAAAAGCCCCACAGTTGCTCTATATTTTCTTTATCTTCGTGTTAAGTAGGGATCAGTAATCACACCGTCTTCTTCTTAAACGTGCCTGTTAACTTAATGCGTAAGAGCTCTAAGACTTACAAGTGTTTCTTGGTGGCCAGGGTTTAAAGCGGAAGAGCCGCGCGCTGCTCTCTCCTGGGCTCTACACTCAGCGTGGCAGTTGCTGGCAGGGCAGACATGGTTTCTGATAGTCACAGTAAAGTCACGACGCTCTGAAGCCATGACGTCACAATAATGGACGTACAGTGCAACCAAGCTCCACGGTCATGGGCCCCCAAGAACTGCAGTGTCTGCGAACCAATGGCAAACATGTGACACTTAGCAATTAAATCCGTTTGTGTCCACTTGCTAGTTTCATTTCCAACTGTGACCGCGCTGAGCCATTTCTGCATGCACCATTGTAGGCAGGGCACAACAGTGCATGAGGAAACAATGCTTATTTACTGGGAATTCCCCGGAGGCTTTGACTAAATGGGTCCTCGAAGTCTTCACATTGCCACGACCTTCTATCAAGACAATTTCAATAGGCACACAATTTGATACCATTTTGAACATTTCTTGGCATTTTTGACCTTTTTTTAATTGATTGCTTTATTCCTGACAGTATCGGGTTCACTAGCTTCCCCTTATCGGTGGATTTATGGCACAGTACAGTATAGCTGGTCAGCTTTTGTGACTCAGAGAAGAAACAGCGTACATCGCGTGTAACAAGGTAATATTATGGCAGCAAGCAGGGTTAAAATATAATTCAGGACTTCAGTGTTCATTCTGCAGGAGATGTGAGTGAAAGAATCAAGTTACTGCGGAAAAAAAAAACAAGGCTCTGGGAACACAGGCATGGACGTCACTTCATCAAAATGCCTGGGGTAGTGGAAGTGACTTCACATGCCCCTTGAACTTCACTTACACTCACTCATACATTTGAGTATACTGATAGTCTGAGTCTGACCAATACACATGCATTCACACATACACACACACTCACACATACAAACACACTCCGCCCTAGACATGCACACACATTCACACATACACTCTCACACATAAACACACTCAAAACTGCAAGCACGCACACAACATACATACATACATACATTTAAAAGCATTTTTTTTCTTACTTCAGCTGCCAGGGAAAGTCACATTCCAGCAATTTGTACTCCATTTTTTAAATAACCTAAGATTATTTGCTATTAGTATAATAAAAATTGACAAAAAACGAGGCGAGTGAAGCCCCCACCGACATCCATAAGGACCAGCTGCTTCTGTTCCTGCCACTGATTTTGCCACTGCTGGCGCTAGGGGCCGCAAAGGCAACGCCAGGGGTCACAAGGGGCATGAATGTACACAGGATCTGTGGCATGACTTGTTATACTTAATTACAGTCAGTTTTTTTTAATGCAGGGGCAGGTCACGGTGGGATCCCAATGCACTGATTAGGAAAGGGGAGAAGGGACTCCGATTTGAAGCCGAGTAAACCAGAATCGAGGAGAAAAATGAAAATGTTCATGGCAGGGGATGCAGAAAAGTAACTGTAAAAAGCACAGAATTACTTACGGAACATAAATTCCCTCCCCCTTCAGTGCCCCCATTCCCCTACCCAGCAATGGGCGCATGCATGATCGCCAAGGGGTTTCTTCATTTGTGTGGTGATTATCTGCATGCGAAAGTTGTACTTTCTACACCAGAATGCACACATGTAAACTTTGTGCATGTGCATTCATTGGTGCCGAAGGGTATCCGCAATCAATTGTGGCCCCTTCTGTAATAACAGTGGCTGCCTTCAGCATACAATCAGGCATAATAATGTCCTTTTGAGCTCATGCTCCAGTTTCGATAATATAGTCGTAATAAACATTTCCTATACCAATATTTTGAATGTTGCAGGAACTTGAATTAACACCAGAGACAACATTTCCTGAAATTCAAGACACAATTTGCTGTCTGGAGCGTCCACACTAATATTAAAAGAAATGTGAAACATTTTCAGTGTTAAGGTGCTTGTAAGAACGTAGACATTGAAATGCTATATCAACTATAAAACAAGCATTGGCATAGCCGATAGGTCTCGCCTTTGGGACCTTATAAGTGTTTATCCATGCAACAGTTGATGTTGTTGCACCAAGGACATCAACTGTTGCATGGCTAAACACTTATAAGGTCCCAAAGGCGAGACCTATTGGCTATGCCAATGCTTGTTTAGGTTTGCAAGGGATTCTGGGTAACAGAACCTGGTGAGAGGCAGTCGAGTCACCCTGTCCTGGATTCCCCTGGGTGTCTAGTTTTCAAAAATGTATAGGTTTGCTAGGTTTCCCTAGGTGCCGTCAGAGCTAGGGTTCAAAAACTACAGCTAGGCAGTTTGCCAAAAAAGGGTCATTTTTCACTGTGAAATTGTGTTGTGTCCACGTTGCGTTTTGCGCCGTTTCCTGTCGCGGGCACTAGGCCTACCCACACAAGTGAGGTACCATTTTTCTCGGAAGACTTTGGGGAACGCAGGGTGGGTGGAAATTTGTGGATCCACGTAGATTCCAGAACTTTCCACCACAGAAATGTGAGGAAAATGTGTTTTTTTTGACAATTCTTTTGGTTTGCAAGGGATTCTGGGTAACAGAACCTGGCAGGAGGCAGTCGAGTCACCCCATCCTGGATTCCCCTGGGTGTCTAGTGTTAAAAAATGTATAGGTTTGCTAGGTTTCCCTAGGTGCCGGCAGAGCTAGGATTCAAAAACTACAGCTAGGCACTTTAAAAAAAAAAAGGGTAATTTTTTATTGTGAAAATGTGGTGTGTTCACGTTGCGTTTTGAGCCGTTTCCTGTCGTGGGCCTACCCACACAAGTGAGGTACCATTTTTATCGGGAGACTTAGGGTAATTCAGATTTGTAAAGCAACTGTTATTACCTATTGACTTTCAATTCATTTCTGCCTTCCAAATGAAAGACAATGTGTAAAAAAGAAGTCATTTTGAAAAATGACCGCTAATTCTCATGCTAGTATGAGTGTTCCCAATTTCGGAAATGTGCAAATATCTACCGTTTCTAAACTCTATATTTTGTTCCCTTTTCAGAAATACATAGGTGTCTTTCATACCAATTTTTCCATGTGTACATTTTCCCAGATTAATTGCTATATACCTGCTACATAATAAAAAACCATTGCAAGTCGCTGCTCAATTGTTGGCTCTGGGTTCGTCGGGTTCTTGGTGAACCTACAAGTCCTATATATCTCCACAACCAGTAAGGTCCCGCGGATGTAACGGTATATTGCTTTCAAAGAGCTGTCATAATTAGAAGAAGTTACAGGTGAAAACGTTGACACAAAAGGCTGTTTTTTTCAACTAATTTTCAATTTTTCCTATATTTAACTGATAATTTCTATAAAGAAACCTTGAAGGATCTACACAAATGACCCCTTGCTGAATTCATAATTTTGTCTACGTTTCAAAAATGTATAGCTTTCCAGGATCCTTTATTGCTTTCATACCCATTTCTACCATTAACTGGAAGGAGGTTGAAAGCACAAAAAATAGCAAAAATAGGCTATGTCCCTGAAAAATGCCAAAACTGTGTAAAAAATGTTGGTTTTCTGACAAAAGTCTGTCATTCCCTAAAAGCTGGAAAAATGCTGATTTCAGCCCCACAAACCCTTTTTTAATACCATTTGCAGGGAAAAACCCAGACACTTTCATTTGCAGCACTTTATTCCCATTTTTCCCAAAAAAACAAAAATTTAGCTGTATTTTGGCTAATTTCTGGGTCCCCTCCAGGGGAATCCACAAACCCTGGGTACCTTTAGAATCCCCATGATGTTGGAAGAAAAGGACGCAAATTTGGCGAGGATACCTTATGTGGTCAAAAAGTTAGAGGGGGGGGCGTGGCCAAGATGGCGACCTAGTAGGATGTGCCTGCTCGTCGCTCCGACCCTTGGCCCAGGCCCTGCCTACATAGCTTCGAGTAGCGGACCCTCTAAAGTGGCATCGGACCCTGAACTAACCTGGGGTCTGCTGCGGAGATTTCTGTCCCGTGCCGGCGTACTGCTGATGCCGGATCCGGTGTCTGACGCTGCGCTCGGCTGGGCGCACCTTGCGGCCTCCCTCGCAGCCGCGGGCCGAGAAACGTGGAGCGGCTGGCCTAGCCGCGGCCTCTGCCGGAGCTGCCCCCCGCGCGATCGTGCCTGCTGCGCAGGGGGACTGAGAGGTCTCGGCGCCCCGTGCAAGTCAGGAGCTGAGAGGGCGGACTCCCGGGCCTGCTGGCGGGAAAGAGGCCGGGGACTGAGCTGATGGTGTCGCCCCCGCCGATCTACATAACCGGGGCCGGCTGCAGGGGCGCTTTGGGAGCGCCTCGGGGCCCACGCAGCTGGTGAGTCTAGAGCTGCCTTCGCTGTGACCGGGCCTGGAGACCGCCTCGGGAGCGGCGATCGGTGCCAGTCTCGCGCCTGACTCTCGAGACTCCGGCCAGCGCTGGGAGGCGGACGCCATCCGACATAGGGTGCAGTGGGCCGGTGCGGAAGGAGCGGAGGGCCTGCCAAGAGGAGAAGACACACGTGGCACCAGAGCATCGGAGAAGCTGCGGGGCTGAGAGCGAGGTTGCGGCAGTGCCATAACAGGCCCTCACCTGCTGCCACGCCGAGGGGGCCCCGGAGGTGAGCCAGAGAGTGTGCAAGCGCGCCCCCTCCCCTGTTCCGCCGGGGGCGATTTCCTTGTTCGACGGCCTGTCCTGCGGCGCTGTAATTCACGCACCTCGCACAGCGCCAGGGGGACGCTGCCAGGGGGGCAGAGTCACGCAGGGCCCTATCGAACTTACAGGAAGCGCGGAGTGGGGGGTCCCTCCTCATTTCGCCCGGCCATCCTCCGAGCAGAGCGCCATTGCAGGCGGGGGGCCATGCGCCTACACAGATTGCCTTTTGAGCCAGGGGCCTTACGGCAGCTAGTGGCTACACCCCACCGTCGGACCTATACCCTGCGGGGCCCCCCGGGTTCCTCCCACAGCCCTTCAGCACCGGCAGAGGCGAGATCCCCTTGGAGGAGAGGCACCTCAACCCAACGGGGAGCGCGCTCATTGAGCATCGAGCCACCTTCTCACAGCTGGTGTACAGACGCAGCGGGACCAACATGGCTGCGAATAAGTCCCGGAAAGACAGATCGGTACGGGACCTTTTGCTCAAGACAGGAACTGGGGGCCCCGAGGCGGTGTCGGCACAGGGCACCGAGGCGGCACGACAGGGCCCGGAGGGGCCAGTCACGAGAAGTGTCCTGGAGTCTCTCTTTGCGAACCTCACAAGCGAGTTTCACACCATGAAAAAAGATCTGATGTCGGAGATCCGGGAGGTGCGTAGAGATATCGATTCAGTGGGGGAGAGAGTGGACGAGCTGGAAAACCAAACAGCGGCCCGGGACGAGGAGGTGTCCCAGCTACAGCAAGAAGTCCTGCGACTCCGAGACCAACAACTGGACCTGCAGGCCCACGCGGAGGACCTGGAGAACTGTTCCCGGCGGAACAACATACGGATCCGGGCGGTGCCTCAGGGGACAGAAGGCCAGGACATCGAGTCCTTCGTCATGGATATGTTTCGCCATATCCTGGGGGGCCCCCCCGACCAAGAAATCCGACTCGACCGCACGCACCGAGTGGGGCTCCGGAGACCAGGGACCGCCCCTCCCCCAGACATCCTCACGTGCGTCCACGATTTCAAACTTAAAGAGCGCATCCTGAGGGAGGCACGGGCCAAACACCCAATTGAATTTCACTCCTGCAGACCTCTTCTCTTCCAGGATCTGGCGGCATCTACCTTGCAGAAAAGGAGGGCATTCCGCCCGGCCACTGCGTTCTTAAGATCCAAGGACATCTCCTACTCTTGGGGCCACCCATTCCGGCTTGTTTTCAAATGGGAGGGCAAGCTGCGCCAGGTCCGTTCTTTTCAGGAGGTCTCATCGCTTCTTCACCTCCCGGGAGACAACCACAGCACCCCGGAGCGCACCTCCCCCGGCGGGCGGGGAGTCGATCCCATGCAGTGGCAGAGCTCCCCTCAGGGGCTGCGCCCGGACCCAGAGACAATTGCCAAGGAGCACACGGCTGTCCTGCAATCTCTCTCAGACGACTCGAACACCGCAGGCTGATGTTTGTGACCTGTGGAGCCCTGGTTGGCAATCCCTTGGGTCCTCTTTTGATCCTCTTGGCGGGGTCCTGGGCAGGGTGGGGGCGGCGGTGAGCTCCTGCTGTCCGTCTTACGCCTCTCCATAGGGCAGGTTGCCCGGGACATTGTGGACCTCGTGAGTAAATGTTTCCAGTTGTTCTCCTTTTGTTGTGGGTAATTGAACTTTTCCCTCCTCCTCATACTGCAGAGCTATTGATATTTTTCACCGACACTTCCTTTTTGCTTTTGCATGTCTGGATACATCCTTCTATAGCACACGAAGGGGCAATCTATGATGGCTACTGATATTAATATTGTGTCCCTTAACGTCAAGGGGCTGAACAACCCTACAAAGCGGCGAGCCATTCTGTCCTACCTCGAACAGTCAGACGCTCACATCTGCCTTCTCCAGGAAACGCATCTCCTGCCCACCGACACACATAGGCTAAGATCCCGGGCGTTCCCCTATCAATGGTTCTCCTCCAACACCTCCAAGACTGCTGGGGTGGCGATCCCGGTTTCCGCTAAATTCCCGGGCCATATTGGGTGCAAACAGGCCGAGATTAAGGGGAGGCTCCTGGCACATACAGTTACCCTGGGCACTCACACATTCACGGTTGCCACCGTGTATGTCCCTAACGGTGGGCAGGAGAACTTTCTTCGAAGAGTAATACAGGACCTCACTAGTCTCCCCGACAAGACATTGCTCCTAGGGGGGGACTTTAACTTAGTTTTGGATGGTGCGATAGATCAGTCGGGGCAGCGCTGGGGACAGGCCGGGGCCCTCTCTAGCGATGGAGGGCGACTGCTGGCAGAAGCGGGCCTCACTGACATCTGGAGACTGCGCCATCTAGGGTCCCGGGAATACACCTTCTACTCCCACCCCCACAAGACATATGCCAGAATTGATTATGTCCTTACCTCCGACTCTCTCACACAGCAGACCCGCGATGTGGCGATTCTTCCCTGCCCCTTATCCGATCATTCGGCAGTGAAGATATCCCTATCCCTACACCACAGGCAACCCACCAGTCGATTTTGGCACCTATGGGAGACCATGCTGCAGCGTCCTTCGGTTACCCAACAAATTCAGAATTGCGTGACTGATTACCTAACTCTTAATGACACCCCAGACATCTCGGTGACGACCCTATGGGAGGCACTGAAGGCGGTGGTCCGGGGGTAATTCCTCGGCATTGCGGCAGCGGACAACAAAGCTAGGAGAGAGAAGAGGGAGCGCTTGACACAGGAGATGGCTGAGCTGGAACGCATCCACCAGCGAACTGGAGCGCCTAGAGTCTGGAAATTACTTAAGGCAGCCAGGGCACAACTAGCCGGACTAGACATGGACCGGGCTGAGTACGCAGCCCTCCGCCTGAAACATGCCTTTTATGTGGGGGGTGACCGGTGCGGGCGCCTATTGGCCAACCGACTTCGTGCACAGCGGCAAGAGGCACGGGTCGCCACGGTTCGAGATCAGCTCGGACATGATCAGAATACTGACCCTCAGATAGTAGAAGAGTTTCGACGCTTCTATGAAACTCTCTATGCAGCCCAGTCCTTGCCGGGGGATGCTCCGGCCGGCTACCTCCAGGGAGCTGCCACCGCCAAATTGTTGCCGCAGCATGCGGCAGAACTAGAGGCCCCCATACGGCTGGAGGAGGTCATTTCTGCCATTTCCCGTTTGAAGCTCAACAAGTCCCCGGGACCGGACGGGTTCCCCTCTCTCTTCTACAAAACGTTTTGCGCAGCGTTAGCCCCACTACTCGTACGGGTTTTCAATTCGTTCGGGTCCTCGCCGACTTCCTCCTTCCCGCCCTCCATGCTAGAAGCACTGATAACAGTGATACCTAAACCTGGGAAGGACAAGAGGCTTTGTGGCTCCTACCGGCCTATATCTCTGCTCAATGTAGATTTAAAAATCTTTACTGGTATACTGGCGAACAGACTCTCGCGCCACCTTCCTGGGTTGATTGACCCTGACCAGTCCGGGTTTGTCCCCGGACGCCAGTGCTCCGACAACACCAAAAGGCTTCTTCACCTAGTGGACAGGTCGGAACGCTTCCCGGCGGAACGAATGACCTTCTTGGTCGACGCCGAGAAGGCGTTCAACAGGGTCCATTGGCCATACCTCCGGGCGACCCTGGCACATTTCGGCCTCCCAAGTCGCTTTATTGATTGGGTATTTGGCAGCTACGCTCACCCCACGGCTACAGTACGTGTCAATGGCATGGCTTCGACGGCCTTTCCTATTCGAAGAGGGACAAGACAGGGGTGCCCGCTGTCGCCGCTCTTGTTTGCCCTTTATATGGAGCCAATGGCCCAAAGGGTCAGAGATGACCCTGCCATAGGAGGGGCACACTTTGGGGGGTCGGAACACAAGCTCTGTTTATATGCAGACGATGTAGTGGCCACATTTGAGCGCCCCAAGGAATCCCTACCGGCCTTTCTGGACGAACTAGACAGGTTTGCCCTCGCGTCCGGCTTCAAGATTAATGTGCACAAGTCACAAGCCCTTGATCTCTCCTTGTAGCCGGAGACGCTGGGGGTGCTACAGCGCTCCTTTCCGATCCAGTGGGCCAGTGAGTCCATCCCATACCTTGGCGTGCAAGTGGCCGCTACCATCAGGGCCACCAAGACGACGAACTACACAGCGATCTTGCGTCAGGTTCGAGAGTCCCTCAGGAAATGGCGACCACACTCTCTCTCTTGGCTGGGCCGTGTCGCCGCTGTGAAAATGGTGATACTGCCCCAAATCCTCTACTTGTTTCACACGCTTCCCCTGGAACCCCCGACTGGGGTTATTCGGGCGCTGCAACGAGACAGAGCGATTCATCTGGCGAGACCAGAGAGCTCGACTGCGTCGAGAACTTACCTATAGAGACCCTGAAAAAGGGGGATTGGGAATCCCTGACCTTTTAGCTTATTGGCGGCCGGCTCAACTGCGGGCGCTGGTGGAGTGGTCCCGCCCGGAATCTGAGAAACATTGGCTATTTATGGATAAGTCCCTTGCTGGCCAGCCTCTATGGGGGGTCCCTTTCTTGACGCGCAAGAGACGGCCCCGTAATCTATACCTCTCTGAGGTGACACGTCCTATTCTACTGGCATGGGATAAGTCTGCGACCCGTAGAGGACTCACGACGCTTCCGTCCCCGAACACGCCCATAGTACACAATCCCGATTTCACACCCGGTCTTGACTCAAAGGGGTTTCACCACTGGACTGTAGGGGACTGTCGCTCTATAGGTCATCTCTTCGACCTCTCTTCGACCTCGCTCCTTCGCGGACCTCCGCAAAGACCACGACATCCCCAAAACAGAATGATACCGCTACTTGCATTGGGTCCTCCATAGGGGGGTGCAGGAGGGGGCTGAGAGACACCTTACTTCGTTTGAAAAGTGGCTGCTCACACGACATACCGATACACACTTGACGTCGGACTTGTACACATTTATCAGAGACACTCCTGACACTGGGAAGACTCCTGGCCAACTACGGTGGGAGGGGGAGTTAGGTCGAACCCTGACGCAGAAAGAATGGTCTGATATTTACTATAGAGCCCGGCGTTCCGCACGCAATATTGCCTCTGTGTAGACGGCTACTAAACTGGCTACTTACTGGTACCTCACCCCTGTGAGGCTCCACAGAGGTAATCCCTTCCGAAGCCCGCAATGCTGTAGCGCCTGCGACCCGTAGAGGACTCACGACGCTTCCGTCCCCGATCACGCCCATAGTACACAATCCCGATTTCACACCCGGTCTTGACTAAGGGGTTTCACCACTGGACTGTAGGGGACTGTCGCTCTATAGGTCATCTCTTCGACTTCTCGGGACCTCGCTCCTTCGCGGACCTCCGCAAAGACCACGACATCCCCGAAACGGAATGATACCGCTACTTGCATTGGGTCCTCCATAGCGGGGTGCAGGAGGGGGCTGAGAGACACCTTACTTCGTTTGAAAAGTGGCTGCTCACACGACATACCGATACACTGGACGTCGGACTTGTACAAATTTATCAGAGACACTCCTGACACTGGGAAGACTCCTGGCCAACTACGGTGGGAGGGGGAGTTAGGTCGAACCCTGACGCAGAAAGAATGGTCTGATATTTACTGTAGAGCCCGGCGTTCCGCACGCAATATTGCGTCTGTGGAGACGGCTACTAAACTGGCTACTTACTGGTACCTCACCCCTGTGAGGCTCCACAGAGGTAATCCCTCCCAAAGCCCGCAATGCTGGCGCGCCTGCGGCTCTCTAGGCACCTTTACCCACCTACTGTGGGAGTGTCCCTCCCTGGGGGCATATTGGCAACGGATCCTTGACGACGTCGACTCCCACTTCGACACCCAGATACCTAGATTCCCGGTGTATGTCCTCCTAGGCCTTCCGAATGCCCTTACCTTCCCCCTCAATTCTCGGAGGGGCAAACAGATGGCCCTCGCCCTGGGAGCGGCAGTACAGAATGTTCTGACTCATTGGGGTTCCACGACTGTCCCTACTCACCTAGGGTGGCTTCATAGGCTATGGGCCATCTTGGGTATGGAAAAGATTTCTCTTTCCTTAACCCACCCAGGGGCCGCTTTTCATGAACTGTGGGCGCCCTTTCTCACGTTGCTAACATCAGAATTTACGGAGCTTACTTGCCCCAAATATTTGCGACTCCTGCGACTGGCGGATCCCCCCAGACTGGCTGCCCATGAGGTTTCCCCTAATTAGCGCCCTCTGACTGGTCCTTAGCAGGCTGTTTCCAGGCTCTCCCTTACAATGAGGTGTTTCTTTCGAGGAGGAGGGTGGGGGGTCTCTCTTTTTCTAATTTGTTCTGATTAGCCGAGCATAGCAACACGCTTGCCGGGTTGCATCCCGATGACCATACAGCATACTGGCTCGTTCGTTATCTTCTCTAAGTTGAAATCAATAAAAGAAATTTAAACAAAAAAAAAAAAAGTTACAGGGGCCTAAGCGCGAACTACCCCAAATAGCCCAAAAAAGGCTTAGCACAGGGGGGGAAAAGGCCTAGCAGCGAAGGGGTTAAGAGACACAGGATGTAAGAGAGCCTAATCAAATAAATGCTTGAGCAGCCAGTTAACATAGTAAAGAATGTAATGCAAGACCTATTTTTTATTCTTTTAGCAAGTCTGTGATTGGTTGACAAAGCTCACTGTATAGAAATTTAATAGCAGTAGGCTTTACCCATCCAGTTTTAAATGTTAGATCTATTTTTAAGACTCTCACTAGTTACAAGACGTGCTATACTTCACACTGCCATTTAATCTGGATACCTTAAACAATAATTGTTGGTCTAATCTCCTTTGGTTAGCAGCTTAAGTAATTAGTTCTTTAATAGTATATGGTCTTCATAGCCAACTGTGCACTTACACATTAAGTACACAAATATTCTCTGATACAAGGACACAGGATGGTTCTGAGGGATGATCTTTTTAGTTTTTGACCCGATGGGCTGTTCGCCACATGGCAAATAGTGGTAGGGTATAAATTAGAATCCCACATGAACAAAGGTGTATGTTTGTCTATAAAGACAGTCTACCTTCATATGTCTTCAAGGTCGTATCTGGAACACACTTTATGACGATCTGTACAACACAAAGTTGAAACTATGCAATAAGAAATTTGTTCCTGCTACAGGTCTTTATTTGTGAGTTTACGGGAAAATGAAGGCTTGCCCAAATTCTACTGAGGTTGGAAAGCAAGACATACGTTAGCGAGTAGTTTCTCTCTGACTGCCACCAGTACAGGTGGAGGTGAGCTATACTGCTTAAGCTACTGTAGACAGGGTAAGGTCAGAGCGGACATGCATTTCATGCCTCCTGGGCACCTAATAATCGTGATCAGTGCTTTTGCCATAGTTTTAAAGATCTGCCGTCCATGACAACTATATTATAATTTCCATGCTGAAGATGGAAGTTTCACTAAAGTATACAAAAAAGTGATGCATGGAATGCTAGAATTAATCTCAGCCATTGGTAATTACTCTGGGTCGCATCCCAATACATCGTTATTTTGCACACCATGTCACCTCAGTTTGGACCCAGCTAATATTGAAATCAGTCTTCAGACTGCTCCAGGCGAAACCGCCTTCAGGGAAGACCTGATTTGGAAGTTTGGGATGGACTGTTCCGATTGGAGCAGGGTCACAACTAATTTGCATATAGCTAGGTCCAAACTGAGGTGACATAGTGCGCAAACTAACGATAGATTGGGATGCGGACCGAGTGATTACCAGTAGCTGAGATTGATTCAAGCATTCCATCCATCTCAGTTTTGTATACTCATGATGACAGGAGTTTGGCCTATTCAGATGTCCACTCAATGACAACGCCTACAGCCACACTGACTGACTTACCAGTCACTGGAACAAAATCTGTGCAAAACGCCACACAAAGCCTTTGAAATTGAAACGGCCACTTGTGTTGAATTTGGCAACGCTCACAGATCATAAAGGTAAAGCTGCCTCATTGACAGTGGCTTTATGAAAGGTTTAAAGTTAATAAATTGCAATACATTTTGGTGAACAAGTTTTTGGCAGCTATTGGCATTCAATGCCATCTTTTCTTTTCTTTTTTTTTAACCAGCAGTCACACACTTCAACATTATCAAAACCCAAAAGGAGGAGAAAGGCAGGATTACGATACACGACAGAAGATGCCATCTTTCTGAAATTTTAAGTAGATGGATGTCAGTGGGACCTATGAAGGCTAGGGAAGTCTGAAGACCGAGAGAGGGGTTTCTCCATTTTGGGAGAGGGCACAATGGAGCATCCTTGTATAGCCAGATGCCAAGCTCCACAGGAAGCGGTCACCAGGTGGGAGGGAACCTGGTAGCCTACTGGCAACCAGCCGCATCCAGCCCTGCAGGAATTTTCCCTGGCACTCAGACCTCAGATCTCGACCGACTTGGAAGAAGCACCAAAGAAGGACTGCCCGGCTGTACAGAGGGACTAGCAAAGAGGTGTCACCATCGTAGACTTCACCTGCTGCACCTGGTGGCCAGAAAAGAGATGGACTGTGCCTGGCGTGTCCTGCTCAAAGAGGGGCTATCTCTAGTGCCCAGTCAAGCAAAGAGTCTCCAAGGGCCAGCTGACTGGCCTCCTGTTTGCAGCACAGGGACATAACTGCTGAAAAAGGCTATTGGGGCAAGCTGGTAGTCCAAAGTCTTCAAGCCGTTACCATCGCCACCGTGCAGCACCATGGACTAAGACCCTACACACAGAGTTGCACCTGAGTTTGCTGAACCCAGGAGTGCTGTCAGAGAATAGCTGGGACCCTCAGAAGGCGAGTTATCGACCCAGGAAGGATTGGCCCGTGACCGCAACACCAGGTGACTGGTAGTCCAGTGGCGACTAGACTTCCGCCAGACTGGAGAGTGCTTCATGGGACATCGACCCTGCAACGATTACCACCTCACCATCTTCGGAGACTGAGGAATCCCTGCAGGAAGACCCCCATCGACTGTGTTGCATCCTAAGAGCATCTTCAGCATCCTTCACCCCTGCATCAGGACCACTCAATAGGAAACCATTGCTGCGCGGATAAAGTGACTGGAACTGCTTGAAGACTGCTTCTCCTGTGGAGGTAATGGTTATGGAGGACCTTGCTTGTCCCCCTGACTAGTCGGAGTTGTCACCCCAAGTACTTGTAACAGACCGCATTGACACAAACTTTTTCAAGGAAAACTAAGGTGTCAAATTTGTTGAATTTGCCAAGGCTTGTTGGCAATTGAGTGAAAATGCTTTGATTTATTATTACTTTTAAAACTCATCTCCGGAACCCTCCTGCGGATCGTTTTCATTCTAATGTCTAAAATCTTATAAAAATGCAGCCTATTTTCATAATTTGATGTTGGATTTCTTGTGTTGTGTCGATTTCTTCTTCAATTGTTTTGGTGCTGTTTAAATGCTTTACACTTGCTCTTCTATGTAAGCCTTGCTACTCAGTGCCACAGCTACCAAGGGTTGAGCTGAGGGTTTCATAAGGATCCTAAAGAGGTTAGGAAGTATATTACACGGTGAGGTCGCACAACCACACCATATAATACACCCCATTCCCTCACAGAGATGGTTAAGGATTTTTTCCATTTAACAAATCTGGATAAGCCATTTGAATTCACTGATGGTACACAGAGCGGTAGGTCTTGTGGTGGGGTATGGGCCATAGTCCCAGGTCAGCAGCAGCGGCGGTTTCTCCTCGGGGACAGAACAGCGTTGGCCCACTAGGCGCCAGTGCCATAAATTTTAAGTCCTTTTTTCACCATGCCCAAGGACAACTGGGCATCCTGCAGCCTGCGGGGTGCAGGGCATAAGGCAGGGGATGGCGAATGGGAGATTGGCTGTGAATGCCGTACGCGACCTCATTGACTTCCCATGCGCATGTCGGGTTGGACAGGTCTCGGACTCTGTCTGATCAGACATGCGCACTTCAGGCTTAGAATACAGCGCTCTGTCTGGGAGGCGGGGGAACACTGCACAGCCCCTTTGGCCTCCTTTGGAGCGTTGTGTTCACCTGCTCCAACCAATCGCTGGTTTGCTCTCATGCAGCTTTAAGTATAAAGCAGCAGGAGCACAAAGCCTGGATTGGTTTGTTTGGGAATAATAGCCTGCCCTTGCGGGCCCACGCTTTCGAGGAAGTGGGCGGCAGGCAGCAGGCAGGTCGGAAGCCCTCCGCGATGTTACTGCGGCATGCAGTAGTAATGGGGATTTGTATTAATAGTATTGCCTGATGTGCTCCTGCATCATCAAATGCCAGGTGTCGGTCTGTCCTCCTCTAATAGCTTACACTATTCCAGCAGCATGTGCCTTCATGCTAGATCTTATGCTGGCAAAGGAAGGGCGTCGGAACTGAACCTGCCTTATTGTGTGGGTGCTGGAGGCCCTCAGCCTACTTCCCGGTTTGAATTGCTGGTTTCCATTGCTTTTTAGGTCTCGCCTACGCAGCGTGCATGCGATGCGTAGGAGGAGACCTTTAGGAATCGATTAGCTTTTTCGCCCAAAAACGTGCATGCTTTGCATTGCTTTCAATGGCAACGCGTGCACGTTTGGCGATTCCCTTGCGGGAGCGAGCTTTGGCGACATCTGTTTGTAATTAACTTTCAAACAGATGGTGCCCCTGCTCGCTCCCGCAAGGGAAACGCTGTGTGTGTCTGTTTTTTTTTTTGTGCTTTTCCCTCAGCGTCTACAGGCGCAGGCGCCATTACGCTTTGTTTCTTCAGTTCTTGTGTTTGAGAACTCTTTTTTTAACATTTTGATTTTCTTGCTTGTCATTTTTTTTCAGCGCACTGTACGCACTTTCAGTTTTATTTTTAATTGATTACAATGGTGCCGGTGGGCGCCACACACGCCACTCGCGGGACGCTGCCCTTGAGCAATGGCGGGCGCTTCTCGTGTTTATTTTCTGCACTGTGCGCACTTGAAGTTTTGTTTTTAATTCTTTTCAGTGGCGTGGTGCGCGCCACACACTTGCGGGACGCTGCCATTGAGCAATGGCAGGCGCTTCATATGTTCATTTTCTGGGCTTTCACTTTTATTTTTGTCACAATGGCGGCGGTGGCCACCGCACACATCACTCGCGGGAGGCGCTGTGAAGGAGTGGACGGTCTTCTTCTAAAATGCACTCAACCTCAATTGTAAAGCAAATTAGTGCAGTGATTAGTCTGCCGAAGGTGATTTGTGGTGGCTGGTCTGTTGGCTCGAGAGCCTACATACAGAGGAAAAGACAACTCCTTGTTGCCCCGCCTCACTGATGGCTTTTACATGTGGCAGTAATTGGGCATTTAATTTCTGACTGCATCTTGGAGTAACAGGTGAATAAAGCACGTCCCAGAGGATCCATGATGCATATAATCGTCTTTGGAGTACTGAAGTAGACTCTGCCAGGCTGAACCTCAACTATTGCTGAGACGGATATCAGGCTTTCAGTTTCGGCTTGTTGCACTGCAAACAGCCTTGTATTTATTAGTCATTTATGGTCGTCTTCTCATGCGGGGTTGGTGTGGCAAGAATGGTGAGTATTTACCATTTGACATTTCATCAGACGATGGCACACTTAACGATATGTGTACTAACTGGTTGTACTCAGTTTGTAGCCAATAATGAAAAGTAAAAATGCGACAAGAAAACCCTAGTGTCATATTTGTGCCAGTTGCTTTAGGTGTTTTTGGAGGGAGATTTACATGTAGGGGCAAAAAAGGGCAATCATGCACACTAACATTTTTTATTCATGATTTAAATGCGTTACTACCGCAATTCAACAGTGTTACAGTCACTGTTACCAACAGCGAAGCACTGGTGGCCACAGCAACTGCAGACGCAAGTAAATGTGCACTCTCCTCAAACTATGAGCTAGTACAGATGTAACTATCATTTGTGTCCATTTTTTTACGATTCCACCGGGGCTAATATATCCAGTTTGTGTCCTGTTAGATAATGGTGGTTTATAATAATAATTATATCAGTACAGGGTACATAGGCAGCTAGTGTGTTGCTTGTTTTTGCACTGATGGCAGAGTCTGAACAATGTGCTATGGTTATAACCAGTGCTTTAAATAGGCTGGTACTAAGTACCAGCACCTTTTAGGTCGAGCCTGGGCAGCGAATGCGCTTCTCGGCAGCATGCTCTATTGGAGTATGAACTAGAAGCCACGCCCACTCTCCGCCCATAATTGGCATTGGCTTGTTTATGTTAGGCACGGGAAGATTAAGTGATTTGCCCAGAATCACAGGATGTTGAGCGTCGTTGCCGAGACTCGAACACGGTTCCCCAGCTTCGAGGTCGACAGCTCTAACCGCAAGGCTACATCCTCTCCCCTCTTCTCATTCATGCGGCGTACGTTTGTTTTGCTTGCAATCTCCCACCCAGTGCTACACGTAGTAAAACCTGTAAATGTTAAGCACCCAGAATAATGTGCTGCATGGCTAAAAACTTATAAGGTCCCAAAGGCGAGACCTATTGGCTATGCCAATGCTTGTTTGGTCTGTTTGGGGTTCCTGCGTCCCTTTAATTGTTCAGGCAGAAGAGCAACTGCTAGCCCTGAGCAATAGCAGGGTCTTCACTTTGATAACGACACAGCGCCTCACACAGTCTCTGCACCGAGATGGCAAACTTGAGATTTGTGGAAATAAACAAAATCCTCCCGGCCATGAAAGAGCTGCTGTTCACCGAAAATGGGGTGCTGAACCCCAGCGTGCTGTGCAGCACAGAGACTTTCCAGGAACTGGACACTTTCCAGCTCAAGGCAGACGATCTGCTGCTGTGCAGCACAGAGACTTCCAGGCGCTGGACACTTTCCAGCTCAAGGCAGCCGACCTTCTCATGGATTCTTACACTAAATGCGGTGAGTAAATACACTATTTATTGTAATTAGGTTCTCTTTGCAGAAACAGCAGTCTGTGCATGGCTTACACTTTGCAGGCTGGGATTTTCAGCTCATACTGTCAGTGATGAAGTGAAACTACAAGGCCCAGAATGCAACGTTGTTTGGCCTTGAGTAACACTGATTGACGGGTTTCAGTCACAACTATGGATTACCCGTCTAAAACCCATACATTCCTAATTCAGTGGTACAGTCTAGTTGTGATCTCGGTTCGGCTTACCCTGTAGTTAGCTAATGACGTCACTACTGTGCTAACTAGGACATTTGTGTGCTGACATCACAATACCCGATGCCAGATATGGCAGTGAGCATGCAGTGTGCACATCTTGATAGAACTAAGTGAATATACTATTAGCTACTGTACTTCCTCTCTCGTCCAGGGAGTGCAAAACGTTAACTGTGAAGTGCTGAAAAGTCGAGACAGACTTCTCCTATATTATGTACATAAAGCAGGCATATGATCCACGTACTCTGGCAGACTTTTTAGAAAAAGATGGTCCTCCGTTCTTGTTTTTTAGTTCCACCGCTGCAGGAGCGTCAACTGCGGTGCACCAGGCAAGTGCACTACCAACTTAATTTTAAGACTCTAATTTCAAATTCCTTCATATTTTCAGAGCGTTTTAAATGTTTCAATTTTACATTTTGGTTTTAAATAAAATAATAAGGCATTGCGGACCCCTGGTTAAGAACAGCTTCTGGAGAGTTTATGACCTTTGTGGAGGTCCTAATCCTCCAGTGTTGAACAAGTCAGTAACACTGGAGTACACAGGTTGAAATACAAACATGTCAGGGGTGTAGCTACCAATGGGGCAGCTGGTGCGGTGACACCAGGGCCCAGATGTGGGAGGGGGCTGAGTTTGCACTGCACCAGCTGAAGTTCTTTTAGAGGCTCTTGTATTTAAACATCCCAAACTAAACACATTTTGCTTTGTTAATGATATTAAATGACACTAAACAAATTATTTTCTGTGACAAATTAGAGCTGTACCTATTCTTGGTTTACAGTTCGAAGGTATGTGTAAGAAATCCACGTTTGCCCATTAAGCTTGCTTGGTACATAAGAGTCATACCCAACTTATACGCCCTACCACTTTCAAATATCATCAGCTGTCACTGGTCAGCGGTGTCGTTGGAATGGGTGGAAAGGAGCTAGAGGGTGCAGCCTCAGGGGCGAGGAGTGCTGGGGGGTGGGGGGGAACAATCACACTGGAGGACTAGTTCTTAGACTATGTATCAGAGTGATAGGAAGTTGTAATGTTAATGTATGACCAGCCGTGTGTTGAGGGCACCCCTGTCGGGGGTGTTCCTATACACATGGGGTGGTGGGACTTCAACTGTGATCTGCGGGGTGGATGCCTGCACAGACAGTCTAATAACTTGGTGATTGCTCTAGGGTAGATCAGATTAATAAAAACTTGTACCTAGGTTAGTGAGGGAGCAGAATGTGAAAGGAAAAAATGGGCAAGCATTGGTAATCATGTGGGAGCCAATCCCCTACCTTCCCATTTGCCCCACTCACCCAAAGTCTGACGGGACCTTCATTGAGGTAATTTTAGAACAGATACAGCTATATTGGTGGTTGGAATAACCTAACATTCCAGTGTGTTAAACTGAATTCGGTTTTTAAGTCACTGAGGCAGGAGGCCGCATTGCAATATTAGATGAAGTAAGGTTAGCAAGGCAAATCACATTAAGGAACAAGCATTGGCATAGCCAATAGGTCTCGCTTTTGGGACCTTATAAGTATTTAGGTATGCAGCACAATATCCTTAGTGCAACAACACCAACTGTTGCATGGCTAAACACTTATAAGGTCCCAAAGGCGAGACCTATTGGCTATGCCAATGCTTGTTATAAAAATACAATATCCTCATATCCCTACTGCCACAAATCAATCTAGGTTGGATTTCAATGCATCACCACATGGTGCAGTTAGTTAAGGCATTATTTCAACTACATTATTTATATTCAATGTTTAAATACATTTCGGTTGATCAGGGCATAAATTGGATTTCCAGTGTTTATTATATTGCACAAAAGCCCAACCGTCTTCTACTACGTGTAATACATATTTAATCTAATGAATGGCAGTACAAACACACGTCACTATTCACCAGTGCAACAACCAGGATTCAAATCGGTGACCCTCCGGTTAGACACATAAACATCTGAAGTGACAGTGAGCGCATTAACCAACTCAGCTTTCCTACCAGAACAACGCATTCTCCCAAGGTTAGATTAATTGCCCCTTTTCTTATTTAAGGGGTATGCGTTATATTTTAGATGCAATCACCTGTAGGTGAAAGGTGAACAAAATAATAACAGAAAATGTTGTGCTTTGTATAGTCCCCGCCCCCTCTGTACTCTGGCTCACAGCTGCCAATACTTTTTATGCACTTCAACCGCTGTATAAACGTGATATTACTGCTTTCTTGTAATAATAAAGAGACAATATAGTGCACAGTGCAGACTGTCTCTTGACTCGTTAAATAAAGGCATTACGACAACGCAACTCCAAGGATGAAAGGTGGAGTTATTCTGGCACGGATTTCAAACCCACAAACCTGACCACCTTTTATCTCTGCAGCAGGTACCGAACCCACTCAGGGTCAAGTGTCACGCGTTTTGCTTGCAGCCCCCTTGAATACTTCATCGCCCCTACTGCACGCAGATTTCACGCCCACTTGCTACACGCACGCGGCAGCGGCTTTTATTTGCTCCCACCAGCTAGTATTTAAATGACAGTTTTCAATAAAGGTTTATGCAGCGCCGTAAAGATTACAACTCGCGTGCTGCTGGGAAATTACACGGCGATGAAAGGTGTAGTGAAAGCAGGCAGGGAGTCTGCTGTTAACAGGAACCAGTTAAATCTAACAGCAGCCTTCAAAGGCCTCGCTGGTATAACGCCGCCTGCCCGGGTTATTAAAACCGCACAGCACACGGGACTTGGGAGGGCAACAGAGACATGTGGGGATTTAACGCAATGTTGGCTATTACACAGTCTTGGAACTGGCTAACCCCCTCTGCCGTGGGGCGCCACATTCCTCCAAACCTCCCCCTCAACCAACAGTTGGGAGACCTAAGCGTTCATTGGGCTGGCCCCTCCCGCCCATATCTGGGCTGATCGCTAACACTTCCCGACCCTGCCCCCCTGTCCACTGAAAAGTCCTTAATGAGTAAAACAGGGTGCATGGGGGTGCTTTACTCAAGGGACAGGCAGCACCTCCTTTGCAAGGCGCAGAGCCTAGGGCTTACTAAAAGTAGATGGGAAACTGCGCCCATGGGCGGCTGTATGGGGCAACGGCACAGTTCAAATAGGCTTCCGAAAACCGGCATGGACTGACTTTAGAACAGGATACAGCACAGTGATCAATTCCTACAGGGCAGCAGGCTACTGTCGTTTGAGGATGCCCGCGTCTCCTACATCCTTCCGGTACAACACTCTTGGAGATACCAACAATTGTACACGCCTTACATTGTGGGGCGGTAAAGCTTGAGTAAGTGCATTCTGGGGCGGTAAAGCAGGGTGCTGAAACCACCGAGTGTCAGACTGAACGTCAGGCTGCTTCCAAGTGTTGACGTCCCTGAACACCGAGCCTCGTTGTACCACTCGGAGCAGGGGCTGCAGCTGCGCGATCCCACCTGCAGCTGCTAGAGGGCAGACGCTTGCAGGATGATTGGATTTCTGGATAGTTACACACTTGTCGTGGTCTATCTCAAGGGATTAATATCGCAGTTTTGTATAGCGCAACGATGCCACCTTGGCTATAAACACAATTTGGAGTTAACCTCTGCCTACAGAAAGGTGACGCGTCTCTTTCACCCCTGTCCTCTTTTTAACAAAAGTAGGGGCGTACACACAGACTTCTCCGTGTGATTTTAATGACCAGTAGCACTGCTAGTAGAAGTTACCATTGCCCGGGTCAGCAGCGTCGCTGTGAGTGGCAGCTTTCATAACAAGCATTTGAAGGCACGAGCGGGGAAGAGGGGGCGACGCTAGTGGTGCGCGCTCGCGCCACAGCGAGCGATCTGTTTCCAATTATCGCGCCCGCGTCTGGGCACGATAATGGGAAACAGATGTCGGCCCTGCGCGCGTAACCGCAGGAAAAAGGCCATGACGCACGAGCGTCTGGTCAGCTTTTGAAACCCCCTAACAATAAGTCTCGCGCTGCGCGAGCAGTGCTTCGCACTGCAACACTAGGCGCGAGACCTAAAAAGGATATGTGTACCAGCAAGGATGATTCCATGTAGGCCACCCATCAGACTGGACTCGTCACACAATTGGGTGATGTGTCCAATGAAGTATAATGAAGAGGACTCCAAGTTACTGATGATTCAGCCAGGAGTTCTTTCAGTGGGGACCTAGATTTGTATCTGTTGCGGTCTTGGACCAACGAAACGATCATTTTGTTCAAGCTCTCCCAGTCAGAGTGTCATGGTGGTTTAGACAATGTTGGCCTTGATGGTTTCGGAGTCATCCGAGATTGCGTGCCTAAGGAGCGGTCATCCAGTGAGGTTCCGGACAACTGCAGGTTGGATTTCATAGGTTCTTCCATGCTGTCAAAGAAAGCTGCCAGTGTTTCCAGGTCTTCCTTTCTGAAGTGTGGCCTTGTATGGTCACCATCATCACCGCAAGATCTAGGAGGTCAAATGTAATTCCTTATTTTCACAGGTGTAGGCTTAAAGCCAGGAACTTCTTTTTGACGACTGTTTAATGAGGGAAATCCGCCATCATGTGGACAACGTTGCCATCATGGTAAAATGGTTAACTTTTCTGTCGCGCTTCCTTCAGAACGATTCTGTTGTGTTGCTGTTGCAAGAGGCATGCTGTGATGGCTCTGGGGTGTTTGTTGACCAGGAGGGGCATGCCCTTAGTCTGTGTGCCCTCTAAATTCCAGCAGTACTAGAAATGTAGCCTAAAGCAATGTAGGGATAGAGACCGTAGGAAAGTGATCAGGTCCTCCAATTCCATGCCCTCTGGGATCCCATAGAGGCGTATATTATCCCTGTGAGAGTGGTCTTCCAGATCAGACCTCTCTATGCAGTGCGAGTAGTTCAGTGCTCCAGTCCAGCTTTAGGCTGTATTGCCTGTCTAGCTCACCCATACTTTTGTCTGTAGAGTCCAGGCATAGAAACATATAAATAAGGTCAGTCCTGACAGACTTGAAGTCTGCTGCCATGTGGTGTCAAAAGCGGGAATCTTGGAGCTCAAACTCATGACTTCGAGGACAGTGGCTAGAGTGCCCTCTGCGATTGGGTCTAGCTGTTTGTGTGGACCCACCTGACAAGGCCTCGAAGGACAACTAACAGGTCACCTTTGTACCTGGCATGGGTACTGGATGTAGGCAACTTAGGATGATATAACTCTGGTCGTAAACAGTGTAGCCCCTGCCTTCTGTAGATGCGGTGGGTACGGATCCAATCCACGGAATCCCATCGGAACCTCTAGCGGCACTGGTGGGCCTGACGGTTTGTGTTTTCTAGTCACAGGTTTGAGTGATCAGCTATGCTGGGTGTTGGAAGGGGGGGGTCAGATTCCTTGTTTCCTGTGTGGACTAGGCCCCCCCCCCCAGAATGAACATCTGTGCTGCAATGGCTAACCATAGAGGACTAGAGCACTGGCTTTCATGTCTTCACAATTGTTCTCCTGCTTTAACGCTTGCCCCTAAGTTTACCTCATTTGTCTTATGAACACATGAGGTAACAGTGGCACTGTTTGGCCCAACTGGGCATAGTAATGCCTGGTACATCGTCAGGCAGTGTTGCAGGGTACCGCAAGAAAGTCCATGGCGGACTTGGGTGACTGCAAAGGGATTGTGTCTGTGTGCCAACTATATCATTCGGGGACACTTTCAGATTGGTTAAATAATCCATCCTGCAGTACCTGGTGCCAGAGATAAACCCATACATCCCTTTACCCCCCAGTTCTGTTACATTTCCTATGGAGATGAAAGGAAGTTGAAGTTTTCAAGCCCTATTCACATAAGGTGCTCTGAAGAGAGTGCTTCTCTGATGCCCAGGGGTCTATGGCTAGCGTTGTGGTTACCAGGGTGGTCAGAGTAGGCTTCATTTGGAGCCGTTACCAGTGCTGAAGGACTGTAGATCGTAAGAGGTCAGGGAGGGACGTTTTCCATGTCTGAGGGCTATGCGTGTCCCGTATATCGGCTCCCAGCCTCCAGGTAGACAGAAATTCAGAGAAGAGTCTAGGCCCCTCGTATGGCTGCACTTTGAGGCAGTCCAGTAGCCCCTCAGGTTTGTCTGTCATTACTGTTCATGTGTCACTGGAGGATACTCTTGCTCCACTTCACAGTCTCGGAGTGTTGCTCACTGTGCGGTTGGGGTGTGTTTAGGGTGCAGCGCAGTTCCTTGATCACCATTCAGGGTTGGGGAAGAGTATCTGACTCACCGGTGCCAATGCCGCCACCGTATAACCCTGCTGTTTTTGGCTATCCTATTATAGTCTGTGGGTTCAGTAAAGGGTTCTCCCGGCCTCCAGAGCACTCAATGATCTGCTGGGTAATCTACCATTACTTCGCGGGCCTTTCTACGTAATACTATTAGTGCGCATTTTTTAGTTCGCAGGAACTTTTAGTACGCATGCTTTTACTTAGCATGCTGTTACTACACAATTACCGTTACTTCGCAAAGTGAAATACTTTGCAGACTATCCACATCGTTGTTTGGAAAAGGAGGCGCTTCCGTTTCCAAACAACGACGTGCTGCTCTTAAGACGCTTGAAGAAGGAGAAGAGTGGATCCAAGAGTGAAGGTGAAGAGAGGGACCACGAGGGGAGAGAGGTAAGTGGGGCAGTGTATTTTTTAGGGTCGTGCAGGGGGTTGTGTTTAAGGTTTAAGGGTTGTGTTTGTGTAGTGTAATTTGGGTTTAGGGTAGTGACAGGGGTCGAGAAGGGTAGTGTTTGGGAGTAGGGACAGGACTGTGGGTCGGGGGAGGGATGTGCAGGGGGTAGTGTTTTAGGGTAGTGTGTTTGTGTAGTGTAGGGTAGTGTTTTAGGGTTTAGGGTAGTGTCGGGGGGGGCGTGGCGTGCAGGGTAGTGTTTGAGTGTAGGGTCCAGGCAGGGGGAAGGGGGAAGGTCGTGTAGGGGGTAGTGTATTAGGGTTTAGGGTAGTGTAGTAGTGTAGGGTAGTGTAGTGTGTGAGGGTTTGGGTAGTGTTTAGATTTTATGGGTTAATGAGAATGTGTAGAAATAGCAGGAGGAGGTACAAATAATTTAGGATATTTTTTATAATTCACAATTATTTAGTTAATAGCCGATTTTAAGAAAAACTCCCCCCACCCTAAAGCCCTTTGCATGATTTTAGTGCGATTTTTTTAATTAGCATAAACCATTTCAGGAAAAAAACGTAGTAGTGCTATGTGTAGTAATAGAATGCGGAATAAAAGCATTTAAAGTGCATTTCTAACCATTTGCGTTATAAATGCATGCGCAGTTAAAACTTGCGAAGTAATGGTTTATGCTAAGTAAAAACATCGCACTAAAATCATGCGAAGTAATGGTATGCGAAGTATCGACATACATCCTCTGCTGACTGTGACAAAGACCCGCCTCTGAATTGGCCTATTCCTTATTGGTATATTTAACTTGCCTATAAGACCCTAGTATATGCCATACAAAGTGTAACCAAGGCCTGGAAGTGAAGTGGCAATAGCAGGCTGCAGCATCTAGTGTGCCTTCCACTACGGTGGCAGAATAAGCATGGCTTCAGGCCTACCCAATGTAGCTTGAGTGCTGCAGTGCAACCTGGTAAAATAACCCTTTTTGATCGATAAAAACCTGAAGCCTAAGTTTAATTTGGCCGAAGATTCGCCATCTTGAAAATGTACTCCCACATGGCATTTTACGGCCTGTTTGTAGTAAAGCAAACAGGAACTCCTGAAAGAGTGGGTAGGGCTGGACCTGGGAACCTCTACCCCGTTGGTTAGGGAGTGTCCTTGAGCCCCCCCTATCCTTAACTAGTTTCAGGTATAAACATTGCACCTCCAGGCACCCACGTCAGAACACTTTCTGGACCTATAAAAGCTCAGAAGAGGACTGGGCATGCTATCTATAACTTGAGAGGAGCACTGAAAGACTTGACCTGCTCTCTTGTACCCAGGACAAAGAAGCGAGCTCCATGGGTCAGCTGGCTGACCTCCCGTGTGGCTACAGGTAGAGAACAAGCTGCAAGAGACTTCTTTCTGGAAGTACTCCAGCTTACTAGTGGCCACAGGACCTGGACTGGACCCTGCTGCTGGCCTCTGCCTGACACCCTGAGAGTCTACGTGCCTTCCCTGATGTACTGTGGCTTTAGAAGTCTACTCCTGTGGCTGACTGGGACTTAAAAGACTTAGCCAGAAGCTAAAACCTTTGACCGAACAACCCTGGTTGGTGTAGCCAACCAGTGTCCATCGTGGTCAGCTGGAAATTACACCCAGGTCCAGGTTTACAGCAACCACTGACTAACATAGATGTTTAGTTGCTTTTTGGCACCATTTCTACTTAAATTCATATCTCGGACTCCCCTTGTTGGATTTTTGTCCTTTTTGGGTCATTTTTTTTATTACATCTTACTCTATTTTCTAAGTCAGTTTGAGATTTTTATTGTTTTGTATTTTGACTTTATTACCGTTTTGACACTTAACACATTGCCCTAAGTTAAGCTTGTCTGCTCTGTGCCATAGCTACAAGGGGGATAAGCACAGGTTAATTTAGTGACTTTGAGGGTTCAGCCTGACAAAGGATGAGATTATTCATTAAGGTGGATAGTCACCCATCAAAATAGTCAAAATAAACTAATTTCTTACACCCTCCACCACACCTCTCTTAGAGTGATCTCTTTTCTTAAACCACTCCCAACCAGCTTCCAGCCACAAATTCCAAACCAAAAAATGCCTCTCATTCCCAAACTCTGGGAGACAACTTCAAAACGGTAAGAAAAAGAAGCAAACAATAGTACAATGTTCCGCTAGATATTTGTAAGTATAGGTATGGTATACCTTGGGAGACCACTGCAGTGAGGCCAGCAAAGTTCTCTAAAATCCATGCTTGTTTTCCCCCAAACTAGTCCACTATAAGAACCCTATCTAGGTGTCTTCAAGAGCAGAGTAATTGCGCCTCCATCAGATTGCACTTGACACATCTCAGCTTTTATCATCAGAGTCTTCTGGAGGAGTTGCTCTGACAGCGCTTACTCTTTGCATCTGCAAAGGGCTACATCGGGCTCCCGGCAGGAAGTGCCACAGCTCGTTCTGATTCAGCGGGCTCCTTTGACACTGATTCGCGGTCCAGAATATCATACGCCTAAGAGGGTGAAGGTGAAGGAGAGGGAAATGCCATTGAAAATGGGCGATCCCGCGCATTGAAGAGAATTCAAACAAGATGGCCCCATCTATTTTCACTCCCTGATCGTTGAAGTCAGTCACTATGTGGAAGGCTCGCCATTTCTGTAAAGTTATAAGGAAGAGATGCTGGAAAGGCTGCCTGGTTATGCCATCAAAGGTGAACAAGGCACAGGAATGAATGCTTTGCATGAATATTTCTCCATCTTCAGAGCCAGAGTGTCGGGAGGCGCCAACCTCTTGGTGAATCTCAGTCACCCACAGTACCTTTTGAACATGCAGGGGAGTGTCTCCTGATTTCTATAGTATAGTATCAAAGAAATTTTGCACAGACTGTTTAAAATCTTTGCCGTCCGTTCCCTGTGGCACCTTACTAATCTGTACATTAATCCACCTCAAGTGGTTTTCCAAATCAAGTTTATCTTGAAGCAGCACACTTTTTTCCTCTAGCTGAAGTAGGCATGCTCAAAATTCTTCTTGATGACAGCTCACAAACCCGCTACTTCTAATCCCTCGCTGACTTTGTTTCCCATTGACCCGCTGCCTTTTAGCTAGGTTTGCACTATAGAAATACTGCATACATACACATATACATAATGTCTTCTCCAGGGAGTGGACTCTGTTACCCACATCAGTAATGTCTTTAATCAACTCTTTCAAACTCTGGTTAAGTTCCTTATAGATTGTTACAATATTTGAATTGATGTCAAGAAAACAACTCCCTCAAAAAGCTCGTGGTGACTTGGTATCACATGAAGATGTGTCTGCAGTGGTGTCTTTTTCACATCCTCCTACTTTCCGCATTGCGTTGTCACTTCATTCTTCTTGGCATGCTCCTGAAGAAAAAGAGCTTTTATTGTGGAGTCTTTTACTCCGAGCTTTTGCACTGACTATTTTCACACACAGAGGAAGACCTTCCCGCATCCCACAGGATACTGCGTGTCCAGTGTAGCCTTTGGCACTTATTTTCTCCTTTACAACAAGAAATTTATGAATCACTACAAACTGCCCTCTGGGTCAGCACCACATCACTTAGTAGGTGCCAGTTATAGGGTCTGCTAAAAAGGTAGTTTCCTCTTGTGTTGTCCACCACCCTGCCTGAAAGTTAAGCAACCGTTATCAAGATCTCACCCCTGAAGTGGACAGCCTTTCCTCCCTCTCGAACACAGTTCCACCAATAGCTTCTAATGTGCACAGTTCCACCAACAACTTCTAATGAACCTCCAAGCATCCTCAGTACAGGAAATAGCTAGTGTTCTATAGTTTCCCTCATTTGCAGTAGGTGGGTGCCGTTGCTAACTGTGCACCTTCATTTCATCATCTGCACCCCTTGCTCCACCTCCATCATGATCCTGTTGACAATCCCAAGGGCTCACCAGCACACCTCAACTCTCAACAACCCTCAATGGATATATTCACCTCCACCTGCCAATCCAGGGTAGGCCAGCATACCTGGGCCCAAACCGAGTCCATCCATAGACCAAGACACCAAGAGTGTCCCTCTACATCTCGCTTGTTCAGATTATGGTACTTGCCTCATCATGTATGTAGTCAGTTTTGGATGCAGGTGCAAAGACTGCAGTGAGCGATTGCTGGTGCTGCCCATACCATCCGGAGGAAGCCAGCAGCTCAACGCCTCCTATTTTCCCGGCCTTCTGATGGCTGAGTGGCAACAATGGACAGCTGCATGCGGCCTCCTTATTCGAGCGGCAGCAGTTAGCTCTTCAGGCTTCTCCTGTCTTTGTGACTTCTACACTGTGGACTGCTCCATTGCCTGCCGTGATGTGGGCTTCAGGGGGGGTCTGACGCTAATGGAGCGTGCCATCAGCAAACTGCCTTTGATGACCGGACCACCTCCTGCCCTCTCACCAGTTGCTCCACACTATCCTACCAACGCTGTTGTAAAGAAGCCTCACGCTTAATTTCTTTCTGCAATAGAAGCAGAGAAATGCAGTTATGAGTTTGCCTTCACCTTGCGCTCTGCCCTGCTCCAACTCTCAAAAGCCATCATTTGAACAATATCCATGCAAGCCCTGAGGTGACAGAGGAGGTGGTAAACAACTGGCCATGGAATCAGTGATAACATGGAAACAAGAACCATATTCGAACTTGAGCGTCATCTTAAATTGGAAGCATAACTCATTATGTCCATTCTTCCCTTCTTCAACTTTTTTCTCCTTTAAAGGTCTTTAATTTCAGACTTCCATATAAACTTCAACTTTTAGATCGAGCCTGGGCAGCGCATGTGCTGCTCTGCAAGGCATGCTGTATTTGGTATATGGGCTATCAGGGACTTTGGACACGCCCACCGCTTTTGGTTGGTTAGTTGGGCTGCTTTTTAAAATTCCTTTTCTCTGGTTGGTTAATATTGTGCATCTGCCCCGCCTTTCAGTGCTTGGTTCCCTCCTAGCGGACATCACCAATTGATGCTTTTGGTTGGCCAGCTCTGGCCATCTCTTGACTCCTCGCTCACACCTCCCATCATGTGCAAATGCAGCATCCATCCATGTCGTTATCAGGAGGGGTACATTTAGGCCCTTTTCTACAGGCCACTGGCCTGTTTACAGTAAACAACACTATTATAGAACGCTATGTTTATTAAGTCATTTGAATAGAAAACATTTATCACCTACCGTTACTTTGCAAGTGTTTGATTTCAGATTATTGCTGGGCTCTCTGGTGAAGATTTTCTCCCCGCTTGACACATTTCTAATGCGTGCAGGCTCGAGAGCCGGGCTTTTCAGAGCAAGGTCCCTGTGATTGACAGCTCCATAGCAGAGCTGGCCTACTTACAAGCAATGCCTCTCTAGGTTAACAGGGCCGTGAATCAATGCAGGTTTTCCTACTTTTCAGGAAGCTGTGTGGAGTTCGGGGCCAAGAAAGATATTCATAAGATACCGTGTGTTCATGTATCATTACCCCTTCTCCTATGTCTGGCTTCTGTGTCTCCAGCTCAGATTATGTGTTTATTGGACACGAGGTACTGGTAGAAAATGAGTCGGTAAAACTTGTCATACATTAGTTGTTGCATTTGGATTTAAACATGTTCATCTGACGGGTTTCGTTTTTGGTATTTCCTTTGTAGTGTTGCTGCGAGGTGTCTCCAGCAAGATGGAAAGACTCTTGCGCAGCTGCTCCACCTGCCTTTTCATTTGGAGTGCTCAAACCATTGCAAATAGGCCTGTAAATCTTGTTCTTTATTTTACTCATGCATTTATGAGCTCTGTCTCCTCCCACCTGCCCTAACTGCTGGAACTTGTTCTGAAGGAACTTTTAAACATTGGAAATACCAATAGGTTTGGCTAAAAACTCATAAAGCCAGAAAGGAACGACCTATTGGCTATGCCAATGCTGGTTTAAATTAACATTCATGCATAAGATTATTGAAAGCTCTTGCATTCAACCTGAAGATTTGATTAGAGGCTATTACTTTTAGCGGTGGTGCTAGACTTATTCAGGAGTGCTGTAGCCTTGCACCGGCCCCTCCAACTTCTTGCTTTTGGAGGTTACAGAGTTTGTGGAACACATGACACAGATGTATTGGGGCCTGTGATGATCTCTATATGGAAGTCGATCCAGTAAGCTTTTGTTGGGTGAGTGAGTCCAAGTGGTGTTCCTGTAGTCCTGTACCCTTGTAAGTGGTGCTAAAGGTGCCCAGATAGCCAAAATCCAAAACTAGGGACTTAGAAATATTTTGGCTAAAAAGTGTACTGAGTACCAGGAGGAGACCAGGACCAACCTGCTTGCCTATCTGCCAGAGATGAATCACCGGTCGGATTAACTTTGTGGCTTCTCCTGCTACATTCTTCTCCGCAGCAGCATATCCTTTTCATCGGTCCTTCGCCAAAGGGGTATCCAGCCTCGTGGAACAGTCCTCGAATACAGCCCTGTGCCTCGTCCCACTGGAGATTCTCGACTTCCATTTCAAAGACTAAGTACGAACGTAGAAATCTTCACCACGGCTTTGACCCAAGGCTATTAGACGATGACGCTCCCTTCTCGGACACCTCCCGCTGTCTTCCCCTGCTGAACTTTACCTTCTCAGAACATTTTTCTCCGAATTTTTTTTTTTTTTTAAGTCCAAAGGTAAGCGCTGACCGGGCCCAGTGCACTTCTTGTATAGGAACCATGCTCCATCGCGGTCAGTCATATTCTTTGACTTTGGCCCAATCCTGTGCAACTGGATATCTGTGGTTGACGCTTTGATCTTTTAGTTGCTAGTTTTTACTAAAACATTTAAAATTCATAACTTCAGTTCTACGGATTGGATTTTTGTCATTTTGGTGTCAAATAATTTCATAAAATGTACTCTATTTTTGTAAATCAGTTTGCGATTTCTCTTGTTTAGTGTTTTCACTTTATTACTGTTTGTGTGCTGCATAAATCGTTTACACACTGCCTCCAAGTTAAACCTGACCGCTCTTTATGCCAAGCTACCCAGGGTTAAGCGCAGGCTAATTTCTTGATTTTTCTTGTGGTTCACCCTGCAAGGGATTGTGGTTGTTGCTTGACCAGGGCTCCCTCCCCACTCATACAACAACCCACTCTCTCACAGAATCTCAAACCTGTAGACAACACACTGCTCATTTTAAAACAATCCCAAGGATCTTCAAGAGTATCTAAAGCCTATAGACCACACACTGCTCTTTTCAAAACAATCCCAAGGATCTTAAAACCTGTAGACCACATACTGCTCATTTTAAAACGATCTTCAAGAGTATCTTCAGCCTACAGACCACACACTGCTCTTTTCAAAAACAATCTCAACGATCTTCAAGAGTATCTAAAGCCTATAGAACACACACTGCTCTTTTCAAAATAATCCCAAGGATCTTCAAGAGTATCTAAAGCCTATAGAACACACACTGCTCTTTTCAAAATAATCCCAAGGATCTTCAAAAGTATTTACAGCCTGTAGACCACATACTGCTTATTTAAAAACAATCCCAAGGATATTCAAGAGTGTCTAAAACCTGTAGACCGCACACTGCTCTTTTTAAAACAATGTACCCCGCTCGTGTTGCTCCTTTGACTAGATATTACTGTCACAGTCTAGGCTTTGAAAGAGCCATTTTTATGGGTGTGGTCCGTGTGAGTTAAAAAAATAATAATAATTATATCCACTTTATGCCCAGTAAGTGAGGACAAATATTAAGTAACTTTATTTGATTTACATTCTATCGTTTGGGTATGCAAAAACTTCAAAAAAGGGTAAAAAAAGACGGATCAGACCATTTCCCATAGATGCTTATAAGCAGGCTGTGAAGTGCTATCCATAGTCATTTAGAACGAAAGACCAAAAGTCCTGCCTTGGTTTTAACCCGGCTTTGCCTCCCTGAGGAAATGGAATGAAGGTGTAGGGGAGAGTGTGTTGTGCCCAGCAGGAAAAGATGAGTGTTCACGAAGCAAATGCACCATCCATGATCCGCAGCTGCACATGGATATTCCTGGAAAGGGTTCAAGGCAAGGAGCCAAAAACTGCCCCAAAACTAAATTATGCCTCTGCCAAGTTAAAACGTAAAGTTAAGCAAAATGACTTGTACATTATGTTCCAAAATTGAGACCGTGGAAAAAATAGAAGCAAAGCAACCTGCAGCTCCCTGCACAATTAAGGAGTAACAGCAAATCGTAAGGCAGTACGTCTAATCTCTAGTAGCTAGAGTGTGAGTGTGCATATGCGCTCCTTGTGAAAGAGCAAAATGGAGTCACTCACAGTGGCTGAGGTGAGTAATTGATCTATGCTGTAGTGGGCGGAAGAAAAATGTGACTGACACAACAGACCAACGAATGAAGAGGGCTGGCTGAAAGCCCGTATCAATAAGTATTTAATAGGGGGGATTTTACTAAAGTCAATAGGTCTTGGCTAACATCAGACACTAAAAAGGATTGCTTTATTCATACAATGCCTGCATGAGGAAGACGGACTCTCACAAGGGCTAACCAGCGCACCGCATGCCTCAATGGGTTTATTCACCCTACCCAGCCTGCTAATACAGGGAGTGTCAGCATACTGGGGCCCAAACCGAGTCCACTTGTAGTCCAAGACAGAGTGTCCCTCTACACCCCTCTTATTCAGATGATGGCAGTTGCTTCACCAAACAGGCACTCTTTTTTTGGATCCAGGTGCAAAGACTGCAGGAACCGGTTGATGGTGCCGCCCGCACCATCCAGAGGCAGCCAGCAGCTCAAAGTCTCCTCCTATTTTCCTCGGTTTCCAATGGCTCAGCGGCAACAATAAAGAGCTGCGCGCAACCTCCTTATTCAAGAGGTTGCAACCAGCTCCTCAGGCTTCTCCTGTCTTTGAGACTGTGGGAAGTGGACTGCTCCATTGCCCGCCATCTTGTGAGCTTCAGGCAGGGTCTGCTGCTGATGGAGCGTGCCATCAGCTAACTGCTTTTGGTGACCAGTGCACCTCCTGTCCTCACCAGTTGCTCCATACTGTGCCCACCTAGGCTGCCATAAAGGAGCCTCACACAGGGTCAGGCGGGTTATTTTTTCTGAGATACTGCAGTAATGCGTCTGCCTCCACTTTGTTCACAAAAAGAATTGATTGTGTAATGATAGAGTGTACTTTTTAGATGTAAAATAATTCCTTATGCTTTATAACGAAAATTGGAAAAATAATTTAAAACAACCAACAGCATGAGGTAACAGGTAGTCCTCTGGGCTAGAGCCAAACCCCACTTTATATATTTAATAAAGTATTAGTAACAGTAGGTGATTCAGACAGCTGTGCCCTCAAGCCAAAACTAAAAGTACCCAGGGTGTGGGCAGTGAGCACAGGAAAACAGGGTACGACATAGTAGGCTTGACCCGTGGGGAACAATTAATGCAATCTAGAAAGGATTGCCGCGAAATTCCATACAACAATATGTGTTAAAAACAGCATTCCAGACGGCTGGTAAGTTGTGGAAAGTCAAACACATCAGAGCCATCATGATTACACCACACTGGCTACCAGTTGCAGGAAGGTTTAAAAATGTTGTGGCCCATAAAAGCCTCCCTTCATATACCTAAAGCCGTCAATGCCAGGATCTTAAAGTACACATACTGTGCTGCACAATATGATCTACTACGAGCAACCAGGTATAAAACTGAAAAAGCTGGGCATCGAAAGATGGAACAAAATCCTAAACTCCATTTTTAGGTCGAGCCTAGCGCAGCGCGCATGCGCTGCTCTAGGAGAGGGCCTCTTGGAATCACTCCAGACATTCTGAAAGCTTTCTGAAAGCTCGTGCGTGTGGTTGTCACATTCTATTGGCCTTTGCGTGTGGCTTTCAACAAATGAAAGCACGCAATTGGCCAAAGGCGGGTGCATGTCCCACCTCTTCTTAAAATGTTCACTCCCATGGCGTTTTGCTCTCGGGAGCGAGCAGGCTGGCAGCTGCATTCCTGCTGGGTCACGTGCTTTCGCTCGTTATCTGAGCAGTGAAAGGCGTTGATTTTAGAAACTCTACTCCCAAAGAAGAGGATGTGTAGTGAAGTTGTCCTTGTAAACAGCATTTATTTTAAGACACCTTAAAGGCTGCTGCTGTCGAGATCAGGCGTACCCAGGAGGTCTCCGGGTCACCAGTAAATCAGTGCATGTGCAGCAGTGCACTCTGTGTAAATCTTCAATCAGCGTAAAGCAGCTTAGGGGGTGAATGTGCCCACTGCAGAGCATTGCCCATAAAGTGAACCCTCAGATTTCGGCAGCCAGCCTTTCTTTTATTCTCAATGGCGTGGCTTGCAGGGTTACTTTCCCTTTGCCAAACGCTGTTGCAGGCAGGACGCGCTCAGTGAGACAGAGACAGAGCACATCCAGCACAACATGCCCGATGCTGCGCTGTATCTTAAATTATTGCGGCCCATACCACGGCGCGGCTGCAGGGTGACTTTCACTTTGCCAAATGCGGGCCCCATAACCGAGGCACAGAAATGCAGACCGCAACTCCTGCTGCTGCTTCGGAGCGCTGTCGGATTGCCTCACGTCATCATGCACAGCGCTTGCCCCATCCTCGAGGCACACCAACATAGCCTGTATCAGCAGGACCCGGCCCACTTAAAGCCGTGCTTGTATTTATATACGTACGACTGATACGGGCGATCTCGACTACCTGGATAGCGGAGGGAGGAGATCCGGTTTATTGACATTCCGACCTCTCCGACTGGGATACTTTAAACAAGATTACTGTAGAGGTTCAAAAATGAGCACTGCTGAATTTTTTGCGCACTGCTGTATCAGTGAAAGTGCGTACCCTGTCCCTAACGTAATGTTATTTTTTTTTCTTCAGGCAGCACATTACTCCTGTTTTTTTCTGTTCCTTAGTAAAACACCTCCTATCTGCGCCACAGACTCTTACTCAGACATGAAGCAGTATCTTAAGCATTGCATGCCTGTTAATGGCTGCACAGTGTAACCCGATCCTCACAGTGGTGCTTTGAACAAGCACTTACTCTGCCTACCCATTGTCCCACCCTATGGCTGTGGGATGCAGGACACTGCTTTCTTGTGTTAGTCGTGCCAAATGCAGTATATTTGTTTTCGGATGACAAAGGAAAAATACAAAGGGAAAATTAACAGTTAGCTTTTAGAGATATATAAACATGTAGGATATCCCACACGTGCAAATGTATAATCTAGTGTTTTAAATTAATCTATTACAAAACTAACAAGCGATCATAGTTGGGAGGGTATAAACTTTCATAAAACAACATCAGAACTAATTGTATATGGTTAAATATGATTACAACGAGGCATTCTAGGGGGCTGAATTCAGAAACGAATCATCTTGTTAAATTCTGTGCCATGACACTGCCACAACCACCACTACATCATAATTGTATTTTATACAGCACTTTATACTATGGGTCTGCCATTTCTAAACCCTGCAAGTAACAGGTGTTAACATTATCCAATTTGCCACTCAATTTAGCAGACTCTGGGACACAAACTTCTGACCTGCAGAGCACTGCATGTTTCAGCAGTGAGCGTTCAACTCACTGACCTATTCTGCGGTCTAATATAATTGCCAACTACCTAAAATGAAGGAAGCAGAAGTGAAATGATACACTTGGAGACATGATGACTTTGCGAAGATGATGCACAGTGCAGCCTTTCCCCGCGCCGGTATAGCAGCCTTCAGTTCAGTGCACAGGGTGCAAAACTACAGAAGCTACACAGATCGTGGAGGCGTCTCTCGTCTGCTCCTAATGTACTGCTGTCTTACCCCCTTACGTTCATTATGTTGTAGTTGATAATGCAGATCAATCACGTCCATCAAAACATCTCCGGTTTATAGAACTAAAGGCATCTGATATTAAGTGAAGGTATGTTTTACCTTTAGGCTGGAGGAGCTTTGTATTATATTTATTTAAAAATGTTAGAACAAAAATATTTCACAGCCTTTTCTAGAGGCTGTCCGACTCTGTAAAGGTATTGCCTGAATATGTGGCTACCTTTTTCAAATATCTCCTTGGAGAAAAGTAATCTCCTAAAAAAGCCTGTATATGGATACAGTGGATGTTCACCATATCTATAGATTTTGATTATAAGATCATAGCCATTTACCTTTGGAGTTAACATCTTTATTCATGTTAGCAAAAATAGAACAGTTGAAGTGCTGAAGTAAAGATAAGACTTGGTAATTCATACACAAAAACGCTTAACAAATTGCCATGCGAACTACATACGCATTTTAAACTATTTAAAAGACTACAACATTATATGGATTAAAAACTTTTTCGTTGAAAGGGAATAAACCTGCAGATGTCTTTTTTTATGAGCATTTTAACTTGTATAAGTCGTTTTTGGCAACCATGTTCCAGTCAGAGTGCTGCAACTTCAGTTTTTGGGTGATCAGTTTGCCTTTTATTTTCTTTAATCGTAAACATGAATCTTTCAATTATTGGCCAATAGTTATTTTAATCCAATTTTATACAGTATAAATTAACTATCCTTTCCAAAAATGTTTTTTTTAAAACACACAATGAAATAGCATGTTTTTTATATTATGTCTTGAATTTTCGTACATAAAACTGAAACTGTTTCAGCAGAGTCCCTGTGCTGTTTTAACTTGGGTTTCATCATAGAATATTCTAGTGCATTGTGTTGAAACGTGCCTTAAAAATATGAATTTTCTCAAATACCTACTTCTTAAGTTCTGTGGTAGCTACATTATAACAAGTGTAAAGTTCTGACAAAAAGTTAACCAAAGGGTTGATTTCGGGCTTTGATCAAACTGTTGCAGAATTAAATTCCAAATGCAACTTCTCTGCAGGGTCGTTTTTCCCAGCTACACGAGGCGCTATAGTTATTCTATTAATGGATTGAAACATACTCCATTCATGTGAACAATCAATCTACTAGGTGTTCTCAGTGACACTAAGATCGACCCAGATATGTACATACAATACCCTATTGCACGGGTATATCCCTACTTTGAATCAAATGATCTCCCGTTTAGTTTCAGACGTGTTGGTCGAATTGAACTGAACCAGGACTACAAATCCCAGAATGCACAAGTTTCTAGCTGCCGACTGCCCCCTACAACCACCGACGTGTTGCTTTGTCAGAGCCAGTCACCCCCCTGTACCTGACCCACCACCTGCAGCATGTTTCAGCCGATCCTAGCCCATGTTTGTAGCATGTGTCACTCACTCCTGGCTCACCAGAGGCATGTCACAAGGGGCTCTAAGATTCGAGCGACGTCTGGGCTTCGGGTTCTCCTGTGCCTTAGGGGGCCGCCCGCTTTTGCATATGTTTTTTTTTTTTTTTTAAGAACGCTGTGCTTTTCACAAGCGCTACTGCCTACTTGTTAACAGTAGTCCACTTATAAGGTCCCAAAGGCGAGACCTATTGGCTATGCCAATGCTTGTTTCTAGTGTCTCACACTCTGGCTTTTCCATCACGTGGACACATTTCTCTTTTGTACAGGAAGTGAGGGCAAGCTTGTCACTGCTGATGAGATTCTTTTATATATGCCTTTCATCGCTATTAAGAACTGCCAACATGAGAAACGATTGAATATAATGGGAAACCCAATCTACCCTTGAGGGCTTGGGCAAATCAAATGAACGGGTAAAAAGCGCCTTCAAGGGATTTATTTAGAATACTCTGTTCTATTGCTTTTGATATATATTTTTAACTGCAAGAATTATTGATAAACTCGCCAGAGAGATATTATTCAAATGTCTTTTATCTAAGAAATATTTTTGTTCCTTGTGAAGACATAAGAACCAATGAACCAATCACAAAACAATAAATATTCAAAACACGGGTATATATAGAAAAATGTTTTATCTTTTGAAATTTATCAAGGGTACTACACAGAAGAGAGTGTGAGTGTCGACGTTTCGGTCTCTATGCATTTGTCCATGAGACCATCTTCAGGACTATCATAAATTTAACAGTTGACCCCTGAATGGTGTTTCCAAAGATTCAAGAATTATAGAATACAATTGATACATATATGTCAAATCCGAATCCGACTGCCGAATTTTCGCTGCGCTACAAAACTTAACTTAACTCCTTCAATTGAGAAGTTGCTGGGGACTGGAAATTTAATTACACCGTCCAAAAAGCACCAGAGTTCACTTACCTGCATCTTTTGACGATTATTCACCTTAAACAAAAGTTACAGAACGACGATCGATTTGACATATATGTATCAATTGTATTCTATAATTCTTGAATCTTTGGAAACACCATTCAGGGGTCAACTGTTAAATTTATGATAGTCCTGAAGATGGTCTCATGGACAAATGCATAGAGACCGAAACGTCGACACTCGCACTCTCTTCTGGAAAATAATGTACAATGAGAAGAAGTGTTTACAATAGTGTCATTGAAGGATTATACAATTGTATTTATTTTCCTCTTGTTACATTGTTTGTATAACTGTGTAGTACCCTTGATAAATTTCAAAAGATAAAACTTTTTTCTATATATACCCGTGTTTTGAATATTTATTGTTTTGTGATTGGTTCATTGGTTCTTATGTCCTCACAAGGAACAAAAATATTTCTTAGATAAAAGACATTTGAATAATATCTCTGGCGAGTTTATCAATAATTCTTGCAGTTAAAAATATATATCAAACGCAATAGAACAGAGTATTCTAAATAAATCCCTTGAAGGCGCTTTTACCCGTTCAACATGAGAAACTGACAGGTTTTTTTCCAGCATAAGCACTGCAAGAGAATTAGTTGTGTTTTAAAAGCTTCAGAAGTGTACACAGATTAAGCCACACCGCCACGTTTAGTATGCAGCTGTGTGAACCATTAGCACCTTTAGGTTGTACAAGAACAGTTCCTGGTCCCGTCCTTGACAACATTTTATAGCGAACCTGGAGAGCAACTATTTTAAAAGACTTCTGCATAACAGACATGAAAGATCCTATCAAAGTGCAAAACAAGAGACACCTTAACTACGTGGAGTGTTAGATGACTGGAGTATTACTCATGAATAATTATGTGTAATTAAATATGTAATTATACAACAATGAGAATGTTTGCTTACCTTTATCCTTTCTATGGAGGCTTCTATTCTTAACTGCTGGACTGTTCTTCTTGCCTGTCCTATATTGTTTGTGCTGGTTGTTTTGGCAGACATCTTCAAGGGATTTTCTGAATTTAAACAATCACAAATCAAAGTTACACACTGTTCAAAAGGAGGATGAAAGTACAATAAATGAAGAGAGGTTTGCATCAGGTTTCTGTGTCTCACGTTCATACATTAGCATCTGCTATCGGTGAAGGATTCAGGAGGCCCAGTCATGGTGGCCTCAAAGCATTCAAAATATACAAGCTGGCTGTGCTACACAGCAATTTATACCTCTTAGTTTTATTCTAAAAACAATGCACATGAATATATGTTATAATAAGAAAACAAGAGTATCTCATTTTGAAGCGATCTACTGGAAGGAAAGAACTGAGGTCGTAGGAGAAGATGGAGACGGCGAATCCATCTGAGGATGGTAAAGGGAGCTTGCGAAGCGAGGGGAGACGTGAGGACTATCATTTGCAAGTGCCATGTATATGTTGCGCTCTACCCTTCAGCTCGCTTCCTATGGAGTGATGTTCTCCCAGCAGATGTGATATGTGCTCAGTAGGCTCTGCTGAAAACTTCCTTCTTGAGATTATTTTGAGCAACAGATGGTGTAGTTCACTTCGAGTATGGGTCGGCAGACCTTCTGCCTCTTTGGACAAATAAGTTTAAGCACACACCAGATCGTCTGCATGCTGCTCTCAGATAAGAGTATACTAGCAAGCACCACTCGGAACACCAAGCAAAGCATCTTCAAAGCATCTTTAAATAAATTCTGACGGAGTCAATACAATTTTGCCACTGCTGGATTCACTTTTCCTATGCACTAGATCAAGGGCTAGCAAAGCAAGGTGCCATTATAAAATACGCCATCATTATGAGAGGCCAGGCCGGGCTCACTAAGATCTCTCATCTGGAATGAGACTCAACAAGACGGCAAAATGAACCACTGGACTTGCACCAGTAGCGAGGCCCTAGAAGTGCAGGACACAAACTTACCCCACCACACCTTTAAGCTTGCTGTAAACAAACAAATAAAGCGACTATGGTGGATCAAAGACAAGGAATCCTTAAAAACAAACAAAAGCATTCGTGGACATGCATAAATACATACAAATCACCGAACCCGCGAGTCTACTTATTCGTAACAATCAAAGGTTTCCATAAACTCAGATTTTTAGCCTTGAAGTTTGGCCTATCCCCTACTAGCGACACATTATCAGCATGGATTCCAATACCAACTTCACCGCTATGCAGACTGTGCCTTGGGCAACAAGAAACCCTCCTGCATATATTGTGTATCCCATACTTACAATCTGAATGTAGGAAGCTCCCGTGTCCTATGCAATATCTTCAACACCTATGGAATCAGGTCATGCCGTCAAGCCTTTCTTTTCTGCTTTCAAGGCCCAAATGCTCAGGTAATAGTCTGCTTGGCAAAGTTCATCGCCCATGCGGAGAAATTGCTCAAATAGGGGGGCTAAAACAATAGGACACATAGGAGCATGCACAAAAAGCACACAGTCGGGCGCCCACCTTGTTGCAAGCTTTATATCTTTTAAGCCCTTGGCATTCCAACTTCGTGGCACTGCTCCACTTCGGTAATCTCTGCAACAACCGAATGGCAGCGGCACCGGCTACTCGCATGAACAATCAGATGGCAGAGTAGCTACTGAACATCCTGAATTCACTTGAGTATACATTTAATAGTCGGCTCACATTTTAATGTATTTTGCAACGGAACTAAGATCCACAGTGTGTGACGCAAGACATGTTGCACTTTTCAAGCACTTGGCACTTTCACTAGCTGACAGCAGCAAAACGCTGATGTTGTGATGCCTCTGGGCATTACATGCAAGCCTAGCTGCACTCTTCAAGAACTGATCTTCAAAGTTTTTGGCGTTGTGCTACTAAAGAACTTTCATTGCAACGGCACAATGGAGTTTGGTGTACCCTACAAGAATTGATCTTTCAGCTTGTGGCGTTGCGCTACTAAAGAACTTTCATTGCAACGGCACAATGGAGATTGGTGTACCCTACAAGAATTGAACTTTCAGCTTGTGGCGTTGCGCTACTAAAGAACTTTCATTGCAACGGCACAATGGAGATTGGTGTACCCTACAAGAATTGATCTTTCAGCTTGTACCGTTGCGCTACTAAAGAACTTTCATTGTAACAGCACAAAGGACGCCAGTGTTCACTGGAAGGCATAATTAGTTGACCCTAGACTCATTAGAGCTCTCTGATATTTTGTACATCCTAGAAGAAATATGATCAAACGTATTTTTAAAAAACTCACTTTGACTTGGCGCAGGGCCTCTTTATTTTTGCTTTCATCGCTTATTTTCTGCTTTTAGCCCTTTCTTTGCTTTTGTTTTTACGTATACTTCTTTTATCATGTAAGGTTTTAATTAACTGCACCAAGATTAATAAACTCCTCCTGTGTATAAAGGCTGCACACGTCTCAGAATCTCCAATCTGAATGCCTGCAGGCACCCGATGGCTGCGTGCTGCTAGAGCAGTGGAGACTGGATTGGAATAGTCCTCAACGGCCAGAATACCTTCTCGGTGGTGTCCCTCTCTGTGCTGGCTGAAGAGAAAGCAAAATGTTTTTGCCAGTTAAAACTGACAGTTGCTTGTAATGTGTATGGACCAAATGGTATTGATCTATCTTTTTGGAGCGACTTTTCCACCCTCCTTTCCTCTCACTCTACTGAAAATTTGATTGTGGGTGGGGATTGTAACCAACTCATGGACCCTTTCCTTGATCGGAAATCCCAGACCAGATACGTTCCAAATAAGATGCAAAAAGGATTCCTTAAAGCAATTACTACAAGGGGATTGATCGACGCTTGGCGCACATCTCACCCTGATGTTTTAGAATTTTCTTTTTTTTCACCTGTCCACAGATCTCATTCGCGCATTGATTACATCTTTCTTACACAACCTACCCTACAATTCATGAACAAGGTGGAAATTGGCTCTATTCTTATTTCCGACCATGCCCCCGTCATCTTACACATGGATTATCCCACTCCTTCTCCCACGTCCAGACGTTGGCGTTTTAATAATTCCCTTCTGTTGGATTCTCAATTTTCTGAACAGTTCATCCTATTTGCTCAAGAGTTTTTTCTACATAATCTCTCCTCAGTTTCTCAATTTCACCTTGTTTGGGATGCCTTCAAGGCGTCTGCTAGAGGCTTCATTATTGATTTTGTTTCCCGGAAAAAGAAAGCCCTCTCGAACTCAACTTTGCTTTTAAAGCAAATTAAAACCTTAGAGCATAAGTACTTCACTACCAACTGTCCTGACACGTTACCCCTTCTTATTAAAGCAAAAATGCAATATAACAAGCAATCTTGGGATTCTGCTTGTAATATTCTTCTCAAATTTAATGCGAAAATGTACGGTGGTCGAAACAAAGCAGGAAGATCCCTAGCAAATTACCTCAAAATTAAAAAGCAAAAATCTAAAATCGTAGCCATTAAGGATAACTCTGGGACTCTACATCTCTCGGATGCTAAGATACTTGACTGCTTCACCGATTATTACACCTCTCTTTACACTCCCGAATCCCATCCTTCTCCAGATCTGATTGCTTCTTTTTTTCAAAATATTCCCAAATCCCCTGATAGTTGCCTTGATCTTACATCCCTGAATGTCCCTATTTCAGAACAAGAACTTATTGAGGCCATTGCTCTTTTGCCCAAAGACAAAACACCGGGACCAGACGGTTTTACAGTTCGATTTTTTTTGCACTTCAAATCATTTTTGGTCCCCCACCTCCTTTCACTGATTAATCATTTCTTACTTACTGGCGCTTCGCAAGGCTCTTTCACTCAAGCAATGCTCTGCTTAATACCCAAGAAAGACAAGGATCCCTCTCTGTGTAAGAACTATAGGCCCATTTCCTTAATAAACACTGATTGTAAAATTTACGCTAAACTACTTGCCCTTCGAATTAATAAAGTTATTCCTGATCTAATTAATTTGTACGAATCCGGTTTTGTTAAAGGACGTTCTATAACAGACAATTCACGTACTTTTCTCAATATCATACATTTGGCCTCCAAGCTTGACTCACCTGTAGCTGCGGTTACCTTGGATGCTGAAAAAGCATTCGACAGGGTTAACTGGGAATTTATATTTGGTGCTTTAAGATGGCATGGTTTCAGTCCCCCTATTATTAAATTTATTCAACTTTTATATTCTGCACCCACTGCTTCCGTTTGGGCAAATGGTTGCCAATCTCGATATTTTCCTCTTCTCAGAGGGACTAGGCAGGGCTGCCCTCTTTCCCCCTCCTTTTTATCCTTGCCCTAGAACCCTTTCTAGAAACACTTAGACGCTCACTCACATTATACGGGATTTCAATTTCATAATCTAGACATCAAATTTACTGCATATGCAGACGATATCCTATTATTCATTTCTAATCCATCCGTTTCCTTGCCGGCCTTCTTTTCCCTCTTGGAGGACTACTCGGTTTCCGGTTATAAATTGAACATTGAAAAATCTGAAATCTTGCCTTTAAACAAATTCTGCCTCCCCTCTATGTTTCTTGACTCCGGCTTCGATTGGAACTCCACACATATTAAATGTCTTGGTATCCTATACTCCAAGAATATTAAAGAGACTATTAAAATTAATCATGCTGATATTCTTAAAAAACTCTCCGCTCTCATAGATGGTTGGTCTCCATTTTTCCTTTCTTGGTGGGGTAGATTAGCCACAATTAAGATGATGCTTCTCCCAATCATTAATTTTTATCTCTCTATGCTCCCTGTTTCTCTCCCTAATACTTTTTTCTGTACCATTAATTGCACCTTGTCTAAGTTTCTCTGGAATAATCGTAAAGCTAGGATTTCGTTGGCTCGTCTTCAACTCTCTAAGGATCTGGGTGGGGTTAATTTTCCCAACCTCAGACGATACCATTCGGCATTTACCCTGAAACAGATCTGGACCTTTTTGTCTGATTCCACTGTTCCGCCAATGACAGCATGGAGTTCCTTAGAACAGGCCCAATACTCTCCTTTTTCCTTTCTTTCAGCTACCCGTATTACTCAACCCCCGAAACGTCTTGCCTCTCCAATTTTTAATCACTCCAAAGCTCTCACTACTTCCTTGTGCGGCTCTCACCTTCCTCCGGCTGATCGGTCCCTTTGCATCCCGATCTGGTATAACAAACATTTTAAGATCAATAATCGCGCCTTATTTTGGAAGGAATGGATTGATAAAGGCATTATCACACCTCAACATTTGATGAAGGATGGGTCCTTTATGCACTTTTCTGAAATCCAAACCTCTTATGGTATCTCTTCTCTACACGCTTCTCATTAACCCTACTTAAAAATGCTCTTACTCGTTTCTACCTTCAGGAAAGCCCTACTGTTATTCCTGATCAACCATCCCCTCCTTCTTTTGATTTTTCCTCCCAATTTAAAGCTGCCACTATTTATAAGATACTATCCCATCCCACTAAGATTAGAACCAAATCCAGTTTGGAACTCATATGGGAAAAGGACTTAGCCCTTGACCTCCCCTTTCATACCTGGGATTCTCTCTGGTCAAAAATTCACACCTCCTCTCGCTCTGCCAGCACCACACAGACTTTATACTACTTTTATAATAGATTGTTTTTTACTCCTAGCGACCTTTACAGATTTAAACTATTGGACTCTCCCAAATGCTGGTCATGTCCCAATGAAACTGGCGATTTTCTTCACATGTTTTTCCATTGTCCTTTTGTAAAATCCTTTTGGTCTCGTATCTGGTTGAAATTGAACGATATTTTATCTTCTAATGTTCCCTTCCATATTACACATGTTTTTTTGGGTAGCTTTTCCCCTGTCTGGGAAGCTCATAGTGGTGTTGGTAACTTTATTAATTTATTTTTAGCCATCTCACTTCAGATCATTACCACTAACTGGAAGGACACTTCAAAAATCTCGTACCAAGCCTGGTGGAATTTATTGTGTCACCATCACAGATTAGACCGAGCCTATGCTACCTCCACTGCTCTGTTGATTAAAAAAGATTTGTTATGGCTGCCACTAACCTCTTTTCTTTCCAGATTGCAAAATTGATTCTGCTTGGCATATATGAGAATGTTTTTTTTTTACCATGGACCTAATTTTAACTGATTTTTATTTTGTGAACTGATTCTGTTTGCATTACCTATTGGACTCTTTCTTTTCTTCTTCTCTTTCCTCCTCCTCTCTTCTTTTTCTTTCCTCTTCCCTCTCCCCTTCTTGTTCCCTTTTCTTTTTCTCTTTCTCTTTCTTTTCTTTTCTTCCCTTCCTTTTTTCTTAAAACGTTTTTAAAATGCATTTACTCTTTGTACAGTTTTTATTCCTTGAGGATACTGTTTGATATTGTCTTTCATATCATGCTTGTTTTTATCCTTTTCCTCTCTCTACATGACTTTGTACTGATGTTTTACTTTGTTTATTACTTCAATAAAGCATTCTAAACTTAAAAAAAAAAACTGACAGTTGCATTTTTACACAACGTTAAATATTTGTTCTGCCATCATTGGCTTACAATGCTTTGGCACAATGGGGCTTTAACGCCAGCAGGTGGAAACTACTGGAGTGAATCTTCAAGATATGGAAGACTTGGCAGAAAGACGGTGGTTGATTTATCACCAATTCTTTCCGATCAATAAAATATCCTTATATTGCCAAGAAATGCTACCATTGCAATGCATGGATGGTGGTGTCCATTTGTTTCACCGTGCACTGAACCTCATTATGCAATGGTTGCTTCACCATCTTTGGATGATAGTCAGGCCCCTGTACATCTGGGAGCCGATGATGCCAGCATCGGGGGTTTTGCACACAAACACCAGCACAGCACAGGCTGGGAACAAGGTTTCTGGTACTCTGTTCTACACCTCTCTTGGCACCCTTTCCTATGCGTCCTACCGGCGATCTACAACGTGGTTTCCCTTAATACAGTGATAGGGAACATAGGCCACAGAAACAGACAAAGAAAACAACTGAGGAGCTCAGAGTGTTGTGCCTCAGACACAGAACGTCATAACGGTGTTCCCGGTTTGTGAACCCCTGCAGTCTTTTCCTCTAGAATTCTAAACCTCTGCAAAAACCTCTTCGGAGGAAAAGGGTGTTTGGAAAAGTTTCTTTCTTTCAGGAAGCCATTTTCATACCTTCTGGAATCTTCTATGTTGCCTTCTCTGTCCCAGTTTTCCGAGAACAGGCAAAGCTGGACTATATCATTATTTCCAGTCCAAGATGGTGGGTGCAGTTGATTCCTATTGCTGCTTCCCAATCCAAGACTCCTCCTGTACTTCCTGTGATATCACTCTCTGTTTCTTTAGCATAAGAGGCTGCTGAATTCAGGGGAAGGTCCACTGCAATGCAGCAGATGGCAACTTTCATCAAAGACTTCGTCGCCTCTTGGTCTAGATTTCTGTCCTACTGTTTTTAACTTGGGGTTTTCACTGGGTTCAAGCATTTTATGCAAGCCTCTCCTGCAAGTCTCCGGGTTCTGGATTCTCCTCTTCTCAGTTCTGGGTACTTTAGAGCCCGATTGTCATCTTTGCATCAACTCCTGATCGGTTTCTCCAGCAGGCTTTTTCCATCTACTTCTGGAAAAAAAAATCCTCCGGGGATTTTTTTCCCTTAGTGAACTTTGAGGGAGCTTGCTTACCATGCACTGCTGCTCTGCATAATGGCATCATACTACAGGAAGGAATTGTGCTATTGTGAAGGAGTACCGAAGACAAGACAAAAGCATCAGTCCTGCCCAGAAAGTGACTGTTTGCACTACTAACGGATTTGGTTTAAAGTTCCGTATCTGTGATGGATTTCAAACAAAAGCGGTTTTGGACCAAACTCAAGCCTTGTCTTTAGACTACTCAATAACAACCTCAAGAGTTACCACAATTATAGAACGAGAACTTCCCCTTACAGCAGAAGTTATCAGCTAGGACAATGGAGCATCCAGTAGCCACGTCTGGTGCTCCTCGTTTTTCAGGTGATTTGTGAATATAAAGGAATTTTTGGATTCTTAAACAGTGTATTTTGCCTTTTGTCCAGCTCAATATAAATATGACCATTAAAGTGGGTTATTTAATAAATTCCTTATCTGAAGCCACACTGCTAGTGCTACTTCTCTTGCCACTTCTTCCGACCCTTGTTTAGCAGACTATGGTGCCTTTGTTACGGCTTTCAAAAATATTAGGAAGATCTGACTTGGTGTTCTATGCCAAAGAAGCTTGAAGTTGATAGATGCATTCTCCCAGACCGGATACTCTCAATGCCTTAATCGATATGGAACTCTTTAGCAACAGCGCCTAAATGAATGGAAAACTGAGAAGAACTCGAGCAGAAACAGCTCTTGAAACTTTCTTCTCTTAAAAGATTATGAATATTTCAGCTTAAGTTCTAATTTCTCAAGAAAAACCTATACAAACTGGAGCAACCAGAGGCGTGTTATCTCAGTCAAACACAGTGCTGAAGATCTGGATTCTGTATGTACTGTGGTAAGGCTGGACATCTAGTTTACACTTGTTCTGTAATGCCCTAAAGGCTTTTGGGAGTGGTCAAGACACGCCTTTTAAGGGAGGAGAAATCAGTGTGCAAAAAAAAGATAGGGTGGTTTTTCCATGGTACATTCAAAAGCAAGTGGAATGTATGTGGATTTAGACTTCATTGAGAATAGCCACATTCCAAATATGCTCAAGAAGGAACCTGAGCATGTCCAAACTGTTGATGGCACACCACCATCTTCAGGACCAGTCAATAAAATAGCAACTCTTCTCTTCGTGACCTCTGGTCAGCTTAAGGAATCTTTGTCCTTTGATACTATTACCACACCTAAGTATGCTGTTATTTTTAGATTACCTTGGCTAAGAAGACATGAACCTTATATCAAATGGGAAACTCAAACCATATCACTCTACTCTCAGTTCTGTCAGACCACTGTTTTTCATCTGATGGTTACTGTTCTCTAAAGGAGGAAATTAAGAACGGTTCAAAGTAGTTGTGAGTCTTACATCTAATCCAAATTATCAGGCTTTCATGGATGTCAATGAGAACCCTTAAGTCTTGATCCTTAGGCCACATAGGGAGATTACTGTGCAATTCCAATACAACCTAGTTCCACCAAATCTTTTGGCCGCATGTATTCCTGATCAGAGTCTGAAAAGCAAACCTTCAAGAATTATTTACAAGAAATCTAGAAAATGAATTGATAACTTAGGGCCAGATGTACAAGGCTTTTTGGAGGTCGCAAATGGCCCGATTCACAGAATCTGGCCATTGCGACCCCAGAAAAGCATGTTTTAATGTACAAAGTCCTATTTGCAATACGGTAACCTTTTTCCAAATCGCAAATTGGGTTTGCGATTCGGCATTAGGAAGGGGCGTGTTTAGGGCAGCAATTTCTAATACCGAATCGCAGTGGTATGTGTGACTGTTTTGCGACGGAAATGCAGTCACAAAACACTTGCATCTTATCACCTACTCTAAGTAGGTGGTAACCCATTGGCAAATAGGAAGGGGTCCCCAAAGGACCGCTTTGTGAATGTTTGTAAAAACGTTTTTTAAGAGCATGCAGTGGTCCCACAGACCACTGCCTACTCTTAAAAAATAAGAAGAAAACTCTTCAATTAAAAAAAAAAAAAAGCAAAAAACATTGCTTTATTGAAAAGCAATCACATACATGGTGGTCTGCTGACCCCAGGAGGCCACCATCCCTGTGATTTTTGCGATTGCCAATGGGTCGCAAACCGAGAACTATCTTATGAATATTAATGAGGTAGGTCTATTTGTGACCCACTGGGAATCCCAAACTGTGTTAACACACATTTATACATGGGTGTTAGCGATAATCAAATAGTGAATCGCAAAAATTTGCTATTTTGTAATTGCAAACACTTTTCTACATAAATCTGACCCCTAGTCGTCATCCCCTGCAGCTTTACTTTCTGTTCCCAAGAAGTCTCAGGAACTTAGACCATTTGCGGACTACCAAGTTATCAATAAGATTACCATCAACCATTACACTTTGAGGCCTTCGATCTACCCCCCTTCAACCCAATCATTCATACTTCCCATGTGGCATAGGGCTCATCGGCTGGTGCAAGTTCCGAGCCGGATTTACTCTTTTACTCTAAAGCCCCATTGTGGCGTAACCATCAAGGTCGGTGGGGAGGAGATTCACTCATCCATTTGGATTACTCATGGTATTCACCATACCGATTGCCTCGTCTCCAATTGGCTCCATCAAGTCGTTTGCAATTCCATGCTCCCAGTTATGGAGATACAATTAATTGTCCCATGCCCAACCACATGTCTTAGGGAAAGCGCATATTGACCTCCCTAGCTCACCCATTACTCAATATATCCACACTTTGAAAAACTTTAGTGGGACTACTGCAGGTTTGTATGCTGCATTGCTGAATCCTTGTTTCTTCTCTACCAGCTCCATAGCACTGCGTGTATGGTGCGAAACTCGTCTATGCACGCAATTCCTGGATGATGACTGGGATACCCTCCTAGGGGACTACAATAAGGGATTACGGGAAGCAAGACTTAAGTATAACTTTAAGATCCTCCAATGCTTGCACTGGTCTTCAGAAAAGTTACATAATGCACGTCTTAGCATGGATTCCCACCATTGGAGATGTGGCTTACCAGACTGCGATATAGTCCATACTTTATGGAAGTGACACCAGCTGAAGGCCTTTTGGTCTCAAGTTTGGGACATATGAAGAAGGACCACTGGGTAAATTGGCCTCTGACTGCTGTTGCATGACACTTTCGCCCTCCCCGTAGTCACCCAATATGTTAATAAATGGCTTTCCACCACCTTAGGGGTGGCCAAATTGGTGATTCTGTGACACTGGAATTAGACTCAGACTCCCACCTTACAGACCTGGTTGGATAACATGTAGGACATAGCGCGCTTTGAATGTCTTATTTATAAACCAAATGATTCATTATAAATATCTGAGGAGGTTTGGGAGTTTTTTTTTGTTTTTTTTAAAGAGTGAAGAGACGTATAAACCCATAAACCCAGGGGGCCTCTTGAGTAACTCGTCTTGTTCCATGTAAGCCCATATGTTTCATTCTCTGCCCTTCCTTCCAGAGGACCGCCAGACTTCGGTCCTTATTGTTCGCTTTCATTATTGGGTGTTCCTCTGCCTTTATCTGGTCAGGGTGGGTCACTGTGAATAGACCTTGATGACGCCGGAGATAGCTGGCCATCTTATATTTATTTTAATTTCTCCTGTCGGGGAGCTACACACAAACTGGTTTAGAAGGGGGGTTTCCCTTCCCTTCTTTTTCCCCTTGACAGTTGCATTTCCCCTGTTTGAGTTGCTTAACTAGTAGATGCTACTTATTTGCCCATCTCCTGTGTCTGTTCACCGGGAATCAATACTCTGCTGTTCCAGGTATTTCTCTCAATTTTTTCAGATCCCCCTACAGAGGGCTGGCATGCAGATTGTTTATGGCGTTTGCACTCTAACTGGTTGTATTCATCGTCCTGAGAGGCAATTTAACTGTGTATTTATTTTCAATATTCCATTCTGGTTACAGCCATGGAAACTCAAAGAATTAAAACAAAAAAAGAAGATTACAATCAAGTATTGCTATACTCTGCCACTCATTAAACACATCCTTGAGACAGAAAGAGGTGCTACAAAGTGATGGAATTAGATCTTCGAGGGGAGTATCATTTAGCAATCAAGTCTGATGATGAATGGGAGATAGCCTTTCACACACACGTGGAAGTGGAATATCTCGTTACTGACTAAGCTCTGAAGGTTTATCAATAGAAACGCAATGGTTTTGTAGGATTCAGAAATTTCTACTGACCGTTCTATCCAGATTTTAGCAGCTAAACCTGTCCGAGTATACAGACCTTAAAAAACAGAACATCTACAGAAAGGCTTTCATTGCCATACTCAAGCAGAACAAGATTTGTAACTCAAGGAAGCCCTTACTAAAGCGCCCGTTTGCACCATTAAAATCGAGCCAGTATATTCATGTTTCAGACGAACGTCTCCGATAGAGCTAGTGGATCAATTTTGTTGTGGTCTCAGGATGAGGAATTAGACGATCTCATCTTAGATCCTGAGTGACAGAACAGAACTATTTGGTCTTGGAAAGGGAACTTCTGGCAATGAAACTTGCTTGCACGGAAAGAAGACCCTTTTGAGATTCAGAGTGACCACAGAAAAGAATAGTGTCTTAGCAATCAACAATGCAGGAATAGTCACAAGGCTTGTTACCTGTGTTCCTGCATCAAATAACGTTTTTACTGAGGCCCTGTCTCAAAGGTATCCTAAGACTCCTTTCAATTAAACCATAATTCACCCTCAAATTATTGGTGCATTACAAACATGCTTACAGAGGGTATGTCTCATTCATTTCATTCTTATCTAAATACAAGGTTTCCTAAAGATTGGGCTATACCATAGATCCAACATGAAGATTGATGCTTTTAACGGGCCCTGAACATTCTCCCCAAGGAACTTTAAAAGTAAGCATTGAGAATGTGCCACCAATCTATTCTGCTGGAGATAGTCTGGTTGTCTTCTCCCTTTTATCACCTTGGTCCTCATCTTGTAAGCTTAGACCTCGTTTTTACGGTCCATTACGTATTACTCAATGCATCAATCCCATAGCCATCAAGATTTCTCTGCTTTTGAATTGAAAGATTCATCCTGTCTTTCATGTATCTTGGATGAAACCCTCCAAGATAAATCCATTCCATTGCTGCTTTCCTAGATCTGATCCCATCTCAGTCGAAGGTCAACCAGAAGATGAAGTTAATGAAATGTGTGATTTACAGAGGTACTATGGAAGACTTTAATTTCTGGTTGACTGGAAGGTTACCCTCCTAGTGAGGCTTCCTCTTCGGTGCATGAAATTGTGTAACTGTCACTTTTGTAGAGATAAACCCAGAGCTTCAGAAGGGGAGTATATGTGTGTTGAGAAAGCTATAAATGTCATTTTGGCATTGCGGGTTCACATCTCTGTGTAATTTCTTTATCCTAAAACCTTTAACCCCTGCAAAGACATCTGTGGAAGTAAAGGTGCTTGGGAAATTTTATTTTTGGAAGCCATTTATTTTCCTACTGGAATCGTCCAGGTTGCCTCCTCTGTCCCAGGTTTTCCAGGAAGAGACACAGCTGTACTACATCATCATCATTCTCCAACTGAAGATGATGGGTACAGAGGATCCCAATGGTTGCGTCCCAATCCAAGATGGCTCCTGTACTTCCTGTAAACGTACTTCTTGTTTCTTTAGAATAAAAGGCAGTTAAATTCAGAGGAAAGTGGGCCACAACACAGTCAATGCTGTTACTTTCATTGCAGTCTTCGCCACTTGCTCAAGATTTCTGTCCCATTGCTTTTTCCTCAGGAATTTCCATTGATTCAAGAATATTGTGCAAGCTTCTCCTGCAAGTCTCTAGATTTTGGATTATTCCAAGTTGAGCATTCAGATTCTCATTTTAGCATCAAATCCTGATTTTTTCATCATCCTCTGAAGGTTTTTCCCTCCCTCAAAACCTTTGAGGGCACCTGCTTACCATGCTTTGTTGCATTGGGTATGTGGCACTGTGGCTATAGGAAGGAATCGTGCCGGCATCATGCAGCGCCAAAGTCAAAAAGAAGTCTCAGTCCAGTCAGAACCGGACAGACTGCGGTTTTTTTTTTTTAACTTGCTCTACTGCAGCCTCCTTTCCTGTAGCTGTGCTTTGTATTAGCAAAGGAAGCACTGTTGATACCATGCCATACCTGCTCTGTTAAGGGGGGAAGCTTGCACTGCTGATTTCCCTGTGGTACCTATTCTTTGAGGAAGGTGCCGACACCCATGTTGTTGCAGCTCTCTTAAGGAGGGGTGTTTGCACTGCTGACAACCTTGTTCTCCCTGCTCTGTGAGGGGGACATTCATACTGCTGATGCTCATTTTTTATCTGTTCTGTGTGTGCTACGTTTGCATAGCAGATGCACAAGTTGTACATATTCTGTGAGGGAGCAAACGAGCATTATTGATACCCAAGCTGCACCTGTTCTACTAGCATGAGAAGGTTGCAGTGCTGTTGCTGTGTTGTACCTGATTTGTGAGGGGCGGCAGCTTGGACAGCTCATGCACGTGTGCGAGTCAAGCGAACACTGCTGATGTCCATGCTTTAACTGTTCTGTGAGGGAAGGATGCTTCAACTAATGATGCTGTGCTGTAGTGGTTCTAGAGGGGAGCAAGCTTGCACTGCCCATACTGTGCAATACCTATTCTGTCAGAAAGAGAAATGTGTACCACTGATGGTCATGCTGTACTTGCTTGAAGGGATGGAAGACTGAACCCCATGCCGTGCCTGTTCTGTGAGTAAGGGAATCCTGCACTGCTGATGCTTATGTGGTAACAGTTCTGTCTTACTAAAGCTGAGAAAATCTTTTCTCTATACAATATTTCTCTATTGGCATTGCTAATGCATGTAAACATTATGGCCCTCCAGATTTTGTGGAGTGGGGAGATGGAACCTGGCCACACAAATGTTATTGGACTAGAAACACCCACCTGCAAGTACTGAATTTGGGCTTTAGCTCCATTGAAAGCAAGCTGCTCTAGTTTACCAGATACTATGCCCAGGAGGCAATGGTCTACCCTTGCGGATGTGTCTTCCCCACGGTTCTCCAGCTTCACAGGCAGATGGGCATTATTCTGAATTACAGAGCACAAAACTATAAAACGTTTCAGGAAATTAACTATATTAATTGGCCTAAATTCATGAATAAAGATCTAGTGACCGAGACCTCCGGAGTCTAGCAATGTCTTAGTCGAAGACACAACCTTACTTGCCAAACCCATTTATCTAACTATATACAACCTAATCCCTGCTGTCTTACCATAATGCTGACATGTGGGTAAGAATAGGCACAACACAGAATTTTTTCAGATCGCCCTTTATTTCTGAACATTAAACAGAGTCCTGCATTATTACTCCCTTCATTGGTCCCACTGGGCGCAGCAAGATATTACCACTTTAAATGCACGTGTTAGGCCCAGTCTCGGACAACGCAGCATCAGGTCAGCTCCAGGAACATCTGTAACATGATAGTTTCTTGGGTGCTTTTCAACTCAGTGATCAATCCTCATTACTATTTGAAAATGGTCAGCTGGCTTTATTCTTTTTGAAAGAGCAGCGCCAGAGTAGTGTTACACAACTGTTGATTCAAAAATAAACTATTACATTTCACTGCTTTTTGGGCCATCACAAAAAAAAGAAAAATCTACAAAGCTGCAAGTTTTGTAAAATCCTTTTTCGAAAATCGTTAGCAACGGCCTTAAGCTGAACCATATCTCATTAACTTAAGAAGATTACAGTGGCTCCCTGTCAAAAAAGAGGTTAGTGTTTAAAGTCTTAAGTACAGCCGTTAAAGCTATAGGGCTGTATCACAAAGTGAGCACCAGAAAAGCTAATTTAAGACACGACCTCTGTCACGGTTTTGGGATAACGAGTCTCATCTAGATGAAGAGCTGAAGCAGCTGTATTTTACCACCTTGGAGAGTGGGTGGAAATGGCTGTTTGTCACTGTAACTTTAAAGGAATGTGGTGCTTTTGTTTGGAAATGTTGCATTTCTAAAGTTATTACAAAACACAACACAACAATATAGTGCACAGCAAAATAACACAAAAATACGCAGACCAAGCACAACAAAGCATTCAAAGTAGGGGTGGGCGGAATTTGCGAAGTCGCGCTACGCAAAGCTCCGCGAAACGGTAAAAAAATCTCCGCGAGCACGCAAAGTTCCGCGAACACGCGGAATTGCTTGTTCCGCCCGTTCGCGATGCTTTTTCCTGTTCGCGGAACGCTGCTTGCGTGCTCGGGAGAAATATCTCGCGAACACGCATTTTGAAAGCGCGAACAAGCAATAAATTCCGCGAAGCCGCGGAATTTTTGGTAATTCCGCGTTTTCCGCGGAACGCGACATTACCCAAATTCCGCGAGCGGAACGGAATTTATTGCCCAGGCCCAATTCAAAGTAGAATACAATAAAACAATCACAATACAATAGGTAACAATGAAATAATGCAGCATAAAAATACAGCACGAAAACAGCAAAACCATCACCACCACACCAAAATACAACACAACAAATGTCAGTCAAATGTCTTTATTCAGCCAAAGAACAGCCATAAAAGCACAAACAATAACAAATGATTTACCAATCACAGACTAGCACAAACCTATTCAGGTACATATCATATAAAAACAGCCATGATAAGTTTGAATGTGTCCAAAAAAGACCAGGTGGATAATACCATGGGAAGATTTCATAAAACCATAACGCTTGTGAACAAGCTATCAGTAACTCATGAATCTATCCTGAAGCTATAAAAGTACACACATAATGAATCGTGCACCTTTCTAAGGCATACAATTGCAATAAAAATATTAAATTACAAAACCATATAATAAAATAACGGTCTCCATGATTAATTAAAACAATAAAAGCATTAAAAATTGTCAGCTTAAAAACAATATCCAGAGCCCTCTGCACAGCAAGGGTGATAGATACTTAAAGGTACAATTCATGAGGCAGATTTAATCAAATGGTTTCCTTAATCTCAAGGAACACTGAAAAATCTGGTACAGCAAAACAGGTCTTTGCAGAGGCGAATTTCTGTAATACCAGAAGTGCCTGCCTAGCCCATGTTATCTTCAAACCACGCAGTATAGGCAGAAGATATACAATATTGTAAAGTGCAGAGTGGTGCTTTGATCACACGTGCATTTTGGCAAATTCTCAAACCAGGTGCCACAGGTCGAAAGCCCAACCAGGAAGTGCACGATATTTCATCTGAAGGGGGACAGATAAAATTCATGCAGAGGATTATTAATCCACAAAAGATAAAATGCTGGTCTATTCCCCAACAAGAAATCAACATGATACTGCACTAGCGGTTTGCTTACTTCCTAAGCTAGTCTGAGAGCTTCAAGTTTAGCAGCATATGATTGCTTCACTGCTTCCTACCTTATTAATGCAGCTTGTCCCGCGACACAAAAAAGCTCTTGGAGCCCTAAAGACTGAAAAGTATTTTTAATATAAGTCGATCAAGGAATACAGAAAACCCTATCCAGGGTTAAACAGTCTATTATAATCTGTTGGGTAAGACCTGGTGCAGGCTTTCGCCACACAGAACCCTACAATAGAAGAGGGCGGATCTTTATGTAGTGCTCAATGTAAGATAAGCCTGACTCACTATGACGGATGAAAGTAGGGCTTCACTGGGGGACCGCTAGCAGCTTCCTTAAAAATTTGCTCTCAACTATCTGAAGTTGATTTGCTGCTTCAAAGCCCCACAAACCAGCAACATACGTAGCGATAGACATACACTTACTCTTGTACAAAGTGAGCAGTTCATTAATAGATTTATGATCCAATTTCTGCGCAAACCTGAAAATCGCCTCTAAGGATCTGATAGATTGTTGAGATCTGATGTTAATCAAATGACCCCAAGTGAGCAAGTATGTGAAGGTCTTAACCCGACCCACCGTAGAATCTTCTACTACATGGACACGCTTCGGACTTCGTTAGATTTGTATTAAGATCCAAGTTCTTCATAAAGGAGGTGAATTAGTTTAAAAGACCATGTAGTCCATTTGCAGTTCTCGCCAAAAGAAAGCGAATCTGCACAAAGTAGGATGGGGACCGGGCACTTACCCATAAGCGGTAAGTCCCTCCCATATTTTTCTAAGTGGTCCGCCAACCCGTTAATCTAAAGTGTAAATAAAAATAGGGCCAAAATACGGCTGTGGGAAACCCCTTGGTCGGATTTAATTGGCTCTGCACATTCCACATTCAAACCAAACCATACCCTCGCTGACACATCCCTATGCAGATCCTTCAAAAGTCACAACAATGGCGCCTCCAACCCCATCTCAGACATAATAGATCAGAGCTTTGAGCAATTGACTGTCTCAAATGCGCTAGTCAGATCCATAAATGTCAACTGTACAGCAGCACTCTTGGGTCTGGTGTATTTTGCAGTAATAAGGTATAAATTAAGTCTTTGCTCTACTGTCCCCAAGCCATGTTGTGAGAAGTTGGCCTGGCATATGCTGTCCACTAATTAAAGTGGGCACCTTGCACCAGTCCAAACAACCCTTATGGTGATTTAAGAGGTCAAAGGTAACCTTACAAATCTATCCAAGTGGTAGCTGTGGAGAGCAGCCTTCAGGCTTAGTCTTGAAGGAATGTTAAGCAGCTTTTTTTTTACCAGAATGCAATCTTATAGTATTGGTTAAATGAAAGGAGAACCACACAGTAGTTATAAAAATATGTATTTATTAGTATAATACTCTCTAGTATGTTACAGTATCTGCTACACGCAGATGAACACAAAGCACACAATACTGTAGCACAGAAACAATAGTAAATAGCACTAATACACAGTGGGCTCCAGGGGAGACCAAACCATATACTAAAATAGTGGTATAAGAACCACAACTCGCGTCAAGACAGTGTCTAGAGGATGTAGAATTGCTGGGACCGCAAGGAACCACCCAAGGTGAGTAAGTAGAGACCCCACGGAGGACGGGTGCAGTGTGGGAACACAACCGCACGTGCCGTACAATTCTATGGGAGAGTCGCGGTTGGAGTTTTAAAGTTTAAGGACCCTTCCCGATGGACTTCAAAGAAACCCCGTGGCAGTTAGGAGGTTGAAGAGCCACCCCACCCGTGGATACCATAGTACCAGAGTTACCTATCCCAGGGAAGCCGGATGCCTGGGTCTGAAGTGGCGTCGGAAACCGCTGTCGATCTCTATGGAGGACTTCGAAGAAGAGCCACTGCTGGGAAGGAGAAAAGTGTACGATGGAATCCAAAGGTGGATTCTTGTTGAAGAGTACCTGAAAGCAGAGGGGACAGAGTCTGGGTCACTCAGGAGTGACCAGGGGCTCGACAGACGACTGCCCACCGATGTCGGGTTCTTCAGGTGCGTTGAGGGGGTTCTTGACTCTGCAGCCACAGGGACCAGGAGACGTCGAGGACGATCAGGAGCCGGATGCAAGCTGTCCCACGAAGGATGTCGAGTGCTGAGGGGTCAGTGTTCGGCGGGAGCACCAACAAGCCTTGGCAATGGCAAACCACGAAGGTCAAGAAAGGTTACGGTTCGGACCAGCAAGGCCCAGGAGACTCACCAAGCACTGGGGAGTCAGGGCGAGCCTGGAGCAACCAGGGGAGCCCAAGAAAAGCAAAGTTGACCCTCAAGAGGACCCACAGGCCGGTGGCACAGGAGTCGTGAGGGGACCTCGAGCAGTTTACGAAAACAGCAGCCCACGGAGCACTCGGTGCGAGGAGGCTGGAGTTCTTTGTAGAAAATGTTGCCAGAGGTTGGGGCTACTTGGAGCCCAGCGCACTTGTTCGGGAAACGCCAACAAGCATATCCACTTGCAAATGAACGCGGTGCACAGGGGTACGGGTATTGCAGCCCCCACGAGGGATTCTGGCCTCAAACTTGGTGAGAGGGCAGCTCGGACCTCGAGGGACGTAGAAACCCACCTCCTGTGTTGCTGGAGCCTTCGGAGTCCGTAGGAGCTCAGGAGCAGCAGACCGGTCAATCGTGATGTGGTGTCTGCGGTTGCAGGGGAGTGACTACTTCACTCCAAGGGAGATGTCTTCGGTTGTCCTTGATGCTCCACAGGTCCTGCACGGAGCCTGTATGGTGCACGGGCACAGACGGTGCTTTGGACTGAGAGGGAGACTAAGTCGGGCCCAAATGAAGTCCAGCGAAGACCAGAGTGTCCAGACGGTCGAAGGTCAGTAGTTTCTTGATCAGAATCTTGTCCACATCGAATCTAGGGTCCTACAGCCAGGTAAGCCCTTTTGTACCCATGGGAAAGGGTTGGACAGATTCAAGGGACCCTCCCAGGGGAGGGTCAGGACAGTGGGGAGGTTACTCCCATGTCCTTTGTCCAGTTACGCGCCAGAGCAGGAGCCAACGGCTCCCAGGACTGGTTTCAACTGGACTATGCACAGAGACACCAAATGTGCCCCTCATGCAGACTTTCAGTCGCTGGCAAGCGCACCCACCCAGGCCTAATACACTAAATCCTGTCTGGGAGGTGGTCACACCTCCCTGTGACAGGATGCCTATTGTTCTGCCTTCCCCAGCTCGAGCTTGGCTCAGCAGCAGGAGAGCAGAAATGTGTCTCTGGTCGGCAGTAACCATTTTGGGCTGCGTGGGACTAGAAGGCTGGTACCGGGAACACCAGGGACCTCACAAAGCTCGTTTCTGAGGGGTAGAATCATACCTCCCACACCAGTTACCCATGTCGGGGTATGATTCCACAATGTTTGACACCAAAAACGATAGGGTTACTTTTAGCCGTTTTAGAGTTGGCCATCACGCGGTCGCATAATGCCACTCTGTATGTCGTAAATGGCTGATACACTGACAACCCGGGAGAATGGACTCTGTAGGCTGTAGGGGTGTCCTGCTCATGCAGTGGCACCCTCTCACTTAGAACCAAGCACCCTGCCTTCAGGATTAAGGCCTGCTATATGGTTGACTTATAGGTTTTAAGTGCAGTGACCACTAGATATAATAAACCTATATCTAAAGTAAGTGGTGCATGCACCAACTTACACAGGCTGCAATAGCAGGCCTGTATTTCCATTTTGCATGGCCTCTCAGGGGTGGCATAATACATGCTTCAGCCCATGGGAGGCCTCTGGGGTACCTATGCCTTGGGTACATGGGTACCATATACTAGGGACCGACAAGGGTACCCCAGTAGCCAATCTGGAGTGTACCTAAGTACATGAGTGTTGGAAGCCGGAGTCCCCGTCCGGCGCCACTGTCACAAATGCGAGACCCGGGACTCCTCCCTCAACGTTAGGCCAAGTAAGGACACCGTCTGAGATAGCCCTGCTCACCCCCTTAGTAGCTTGGCACGAGCAGCCAGGCCTATCTCCAAGGCACGAGTGTACAGTATGTGCAACCACGCTCACAGCAACCCACTGGTGACACCACTAATGGACCCCACACGAGTTTGATAAAACGAGTATAAGCTTTATGTAACAAGATATACGATCAGACCACATAATACATAAGCCAACATATAATAAAGGGTAATATTCTGTTCCGGCTGGTTGGTAGGTTCAAATCCCAACCACTGCTTTCAAAATGCTATGCTGGTCGTAATGCTAGAATCACACACGTTGCAATGGACAAACAATAGTGCGTTGCGTAACGATACAATCCTGTGCTGGGCACAGGAGAATTAATACAATGCGTAACGATACACCCCGGTACCTGCAATGGGAGAAATAATGCAATGCGTACCGCTACAATCATGTACTGCGCCCCTCAGCGCCTTGAGACCCTCACGGGTGAGTAGCGCGCTTACAATTCCCTGATTGATTGAAGGAATTATGCAATGCGTCACACCCCAATCACATACTTTGCAATGAAGAAATAATGCAATGAGCGCCGCTACAATCATGTACTTTGCAATGAAGGAATAATGCAATGCGTAGCTACAATCATGTACTTTGCAATGAAGAAATAATGCAATGCGAGCCGCTACAATACTGTACTTTGCAAGGGAGAAATAATGCAATCCGTAGCGCTACAATCGTGTACTTCGTTATGCAGAAATAATGTCAGGCGTCCTAAGACAGTCCGGCAGTTCGTTAGCAGCAATATTGGCAATGTGTATTACGACAGTCAGCCTCTTCGATAACAGTAGCCCCCCCACACGTATCAACGATGACACAAAGTACAGCTTCCCACTCTGGCCCCAGTACTGCCACTCCTGAACGCAGTACGGGCCCCATTCTGAGCCGAAGCAAAGGCTCACGCCGCCAGAAGGTCTGAGAGGCCGAGAGAGTGTCCCTCCGAGCCCGCGCCCAGGCAGTGATCCACGTTACCTGGGGGCGCGACCCCACTCTCCTCTCCTCCTTCAGCGAACTGGGCCTTCCGTGTAGAAACTTTCTCAATGGGCCTCAGCGGCTCGGCCTGGCAGCTCCGCTCCTCCAGGCTGCCGGTCCGGGCCGCGACTGTTAGGAAGGTCTCAGGCGGCAGCAGGGCACACGTACCCCACGCCCCTGAGATTACGTTACTCCGGGTGCACTTCACCACAGCACCCTCCTGGTCTCCTCTGGCAAGAAGCCACACATACAACGCTGATGGGACTTCACGTCGACTCAGAGTGCACGCTCACCAGGCACTCCTTCCTGCGGTCTCAGTTGGCGCCAAGACCCGCACACCACGTTGCAGAGACTCACTTTCTTCCGGTGCATACGATGATCAGCCGATCACCTCCACAGTCCCAGGTTGCACCAAAGCACGCACACTGCTTCTTTGAGACTTACTCCAACTCCGGTGCCCCGATATCCAGGCGCTCTTCACCAACGCCTTCGACCGCACCCCGACACGCTCACCGTGTCCGAGCCTCACTTCTCCTCCGGTGCACTTGACGACCAGGCGCTCTTCACCAGCGCCTCCGGTGCACCACGACATGCACCCTGCGCGTCCGAGACTCACTCCACTTCCGATGCACACGTTGACCAGGCGCTCCTCACCAACGCCTCCTGTGCACCACGACACGCACCCTGCGCGTCCGAGACTCACTTCACCTCCGATGCACCCGCCGACCAGGCGCTCTTCACCAGCGCCTGCGGTGCACCACGACACGCACCCTGCGCGTCCGAGACGCACTTCACCTTCGGTGCACACGTTGACCAGGCGCTCTTCACCCGCGTCTCCTGTGCACCACGACAAGCACCCAGCGCGTCAGAGTCTCACTCCTCCTCCGTGTGTCCAAGATCACAGGGCACACCTTCCGAGGGTCTCAAGCTGCCAAAACACGCACCCACCGCGTCGCTTGAAACTTCTCCGGAAACTTTTATGTTCCTGTATTTCCAAACAGGGAGTCAGCTCACCTCGGGCCCTTGGGGGGGTAACAAGACACAGCACAAAGCACAGTCTTCTTCAAGCAGGGGGACCCAGCGCACAAAGCACAGTCCCAACAGCCTCTTCCTTGCTTAGAACAGCAAACTGCAGACCAGCCCCAGATCACGAAGCAAGGGTTGGTCCTTCCCCAGCAGTCTCTTCAGTTGCTCCTTCCTTAGCAGAGGTTCCTCTTGACCACGAAATGGGTCCAAGCCTTTTCAGTCTCAATCCATTTCTAATCCATTCCCCCCGTTCAGGGGTCTCAGCTCTCCTAGTTATACCCCTCAACGTCTTTGAAGTCTGTTGTGCTCAGGGGTCCCTGACCCCTGCCTAAATCAGTTCTGGGTGTCTCCCTCCCAGTGTCACCTTTCTCCCTTTGATACTGGGGGTCTGGATCCTTAATCACTCAGCAGGAGATGGGTCAATTGTTTTATAGCTGCAACCCAGGCCTCTTCACCTCCCGGTGCTTTTCCTCGCCTGCTCTCCAGCTGCAGGTCAGCCTGGTGCAATCTCAACCCCTACCTGGGTCAAGACCTCCCCCGGCTCCTCTCCCCTCTCAGATCCAGACAGTCAATCCACATTCAGCAGAGACACACAGAAATGCTTAAAGCACAAAACTCAGCCACTTTCTAAAAGTGTGGCTTCTGAACACACAGTGACAAACCCACTTTCATAGAAAGATGTGTTATGACGCTGTGAGTTCATACATACTAAACTTCACCTCTCCATTTCAAACTCATGGGAAACTAGGCTAACAAACACAATACCCAGCCTCCCCATTCTGTCCTATGGGCAGAATGGCCTTTCACCAGTGAAAACGAAATGGAGCGTTTTCCACTGTCAGGACATAACACACACCTCAGTATATGTCCTGCCTTTTACTTACACTGCACCCTGCCCAGGGGCTACCCGGGACCTACCACAGGGGTGCCCACTGTGTACGCAAAGGGAAAGTAAGGCCTGACAAGTGGTTACACTTGTCAGGACAACATGCTAACTTAGCAAACTGCGCGCAGGCCCTGCACTGCAGGCCTGAGTTCCCTTCTCCGCGCACCTTTGCATTACTAGCCCTGGCACGCACAGTGCACATCACTAGGGACTTTACTAGTAAGGCAACATACCAATCATGGCCAACCAATTACCATTATACTTTACACAGGGAACACTTGTACTTTGACACTGATCAGCAGTGGCAAAGTACCCAAAGCATCTAAATTGGCAACTCTATGTCAGGAAAACGGTCTAGGGGGAAAGCAAAAGGTTTAGGGAACTTTAGCCAAAAAGGCCAAGTCCTACAATGACATAACCGTTTCAGGAGAAAGCAGATAGACTAGGGTCCTGATTAGCAGGATCCCAGTCAGACTAGTCAAAAACAGTATCACATGAAGCAAAAAGTGGGGGTAACCATAAGAAGCAGATCCTACTTTCCTACACATGTCAAAAGCCATACTGTACATCTGATAAAATAGACTTCTGTTCAGTGCAGGTTTCCAATCTTGACAAGAGAACTCCCTATGATCTTTATTGTGGAGTCTAGCAAGGAAATTGGCTGATAACAGCAGGGGTCATTCTGGTCACCTTTTTTAGGTCGAAGCCTACCAGGCAGTGCCTGTCTGGTTTGCCAACGACATCTTGGGGACATTCGGAAAGCTTCCCTGGGAATGCATTCTGCCCACTGCTTACCATTGGCTTTGTGGTTTGTATCTCACATTTGCTTGCTATTTGCTGGCTCTTTGTTTTAGGCCGTCCAGTTTGGGTTCGTCCCTGCCAACTCTATTTACTGTATTCTTCCACAAGTGCTTGATTTCTGTAAACAGGTCTTTAAATCTTGTTCTTATCTTGTCACATTTGCTGTGCATTCAAAGACAGAGGTCATGTGTCAGGCTTGGTCTTCCAGGAAGCTTGGTGTTTACTTTTATTTCTCTAACTTCAAAGTGAGAGGATTTACAGGACAATTATTCTGGCTTCTGAGGGGGAGTGCTTGAGTAAGGCTGTACATATTTTTTTTTCTAGCACTCAACAAAATGTAAATGTAGGTCAATGAACTGTGCATATATTTCCGAACATATCAGAATTAGAAGAGCACAAAGGAAGCATATTTTTGGTAATTCTGATATGTGGTGGAAACAAATATTTGAACACGATCAAAACAAATCAATACACTAAGTGATGACATTTCCACACATTATCGTTTGTGCGTTGTATACTTTTATCAGTAAAACAGTATGTCTGTGCAAATGTAATGGCCATTTCAACTGAAGACGTGTTGTCTGTAATGGCAGTACACCAACACACCATGCATACTTCACTTTACCCCACTCCACTCTACTATGCACCACTCCACACTGCTGCAGTCTACTCTGCACCCCTCCACACTGCGCCACTCCACACACTAATCTGCATCACTCCACTCTACATCGCTTTACTCTATGCCAGTTCACTCTACCCCACACTACTCTACTATGCACCACTCCACTCTGCAACACTACACTTTATGCCACTGCACTCTACTCTGTACCACTCCACGCCAATGCACTCACTCAATGCCAATACACTCTAAGCCACTGTACTCTACCATGCACCAATACACTCTACTCTGAAACAATCAATACTACGCCACTGCACTCTACACCACTTTACTCATAACCAATACTCTATACGCCAATCTACTCTGCACCACTGCACTCTACGCCACTATACGTTATGCCACTGCACTCTACACAATTGTACTCTAAGCCACTTTATTCTACTCTGCACCACTGCAACCCATGCCAAAGCATTCTACTATAAAAGGCTGCACTCTACTTTGCAACACTGCATTCTCTGCCACTGCACCCTACGCCACTCTACTCTGCGTCAATGTGATCTATGCCCCTACACTCTGCATCACACCACTCTACGTCAATCTTCTCTGCACCACTCTACGCCAATGCACTGTAAGCCACAACACTCTACTCAGCAATGCTCCACTCTATGCCACTACATTGTACGCCAGTTCACTCCAAGCCACTATAATCTACACTACACCACTGCCCTCTGCAACGCTGCACTCTACTCTGAAACAATCTACTCTATGCCACTGTACTCTACGCCACTATTTCACTCTTTGCTGTTCCACTCTACCCCACTGCAATCTACCCTGGGCTATTGCACTCCACTCTATTATATGCCACTGCACTCAACGCCAATGCACTTTCCACCACCTTACTCAAAACCAATACACTCTATGCCACTGCACCTGACACCACTCTACACCATTGCACTTTACTTCACTTTATTTGCCACCACTCTATGCCACTGCACTCTACGTCACTATCCTCTACTGCACTCCGACACACTAATCTACTGTGTACTACTGCACTCTATGCCACTACACTCTACACCAGTGCACTCTACCCCACTCTACTCTGCAACACTGCACTCTTTGCTACTACTCTGCCACTGCACTCTACCATGCACCACTCCATGCCACTTCACTCTACTCTGAAATAATCTACTCTATGCCACTTTGCTCTACCCTGCACCACTTCACTCTACTTTGAAACAATCTAATCTATGCCGCTGCACTCCATGCCACTCTACTCCACTCTAGGCCATTGCACTCTATACTGCCCCACTCTACGCCAATGCACTCAACACCACTTTACTCCAAACCAATGCAATATACGACAAATACTCTGCACCACTACACTCTATGCCACCTTACTCTACAACACTCTATGCCTCTGCATTCTACCCCACTAAACACCGGTGCGCCCTACATCACTGCACTCTACGCCACTCTACTCTACTCTGCACCACTGCACTCTACAAGACGGCACTCTATGCTACTGAACTCAACCCCACTCAGCCCCACTGCGCTACGCCACTCTATGCCACTACATTCTACGCCACTATTCTACTCTGCACCACTGTACTCTACATCATTGCTCTCTGCGCTCCTCTACTCTACTGCACTCTACACCACTACACTCTGCATCACTCCATGCCACTCTAATCTATTCAGCACCACAACACTCCACGCCACTGCAGTTTACACCTCTGCACTCTACCCTGCACCACTCCACTCTAAGCCACTCAGAAACAACTCTACTGCAATCGACACCACTGTAATCTACTCTGCACCACTCTACTCTACGCCCCTATTCTCAAAACAACTGCATTCTGCACCACTGTACTTTAAGCCACTTCACTCGAGGCCATTCTACGACACTCCACTCTAAGATACTCCACTCTGACACTGTATTCTATTAAAATCTACTCCAATCTATGCCACTCCACTCTTTGCCACTCTAAGACACTACACCAGTGGTTCCCAAACTTTTTTGCCCTGTGGCTCCCTTGACCTAATTGGCAGTTGGCCGTGGCTCCCCACCATTTTTTTTACCGGAGGCGGGTGCGGGGGATGAAAGCCTGACCTCGGGAGTACTTCCTGTTGTCTTCCTTAAATTAATTGGGATGCAATGAAGGTATTATAATCATATGTGTAACAAAATAAGAAGATAACAGAGTTATGGTGGTGCTCCTGCTCTTCCAGACTCGAAATGAGGCCCTTAGTTTCACCTCTGTGTTTGCTCATGTTCCTTGAACCCACCAGCATGAAGTATATAGTGCTAAAGAAAACAACTCGAATGATCTGCTAAACAGCAAAGCATCATTCTTTAGAGTAGGGCAGGGTGGAGGTAGGCACATCCGGTAAAGGCCATGGAAAGACAAATAGGTCTGCAACCCGTGTAACAATTTTTTTTTTGCATTTAGCAAAGCACAAACTTGTATAGGTGCGCACACGCACATGCACACACACACACACGTCAGGTTCTAAAGCACCATGGAAATTTCAACAATACATGCATTAAAAATGGTCTCCTATTGCTACTAATACCTCTTTTATTTCAAGCTCTATTTCTCAGGTCTCTAACTCCTCGACTACTCTTTTCCAGGCAGTTTCAGTTTCAGTCTCATCAATCTACCCGGTGTGAAAATGACTGCTTCCCTCCCAAGATTTGTGGCAATTTGGCCTCTATTTTTCTGTGAGATCAAGACTATTAAAGATTGTATCGCTCAGTTTACAGTTGCATCCTGTCTCATGCAAATGGATTTCAAGCCTTCACCCATTTTTGTCACTCCTCTCACAGCTCTCCAAGTGATTATGGAGGAGAGGAAGGCTTCCCCTTGCTTACCTGCATAAAGACGGGCATCATAGGTGATGTATGTCTGGTCAATAACCGACGTATTACTATTTGTTTGTATACGACCTCTTTTCTCTGGGGCAACTCCCGGTGCATTTGTGATATGCAGAGATGCCCAAAGGCATATTTTATAGGCTTCTGCCTGTATAAATGTATTTTAGGCTTACCGATTTCCTTGTCGAGGGTCCCACGAGGCGAGGCACAACACGGCGGCCAAACACGGCGGCCAAACACGGCAGGCAGCAACAACGCTACGAGCTGCGTATGCCACTACGACGAAGAGTCGGAGACTACGCACCTAAAAGCACGCACAACGCGTACGTACGCACGCACGTATGTGTATGGCAGCAGTACGGCGCTCTTGGGCCAAACCATTGTGAAGGTGGAATTTCACCCCCCCCACGCATATTGCGCTGCAGCTGCAATTTCCCAATTTCCCAAATTGTGCGCCGCGGCGCCCCTGGCTTCTCATCACGGCGCACCGGGGTGCCGCGGCGCACAGTTTGGGAACCACTGCACTACACCATTCTACGAAACTCCCTCTATGCCACTTCATGCCACCTTACAACACTCTATTCTACTCCACGCCACTCCGCTCTATGCTACTCGACTCTACAATATGCTACTCAACTCTATGCCATTCCACTCCTACACTACTCCACTCTATGCCACTGCACTCTATGATAATGTACTCCACTCTAAGCCACCTTACTCCACTCTACGCAACACCCTCTATGCACTCCACTCTGCTTTACACCACTTGGACACTCTATGCCACTCTACTCCACTCAATGCCGCTCTACGCCCTTCCACTCTACTCCCTCCATGAAACTCCACAACACTCTAAACCACTCTACACCACTCCTTGACACTCAACTCTACGCCACTCCATAACACTCCACTCTACTCTACGACACTCCACGCCACTCTACTTTACCCCACTAACTTTTAATCATGAAGAACAGCAGCCCAATCTAGTGTACAACATGGCTAAAACATATTGGCGAAGCCACTAGCTCTTGCATAGGCAAGATGTATTGGCTTTGTCAATGCTTGTTAAAAATTGCCACGATCATGACCTGCAGCCATCTTGCCGGGAGAGGCCCTGAAGACATTAGTTAAAATGAGGCCCCAAAAGTCCATATTATTTTTTAACAAATTCATAGGGATTCTATCTGGACCTGGGGCCTTCCCACTCAAACTATCCCACTTAATTGGTGCAACTATATCATCAACCTCAAATGGAGGATACAAAGGCCCTTTTACCAGTACGTCATACTCGCATTCTGATACCAATCCCTAATTATTAGACTGGGTGGATGAATAGAGCAAATTAAAATGGTCAAACCAACTTTCAGATGGAATCGGGAGTTTCCACCTTTGGGGTATTTGGCTTGCTAAAAAAAGATCAGTTCCAGTGGCGTAGCAAGGTCAGGTGGTACCCGGTGCGGAAAATTTCTTGTCACCCCCAGCTTGACAAAATGGCAAAAATATGTGTTTAAAACACATTTTTGCCATTTTGTCACCCCCCTCAGTGATGACACCTGGGGCGGCCCGCACCCCCCTTCCTACGCCACTGATCAGTTAATAATTTTCCAAAAAACACCCATGTCCCTTAATTCCCCAGCTGCAATAAGGTCCTCCCAGGCTTTATTTCTAATGATGTTCTTTCTTCGCTCAATCACCCCCTTGTAGTCCCTCCTGCATTTCCTGACTTCCTCGCAAATTTGCGGTTTCCTTTACAGAGCATTTAATAGTTTCCTATGAGCCACAGAGCAAACATTATCAAACCATCTATAGGGCACGTCACCTCTAGGCTTGATATTCACGGTCATCAAATTTTTTAAGGACTCACAAATTGCATAATAAGAATCAATATTCTTTGGAGGTTCTGCCCTGTGATCAAGAACGGTCTCACAGGCTCTCATATTCATTTTCATCCTTTCAGTAACCGGTTTGGTTCTAGTGTATTTCATGTCATCACCACACCTTTATTTTTTTTTAGAAAGTCAGAGGAGCCTGGTTAGTCTCAGCTAAAACAGTTAGGTAAAATACTAACATTCGAAATCTACGGAGCGATCGCATCAGAAAAGAATCTAAAATCAATGGTGCTACAGGCTCCAGGAGGTGCTACTGGAGGGCAATAATGCCGAGACAAATAAAAAATGATGCTTCATTAACAAGTGGCTGAGAGCCTCACCAGAACGGTGGTGAGCAAAATGCATGAGACCCACATCATGTGCATCTGTCATGCCACAGACATCTGCTGGCGGCAGACTACAGCAAGGCAATTAAAAACACCCACCCATACATGATTAACCATCCTCTTGCTGTTTGCGAGGAATTTGTCCAATTCATCCTCGGATTCGTTAATTATAATTGGATTACATCTAGGATCACTAGTTGTTGTAGTACAAATTAATTAATAAGATTTTTTTTTTGTAATCATGGAGTTGAATACTCAGCAGGTGATAGTAGGTCGTAGAGACAATGATTCTCATTTTAGTAATTGCGCTATTAACTGATCTTAAAATACATAAGCTTCCCCTTTGGCTCTCCCATAATGTGACCGTTCAGCTGAACTGCAAAACGAACGAAAGCCATCAACAAAGAACGAATCAACTGCTCAAGTTTCCTAACAGACAACATCAGAATGAGAAATGAATTCAGACCAGTCTGGGTTATCTAATTTGTTTAAAATACCTGCAATTTTTCAGGATGCTAACTGAATACGGTTGCTTTAGAAGTCTTTGGGTGCTTTAAGCTACTCTCGTGGGTGAATGTTAGGCCAATAATGTCTAAGTTAGGAACAGGGCGCAAGGGGGTCTGATCATATACCACTAAGGAGCTTGACAGCCTGTCCACACCGTGGAGTCAATCTCTTCCAGAGCTGCAAGCGGCGAAAAATAGTTGCTTGTATCTACACTGAACATAGGCTACGAATGTCTCCTAATCTCAATCCCTGCAGTCCCCTTCTTTTGTGCTGTACAATCTTCAGGCCTAGCTGTAATGCCCTGATTTTGCCTGCTTGACAAGATGCTTGATCAAGATATGTAGGATGTTTCCAACACTGGCAGGAGTCTTAATGTTTACTACCACACAGTCCCACGTGCAGTTTCTAGGCCTCAATCCTGCTCATGGCCATAATAACGTCATTAAGTAAATCAAAGTTTTTCCTTGGTGCCTCGTCATCCAACACACAACTTTTTTTAGGTCTCGCCTGAGCCAGCGCATGCGCTGCGAGACATTTAGTAAGTTGGGTTTTCAAAGTGCTACCCCACGCTTTTGCTGGCCTAGCGCTTGCGGTTACGCGCGTGTGCACGCGCGCAGCCGCCAGCTTTCACCGTCCGAGGCGCCATCTGGACCGCTATCAGTTTCAGTTCTGTTGCTGATCACTTTCACGCACGCGCACACAACTCCCGTTCGCGGCCGCACGTCTGGTTTAAACAAACACATGTTTGCTGAAGGGTGGGCGGGCCAAGCAATGCCCTTTCCAGCCCTGATTCACTTGTTTATTACAGGCACAAGACAGGCTTCACGGAGCTGTGAAGCCCGGAACCTCTGTTGTGATTGCACAAAGGTGTGGTGTTCTCCACATAAAGAAGACTCAGGAACACTTCAGGTAAGACACAGGTCCAATTTATTCACCCCAGCCATCAACTGCTCGCATCTAACTGCCAGCGACAGAATCTTATTGTCATTAAGATTCTACAACAAACAATGATGTCACTGCTAGAGAAGTTCCATTTGGAACACAGATTGAAGTGCAATGTCACACACCTTCCCTCTTTACAACATAGGAAAATGATAAAAGAAGAAAACAAGAGAACAAGCAAAGAAGAAAACAATGTAGAAACAGAAAAACAACCAAAATGAGAAACTAGTAAACTTAACAAACATAGTCTTTCATATACAGAGGTTGTCTTCGTATTCTCTGACTCGATTGATAAGAGCGGTTGTGATCCTTTCCATCCAACTCCGATTTTGTTTGAAAATCCAAAACCGGCTCATCAGTGGAACTGACCACAACAACTCTACTCTTATTCCATATTCTACCATCTTTGGTTTTCACAGCATTCTTGAAAATCTTAACAACTTCTCTAACATCCGTATACTTTGACCAAGGCTGACAACCAACAGGTGCTTTAATTTTTACAAAGTCACCCTCTTTTACATCATTTTTCTGAACACACTTTTTCTTGTCAAAATAGACTTTCCTTGCCCATTGTTTATCAATTTCCCTGAGCCTCCAATCACCTGCCTGGTTGTCGCTCAAACCTTTGTTAAGCCTCATCCATCCTGGACACAACTTAGAATTAGAGGCTCTACCCTTGAATAATTCAAAGGGAGATCTCCCGGTGGAAGTGTGAGGAGACATGCGATAAGCCGTGATCCTATCTTGCAGGACAATTTTCCAATTAAATTACTCGCCCTGGCCAACTGAATGCTTTCCTTGAGAGTTTTATTAACTCTCTCGACAGCCCCATTGGTTTCGGGATGATAAACAGAGCTCCTTTTGTGGGCTATGCCACATTCTCTCAAATATAACTGCATTTCAGTGGAACAAAACTGTGGCCCATTGTCTGAAAGAATACTATTGGGATAACTTTCTCTCTTGAATATTTCTTCCAAGAACTTAATCACACTTGCCGAAGAGATATCTCTTACGGAATTCACTTCAACCCATCTTGAGTACAGATCCAGGACAACAATTAAATAGGGAGTATCACTCACACCATGCAGGGGACCCACAATATCGATAGCAATCTCATCCCAAGGATGTATAGGTAATTCTCTACACACCATGGGTAACTGCTTTGTTTTTAGAATCTTGTCACTGGCACAACACTCCATGCAATCACGAACCATCCTTTCAACTTCCTTGTCCATCCCTGGCCACCAGAATTGCATTCTTAAGTATTCCTTTGTTTTTACAATACCTAAGTGACCAACGTGCGCAAGGTTGAGCAGTTTAGTACGAACACCACTTGGTGGAATAAGTCTAGTCCCACGGACAAGCAGGCCATCCATCACAGATAACTCGTCACTGACTGATAGCCAAGGTTTACCAAGAAGTTTATTCCTGCCTGACTCCAGTAAATCAATAACAATTTTAATTTCTTGATCCTTGGCAAGTTCCGATTTCCATTCAATCGCACCTAGCGTAACCTCACAGACATTCACATCATCATCCAACAGACAACCCTCCTCCATGTCAATTTCTTTGCAGTCTACTAACCGTGATAGACAATCCGCAGAGTGATTGATGGCACCTGGGATATAATCTACATCAAAATCAAACTCTTGTAAAGAAATTATCCACTTCCTTATTCTAGATGAGATGGCATCAAGTCCTTTTTTTGAAAAAACTTCCTTCAAAGGTTTATGGTCTGAGAGAACCTTTACCTTCGTACTCCATATCAAATTCTTAAATTTCCTCAAAGCCCAAAAGATGGCCAATGACTCCTTCTCGATAACCGAGTAGTTCAGTTCAGAGCCCCTCAAACACCTTGAAGCACAGGCAATCAAACGTTCTACTGCACAATCTTTTTGAAGAAGAACCGCTCCCAATCCTTTTGCGCTGGCATCCGTCAAAATGTATGTCTGATGACCCGGCACAAATGCCTGCAAAGACGGAGCTTTCCTCAAATCCTCCTTGATGGAGATAAACTCTCTAGCACACTCATCACTCCACTCAAAAACCACATTTTTGCCTGTTAACTTTCTTAAATTCTGCGTCTTGTCTGAATAACCAGAAATAAACTTGCAGTAAAACTCAACCATGCCTAAGAAAGACAACAACTCCTCCTTGTTGCAAGGTTCACTTATATTCACAATGGTATTGACCAGTTCTTTTTAGGAAATACACCCTGACCAGTGATACTATGACCTAGATAATTAACCTCCTCTACTGCAAACTTACACTTGTCTTTTTTAAGAGTCAGACCAGCTTTCCTTAAACTTTCTAAGACTGCACACACTCTCGAGAAATGTTCAGCCTTGTTACTACCGTAAATTAAAAGATCATCTTGATAACACCTAACACCTGGAAGCCCCTTGAGTACATTAAACATGATCCGTTGGAAAACAGAGGCCGCTGAAACCAGACCAAAAGGCATTCTAAGAAATTTAAACGTACCTATGGGGGTTACAAAGGCCGTTAAGTCCTGAGAGGTCTTGTCTAGCTCCACCTGATGATAGGCGGACGCTAGATCAAGAGTGGTGAAGTATTTGGCACCCGCCAAAGTGCTGACAATTTCATCAATATTGGGCAAGGGAAACCTGTCAACAATTACCTCCTTATTGAGAGCACGCAAATCAATGCAAAGTCTAATCTCTCCACTAGCCTTCTTAGCAACGACAATGGGGGACAACCACTCAGTTGCCTCTACCGCTTCAATAACCCCTACATCAATCAAACGTTGGATCTCTTTCTCTACACTGGGTTGCTCGCTCAAAGGCACCCTCCTGACCTTGGCAACAACGGGTACCGCACCCTCCTTTAATTTTATGCGGTGTTTATAACCTCTCAGACATCCCAACTTGTCATCAAACACATCAGAGAAACGTTCAGCTAGAACTTCTGCAGGGTTATCAACAACCTGTACCTGTACTTGAGGTATAGCATTTGGATTCAGGGAGACACCCAACAAACGTTGATGAGGCCACCCCAAAAGTGCATCCCCTTTTTTGGCAACATATATCTTCCCTGCTGTTATTCGTCCACTCAACTCAATAGAGGCCACAAAATATCCTAAAATGTTTATAGGCCTACCACCATAACCCATAGGAGAGACATCACTTTTCAAAAGGGTAACCTTGGGATTAAAGTGTTTTTCAAAGATGTCTTTACTGAGCATAGTAAGATGTGAGCAAGAGTCAAACTTCATCTCAAGCTCAACTCCTTCAATCACAACCACATGTGAGGGATGTTTTCCTTTAGAGTCATCAATTTGATATATAATCTCCTTACCTGAGGTTGTTCTTTGACCATGGAATTGTCTCTCCTTTTAACCCTATTTTTGCAAAACTTTGCGAAATGACCCTTCCTCCCACATGCATTACATGAAAATTGAAGAGCTGGACAGAAAGAAGCGTTTGCTCTGTGACCCGATCTGCCACACCTAAAACATGTAGACCTTCCATCTTGAGCGAAATTGCTTTCTACAGGTCGTGTAAACTTCCCATTATCTGTGTCATTGGAAGACTTACTCTTTACCAAACAAATAACCTCATCTACATTCGTATTCGTTGAATTTGCTTTGTTTTTAGCACTACTTAATTCATTTACACATTTCATCATGTGTTCAACACGTTTAGCGATACCCAAAACCTCATCCAAAGGAGGTTCATCCTTTAACCATAACTCCTCCCTAATTTTGTCATGTGCACATTTTAAAACAAATTGGTCTCTTATCCTTTCTTCCAGAGCACCACCAAACTTGCAGGATGCCGCAAGTTTTCTTAAAGCAGTAACAAACTCCTCCACCGACTCATCTGTTTTTTGTTCTCGTAAACCAAAATGATACCTCTCCATAATGGTGCTTAACCTGGGCAGATAGTGTCTGTCCAACTGAAGTATGCAAATTTCGTATTCATTTAACGTTACTCAGCGGTACTGAGTTCCGGCAAATGCTCAAGAACCTCTTGCCCTTCACCTCCAAGACAATGAAGCAATAAAGAAAGCTTGCGTTCCGCACTCAAATTGGTGCCACAAACTCTTGCGTAGTTAGTGAAAATTTTCTTCCATTTCATCCACTTTACCGTGGGTTCACCTGGACTTGTTAAGAAAAACGGTGGTTGTGTGACGTTCTGCATAGTAATTTTGCTAGTAACACTTCTCCTCAAAAAACAAAAAAATAATTACTGTATAAAACAGACTATAAATAACCACTTAGAATCTCAAATAACATGGTGTACTAAACATGCTTCACCATTTTCCATTAACTACCTAAACACAATAATGAGCTGTGTTAATTACCATCTAATCAAAACATTGACTGTGACTGTCAATATCAATTATCAGAGGTGTGCCAACCATCGAAGACTTTAGAAGTAGAAACACAATCTTAAGGTGTGTTAATCACCGTTGAATCAACACGTTGACTGTGACTGCCAATATCGAATACCAGGGGTGTGCCAACCACCGAAGACCTTTGAATTGGAGCCACTAGGGTGTGTTAATCACCGTCGAATCAACACACTGGCTGAGACTAACACACAATAAACAGAGGTGTGCCAATCACCGAAGACCTAATCTTCTTTCTCGGACTGGCACAGATAATCGCTTTTCTTCACGTGCCTTAAAACGCGCCTCTCATTGTTGCTAGGCAACGCCAAATGCAGAACTCTCAGCCTTCCTCGCTGAATTTAGAGACAGCCAAACCTCGCGGAGCCGCAGCAACAAAGAACATGTGTAAGTTTTTTTTTTTTTTTTACTTTATTGTTCGTGCTGGATACAGCACGAGTCCGTTACTCCAGGTAAATCCTCTGGCTCACCTCCCAATTTAAGATGGCCACCTCGGCGTCACGACGTAAAACGTCTCGTCAGATGACCCGCAAATGCGTTCCAAACCTCACTCACGCTGGGTAGAGGCCTGGTCACGTAACTGAAACGCGAGCGCGTTTCACTCTTCGCCCCTCCCTCCAAACTCCTCACCGGCACAGGAGTGAGGGAATTCACGATACCTCACAACTTTTACTTGTCAGCCGCTGGAGAAGCACGGGAAGCTTCTCAACACCTATCCAATCCTTAGTCGTACTGCCGCTGGAGAAGTGTAGGACTCTACTTCTCTCTTTTCGAAAGTGATGGTACGGAGGGAGGCTTCTTCAGATGTTGGGGTGAGACCACGCTCGTCGCCAAGTAAATGTGGTGTTCTCCACATAAAGAAGACTCAGGAACACTTCAGGTAAGACACAGGTCCAATTTATTCACCCCAGCCATCAACTGCTCGCATCTCACTGCCAGCGACAGAATCTTATTGTCATTAAGATTCTACAACAAACAATGATGTCACGGCTAGAGAAGTTCCATTTGGAACACAGATTGAAGTGCAATGTCACAAAAGGCTTGTTGACCAAGAGAAGGCCGACTTGCGGAAATGCACGCGCCTTCTGTGGGTGATCTTTGCAGCAGCAGATGTGGCAAGCATGCGCGAGCCCCTACACTTCACTGCTCTGAGTCCTGGGACGTCTCTGCAGCCTCCTTTGGGACTGCCAAACGTAAATTACAAGACATCCTGGAGTGAACAAATGGACTTTTCTGAAGTGCCCTGCTACTGCTGCTAGTGAGCGCTCGCGGCTGATAATTAATTACTCACCCTTCAATAGAAGTATTCTTTGAAATAACGTCACTACCATATCCTTTTACTGTATCTGGGAAAGGAGGACTGCAAATGTGGTCGTCTTACAAATTGTCCTACGAAGAAGTTGCAGTTCCTGTGGGTGCCATCCCGTGCTTCACCATCTCCCATGCCCTCACTCCAGTCCCTGAAGGTATTGGAGTACTTTACATAAGCACAAGATCGCACGCGGTAAGGATTCGCTCTCGTTCTGTCTGCAGGCAGTGATTTTCTGGGTGCCTCGTGCAAGCAAAGTGCTTTGTGTTGTATTAATTTATTGAGCCGGTGCTGCGCTGGCTGCTCTCTCCTACCTCGTATTTATTTCTGCAGAGCTTGCCTCTGTTATCAAACAATAATGCCACCGTCTCGTTTCCGGGTTAGGTGTGCTGATCATAAGAAACAAGCTGGGTGGGAGTTAGTCACTGCCCCGTTTAATTGCAGCAAAGACCTGTTCCTGGATCTCTGCGGGACATGGTGATTTACTTTTGAGAGCTTGTTTTTGTGGCTATTGAGTACTCCATATTAGTGCATCTGCTGGCAGTCTTCTCTCCTCCCCGGCGTGTTAACCGACCACCCTCCGCCATTGTTTTTAACAAACCCCCCGTCGCTGCTTTTAAGAACCCCCCCCCCCTGCTTTTAACCCAGCATGTCTTCCTTCCTGCTCTCTATTGTTTTCCCCATCCCCTGCTTCACCATCTCCCATGCCCTCACTCCAGTCCCTGAAGGTATTGAAGTACTTTACATAAGCACCATTTACATTACACATAGACACTCTCCTCTCCCCCAGCTTCTTTTAACCCACCACGTCCTCTTCCATGCTCACCCCCCCCTGCTTCAGCCACTTCCCGCGCCCCCACTCGTATCCGCGTAGGTATTGGAGTGCTTTACATGAGCTCCTTTTACATTATACATAGAAACGTTATTTTTTTTTTTTTCGATTACGTGATTTGCCCAGGAACCCCAGTTCCAAGGTCGGCAGCTCTGCCTTAGACATGCATTAGTTGTGTTAAACCACCACCCTCCTCCTCCATTTTTTATAATATCCCTCCCTGCTTTTAAAACTCCACTTCCTCCTCCCGCTCTCTGATTTACGCACCCCTCATCTCCAAACAGAAAAAAACAAACATAAATAATAGAAAAGTGCTTACGCGCATGATCTAAAAGTCAATATTCCCTGAATACTCTCAAACAATAGTAACACAAGTATTGACAAAGCCAATAGCTCTCGCATAGAGGAAATCTATTGGCTTTGCCAATGCTTGTTTTCTTTATTTTTTGTTTCCTTTTACACACTTGCTCATCCAACACACACGCCCTAAACACATGTCCTTAAAATGCAGTATATTAAATTGCGTTTCCTCTGTGGGATTATCTCCATGATCAGAGTCAGTGCTGTTAATAAGCAGCAGAGTCTAGTTTTGCAGGAATTCCTGCCAATCTTTCATTTTTAAAAGGGATTGGATTTACACGGATCGCATATATGGCACGCCAAGAGAAGGTTCTGCTGTGGGAGTGTCTGGCGAGTAGCCCGGCGAGCGTCTGCTCCAGAGGCCGTCTTTAGAAGCAAGGCGTTATGTTTCAGGATGAGAACTCTTATTTATTTATATATGTATGTATATGTATTTGTGTATACACACACACATACATATATTATCTCACACTGTTATTCTGCTGTTTCTAATCTATGTAAATTACAGGTGTTACTATTTAACCACTTCACAGAAATAAAATGCTGAGTTAGCCTTGCTTGAATCCGTGACCTGCAGAGCACCGTATGTTTTAGGGGTGAGCGCCTAGCTCACTTTAAGCATCATAATAGGGCCATACCAAACTGGGATGTGTCGCCTCTAGCCCAGTTCCTTGTGGCCTGGAGTGCATCGTTAATTGCCACCAGGGCTCTGGCTCGGGGCTTATACAAGGCATCGCTTAAGTTTTCTCGGAATGCAGGAGAGAGCATGGCTGCATTCTTGCTCTAGGGGGCCATTGCTACACCCCACTCGTGACTCGAGGCAGCAGCGCGCGCCGCTGCCAGATCTTACAGCTGTGGCGTTATTTCATTTCACTCAAAGCTGTACAGTTATTGCAAGGTTTGTTTTAGTAATACATTCGTGTCTTTTTCTAGGGAGTTAAAGGTTTTATTTAGTAGGCCACTTTTTCCTAGCTGGAAATGCAGCATTGACGGGCTTTTCGCCCACACACAATGTTCATGTTTTTGTAATGTGCAGTGCTGCATCAGCTATTCACACTTCATGGCCAGTGGGGGGTTCATTGGATAGTAGCGGTGGGAGACGAGCTGGAAAGCCCACATTAGGCCTACTTGGACCGCAAGAAACCAGAAACCTGTAGCTGAGGTTGTAAATCTGGCGCACTTTTGAACCGTACAAAAGAAAGGCATTGTATGTTGTTATTTATGTGTAAATGCTGGCTTTGCGGCTTATTGGCGCTTGCAAGCTGATATGAGAGTAATCCCTATACAATGAAAATTACCATATCCTTATATGTTACTTATATTGTTTGCCAAATACGGTGCTTTCTAAAATTGTGCTACAAAAATCAATTTGCAAATTAACATTTTATTACACCCTAGTAAGTCAGTATAACCGGTAGGTGGTGGTATGATACGCGCCCTTCATAGTTCCTGGCATGTCGGGCCCATTGAAATGTACTTTTGTGACTCAATGGGCGGCAACAAAAATCATTTCAAGGTTGACGTACGGATGTAAGCATATCATGCTGGCAGGTGCTCCATGGAGCCACGCTGGGCAGGCATTTATGGTACCATAGTTAGAAACATTCTGTTGCAACTTCGAGAAAGCTTTGAAGTAAATGAGAGGATGTGGCCTAACGGCAAAGCGGTCGACCTGGAAGCTAGGGAACCGGGTTCGAGTCTCGGCAGGGACGCTCAACAAACATCCTGTGATTCTGGGCAATCCCTTAAGTTCCCCGTGCCTACCAAAAAAAAGCATTGGCATAGCCAATAGGTCTCGCATTTGGGACCTTATAAGTGTTTAGCCATGCAACAGTTGGTGTTGTTGCACCAAGGATATTCTGCTGCATAACTAAATACTTATAAGGTCCCAAAAGCGAGACCTATTGGCTATGCCAATGCTTGTTCTTAAATCTCCCCATTCTTCTCTTTGGGATTGACAGAAAGGTGGCACATTTGCCAGGAGCTAAGGAGGAAGGAGGGAGCTTGAATTTAAAAAAAAATGAAAAGGAAAGGAGTATAAAATAAAATCTAAAAGCAAAAAAAAAAATGACGTAGATGCGGAGTGGGACGTGGTTGGGAGAGGAAACAATGGAAGAGCTTCAACAGACAGCATGACCGGGTGAGGGGGAAAGCAGCACAAAGGATAGAGAGTTGGAAAACACAGTTTTAACACATGAAGTGCTAACGGCAAAAGAAAACGATAATTCCCTGAAAGTGAGCAGTGAAAGGATACAAGTCATTCACTCAAAAGCATGTTAAAGAAGCTATGCTCTAGAGCACAATCGCAAGAAGAGGAAAGAAAGCCACAGAGTAATAGAGAAGGAAACAAGTGACAAGAAAGCCAAACAATGGTAAGCAATAGGCTAGTCACAAAGCCCGCTGAAAGTATTGTTACTGTCCACAATAGGCCATTATCGGGAATTAGGATGGGAGGAGCAAATTAGAGTGGGGGGAGGAAGGGGAGGCTTAGAATAAAAAAATAATATAAAGTGGAAAATAAATTAAACTGCAGTAAAAAAAATTAAATTACCAAAAAGCTGGAAGGGACGGGTGTGAGAGGGAAGCAATACACAGCTTCAATAAAGAGAGCTTGTGAGGAGCGAGGAGGTGAAAGAGGGAAGCAGCACATGGGGGAGGTGTAAGAAAGCACACGCATTCCATGAAGTGGTAAAGGCAAAAGAAAAAAGTAGTTCCCTGATGTGAGTAGAAGGATAGAAGTCATCTAACCCAAAGGATGGTAAAGAACCTGTACTCCAAAAGGAGGGACTAACTCAAGAACAGGATGCAAAGCCATTGTATAATGAACAAGCAAGAGAGTGACAAGGAAGACAACCAATGGTAAGCAATGGGCTGGCCCCAAGCCCACTAAGTATTAGTATTGTCCACAACAGGTTTTCGACAACAGACAACTAAAAACTGCCAGTAGGTAGAGACCTAAAAACATAGGTGTCAACATAGATTTAATCAATTATAGGTTCTGGCCATTCCAGAATCTCAAAACAGGTGCCAACCCTAGTCAAACACTTCCTACACAGCTCGAGCAGGTTCTACTACATCTGTTGCTTACAGGTGTGATGCAAAATACACAGGGCTCAATGTGCCTGCGGCACTAATGCGGTCAGCATCTCTGGCTGCTCCTAAAAAGTCGAGTTCGTTTCGATTTGGTGAGAAGAGAACATGACGGGATGTTCACATATTGTAGGAAAGCAAAGGTCAGCACAGCAGAGGGCTTTTCTAAACGTGATGCAACTGGAGGGCAAATGACTGTGCGAGAAGAGCTTTGAATCAGTTCAGGTCACTGACAATGGATGAACAGTTTACGGAGTTTTGAATGCGGGTGCAGTCTGTTATTCCGCCACTAGGGAAAGTTTCACAGTCTAAAATGCAGCGTTGCTATGACCTTCAAATTGTTTGGTAAAATTAGCGCACTGCACTATGCTGACACAATTACAGCGTCGAATCAGTATCTCATAAAGAGATCACCAAACAGCAGCTCATAGCAACTCAAATAGCAATGCAGGGCTTTAAAAACAATGCCGTCAGCATTCAGCACACCGCGCTTCACAAAAGCCCTTGCAAGCAGAACACAAGCAGGCAAACAGTGGAAAAATACCTTCCACATAACTCATTACTGTCGACGAGAGCCCGGCCTCGCTGTGCAGTGAAACAAATCCTTTCACTGTGTCTGGATTAGAGAAACGCTATTGTCATGATACCTCTTCTGAAATAATGCCTATTGCGTGGAAATAAAAGACGGAAAACAGGTTAGTGGTCAAAGTTCTAGGTAACTTTGAATGAACATTAAAACATGGAGCATGCTTTCGGTAGTTACCCAGTAATGTTAGTGAAGTTAGAGGCGATTCAAAAGGCGTGGAGGAAACAAGGCAGCAAAAATGCAATACTGTGAAAGCTAAATTGTTCTGGCAAATTACTCGCATTCAAAGCAATATTAAAAGTAGAAGCGCGGTAGTTCAAGACATGCATGGGTGTTTATTCACCAAAATACCAAGCAAGGGAGTAGTCAGAAAAAATAAAATTCCGCCCATTTGAACCGCTTCCAGAAAGGCATCGAGTACGTGATGCAATTCTAAACCTCCTTAGCATGGTGCAAGAGGGGTTTTTCCCGTGCAACATTTTTTAAAAAGTGGGGCCAAATTGTTAATTTTACAGCACTATTCAAAGAATTTGGCCAAATCATCATGTTTTCCAAGCAGGTCTGAAAGGGCACTCAAACACATAATCAAGGACTCTACCAAGGCAGGGTGAAGGTCTTCCACCCAAAGACAATTTTGAACACATAATCAAGGACTCTACCAAGACAGGGTGAAGGTCTTCCACCCAAAGACAATTTTAAACCATTTGTGCATCTTAAAGCTCAATTATGTAAGAACATTTCTAAATCACAATTAATTTGAAAGAGTCTTGAATTAACCCAATACAGCTGTTGTTAACATTTTGACTGCTGTGGACCCCCGCTTCGCCAATATTGGAATCCAAGGAACCCCCACCAAGCCATTATTGTAAGCCAGGGACCCCCAGCCTAAGAAAATTGTATGATTTGAATCTCACAACAATAAACAAAAATACAAGAACATGTATACACCAAAGAAATGGCCAAATATTGCAATATTTAGTTCAATTCACAATCAATTTTGAAAAACGCATAACATTTTCAATTTCGCTTCTTTATTTGTATATACTTTTTTTAAATTTTAATTTATTAATATTAATAAATTCTGTAAAACCGTCACAGACCCCCAGGGGAAGGTTCATTGACCCCCGGGCCACTGGTTAAGACCACTGACCTAATAAATTAATGTTACACTACAAAACTTTAGTTCTCCCAAAAAAAAAACGAAGATGGGGGAGGGAGGGGTGTAGGTGGAGGAGGGGCATGTGGCCAAAAGGGAGGGCTTACCCTCTCTCAAGAACACCTAGTATTAAGTGATCATTTTTCAGTCCGATTTTCTTAAAAAGTCACCAATTTTACAAGCAGTAAATGTTGGTGGAGATCTGTGAAAAAGACACCACAGATTCCACCATATGTTGCCACCCCAACATTGACTGCCTTTATTATGAGCACAGGGACTCCCCAAAGAGATGCAATTTTCAACATGGACTAAGGCTAGCGTAACAATGATGGGAGACTTATCAGGCAAGTGAACTGATACCTTTGATTAGCAAGGAGCATGGATTGCCAACTTTATAGTTCCTAACATACGGGCTTCCTAACATACGGGCGATAGCTGAGCAGTTAAGAACAAGATGGAAAAGTGGCTCAAGAGTACCGCAGATACATTAAGTGCTACAACTCTTATTCACAATAAGGGGATAGCAGTAGGTTTTTGTCTTGACTTTACAATTCGTTAATGAATATGTCTAAGCATAAACTGCAGAAGATTAAAACGAAATGGGAAACCAACACAAACAATATTAACCAATATTAATATTTAAATGAATATTAATATATCAAAATCCAACAATTAATACTACTAATAGTATATAGAATATTAATGTATTGATATTAACTAATATTAACATTTATTAATACATTAAGTATATAAATTACTAGTAATAAAACATTGATATTTGTAGGATTATTAGTATCTACCATTATTAATATTAATCAATATTAACTAGTACTGAAATACCTACAGACATTATGAGAAAGTATCCAGGGATAAAAGGCTAAAATATACACAGTTTAATTACCTGCACAGTACGTATATGACAGCCCAAGAGGATAAATTTGATTGTTGGTGTCGAAACAATAAAGTGCCAAAGATGCAATTTCCCCAGTGCAGAACTCTCCCATATGGAAAGGAATTGCGACATCGTTGCTTCATTTGGGGGAAGGATAACGGATAAGTTTGGCGATACAATGACTAAGCAGAGTGTGCAAATACACACAAAAATTAGGTTTGTTTCTTATAGCAAAGATAATGAAAGCTGAAAATAAGTTCTTGGTGCACCACTAGTATTAGCAAAAAGGTGTACCGCAATGCACTGGAGGGCGAGGGTGGCACTTTCAATCGCAAAAATAGAAGGATGTATGAAAATGGTCACCAAGTGACAGTAAAATACTACACAGAGAAGAATCCGTAGAAGGCCAATGGCACACAATATGGGGTGAGATACTCTCCACCTTCGAGAATCCCCACGAAGCAGATTAAGCCTGAATCAAGATTTTACCCCTAAACTGGAAAGCAGGCACAGTATTCAAGACATTCAAAAGAGACGGCTGATGTTGCGGTGTTTATGTAATAGACACGAAGCATAGTCAGAGCCATACATTTTCACATGGTTTCATTTGTTATAGTTAAAGACTAATCTGAGAAATGTGAACTCGCTATTCCCGTAATTTGAGTCCATGTAAAGCAAATAGTGGAATATTTAGCACACTACACAAAAGTATCTGCATTATATTTCAAACTAAGAATGAGAATGACTGACTAATGTATCATTGACATTAATATGCTATATTCCATACAAAAAAAAAAAAACAATAAACAGATTTTTTATTAAAAACGCTGTTCACCTGAGTGGGGTAAGTAATTCTACATGACCTAGTCATTCTCAAGATGTTCATAAAATAACCTTGTCATTTTTCAAGATGTACATAAACATTTTTGTTCATTGATATATCTTCCAGATTATTGCACACGTATCATCCTCACCCCTTCCTGGTAGATGTTTATACGCAGCAGAAATTTACTTGGGGGTGATGGCCAAATTATCCTAGATTGACAAAAATGGAAAACCTGCAGATTCCATGAAAAACCTAGCCACCTCATGCTAGGACCACCATCATGCCAGGACTTGATACTATGATGCCTAGAATTCCCACAATGCCAATGAGTCACCCTTTGCCAGGACCTTCATTATGCCTACAATACACCTTAATCGGTTACTTTAGTTTATGCCTACATAATACTTAGAATGCTCATAATATGATACAGAGGGCTACCTTTTCCGAATTCCAACACATTTCTTAGACTAGCCGCAGCATTGCATCATAATGATTAAAATGACAGCAATATGCCAAGTTGACCACTTTGTCATAGGGCAAAGATAATGGCTAGAATGCCCACCCCAGTTTCTCTACCAGTAACTAATCATGCGACCCAGTGCTTGGCTATTTTGTTTGGAGGGGTGCATCACGTGCCCCCTCAGTGACATGAGACTACTGTCCTTGTCTTGAGAGATATGCATTAAGCAGTGGTGGAATCCAGTTTTTCTGATGCATAGTGGTAAACAACTCTTTTTGCTGTGTAGATATGAGGGTGGTGCTCACATTTTTCACTCGAGTTACGTTCTGCCTGAATGCAATGCTCAGACCCTGCACTGACACACATATGCAAGCTGTATGTGTGTTGACTGTTAGCAGTACTCCATGGTTCTTGGATCTGGTGAATAAAAATCTTTGCATTGACCATCGAGCTCCATTTTGGAAATTCCTGGTAAATGCCAATCACAAGTTGGAGGTTTTGGTACAGCCTTTCTAGGCAGTGATCATGGTTTGCTAGCATTCCTGAAAAGGTGGCTATAGCCTCAAACACCGAAGTGTGGGAGGATGAAGACAGGGCATCTTTAGAAACACAGCAGAGACTGTGTGAGGCCTGCTGATCATTTCTTCCTTAACACTGCTACTTGGCTCATAGTGGGTGTGGAGAAGCCTCTTTCGTAGTGCAAAGTGAAACCTCTAGGCATGGCCCGACACTTTTGTCTCTTCCAGAGTGCTACTCTAAAACGGCTCAGTCTTCACACTTTATTGTGCTTTGGGTGCTCCAGTTAGAGACCGCATTACACCCCTACTGTGAGAGTCATCACATACAACAAAGGCACCTTGGAAAGCAAACCATCTCAGACAGGTTCCAGGACACACGGACAGTCAGATCTACAAACCTTGTCTGGAAAAGGAGTATGAAAGTGGGGTCCACACAACCCCACTTGGATCCAGATCTTCATGATCAAGGGAGAGAACGCTGTGCGGGGAAGGACTACTGGAATGCAGGGCTCCAAGTCTCGCAGAATTGAGGGCATATCACCTGCAGGTCTCCATCATATTGCTGGGAGAGCTTTGCCTGGTGCCTGGGAACCTTCCTGGCCTGCTGAGAGTGGAAGGAGCACCTGACCCTTCAGGGTGACAACTGCCTGAGGAGGAGAACCCCCTCGACTGTCCTGGAGTGTGGGATGGACCAAAAATGCAGACTGACTGGAGGGAGTCTGATCAGTCGACCCGAGTCATGGAATAGGTCTACTAGCCTTCCCATAAGCTACTAAATTGAGTGAGCATGACCAGTGACAACCCAAGTCTAGGTAGGAGTTGGTCTCCAGGTGGATCATTTGGGCTTCGGTTGTTGAGTCTTGAATGATGTGGAGAAGAGGCAAAGTCACCTGCATACACCAATCCCTTGTGGTGCTGTTGCTGGAAGTCCTTACACCCAAGTTAACTGGACACTGACTGTGTGCCTCTACCAATAAATTAGAGGATGACTGATCTTGCTTCATCCAAGTAACCCTAAGAGAACGCTTTAGTAGTGGGAAAGCTGCTCACACATGCCATCCATAGTGAGCTTGCATGTGTGCCTTAATCTTGCCATATTATATTCTGCTTTTTTTTTTTTTTTTAACTCTCCAGTATCCATTTTCGGACTCTGTGCCGGATATCTTATTTTCTGTAGTACTTCACTACGGTGTGTCATTAAAGTACTGCTCTTTTTTTTATCAAAATAACTGGAATAGACAGAATGTTATGGTTTCTGTTGCATAACTGTTGAGTTTCGACTCTGCCACACTACCTTCCTCAAAGCCCTTTGACTGCTTGGCCTCGCTACTCTTAGAGTCACGTGCACCTGATTAGCAGTGGTATAGTAAGTAGTTCAGACACCTGGCCATCAGTGGTAAAAGGGCCCAACCACCTCAATTGGGGCCCAGTAAGCCCTGTTTGCTTATGCTGCCAGAATGGTTTCTGACCCAACTCCTTCACAAAAAAAAAACCTACCCACCCCACAGATGAAAACATGGCTTTGCTTTTTATTATGAATTTTCTTGAAATACTGGCTGCATTGCAACTCTGGTAAATCGGAGTGAAACCTCCTAAACATCTTCCAGACGGCATTCCACCCCTCTAATTGTAACTACCCTCGTGACCAAAATCGAGTAACTGCTCAGTGCTTCGAAACAGGTGCGTACATTCTTCTCGACATCCTCCCACATGGTGAATTACAGCGCTCTTTCATGGACTAATAATCATGTTGATTTGGAGGGACAGTACTCCTGTAGATCAGGTCTTTTTGTCACACTGGATACACCATACCTCAGACACAGGGAGGGAGGCAGGGTTACTGACTCATGCAACTTACAATAACGTAAATTAATTATATCACAATAACATTTAATAAATACCAATTAGGCCAAAATGTAAACTTGTTGGCCCGCAGCAAAGCTTGTTCTGCATATGGCTGGTGCAAGTTTATAAAGGCACGGACAACCCAAACAACAGACTGAAATGTGACTCAAAATTATTATCAGTGTCTGAGATAAAGTCAAGCATTTCACCCATCCTTTTATGTGCTGTGTACGGAAGCTGTGAGTTTGACTAAAGATTTTGAAAATCAGAAATTGTAGGAAAAACAAAGGGCTGGCAATAATCCGAAACATGGTGGCACACATGTTAAAGACATGCAGCGGACTTTTACCTCAACAGCTTACTTTCGAGGCTAAGGAAATATACCCAGACATGGTGTTGGAAAAACATTCCAGTTCTCAGAGAACGGATGCTTCTAGCCGTCAAGTCTACTAAGTATAACTTTCAACTTTCGTTTTAAATCAATTGTACAATTTTATTCTGGGAAACTACAGGTGATGAAGTTAGCAGTACTGCCCTCAGAGACTTTCCAATCCCTCTTCACCTCTTATTTTAAGGTCTTGCCTACCAGATAGCACAAACCGTCTAGAAGACAAAGATCTGGCTTACTGAGGGCTTACCAAAAACTTAGTGAGCTCAGATCCCACCCACTGGTTATTATTGGTTGGCTTTATTGTCACTCATCCTCTTCTTATGCCTGTCCCTTCCCTAGAGCATTGCTGTTTACCATCCTTCTGCAGTAAGGGCTGCTACCAACCAGGGGTGGGGGGTGGGGGGATTACTTACCTCTTTACCGCCGGCCGCCGCCTCTCCTTTCTCTGTCCTCATCTCTCCAGAAAGCACACAGCCTCCCAGAATCCCCTGACCAATCACAATGCTGCCTTAGCAGCGTTGTGATTGGTCTGAGTGCCGTGGTTCGGCGCTCAGACAGGGACAGGCAGGCTGTGCATGTTCTCCACCCAAGGACATCTAGAGTGCGCATGACGCTTTGGCCGGCCCGAGACGGCCGGCCAAAGCGCCATGCGCAATTTATGTGCTGCCACCACTCCTCCCCCTGTGACGAGGGGATCCCAGCCCTGCCCGCCTGGCTTCATCTGCAAGCTGAATACAAAAAAAATGATAATAACAAACGTTATTATCATTTTATATTTTGTATTCAGCTTACAGATGAAGTATAGGGGCGACACTCCTCCGCTTTAGCGGAGGAGTCCCCACTGTCCTTCTGATTGTTTGATTTCGATCTTTCCCTTGCTCACTTTCAGGGAACGACTTTTTTTTGGGGGTTAAGCTCTCCATGAGAGTGCTCGTGTTTTCCAGTTCCCTCCCTCATGTGCCTCTCCACTGGCAAATACCAGCCCACTATGCTCTGTGTTGCTCTATTCCATGTGTGCTGCTCTGTTACATTTTGCTCTCTCCCTCATGTGTTGCTTCCCCACCCTCCTAGCTACTCCACGTTACTTCCCCCCTCATACCCACACCCCTTTGCTTCCACACTCCTGCCCACTTCCTGTAACTTCCCCCCACCTGTTTCTCAGTTGTGATCAACTTTTTGTTTTATTTATTTTATTTTCGGAGGGCCTGGCAGCTGACATTTAGTGCAGGCCGTTTCTTTAATTAAGAAAGTGCTTTTTGCACTAACAATTTCTTATTTATTAATCCAAGTGGCATCTGCTATCTTGGATTGGTAAATAAATAGTAATAAAGAAAGAAAAAAGGAGACCGTGGCGAATAGGTCCGAATAGGTCATTACGCTGGTGTGCGCATGTATGGAGACACATGCATACATCATGCATGCACGTGCCTGTGGAATGAATGACAAGACTACATCATTGCGCCTTGCTTATTACTGATGCTCCACAGCATCGCAAAAAGCATTGATAAAGTCAACAGGTCAGCACGGCGTGATCTATTGGCTTTGCCAATGCTTGTTAGGAATGGAGGAATAAAGGCAAAACAAGCCTGCGTTTACTCGACTATGTATGGGGCACTCAAAGTTGATTGTTTAACCGATATAGTCTCGTCCCCCAGAGGATTAAGGCTGAGTATGTGTTAACTTCGATTATAAAACGCAGGGTAGTGTCCTTGCGCAGTATTATACAATTGTGAATCTCGGTTCTGTTTAAAAGGATTAACACATAAAAATCCAAGCTGTACAATCACATTGAATATTGCATACAGAAGTGACACACTTTTTAACCAAAAAGCCAGATTAACAAGAATGCAGTGTTCGTCAACGCTGGGTGCATCATTTTATACAGCATCTCAAAAATCTGCATGGGGACTAAACAAGGCGAGCATTCTCATGGCCTGAGTGCACCTGTTCAACTAACCTGACAGAATTATTAACAGCAGGGGCCGAGGGGTGGCAGATGGTCAGAGAGGATCCGGCGACAAGCTAAAAACAACAATTAGGAATGGTGTTCAAGGCAGACATATTACTGTCTTAATTGAAGCACGGCCTCAACCGGATTGCCGTACACAGACTTTACGAGATTGTATTTTATTTATTGACCACAAGTAGTTAGTAACTCCGAGTACTGGTCTGATATTTAGTAAGATCTTCCAAACAAAAAATGCTGCTGTGATTGCTTTCAGAAAAGTCAGACCGAATTAGTTACATTAAAATGGCTAATAACTGGGAATTTAATTTATCAAAGTTCTGATGCAGAATATATAGTGCAAAATTAACAGTTTCTATCCAACAGAACTCATAATATAGGCCAAGAAGTAGACCAGTTAAAAAAACGTTAATCGATTTAGAGCCCTTTATTCCAAAAGCTTTCTGTTAAAAATAAAAAATATCAAAATGCTAAAATACTTTATGAATCTGAGAGATGCTGAAGCTTAACTATCATCTTCACAACTGTGGAATGAACTCCGCTTGTTGTGAATGAGGTCTGCTTGGTTTAATTCTCAGAAAACCACATCGATTGTTGGGGGTGGAGGAAGGAAAATCTTTAGTACTGAAATCCTGAATAAACTGCATCGTTAAAGTAACCAATGTACTTACACACTTTCCCATAGAGACAGAATGGGGAAAAAACATCAGACCCCAAATTTCGAAGTCACGATGAATACAAACTACTAGTTTATACAGAAAAACGTTCCCCATGCATATATGTTCACTGGAAAAAACCAAAGGTTAAAGGGATGTTATAGTTAGATGAAAAAAATTCAGTTAAAACATACTGTTTTAAACTAAGAAAACCACTGAAATTCACAAGTTAGTCATCTCAAGTAACTGTAGCTCGAACCCTGAACTATAACTCGCACCCTCGCCATGCACTAATAATTACCTATAATACTACATCACTCATGACATGTTCTATGACATCACTGATAACATGAATGCAACATCTGAAATGACATCATTGAGGACAACACTGTGCATGGTGTGTTATATTTAGCTAAAAAATGAAAACACAGATATTGATGCAGCCTGTGTGGGTCAAGAGGTTGAGTAACTAGTACCAAAGTTTGTGATAGTACACCTACTACCCAGGGTAAAGTTGTTCATGACACAGTAGGGGTCTTATTGAGCTAGACTCTAGAAGATTAGAAAGAAAAGGGATGAGGAGGAGACTGGCTCAGTGCCTTGATGGTATAAACACATATTCAGCTATGTGAAGCACCCGCTAAATCCCTAGATGACCCGCATTTGTACTTGTACAGGAGGACCAAAGCTTGTGATGGCAGTTATTCATGAGACTACACAGGCACTGATAAATTGCTTTTCAGATGGAAGCTGCCCTATCTGCACTATCTGTTGCTGACCATAATGCTTTTCGGTTGTCCTTTACTTGTCATTGATGCCTTTATGCCCTACAGACATGATTCAGTTTTACCTTTAACCGAGATAAAGAATCTCAAATAAGGAAGCACACCACAAAAACGTATGGACCAAATAAGGCTTGTATTTCTGATGCAATTCATTTAAAGAGGTAACATGCCCAAATCTAGGAGCTGTTAAATGCTAAGTATTTATTGCTTATGTCAGGCAAGTGCAAACCAAACTGACACTAGTAGAAAGATCCAACCATTCAGGAGCAACAATTCAATTCAACAGAACTAGCACACAAGATGGACCAGCACAATAGCACATGTTTAGTATTACTCATTAAAAAGATGACCGTATGCCAGAGCAATAGGATGAAAAAGCAAAATCATGGAGCAGATAGGATTCAGTGATCATTGGTGAAGAAAAAGAAATGGATCTTGGGACTCTGTAGAGATGCATAATAGATGGACCCAAGTTTGGTATGGCAGTGGCACTCCAATGCTCAATTGCCTTTTTACAAAGAGTTCCCACATCCTGCCGCCAAAGAGAAGTAGAATCCAGAGTGTGAATCCATAAAAGTGTGGGTTCAGGTAAGATACATAATGGAAAAGAATGTGATGCCAGCAGCTATGCTTCCGATACCTCAGTTGTCAAGATCACAGGAGGTGAAGTTAAGCTCATGAGATCTGCTTGCATTCTTTCATTTAGAGGAGGAATATTTAGATACGTCAGGAGGAGTCCTGTGCACCGCTGCAAGTCTTTTCATTTCAACGGGGCAATGGTTCACCTCACGGGCATACTGTGGCCCAGATTTACTTCTTTTCCAAAGGAATCTGTGATCCTCACCTCTGTCTGACGGGATGAGATGCAATGCTACTGGACCATTGTGTGGCAGAAAAACTTATCTGCACTGAGAGTTTAGAGTAAATGCATACTGTGAGAACATGAGTAGCCAAAGTCTCCCATTGTCCCTTTACACCAAATGGTCAATGTTGCGAGTGGCAAGAGAGATCTTAGACAAATGTACCAATATACGTCTGCTTTTGACAAAAGCATGTTTAAGGTGTTATTTATTTTGCTTTATTTGTTTGATGTTTTCAGATTACTGTCTGCTAGCAGCCAGTGGGAATGGTCCTAATACATGGACTTATTCAGATTGGTAATTCTGTTAATCAATCAGCTTGAGGCTGTGTGTTAAGGCATTTCTGATTGGCTGCTGATAGCCTCTCAGAACCTCACCTTACATAAATTACATGAACTGCCTGGAACTTGTGTGGGGTAGTCATCTCCCAGTGGTCCATGGAATACTGACAAATTACATCCCGTAGTCCACTATCGTTTCAGCCCATAGTAGGCAAAAGTGGATTTCCTGAAAAGGGTGGATTCATACTGGGATTCACACTCCACTCAACCGTAGCTGACAAATCCACACAAGCTTGAACCTAGCTATTTCTTTCTAACTATGGGTACCACTTAGTCATTCAGGATCGGCATACCACTGGCCCTCTTCCTACAGAAATTAGTTGTTTTTACTGTTGTGCAAGCTTTGTGCGCTCTAGGCTCTGCCTAACGGTTTTGTGAGAAAACACAAAGGATGCAGCACGTTTTCAATGTCGGCTGCTCACCTTTGGAGCAGACTGCCACTTGCATTATGTTTAGTTAATTCATACTCAGCATTTCTAGGAATCTATCTTGCCTACTCATGGCAGCTAAATGTACTCTTCCTGAGTTTCTGTATACTCTGCAGGGCAACAACGACCAAGAAGCCTATGGGCATACATGAACTTTCCAAATATCACATTAGAATCACATGATAATTTCTGAGATATTGAAAAGGCTCTGAAGAGAGCAACAACATTCAAAATGCTTAATGACTGGTGGCCCCAAATACATAACAAATGTTCAAGCAGATATGAATCGAGAATCGTATATTACGTTAAGCCTTCAACTATACCACATATCAGGAGAAGCCATGGCGATAAAGGATGTTTAAGAAATGTTATCATGAGTCATCACAAAGAGAAGAACGATTTATCGTTAACAGAATAGGACGTATTAAAAAAACAAAAACATTACTACATGGACAGCAGTCATTGGCACGTGAGACCTAGAGAAAAAGAGTAGGTCCCCAGTGTTTTGGTATTTTCACAAATCATTACACATTGTTACACCCAAAACCTTTTAAATATGCGAGAGCTAAGTGATAACAGCATTACTGCTATAAGGCAAGCACAATTCCTCAGTGGAAACCAATTTTGGTGTCAGGGGCTGCAATTCCTTCCCCAGAGGCAGGACACCAGCCTTGGAGCCAGATTCTGAAACCTAGGACAGCAGGCAAGAAAGAAACTGGAAAGAAAGAAAGCTGGAAACTACTTCAACTAGGGGCAGAGGTACTCATTGCTCGTGTCCTGAAGTAATATCAAGGTTTTACCTCGGAATCTAGACACTGGAGCATGCATTCTTGTTCGGGAACACCCGCATTAAGACTTGAGTGGGAACAAGAGTGCCATCAAACGTAGCACCGCTTGTTCTTTGAGCAGTGAAAACTCTTTAGAAAAGGCTGCTTGGCAGCAGTAGGGGACAGGGATATTTTTGTTTATTTGCCATATTTTATTCTACACACATCAGCAAATGTTGGTTTCTCAATTTCTGGCGACTTATCACAGCAATTAAAATGTTTGCACTTGGGAAAGTGACGCAAAATGAGCCCGAGCATATGCCAATCAAATGATGCATGATTTTAAAAAATTCACAATCGTCAGAAGTCAACTCATGAAGTTATTTCTCCATTACTAGGACTGACCAGGTTTCCACTTGGATTAACGCAATTCTTCACAGATTATATAAAAAAAAAGTAGCAGTGCCCTATCCTGGGCCAGGTGATGGCCTGGAATTTACTACATTTTAGCTCACTGGTCTTCGGTTTTTAAGGGGCACCCAGATCGTAACCTTGACATTTTATAGGATAGAGTGAGTGGTCTTTAAAATGAGAAACTGGAACATAGATTTTTGAGGAAAACGGGGCAATTGGCTATTTTGGAGTTGCAGATGGAAGTGCGCTCTTAAAGAGCATGGCTTGGAGTCCTGAATAAGGTTTTAGTGGGATACAGTGGGAATCATCCATGCACCAGGCTAAAGCGTAAGTTGTAGAAACAGGAACGCCATATGTGTGAGTCAGCCATTCTGTTCAATGGGTAACGTACACGGACGCGAGCATTATTACTTCAATTAACAATGAACTTTAGAGTGGATCTTAATTAGTCTGCAAGTTTACCATCTGTCAGGCTGCGCCAAGAGCACAGCGAGCAAATCTCACTATGGCAGCTAATCTATTGTTCTGTGCAAAACTGTGCAGTTTATCAGAACACACAATTTGTCACGATACAGTTGCAGCGATTTCTGCTGGGAAAAAATAATCCTATTTTATTAAAAGGTAATGTTTCTCACTGAGGGTTAACATACCATACCCCAGGAAGAGCCCTTGCTCTTACTGCAAGATGATCCTATTTTGCTATTCACCAGTGTTTTTCCAGCTTCCGAGCAAAACAACAAGATGCGATACGAATATAGGTCAGAAAAGTTCCATTCGCATAAGAATGAGGGACTGTACATGTGTAATCCTGCCCTATCGCGTGTAATATGTATACAGGTTTTGTATCCACACTCTATCCTTCGGGTGAACACTGGGCTCAGAGCCTGAACACCCTGGAGGGACTGTTGGCCTCTTTCTACCACGCACAGAATGACGCTGGGTCCGGTTGCCTGGATCTGAAACCTGTTCTCAACCAGTTTTTCCAACGACATTCCTGCTGCTGCGTAGATGGGCTGCTGGCACTGCACGGCTTTTCCCTCCTGCTTTAAATACGAGCGACAGCAATTAGACGATTGTTTCGTGTGATTTACATTTGTGTTTACGGATCTGCACAGAACAGTTCGACCCTATGACACATTTTTGCCTTTACGCAGACGCTTACATGACGGAAGTGCTCGCGTTTACAGACAGCGCGTGCGAGCTCACAGGGTGCTTGCTGACCTAGAAACTGCCGCTTTGGCGGCCGCGCGGATTATGGCGGAGCTACATGGGATGTTTAGCTCTTTAATGTAAATAGTGCATGGCATTGGTCGTGTAACTGCCCATCACTGTCTGTATCTATAACACATAATGGTGTTCTTGTTGCGTCGAATACTATTTTAACACGCTCACACTTCCTTTAAAGTTCATTTTTATCTTTTTTTAAAAAGGGTATTAGCTTCGGTATATCATGCTCCATTTAAATCCCTCGATTCTATCGCTCATATTGTTTATCCTACCTTCTGCATTAAGCTGAAAAGCACTCTGTCACTTTTTTCTTCGTAGTCTAGTTTGCACCATTAAAGAAGTTCCAAAACTATTGCTACTCAAGGGGAAAGTGTCTAGGAGACACTTATTGGCATTCAGTAACCTCCAGCTGTCTTTTCTTTTTAATTACTCCTCCATAGCGGACTCCACGTCTTCTACTGTCTATTCGTCAGGATTTGACCAGCTCAAAAGATTTTGTCCGATTATAATCCGCTGACGCTCATATAATGTTAATTTGCACTTCTCTGCCACTTTCTTCATCCCTTGCCCGTGGCTTAGAGGGCATTTTAAGAGTGTAATGATAGATTCAATTGCCATGCAAACACAAAAACCAGATTTCTTTAACGACTTACCACACACATACAGTACAAAAGACTGTATATCACATTCTGTCATGTTTGGCACCGCCTACTGTTTTTGTAATGTTATTCACAGCATTACAGTGAGACGTCCTCATCATTAACGTGACGATTCTGCATCTTTGATAGTATGATAGGAGCCGTGATTTGGTTTGCAGGCACCAAAAACAATAAAAGCATAAGTCCACTTCATGTACCAAATCACAGAAGACCATGCAGTGACACACACTCACAGGTTCTTTTCACTCAAGATGCAAATGGAAGACAACTGAGCCGGGCAACAATTGTGGTCACCATCCCTTGAGACATGTGGCATGCAGCACACTAGTCAAATGCACACCCAACAGTCCGCAGTGGTCCATACCAAGCTTCTCCTTGTACCAGTTTCTTCCCCATATTGTTCCTTCTAAGTAATGAAAAATTGAACACCAGTTAACAAGGCTGGGGTGCACTGTTCGATGAGGAATAAAAACTTAGGAGAACAATGCATAATCATGAAAACACTCGTGTATTTCGTTAAGAGTGGGCTCCCTGGAGAACTGGAAAAAATCAGAACACTAACGCAGCTAATTTGAATTCCTCAAGCATCAGAACGTGAAAGATACCCTACGAAAAAAATAGCAAAGCAAAAGGCGTCCAGAACAAAGATGCAAGGAAAGTGGCACACTAAGAAAATAAGGCTGAGTTTTTATTAAAAAAAGAATAGCAAGACAACACCCATTTTCAATTGCATACAAATCACAATAACGTACACAATAAGCAAAACGGAATTGACCTTTTTAGATATCCAACTATATGTGTCCCAAGGGAGGATCTGCATAAAAGTCTTTAGAAAAACCCACTAGTGGGAACAATGTCCTCTTTGCGAATAGTGCACATCTGGCAGCCCTGGAATGGAGCATACCATATGGCCAGTATCTCAGGGTCAAATGGAATTTCTCTGAAGAAAAAGATTTTGATGAACAAGCATTGGAAATGACAGATTTTTAAGACGTGGATATCCAACTTCAGTCTTGAAGGATGCTTGGAAAAGAACCAAAGAAAAAAACAGGAATGATCTCTTACTGCCAAAGAAGACAAGCATTGGCATAGCCAATAGGTCTCGCTTTTGGGACCTTATAAGTATTTAGTTATGCAGCACCATATCCTTTGTGCAACAACATTAACTGTTACATGGCTAAACACTTATAAGGTCCCAAAGGCGAGACCTATTGGCTATGCCAATGCTTGTTTTATTTGGCATGCCTGGCATTTGGTAGGTTAGTAAAAACGTTGGGCATCGGCAGTTATGTTTTTACAAAATAAGCATTGACAAGGTGTTCACAAAGCTATGTAACGTTTCACCGTGGGTAATAAAATCATTCACTGACAATCGTGATTCATTTTTTTTCACAAATGTGCTTTATAAAGTAACATAATGTGATATTAAATGTATCTGAGGGAGAAGTGAAGTAAGAGTTTAAACAGGGACAACTATTTTTCAACCCAGAAGTAGTCGCATGTCAGTTTTGGGACAAGTTGATCCACTAATTGCTATTTAATGAGCATCACTTTTAATCAGTCACATCCAGTTTTAACATCCAGTTTTAAGATGTGTACTATTAAAACCGGCCTGAAATTACAAGAATGCAACAAAAAAAATGAAAAACACAGAAAGGCTGTATATTTCACACGTGTTAGCTCTACAAATAGTGAAGGATGTGGCAGAAGGGAACCAGATGTTTTACAATTATGTATAGCCGCTGACATTCGTTGAAAAATATCGCAGGTAAGTAACACGCGCCAAAAGAATCTGCAGATCTGCTACCACGCCGGGTGCAGAAAATAAAACACTCTATGGTGTTTAGGGGAAGTAATACAAAAACAGCAATAATCTAAAGCAATAAAAATGAGCACATTTTTTTACATTCCACTGCAGAATTTTGCATTTTACATTTAAAACCTTCACTTCAGAAATAGTTGATACAACCGCAGGGAACTTTTTAATACTGTGCACATGTTAACAAACGTCCAGTGTACTTTATAAACGCACACACTGTTAGCATCTCCCCAAGAGTGTACTGTGAGTGGATCTCTCCAAGTGTATCCATCTCTGAGGTGGGCGGGTTAAGAGGGAGATGCATCATTGGGCACACTCACCGTATACCATGGCCCCTCCCGTCTCGTGCAAGAAGCGAAAGCGATGGTTTTTGAAGAGCCATATGGTGAGGATGGTTAGAATAAGCAAAAAAGTTGAAAACCAGCAGCTCCAACGCACCCTGGTGAAAAGCCTGTGACCCGCCCTGGGAAGATGAGGTCTGTGACTGCCCCATGCCCCTTGTTTAGTGCTGCTGCAAAACCAACAGCGCTCACCAGCCTCGCATATACGTGCGATGCAAGCTGTACGGACTGCTGCTTCCTTGTGGTCCCGCTGCAGATACACAGTTGTACACTTGTATGCTGGGAAATGTAGTCCAGCCAACAAGCATGCATTGACGGTGTTGTGACAAATTCAAGTCCCCGTGAGAATCCGTTCCCGAGCACCCACAGCGCATGCGTACAAGTGTGATCTAGAAGGGCGTGCTTGCTTTCAACGCATTCGTCTTGAGCCGGCGAGCCCGCGCTCAGTCAGCTGGATGTCTGTTCTACGGTGGAGGGCACGAGAGCATAATTGAAGATGCGCATCCATAAACGGGACAGAAGGTAATTGAGGACACTAAAGGTCTGTTGTCAGAAGGCATCGAACACGAGACCCCTTGTCCCGGCACACACAGCAAGACAACAGGACACTGCATCAAGACCGGCAGAGGCTACTCAGAGCATGTCAGTGACTAACGTTTCCACTTTTCAGTTTCACGACGTAGATAAATATGAGCACCGGATGTTTGTGTGTTGATTTGAGACATTAACAACAGCGCAAGGCAGGGAGAGATGAAGAGAGGGAGAGAAACAGCGAGCTAAAGCCAAGGAGAGACAGGCAGCGCCAGATAAAGCAAGAGACTGGAAGACAGAGAGTCACAAGCATTGGCCGCGCGGCCGTAAAAGTAACGCCGCGCGGCTGTGAAAGCGAAAGTCATCGCGATCGCGGTGAAAGCAAAAGTGATCGCGATGACGCGCTCTGTGCTAAGCACGCGAGGGATGCGCGCGCAGCAGTGATTAGAGAGGCGGAGCGAGGCGCGCATGCTTGTGCGCGTAACCGCACGCTGGTGGCCGCTTTGGGAGCACTTTCAAAAGCCCCTTACTAAATGTCTCGCAGAGCAGCGCATGCGCTGGCTCAGCGAGACCTAAAAAAGGATCAAAATAGGAAGGCAAAATTAGATACATCATGGATTTCAGTAAGTCTGAAAAGGAAGTAAAAACATTAATCAGAAACAACTGGAGAATTTTGGAACAAGACGAAGATTTAAAGGATCATGTACGGGATCACCCGAATATAACCTATCGGAAGATGCATTCACTAGGAGATCTTTTAGTTCAAAGCTTCATGTCTAATCAAGACCAACCATGCCATTGGTTACTGTCGATGAAACCAGGTTTCTACAAACCTGCCAAATGTAATGCCTGCAAATGGGGTGACAACAGGACAGAAGTCAAATTAGTTGATGGGAGAGCTAAAAAGATCAAGGAACACAAATTGTGAAAGTACCCATGTAGTCTATGCACTGGAATGCAAGTGTGGAATGACATACATAGGAAGCACCATCAACAAATTAAAGCTTTGGATTTTGCAGCATATTCGAGCAATCTCGAAAAAGGGCTTTACCTATGTAATTGCAAAAACATATTTGGGAAAGACCTAATGGAGACATTAGCAAATTTGTATATTATGGAATCCAAAAAGTTGTATGAAATGCTAGAGGAGGTGATAGAGAACTAAATTTACGGAGGGCAGAATCAAGATGGATTCTATCAATGGCTACTGAAAATACGTGGGGATTGCACACAGACGCCGAACTGTATGTATATACATCTCTAATGACCTATGTATGCCAAGAACTATACAAATAATGTAAAACAGATTTTGTAAATCATCGGCCCTGAACTGTACTGGAAACTGTAAGTAGCGGATATAACAAAGATCAAAAGGCTGATGGACCAAGTCTCGCAAGAAATGGGTTGAGGTCCTATTTTCCAAATACTAATGAATTTATGTTGATTAGAAGCTGAATAGATAGGTTCTGATGTTGTAGAATCAGGTGGACATTGTGCAATTACAGTTAGTTTGATTGTTTACTGTGCATCAAGTACTTTACAAGTGATTTTTAAAGCTTACATAACTAGCAATTAATCAGCAAATAATCTAGCACGATGCACTTTAAATCTACTATGGTCAAACTATCAAGTCTCCCAAGGAACGGGTTGAGGTGTCATTTTCTAAATGCTAATGAATTTGTGTTGATTAGAAGCCGAATAGATGGGTTCTGATGTTATAGAATCAGGTGGCTATTGTGCAATAATAGTTCGTTTTATTTTTTACTGTGCATCAAGTACTTTACAAGTGATCTTTAAAGCTTATACAACTAGTAATTAATCAGTAAATAATCCAGCACGATGCACTTTAAATCTGCGATGTTCAAACTATACAATGTGGATTGGAAAATTGTTAGCACTTTACAGAGACTCTATTGAGTCAGCATCTCAAGACAGCACAATTCACTTTAAACCTGCTATACCTATTTATATTGTGCAATAATGTTTGATTTGATTGTGTAGCGTGAGTATTAAGTACTTAAGTGATTTTACAGCTTATAAAATCAATACCTAATTAGGTATCAAGCGAGCACGAGGCACTTTGAATCGGCCATGTTTAAATTACATAATGCAGATGAAAGTAAATTGCAAACGCTCTATAGGGATTATATCAAATCAGCACTTTAAGACAGCATAATGCACTTTAAACCTGCCATATCGTTTTCATCGAATTAGAACTATATCTCAACATTATTAGAAACAGAGACTCTATAGGCGTTTTATCAGCAAAGGACATCAAGCGAGTGTTGAATCATAAAGAGGAGACTTAAGAACTTGAGCCTGGCCATCTGTAGGCATCTGCATAATTTTACTGTGGATCATTTAATGAAAATGTACTTCATATGAACCCAATAAGGCGAGCATGAAGAAATGTCTTGTATACAAAGGTGTTTTATAAGAATTCATGATTATTGTTGTAGAGTACCTTATTAGGGTTTTCATATGAGCACTCAGCACATTAAGTCAATGGATGTGGCCTGAAAAACCACATGCATAGAAAATAAAAGGTTGTGATCTTGTTCTTTCAGAAAATATTATAGAAAATATTATGTTAAAAAGAACATCTGTCTGGAGTCGCTTGAAGAATTGCATTTATGTAAGGGGAACTTAAAATCAAATTGGTACTTTACCATTACTCCCCTGTTTATTGGTCTCAAGCATTCCGATTGAACTAGGTGACGAAAAATGAAGCTTGGTGTTACTGTATTGTTCTTAGAGGAACACACACAAAAAGAGTATAAAGTGAAAAATGGAACATCAGAAATGGTTGTGTAAATACAAATGCATTTTCGTGTAGAGTGCACTAAAATGCATGGTTTGGCAATTGAGTATTATATTATAAATTGGTCATGTCTTTCATTTAATTTCATTTCAATTAATCTTTATTCGATTATGCATCATAATCATAAAAGATAGCAACATAAAAAAACCACATAAAAACATTAAAATATACAGTCCACCTTAATTTGATCAAATCGCACATTCTATAGTCATTTAGTACAGTTTAAAAAACAGCAAGCCAACCTATCATTCACCTTATTATAAACTAGGCACAAATTATTTTATTCTAGTATAAGGCTCCTTTTAGATAGTCAGTGACCGCCGTTTGGGGCGAGCGACCGTCACAAGGACAAGTTAAAAGTGCATAGGGATCATACTGACCAGAGGGAAAACAGATCATTGTTCGTATAGAACCCAACCGAAATTTTGTGAGCAGTGATCTGTCCCTATGGTGTCTAACTGCAGTAAGGTACGGTTCAATACCAGTGACAGTTTTCAGGAGCAGGCAGGATCTGTTGGAGTGTTTCTCCTGCACCCTAGCTTCCCTCATCTTTCAATCTATTTAAAAATCGTTCCCTAAAAAGGCTCAGATCTCCTTTTTTAAGAAGATGTGGCCTGTTAAAAATATCCATACAGTCTAGGGAGCGGGCGGCTCTTTAATTGTCAATAAAGTTTTGTTTAAGATGTGTAGGTTGGAGTGCGAGCTCCTTTAAATGGGCACTCTGCACACACATCTCTATGGCCCTATGGAAGGCTACAACCGAAACGCGTAGACCACCTCCCGCTGATGTTGCACTTGGTGTTATTAACTTAAGGTTTGAATAAACCGGTTTCAAAAAATTGAATTGGATGTGCCGTGTTCTGTATTCTGCGCCGAACAAAGATGATGTTGAAAGTCCTGGCGAAACAGGAACAGACTGATTATACAAATCACAATAACTACAGTCACATAGCTGTGTTTAGAAGCTGTATGAGTGTTAGGTTTGTGATGCTCGGGAAGTGGATCGCTGTATCTCTTCCATCTGTGCACCATCCTATTAATCCTAAATACCTACTTCTACAGTGGGATTCATCAATCTAAAGAGGAAAGATCTGCAGTTTGGACAGTCAGTCACACTAGAAGGATATGAATTTGCATTCCAATTCTCAAATATTAGGAAACCTCGCTATATATGCAGCAAAGCAGAAATTAGAGTGGGCTTTGGGTCAGCCCATTGTTTACTATTGGTTGACTTTCTTGTAAATCTCATTTGCTTGGTTCCGATTCGATGGCTTTCCTTCCTCTTCTTGTGTTTGTCCCTCCCCTGGATCATAGCTTCTTTGCAGTCCTTTAAATTGGATGGCCTGCTTCCCTCCACAGCTCCACAACTACTTTCGTCTTTTTCTTTCAGCATACCCAGGTGAGCGTATGTACTTTATTGCTCTCTCTCTCCCCCATGTGCTGCTTCCCCTTCACATCTCCACCACTGTGATCTCCATGTTGCCCACTGCTTGTCCCATCCTGCTCAGATGTTTTCGTAGTGTTCTTTTTAAAAGCCTGGCCACCCAGTTGCCCCCCCATCACTCCTTGCTGATCAGTGCCATTTATTAGCGGTCTGCTACACTGTTGCGCCCTGCACCTGGCTACTAAAAAAGTATTTTGTGTAAGGTCCGGCAGCTGCAATTTGCAGCAAGTTGGCTCCTTTCTAAATAATGTGTTTTTGTGTGTTAATGAATTGTTATCTTACTTCTCCAACTTAGGTGCGCACCATCTTTAAAAGGTAAATTTAAAAAAGGAAAAAAAAATCCTACGCAGTGGGATGGTGCATACGTTTGCATGTACGGTGATGCATGCGCCTGTATAAGTCATTACTGCTGGGGCAGTAATAGCGTTGTGACACGTATATGAAGAGGTGCAATGAGTCAAACATCACAAGCTTTTTAGATGGTATTCAGCATCAATCTTTTTTACTTTTCACCGATGCCAAAATAGCTTCAGCAAAACGCCAAAAGACAAGACTTACTGGCTTTGCCAAGGCTTGTTCTCGTCTTGGCGGCTAGCCTTTAGTATCTCTTGCCAGCAAATATCTATCTGCTTGACAAAGTTTTATAATTTTGTAGAGCCGTACAAGTCTGGCTCCTCTGACAGCAGACTGAGGCTCTTTGTAGTTTTAAAAAGGTTCTGTCTCTACCAAGAAGCCTCTTATGTGGCATGTGGAACATAATGAATACTATTCATAATCAAAGTGATAATATATGGTCAAAGTCTAGGATAAGCACTTCCGGGCTATAGCTGGCACATGCCACACTGACTGGTGGAAAATCTGCACAATTCTAGAAGGTGAAGCAAGAGTACTGAGAGCTTGAAAGGGGATGGTCTGGCCACTATTGAGCTATCCTGAAACATGCCTGGTTTTGAAGCAGTCAAAACAAGAATGGGCCACAAAATCAGTTGTTACAGGGAAACAAGTGGTAAACAACCTTGCAGGAATGCAGCAGTTCCAGACCCATATTGAAGAGGAACCTGTATCATCTGCCCACCGACTGCCTCGTTATGCAGCGTGGATGTGGAGGGGTGGTAGTAAAAACATCGAGAAAATACATTCTCATGGCCACCTCACAACAGCGTTTTACACACAGGGAGAAGCTGCCGACATCTCAGGATGCCAATGAGTTCAAAGGAGAAGCGATTCAGGATGGACTAAAGTGCCAGTGGACAGCAGAAGATGTCCCATTCAAGTTGCACTCTAGAGTTCATCATCATTCTAAATACATTTATTCAGGGTTTCTACACATCATAAAATCACAATCTAAAATATAGCGCAATCCACTGGATTACAAAATTGCGAGAAATAAAACGACAGGTCTATGACATAAGCCATGCAGTTTTAAAATCAGCAATACAAATGTCTTCCTTAGGTCATTATATACTGCACAACAAACAAAGTTTATAGCTTGAATAAAAATATTATCACAGTGCCAGCAAGAGCATTCTTCTACAGACACCTGCTCCTAGGTGGAATCCCAAAGAGCATGGTAGCATTTCCGTTTAGAATCGAGACAAAAGCATTCTAGAAAAAGGTTTGTTACCCAGACCTAGTGGGGTTCAGTACGATCAACAGTTATAATGCAGACACAGGAACGCACCAAAGACATCTTCAGTGCGTTATTGCCTCAGTCAACCCTCATACAATCTAAAAAGCCTCAGCCGTCCTTAGCTAAAAAATGGTTGGGATTATTGAATAATTCAGGTCTCTGAAATGATGATCAGGATGATAATGGAAACCTGGCTGATCAAACAAACACCCTTAATATAGGGAAGTGGTGCTGGAGCATGCCATCATTGGTAAGTGAGGGTCTTGGGTTCTCATAATAAGGACATCCCTTCGATCAGACACGTTTCGATCATCCATTCTTCTGATAGATAGGTTTGAGATAACTTGGGTCTTGGGAGTATTTCATTTGGGAGGATGTAAAGCAGACATCTAGAAAATTCCTCTCACTCTACTTTCATGTTATAGGCAGCTTAAATAAGTAGCCTGATCCCTTAAATATAAAAAAAATATGTAGTTTCAATACATTATCTGCAGATAGAATATGCAGCAAAACAGATCTACAAAACACTCGAGCCTCAGTACACCAAACTGAAATCCAGTGAATAGTGCTCTCTTTATAAACCCAGATCTATTTCTTTATAGTAGTAGTAGTAAAAATACTTTATTGTATGAATCATTTGATTACAATAAAAATACAAGCAGTGAAGAAAAGTTATCAATAATTAAAACTTACTATAAAGGTCAATACACACTTAATACAACGATTCTGTAAATTCCCACAATGGATTCTGTTCATTGTCCATCCGTCTACCACTGTATCGCTATGTTCTTTACTTCGGTTAATTTCTTTTCCCAAGATAAAGTCCTAATGTTCGGATTAGTAAAATATACGCGTCTGATTTATATAGAGGGAAACGAAGCAGTAGAATGAGGGAAGAACAAAAGGCTTCGATAAAACAATGTACTTTAACCTGTAAGGGATAAGTACATAATGGGCCCCGGATACCCTATATGAGCAATTGCAACTTTCGCCCCTCCTCATGTTTAAATCACGGCAAAAATAACTCTCCCCCTAACTTCGAGGCAAACCTAAAAATGGCTCCACTTGCCTATTAAACCCGAGGAGTCTATGGTAAACAAGCAGCTCACAATTAAACGCATTGTTGAACTCTACCCCTAAATGTGACCATACCCAAACACAGAATATTCCCATAATAGGTTTTAATTTATTATTTTTGGACTGATTATCATTACTATTTTTACTTGTCTTAAGACTAAGGGAATACATATATTCATCAGTGAGGTTAACTAAAAGTTGAAGACCCATCTCAATTTTAGAAACTGACACTACATTATCTGTGTACAACAATAGTGGACTAAGCAGTCCCCTTAAATTGAGCAAATCCTTCCATAAGAAAGCTCCCCAAGCTATTAATGTATTCATTAAAACTCAACATTGTTGGACCCCTGTTATTTTCATCATAATCAGTACATTACCCTCGTGCACCACAGCAGAGAGCTGCCTAAATCGATCAGAGGCTAGTCCAACCACATCTCAGCTAGAATATTTAATAAATAGATTATTCCCATAATCTACATGGTCGACGTCTGACGCTAGATGCACAAAAGCAAGATGGATTACATCAACCTTTGCCCACATGTATTTTGTAATAAGTGCAAAGACTCAAACATTTTATTTATTGATTTTTCGAGTTTTGTATTGCACGAACTTACCAGAGGGTATCAAAGCGATTTACATAGTGTGCACAGATAATTTACAAGGAGTACAAGTGAGGAGAAAGGTAGTAGGCATACAAGGTAAAAACTCTACAATAGATAGTAGACATGAGGTAAGAATGTATCTAAATACATATACATTGATTGTACAGAAAGGAGGGCGGGGTCAGATATTTGTTAAGAAGAAGTAATTTAAGATTTTTCTGAAGTGTAGGAATTGCTCACTGGCGCCAAACCCCAACTGGACATCAGCCAGTATAGTCTGTTACTCAGCCCATTTTAGTAGTTTACCTAACAGAAGTCTGCCTAAAAGCTTAACAGAAGAATCAAATAGAGAGGTACGATAGCAGGCATGCTCAATTCTAACCCCCTCCTTAAAGATAGGGATAATAATGGAATTGTACTATGACTGGGGGAGAAAGGGTTCCAATTTTTAGATTTGCTTATCCTGAAAAGCTGTAGCAACAAATTGCACATATCTCTAAATTCTTTAGTAGATGAAATAGTCTCTAAATCTGCACAGGTTGGTGTTTGGCTCAAGGGTGGAATGACAGTGAGAAGTTTGTCCTCACACTCTTCATTTTAATGACACCTGAGCATTAGATATCACAGATGGTAGTGTGAAGTTGGAGACTAGATACTGAAAAGCACCATTTTCATAACTGGATTTAAAGTGAATGTCTGGCCACAGCAACGCCATCAAATGTGTACACAGTAAAAAGTACACCAAACAGCACTAAAGCATAGAATACAAGCACAAAATATAAAAAAATGAATGCAAAGTAGTAACACTGGACACAAAGTGCTTTCAAAATCTACTGTTCACAACCACTAATTAATCCCCATCAATGTGCTGTTTGTAATGAAGTGTTCACAATAGGATGGGAATTCTGTCTATAAGGAAACAAAGACTACTGTTATTCGATGTGACAGGATCCAATTATTGATCCTCCCACCAAAAATTAGAACTCTAGCTACTGTATTCACAACAGTAGACTCCAATCACAAGACAGTTTATGATCAAAAGCTCACTACGAGGACAACCTGTTGACAACTTCAAAATGGCATTAACATGGAAACATGAAAGATCTGAGAGTTCTTGTTCAACAGGGTGGCAAGGAAGCCTGTTTTGGCTCCTTTTTAAAGATTAAGGTTTTCACATACGTTAAAAGTAAGATATCAGACGACCCAAAGGTGCTAATGACACCAGATTATTGGCTCTAGGTCCAAAAACGACAGAGCTTGATACGGACTGTAGCACTGCACCGGCAGACAGGGGACTCCTAAGCATGGGTCGAGACACTACTAGTAGTCAGACCACAGAGTGTTCATGGACTTATTTTCAATGCCAAACTGGGCAGAGGCTAGTAGGCACCATGGAAGGTCAGGGGGAGGGGCCTAACAAAGGCAAAAACAAGCAAACATGGGCACAGGGAGGGATGGGCTCACCAAGCAGAGCCACCACTCAGTTCAGCGGTTGATCTTGTTCTTGGGTAGCCCTGTTCGTGTCACTGGTGAGGGAAACAGAGGGCATCTTGATGCTCTAGGAAAAAAGTTCTGGACTCCTGGGGTGCGCTGGTGTCATTCACAATGGCAAGAATAACAGAAGCAGCATAGCTCGAACTTTAGCTGGTTATCAGGCTTATTCCTAGGCTTGAGCAAATGGACAGCGCTTAGCTCCACATTCAGGAAGTATAGTCCCAGAACCCAATTTTATTACTTTTATTATTATTCATCTTTTTATTTTCTTATCTTTCTTATTTTTTCTTTTTTTCTTTTTTCTCTTTTTCTATATTCTTTTTCTCTTTTTTTCCTTTTTTCTTTTTTCCTGTTTCTTTTCTCATTCCCCTTTTTCACAAAAATCCTTTTGTTTCTATTCGTTTTTTTATCTTTTTCTGTGAGGATGTATAATTTTATACATACACATTTTTTTGTCTTCTTTCTTTTTGTGATTGTTTGTGAAAATTATAAGATGTTTATTTTATTAGTATCATATTAATTTTTGAAAATAAGACTGAATAATTTTGTGTATCATACAAGTATAAAATGTTTCTATGAATAAATGAATTTGCTGTTTTCATAATTATCTCGGATTAAACTGTTTAGTTATAAATTTATAATCAATATTCTAGGTTTGTATATATAATATTTATTTGTAACCACTATATTTCACATAGCTTACTCGCAATAGACGGTCTCCTGATGAAGGCAGTAGTGCCGAAACGCGCGTAGTTTACATCTACCGCTTGCCTCTATCAAGTTTTCATCTATTGTTTGTCCCATCTAATATGTCAAGAATGTGGAAATAGTATTTATTGTGTCTATGTGAGAATTTATTTTATTTTATTATCATCTTTATACATAACCCTTGTATTTATTAATGTTGTTATATATTTTTGTGACACCTTTTTTGTGTGAATACATATTTTCTATAAACAAAATGAACTAAAAAAGATTTATAAATTAAAAAATACTATATATTTTCTTAATAAGTGTTGATTTTTTGTATGATATGTAGTGTGGTTACTGTTTTAGTGTACCTAGAATATTTTTTGTGATTATACAGAAGCTTGCTTTTGGTTTCTTTACTCACTTAGTCCCAGAACCCATGCAGGTTTGTCTCAAAGTAGCCGTTCAAAATGCCGGAGATGGGATCCAGTCTTTGGCAGTAGGCCACTGCCAATCACTTTAGGTGGGTCTTTACAACTTGAAAATCCAACCATTCAGGTTGTATTGCAGAGACTATTGCTTCTGTGACACCCGGGCAGTCTATTAAGGCAGAAAATCATTTGTCTTCCTCTAGAGAGGTGCTTGGGTCAGAGCAGCAGAAGGAAGAAAAAAAAGAACTGAGAGATTGGCTGACCCAGTCGTTTCTTCTTGGGCAACAGCCATCATCCATCTCCGATTCAGATTTCATACACAAATATCTGCTATCATTTAAAAGTAACCCTAATGATAGGTGTGCAAAATGGGATTACTATCATGCTTTACTCCATACTTGCTCCAGTTTTTGCTGTGTTTGAAATCTGGAGAACGATAGCGAACATTCAAAAGTAATGAACATAGAGTGCTCTGTTACTTAAGTTACTGAACTGAATTTGTACAAGTGGCTGGCAGGCATAACCCCTGAATGCAGCTCCTCCATTGGAAAACTATAAAAAGTCTTCTACCCCAACAGGACCTTGAGTAAGGGGTTGATAAGGAAGTTCTTTGAGACCAATGATGTGGGGAGACAAGTGTTTTGTCTCTGCAGACCTAGGATAGACCAATGGTGCCCTTTGGGAGTTCCGGAGCTGTAATTTGCACTCCCATGCAAGTATGGAACTCCAGACAATCAAAATAAATGGAGGAATTGGGTAGCCGCTACAGTCAGCTGGAGGCATTTCCCTTCATAAGGGTGTTCAGGGAACACTGCATAAATGCACCAAATGTGAACCCTAAGACTTTTTGAAGGAAAATGTTATTTAAAAAGGTCGAATTATTACTTCAGGAGAGATGGAGTGGACATAATGTGGCCAACAAAGACCACATTAGACTTTTATATTTAGTAAAAGTACCCTGCACTAGACCCGGGTTGATCCTAAAATACACCTGGTAACCTTGAACATCTCAGTTGTTACTACTAGACACACCTCAGGGTTAGTCAAGTGGTCTAAACACTGTCAAAAGAGGTTTGAAAAAGAAAAGTGGAAAAACAAACTGGGTTGTAGTTGGAACACTAGGGGCACATAGAATGTCCGACTGCTTCTATTACGCCAATTCTAAAGGATGCTGCTTGTCTCCTATTTGCCTTTGATCTCACGTGTGATCTGTAACAAGACAATTCCACCGACCTATTTGTCCCGATTAATTTGTCACACCCCCTGCCATTCCTTTCCTGAGCCTCACCCCATCCTTCGTGCCCCATTTATCATTCTCTCCAACTGCCTAACTTCATGTAATTGACACGTTTTTGTTTAAATGCTAGCACCATAGGCATCCATGGCATTCCCACTTAACTGAATAAATGTACTTATCACTCCTGCCTTAGTTAATAAGTGCTCATCTTATCTGCTATCATTTCAGCTAGTCGCTCTTGCTCACATATCTGTTTTACTAGCCAGATACTAGAATCAACCTGCTCGCTTTCATTACTCATTTCGTGATTTTCTTCTACCCAATGCGGGCTCTTTCATGTCCATAATGTAAAATAGATTTGGACAGGACATCTTAGTAATAGTTTTTTTTGACTCATTATAGAAAATTCCTGAACTTGCCCACTTTCAGGTAATTTTCATCATATGGTGACTTATAACTTCAAGCTTTCCATGTACTGGGCTCTGATGCCCCTTGGGAGACATGCTCTATAGAGGACAGAAAATAAATGTAATAAAAAAAAGACAAAATATCTTTATAAATTAGGAATGAAAATGAACAATAGCCCACACGCAGGAGGAACCCTGTGCCATTTTCCCGCCCAGAGAACTTCTATCCAACGTCTGTATGGCCCCTACAATGAATTGTACTGCTCCAAATCACGTGAATGTAGACACTTAGCACCTCACAAAAAATATGCTATTAAAGAGCAAGATGGCTAGATGAAAAGGTTACTTACCTTGGGTTATGATCTTTCTGCTGGATACTCTATCTACCTGCATATTCCTCACCTGTAGAATAATCCCAAGCAGCAGACTGGATCAGGAAACTTTAAAGTTCTCACACGGTCAGTAAAGGGCGCTGGCTTTGTACCAACGTCGGAAGTGGTGTCTGGTGACATCGAAGCCTTAGAGTGCCCACTGTGGCATACCAATGTCAGTTTCAATCCATTTTTTTCCCAGATGCGAGTGACTGATTGACATCAACAGAGTAGTGCAGTACCAAAAACAAAGTGGAATCTGATTAACTTTCCTTATTGTACATCCATCAAACGGGGATGCAGGTGGGTCTGTGAGGAATCTGCAGGTAGAAAGAGTATGCACCAGAAAGACTGTTACCTCATGCAAGTAACAGTTACTTCTGCTTGCAGATTCCTCACCAAACAGGTTACAGAGCAATACCCTGTCCTTGGAGGGTTGATGGATGGTTAGACAAGGAAATACTGTAGAACAGTTGTAGCAAAGTGCCCATCCCTACGTACTTGGTTACCCATGCAGTAGTGCAAGGCAAAAAGTGTGCAGGGATGCCCACGTCGCCACCTTGAAGATTTCAGTGATGGTTAACTCCTCTGACAAGGGCAGAAGTTGTGGATTTAGCCCTGGTGAAAAGAGTTCCAAGTACTTCATGTAGGTCTTTCTTTGCCAGAGAGTAGCAGGTTTTGATAGACTGGAGGATCCAGCTTGAGAGGGACCTTTTCTATATAAGATCCATACCCATCTTAGCACAACAGTCAGTGAACGACAAAGAGCTGGTCATCTAGCTGTATGTCCTTAGTGGGGTCGAGATAGCAGTTGACCGCTGGCTTAGGAAGCAACCAATGCAAACGCTCATCCTCCCTAGTGGGGTGGGCGGATGACAGAAAGTTGAGCGGTGACAGAAGGATTTCAGTGGAAGGGAGTCGCCACTTTGGGCAGGAAAGCAGCCCTGGTTTGCAACTCCAATTTGTCTGGACATAAAGAGGTTAAAGAAAAAAACAGGAACTGAGAGCCTATAACTCACTCACCTGTCTGGCTGAGGTTATATCCACCGAAACCAGTTTTGAACGTCAACATCCTTAAGGGACAACTATGTAGGGGCTCAAACGGAGTCCCCATAAGAAAGGTCCCACTGGGGCACAACAAATGGGGCTTGAGGATACATAATAGTCAACCCTTTCAGAATACACATGACAATAGGGGACTTGAAAAGGTATGGCTGGTCCAGCAGACAGAGGAATACAGACAAGGCTGCTAAATACCCCTTGACAGTGTCCATCGCACAACCCTTCTGAGCAAGAGAAAGAGCGTATTGCAAGACCAGAGACAGCTTAGACTGAAAGGAGTCCCCATTACTGTCCACGTATCATGCAAAAATGTTGCTGCATCTGCCCGAGTAAGCAGATTTGGTGGCGGGGAAACACGCGGACAAGATGACATACACCACCTCCGATGGCAGCTGAGAGGAACTCCGATATCCCCACTCAATCCTCCAAACATGTAGTTGGAGACTTTGGAGACTGGGGTTGAGAACCACTCCCCCCCCCCTACTGGGAGAGAAGGTCCGGGATGAATGGAAGTTGTAGTGGGGGATGTGTGGAGATACAGGAGGTCCGCATACTACACTCTTCTTGGCCAATCGGTAAGATGAGAATGACTTGGCCCAGTCTTGACGAATCTTCCTCTTAACCAGTAAAATCAAGGGTATGGGGGAAATGTGTAGTGCAGCTGAAAGTTCCAACTCAACTGAAACACGTTCCCAAAGGCTCTCGATGGATATCGGAGGGAACAAAACTGCTGGTGCTGAGCATTTTCCTGGAGGAATGCCCCACTGGTCGAAGATGCCCTGGACTACCTCTGGTAGAAGATGTCACTCATGGTCTGCAAGACAACGCCAGCTCAGGCTGTCAGCTCTAACATTCAGAGACCGTCGCTAAGTGATTGGAGGTGAGCCAGATCTCTCAGCGAAGTGCCCAAGACCAGAGCCTCAGCGCTTTCAGGCAAAGGAGGATAGACCCTACTCCCTCTTACTTAGTGACATACCACATTGCTGTCATGTAGTACATCAAGATCTGGATGGACAAACCGCGAGTGGAAGGGAGAAGGGCCTTGAGCGCCTGCTGAATTGCCTGCAGTTCCAACAGGCTGATGTGATTACCTGTTCTCCGGAGAACAGAGGCCCCTGATGTCCGGATCCTCCAGTTGGGCTCCCCACCCTAAGGTGGAGACATGCGTCACTGCTGTAGTCATGGGCGGAGGAGGAGTGAAGGCCATTCCACAGCTCAGGTTTCCTCGTTTCCCCACCAATCAACTTATGCCGCAGAGCTGGGGGATATCACGATGAAGTCTGACAATTTGCCTCCATACTATAGCCACTGCCTGTGGAGGCACCACTGCACAGCCCTCATGCGCAAATGTGCGTACGTGATTAGGAGAATGCAGGAAGCCAGCAGACCAAGGAATCTTAAGATACTCAGGACTGGAACTCTTGCACCTTGCTGGAAAGATGGAACCATTTCCTGAATGTCGCTGATCCTTGGAGGAGGAGGAAAGTGGCGGAGAAGGGTGGTGTCCAGTACCGACCCTATGAGCAGGAGAGCCGCAGGTGAGATTTCAGCTCGTTGATTGAAAAGCCCAGATTCAACAGCAGGGATGCTGTTGACTGCAGATGGCATAACACCACCTACGGCAAACCAGCTTTGAACAGACAGTCATCCAGATTCAGAAATACTGGGATGCACGAACTTCAGAGATGGGTCCCCTCCACTGTCATCACCTTCGTGAAGATCAGCGGCACCAATGTCAAGCCAAAGAGCAGCAGTACTTTATATAACATTATAGTGTGTAGAACACACCACAAATCGCAAGTACTTCTGATGAGACCACAGGATAGGGATGTGACGTATGCTTCCTCCAGGTCAAGTGACACCATCCTGTATGGACATTCCAAAGCCAGCAGTACTTGAGCTAGGGTCAACATCTTGAACCTTTCCTTTTGGAGGTCGAAGTTCAGTTCCTAGAGATTCAGGATCGACGTAAACTGCTGTCCTTCTTGGGCACCAGAAAGTAAAGCGTGTAACACCCTTGGCCTTCTCCCTGCTCTGGCATCAACTCCACTGCTCCTTTCTGTAGGTGTGCTGCTACCTACTACTGGATTATGGCAAGGTGGTCTGGTAGGGAGCAGAGGGCAGTGGGATACTAGAAGGGGAAGAGTAAGAAGGAAGGGAAGGGTGCAACCCCGTTTCCACTATTTGGAGGACCCACTTGCCCAAATGAATGGCCTTCCAGGCCATGAGAAAGCAGGACAGCTGCCCTACCACAGGCTCATGGTGGGTTCGAAAAAGCAAACTAGATCTGCTTTACTGGTGGTGTGGGAAAGAAAGAGGAGGAGTAAGGTTGTGCGGTGGGATCTACTCCCTTTCTCTTGGTCTACCTCCATACTGTCTGACCAATGGATTAGGTTGTTGCTGGGTTTGTGGCCGATATTGCTGTTGGTAACGAAATGAAGATCCTTTCGAGAAACCTAAAAAGTGCCAAAACTGGCACAAGTCTCTTGAGGGTGCAAGCAGTTGGAGACCTCAGGAGCGAGCCATAGATGAACTAGTCTTAAAACGCTCCTATGCAGAATCAGTCTCATCTCAGGAAAAAAAAAAAAAAAAAGGAGCTCCGTCGAATTGCAGATCCAAAATACTTGCCTGGACATCTACTGAAAAGTTAGATGTCTGGAGTCAGACATGCCTTCAAATGTAATTAGAGGTGACCATTGCTCTGGCCTGAGTCGGCAGTGTTCAGTCCGAATTTAATGATGTGCTGAGAGGCATTTTGGCCATCATGAATTACCTCCTGAAAATGTTCCCTCATGTCCTCCAGGACAGGAGACCACACCATCTGTAATATATACCATACGGCATGGTTATAACGGGCCAGGATAAAGTTTGCATTCAATGATTTCAGGGCCATGCTCTCCACAAAGGTCTTTCTGCTCCAGGTTTAAAATTCCTTGTCAGAGGGTGCTGTCGGGTACGGTTCTCCTGAATGACCTGCAGAGCATGAAGCTTGCATGACCAGACCCTCCGGCGAAGGGTGAGTTAAGAGGAAGGGCGGATAGCCTGGAGCAGGGCGATAAACTATGAGCCAGTTCACCGTTGGAGGGTGTGTGTGTGTGTGGGGGGGGTGAGGGCAAGAGGGTTTCTCCCACACTGCCAAGACAGGATCTAGAATGGCTTTGTTGAAAGGGGTTTCTGCTGTAGGAGTACATGGCTGGAGGACCACAGTGAGTTCATTGTTCTTGGTTTCTGTAGTCGGAAGCTGCAAGTCCGACACTTCAGCAGCATTATCCATAACTTTGTAAAGGGAGAAAACTTTAGGCGTTAGTGGACTAGCGGGGTTGTCCATAGCTAGATCTGGAGAGGTGTCTAGATCACTAGCAGAAGACGGATATTGAAATTCCTGAGGCTGATCTCCAGTATTCCAAAAGGGTACCGGGTAGAGGGTTTGATTCTGTACCAAAAGTGTCATGGAGTTGGTTTCTATACTACTATTCCTCAAGGAGATGTTGGGCATCACTACAGGAGCTGTTTTGCGGAGTAGTGTTAAGCTGCGGCATTGGTGGCGCCGTATCTAGCACTGGAGGGGTAGTGGGGTGGCGGTGGTGGCAACAACTTCATCCATGGCATTGAGGGCTGCAGCATCATATACTGGAGAGCCGGGTTTGCACTGGATTTTCTAGTGCAGCACCAAAGGCGTCGGCGCCAAAGGCATAAACATTTGTAATCTGTATGGAGCCAGTAAAAGGAGGCTTGGCAGGAGAGAGACATTTTCCTACTCTCTCTGCCGCCATAGGCAGGAGCAAAACAAAAGAAGGCAGGAGACCGGGACTGAACGAAATGGTTACTTACCGGTAGAAATAGTTTTGCAACTTAAATAATTTTCTGGATTCATATGCTGTGCATTATTCCATCATCTGATGGTTGGGTCCAAAATTCTGCCATCTAGTGGTTGGGTCTAGAATAGTCTCCTTGTAGTCTCTCTTCTCTGGTTTTATTTGTTTCTCGTTGGCTTTGTCAACCATTAGGTTTGAAACCCCTCCATACACGACATGTTCAGATTCTTTTATTTTGCTCGTCAGTGTTTTCTTGAGTTACATTTGTAAATACACCTCTACTGGTGGAGGTGGGTGGGTCGCATTTGAATCCTGAAAATTCTTCAAGCAGTAAAACGGCACCTATCAGTAAGTAACCATTTCATTTTGCAGCGTGAATTAGTAGGAAGCTGGCTCTGTATAAACTATACCAAAATGAGGTATAGTGTGCACAGAGTCCAGTGGAACCCCAAAGGTAGGCAGAGGTAAAAGTAGATAGCACCTTACTCTCTATTTGTGGTAATGTGGGCGAGCAGTATGGGTTTATCAGAGGGTAGTGTTAAACATTTGTTGTACACACTCAGAAAATGATGTCACACACTCAAAGACTGAACTCAGACCAATGTTGTTTGTATAAAAATATTATTAAGTTATTTTATTTCTAGAACCAAGCCAAGCCTGGCACAGGTAAGTGAAATAAATGCTTTGCAAAATATTATGCAGTGTTTACAATTGAATGCAAGTTCAAATGCAGTTGTTTAAAATACAGGTAAGTCAAGGATTCGAAATTACTGTACAGATTACTTTTCAGTTTCTTTTTAGATTACTTTTTAAGTTACTTTTTCTACTCAGTGTGATATGCCTAGATATCACACTGGGACATTTCCTAGAGAAAAGGTAAGTAAAATCAATTTTGTACAGTTGTAGTTTTTCAGGTTTTTATACAATTCAACTCCACACAACAATTTTCAAGGAAAAACAGTCAATGTATTCCTATGGAGAGAAATGAAATTATCGGTTAAAAGGTAAGTAATCGGTCTTTGGGGTTGAGTTTCTGGGGTTAGAGCACTATTGGAATCCCTTGCACCTCTCACCTTGCAGTCAGACAACTTCCTACTAGTAGGAGATTTCAACCACCATTTAGACATTGCTTCCGACCCAGATTCCGTATGCCTGATAGCAGCTATGGAATCTCTTGGTCTCTCTCCTAAAGTATTCAGCCCCACTCATATAGCGGGACATACGTTGGACACCATCTTTTCGAATATTCAGGATCTCGTAGTGGAACCCCCTATAGCTTTAACCTGGACAGATCATTTTGCCCTAAAATTCTCATTGGAAATCCCTAAGCCTATCAACAAACCTCAGTATCTCCGGGGTTCTCGGAGACCTTGGAGGAAGGCGACACTAGCCTCATTCACCCCCGCGTTCACTGCCCCAGTACTTCAGGACTGTGGGGACAGTGATGCGGCACTGGAAACGCTGAAGGCCTCGATGACTAAGGCTCTGGACATTATTGCCCCATGCAAAGTAGGCAAGATCTGGGAAAAGTCAGCCCCAGCTCCATGGTATACAGATAGCCTCAAGAAAGAAAAAGCTGCATGTAGAAAAAGGGAAAGAAAATGGAGAAAATCAAAACAGGAGGTGGATAAACTAGCCTATAGAACAGCTCACAGAGCATACTTAAACAACTGTAACACAGCTAGAAGATCTCACCTAGGGACTAGAATTAGCTAAGCTAAAAACTCCTCCAAAGAGCTGTTCAAGATCCTTAAAGAGTTCACCAACCCGAGGGTTAATAATCCTTCTCTTCCGTCGATTCAAAAGTTATGTGATGATCTTGCTAATCACGAAGCTAAAGATCTATAAAATCTATAGCTCTTTTAGCACAGTGGGGGTACTCAGCGTGGGATCACACTATCCTGAAGATCCCATCTCTCCCCAGAGAGATGCGTTGAAAGCCCCATTGGAGGCTTTCAACGCCATCACGTTGGAGCAAGTCCAGTCTTTGTTAGCACATATAAAATCTGGCTCCCCTCTAGACCTGGCCCCTCCTTTTATAATCTCAGCTCTTGCCCCGGCCCTTGCGGCTCCGATTACTGAAGTCTGTAATCTATCGTTAGCCACAGCCACCTTCCCTCAGAAATGGAAGAAGGCTCAAATAAGACCCTTATTAAACAAAACCCTGGCCGACCCTTTGGATCTGCAAAGCTATAGACCCATCCCTCTTCTTCCTTTTTTTTCTAAAGTTATGGAAGCTTTGATTAACAAACAGTTAACTGAATATCTTGAACGGAACAACGCACTTGATTCCTCCCAGTCAGGCTTTCGCGCGTCGCATAGCACCGAATTCGCGCTAACTGAAGTAATGGATACGATTAGGCTGGCCTTAGACAAAGGGACACCAACTATGCTGATTCTCCTTGATCTGTCAGCAGCATTTGACACCATCTCTCATCGAATCCTAGTGTACAGGCTACAAGAGATTGGTGTCAGTGGAACGGCATTAAAATGGCAGGAAAGCTTCCTGGCTAACAGAACACAACGAGTCCAATTAGATTCGTTTATATCGCAGACCACGGCTGTAGACAAAGGGGTCCCACAGGGCTCCATCTTAAGCCCTACTTTATTCAACATCTATGTGTCTTCCCTGGCCACTATCATTAGATCTTGTGGGTTTGACACCATCTCCTACACGTACGATACTCAATTGATAGTTACTATTGATACGGATCCCGCGTCGACCAGAGAAGAATTCAAAAACTGCATGTTAAAAACGGCAGCATGGATGACTATGAATTTCCTACAGCTTAACACCAATAAAACCGAGATGCTGCTGTTCGGGAAAGCAGGGAAGCTCTGGGCCTCAGACTGGTGGCCGTCCGAGCCAGGAGAACCCCCTACGCCAAAAAAATAGGTGAAAAATGTGGGTGTTCTAATTGACAGACTCTCCATGGAAGAACATGTAAAAAGCATCTCAGGCACATGCTTTGGCCTGATGCGAATGCTTAGAAAGATCTTTCCCTGGATCCCTCTCTCAGCAAGAAAATCCCTTATACACGCACTTCTAGTGAGCAGACTAGATTATGGAAACTCCCTACTGGTAGGGATCAAGGAAGATCTACTATCCAGGCTGCAGGTTGTGCAGAACACAGCAGCGCGTCTAGCCTTTAATCAGCCTGCTCGAACCCCTTCGGAACCCCTCCTGCGACGGCTTCACTGGCTGCCCATCAGGAAAAGAGCAGTGTTTAAGCTTCTATGTCTGGTATTCAAAACGCTCTAGGGGAAGGGTCCAGTTTACCGGAGGAAGAAGCTAAAACCGTACATCCCCTCTCGCCAATTGAGATCAAGTGATCGACGGCTACTGTGCCCCTTAAGAATTAATAGAGTCAGAATGGGTGGCCGTTCTTTCTCGTATCTCGCCCCCTCTCATTGGAACAAATTGCCAGATAATATCCGTACATGTTCCAATCTCTGGCAGTTTAAAAAACTTCTTAAAACCTGGCTGTTCTGTCACTAATTAGCGGTCTCTGCTCTGCTTTGTCGGATATTGTGGCGCCGAGAGAGCCCCATGGGGATGATCCGTTTTGCGCCTTATAAAAACAAGTAATAATAAAATAATAAAGAGCAAGGGTTCTCCTGGGGTCAAAGATGCACTCTCGTTAAACCCTCAGCGGCACTAGGGCGGCCGGGTGCAGAGTGCTGAGGCCCAATGTTATCCAATGGGGGCTATATGGCCTCCGGTTGGTGGCTGCTCACGAGCAGGCCACAAGGTTGCGGGAGCAAAGCTCCTGGTGTTAGGCTCCGGGCAAAGAGGGATCCCGTTTAGCACACAAAGTACACCCGCAGCGGCGCAGGGGCGGCTGGGTGCAGGTTGCTTTTTTGGCCTCTGTGCAGAGGCTGCAGGCGACGTCGGGGAGTCCTGGAGAAGTCAACCCACGGTGGACTCAGATTCTGGAGTGCTGGAGGACCTCTCTGGGACCGGTGGGCCACTCGAACTCGGGCCGTAGGCGACGGGTGCAGTGGTGGTTCCAGGCGTCCGGTTTCTTTGTCCTCAGCAGGCTCAGAGTCTGTCTTGGGAGTTTCTTTTGAACAGAGCTGCTGTTCACAGGAGATCTGGTCTTTGTTGAAGGCAGTCAGTCCTCCCAGGTTTCTGGAGGTCGCTGGCTGCAGGACAAGGTGACTTTTGGCGCAGGATCTCTGGATACTGCAGACGGGCCGGCAGGGCTGGGGCCAAGTCAGTTAAACTCTGCAGTCTCCTCTGCTGGGCGTCTTCTTTCGTCCTTCTTCGTAGGTTGGGGGAATCCGTCTTCTTGGTTCAGGGCTGCCCCCTAAATACTGTATTTAGGGGGCGTTTTAGGGGTCTCGAGGTCAGTAGCCAATGGGCTACTGACTTTAGGGGGACGACACCCTTGGTGCGCTCACCCCACGTGGGGGAGTGAGCACAATCTCTAATCCGGATTGGGGAGTGCCTGCTATCTGCAAGATGGCGGGCACTAAAGAGTGGGCTTCACCTCGCCTCCCCCACCTGAGGGATGGGGTTGGCAGAGGTGGGAACACCTTCTGGGCTGGCTAATTTTCCCCGCCTGTCTTCCCGCCGAAAAGAAGGGGAGACAGGAAGAGGGCCTACTCCTGTTAGCAGGAGAGGCGGGGGGGGGTGCATTACAAAGGTGGCAAGACCTTTGAAGCTCCCCTGCCACAGATGGCTCTTCCTGGCCTGGGGAGGTGTTAACACCTCCGCCCAGGAAAGGCTTTGTTTCTGGGCTCAGGAAGCGAAAGCTCCCACCCCAGGGGTCCAGAAACATGTCTTGTGGTGGCAGGCTGGTGTGTACCAGTCCGGGAACCCACCAGAGGCTGGTCGTTTTTCAGGGGCATCTCTAAGATGCCCTCTGAGTGCATTTTTCATTGAATCCCACACTGGCATCAGAGTGAGTTTAATGTGCTGAGAAGTTTGATACCAAACTTCCGCGTATTCAGTAAAGCAATTATGATGCTGTGGCGTTCATAATGACAAACTCCCAGCACCATATACTCTTAGTGGCAGTACTGCACTTACAATGTCCGAGAATTGGCTTAGACACTGTAGGCGTACAGGGCTCATGCATCTGTACCCTCACCACTGGTATAGTGCACCCAGCTAGAGGGGTGGTTGACCTATGCCAGGGCAGTGGGTTGTAGGTATGGCACACAGGGATGTGTGCCATGTCGACTCTTCACTTTGTTCTGCACCAAAACACACAGCCTGCAATGGCAGGGTGTGTGTGTAAAGGTACAGGGCCTCTAAGGGTGGCACAATAAGTGCTGCAGCCCTTAGAGGCCTTCCCTGGCCACAGTGCCCTTCGTATACCAAAGGGGATGATGGACGGAGCGCTTGAGCAAATCAAACACTCACCCCCAGTCAACTGATCTGGGTTTAATCCATCATCATTCTTTAGCTCACTCCACCACCCCAGTTCAGACATGGCCATATGCAAATCAGTCTGACCCTGTGCCTCATGGGAACAGTCCAGTCCGAACTGCCAAGCCATGTCTTCCCTGGACCGGAAACAAGCATCCTGGGACCGGTTTCGGGTTCATAACCCTCATCAGCCAGGCTATCTTGAATCCAGTGGCAAAGTGAGCAAGGGACCCGGGTCTGGGCATACCCTGCCAACTTAGTGCCCTTCGTACCCATGGTACTTTTTACAAGGGACTGACATGTGGCCAGAGAGGTGCCAGTTGGGGGTACAAGGCTCAGTTTTTGGGAAAGAACACAGGCCCTGGGAACCTGATTGGCAGGGACCCAGGGCACAAAGTCAAAGTGCATCAGTAGTCTGGCAAAAAGTGTGGGGGGGGTTACTGCAACAGAAACCCAGCTTCCTACAGAATCTCTTCTGGATTCACATGCTGTGCATTGATGACACAGTGGTATTTCCTCCTGTGGGTAGGCTGGGTCCCTTTAGAGTGCATCTTCACAAACAAATGTTTCAACACTTTTTGTACCACTTCTCCCTCTTTGTTGATCTGAATGTCAACTCAGAAATGTTTCATGGAGGAAAGTACAGATGACCATGTAGCAGCTGCGCAAATGTCTTCTAGTACTATGCTGCCTAGGAAGGTGAGGGTTCCTCAATTTTTCCTTGTCGATTGTACCATCGTTTTTTTGGTAAGTGTTTCTTCCCCTGCCTTATGACAAATCTGTATTGTCTGTATTATTCCTTTCGAATAGTTCCTTTGGTGACCAGAGATCCCTTTCTTGCGTGTGCGAAGGACACAAAAAACTGTTCTTTCCTGATGGGTTTTGTTCTTTCCAAGTAATACAAATTTGCCCTTCAGACGTCTAGTGTGTGTAATGCTCTCTCTGCTTGTGTTTTAGGCTGCTGCAAAAAGTTAAGTAAATGGATGGCTTGGTTAAAATGGAACTTCAACAGCACCGTAGGTATAAACCTTGGGTTTGTCCTCATTACTCCTCGTCTCTATGTAGCCGCAGTTATGGCTCCTGAGTGGGTAGCGTTTGTATTTCATTGGCCTTCCTTAGTAAGGTGATAGCGATGAGGAATGCGGTCTTGAGAGTTAGGAACCTGAGGTGTGCATTCTGCATTGGCTTGAAGGGTGATGTTATTAGTTGTGCTCAGGGCGTGACTGGCTGTACTGGGCATCAGACATTTCCCCAGGATGCTGGAAGAGTGGGGGCCGGTTTTGTTACTGGGGCCTGGTTTTGCAGCAGTGCTGCACTATCGGCCCCCAGTAACAAAAGCAGCAAGCAAATGTTTCCAGCCTCCCAGGGCCAGGCAGTGCTTCACTAGGGATTGTTCAGGAAAAATTGCCAGGGCTTCTTTGCGTTCCCAGTCCGGCCCTGGTTGTGAGAGTACTATATTCAGGTTCCATGTAGACATGGGCATGCTTCTTGGGGGTGCCACTGATGTGGTTAAAAAAAAACTCCCCCGTATGCCTTTTGTGTACGCTACAATGGCTGCTAGGTGTAACTTGATAGAGGCATAGGAGAGATGCTTGTGCTTGTAGGTGTCTCATGTATCTAGTGACTGTGGCGCCTTGTGTCCAGTCTGTGGTTCCCTGGTCTGTTACACCATTGTTGAACACTCTTCCACTTCTTGCTGTAGCATTTCCTTATTGTTGCTCGCCTTGCTTCCTTTAACAGCTCCATTGCTCTCCTTGGCAACTTGAGGTGGCCAAAGTATGTCCTCAGGAGCCATGCTGGTAGGCAGTGTGTTTGACTTTAGGTGCCATACCTGCGCCCTCCTGTATCGTTAACAGGTCTCGCTGTGCTGGGACTGCAATGTCCTGTCCTTAGGATTTCTCCATGAGGTCTTAGAACTAGGTCTGTTGAGCCCATTGTGTAGCTATCAGAATTACATTGATCTGTTACATTTCTGGATCACCTTCGGCATTGTTGGAATTGGTGGAAAGGTGTAAGCAAATCTCTGACCAGTTTTTCAAAAGGGCATTCCTTAGTGACTTTGGGTAGTTTGACCTGGATGTGAAGTTTTGCCATTTCACATTCTTATGTGTTGCGAATAGATCCACTTGTGGTGTCCCCCAAATTTATAAGATCTGCATTAGCACTTCTTGTTTTATCTCTTATTTGTGTGTGGTGCTCGCTTATCTGCTTAGCCTGTCCGCTAATGTATTTGGTTTTCTCAGTAGGTGTATTGCTACGATCTCCTGGGCCAAGGTTGATAGTGGATAGGACCTTGTTCCTGTTGGTTTGTTCAGGTAGTACATTGTTGTTGTGCTGTCTGTTTGAATCAGAACTGTCCTTCCTGTTACACGTTTCTGGAAGTCCTTCAGTGCTTGCAATACTGACTTCGGTTTCAGCATATGTATGTGTTGGACTGTTTCCTCAGAGTTCCAGAGGCCCCTGATGTTTAGCTAGCGCATGTGAGTTCCCAACCCCAAGTGGGATGCACCCGTGGTGATGGTCACTGAGGGAGTTGGTGCTTTAAATGGTATACCCCACTGCCAGATTTTTGAGGTTCCACAATTTCATTTCTTTCAACCTTGTCTGTAGCAACCACTAGATCATCCAAACTCCCAGTAGATTGTGACCATTACTCTTGCCCTGTATTCGTCTTGTGTGGTCTTGCATGTGGCACTAGGGGGATGGAGGAGGCCATCATGCCTATCATTTCCCCCACTGCTTTCATCATCAGATGTTGTCACTTCTGGTAGAGGAGGCTCTGCTTCATGTTCACTTTAATCCTTTTGTCCATTGGTCTTGCCTTTGCGGTCTGCAAATCTAACATTGACCCCTGAATTTATTTTTCGTGAATGGGTTGTGTGGCAAATTTTGTTTCCGCAATTGATGGAGAACCCTAGTGTGTGTAGGGACTGTATGACCTTGTTGATATTCTTCCTGCTCTGGTTGCTTATCTTCCCTTTGACTAGCCAGTCATCCAAGTATGGGTAGATGTGTATTACCTCTCATCGGAGGTGTGCTGCGACCACAGCTAGACATTTGGTGAACACTCATGGAACTGATTTTATTCCAAATAGTAGTACTTTGAATTGGTAGCATGTCTTGATCACTAGGAACCTGAGGAATTGTTTGTGTTGTTTGTTTACTGGTATGTGTAGATAGGCGACCTTGAGGTCTATGATTGCCATGTAGTCTCCTTCCCTTTTCAGAGGGATGACTTCTTGTAATGCTGTCATTTTGAATTTTTTATGAACTGGTTTAGTGATCTGAGGTCCAGTATTTGTCTTAGCGTCTAGTCCGGTTTTGGTACCAGGAATTGGTTTGAGTACACCTCTTTCAGTTTTTGGTTCTGAGGTACCATCTTTATAGCCTGTTTGCTTAATAGGTCTTCTACTTCCTATTGTAGTCATTGCTATTCATTTATTTTTATCTACTTCATCTTTGGTGATATCGTTGGAGGTAACTTTGTTAACCCGTTGACCGCGGCGCGAATTCCGCCGCGGTGCGGGTGATTTATTGAGTGGGCGTGTTTAGGACGGCCCCCGGCCGTCCTCCACACATGCCCACTGTGACGTCGGACGGCCGGGGGCCGTCCCGAGCACCGAAGCGGTTAACTCTATGCAGTAGCCATATTTTATAATATTTAGTATCCATTTGGCGGAGATGATCTTCTCCCATTCCTTTAGAAATCCTCAGATTCTTCCTTCTACTGGTGGCTTGTGTAAGAGTTCTTTGTGAGTAGTCACTTGCTTGCGTGGTTTTCCCCTTTTGGGGTTCCCTCTCTTCCACGGCCATCGAAGGGCTGATTTGAGCTGGCACAGTATTGCCATTGTAGCAGAGTGGTTGTCTCACTCCATTGGTGGCTGATGGTTAAGTTAGTTGTTTGTGGTTCTATTGCTCCTCTTGAAGCTGCTTTTTTGCTCTCTGTCATGCCTCCCCGGAATGTTCCCTTATACTGTAGTGCTCCCGTGCATGGCCTTGGTGGTTTCCTTATCTTTTTTCATGCGCTGGAACACTTAGTCTACTGCCTCTCCAAGCAGACTGTCCCCTGTGAAAGGCATGTTAATTATGGCTGCCTGGACATCTTGTTTAAATCCCAAGATTCTCAACCACGAGTGTCTGAGCAAGCTGGTGGCCGTGCAGAGCGGTCTACTGGCAGTGTCTGCCGAGTCCAGCGCAAAATTGAGGCACATATTGGCAACTGTCTTGCCCTCCTGCAACACTGCATTTGCCTTCTTGTTTTCCGCTGGCAGGTATTCTATGAGCTTCTCCATTTCATCCCACTGTTGGTGTGCATATCTGTTTAGCAGGGCATTTGAATTGACTATCCACCAGTGTGTCGCTGATGATCTTTCCATTTTTACCCACCAGGTCCACTCTTACTTTCTTTGTCACACAGACTTGGGGGTGTTCGCTCTCTTGTGTGCCGGTGCCACGAAGAGGGGATCCAGTGGCATGTTCTCCCTGATGTAAGGTGGATCCTTGGATGAGACGCTGTACTTCTTCTCCATCATTGGTGTTATTGCATTGGATGCAGCTGGCTCTTTAAACACCTCTCTGCTCTGGTCCAACATGTTCAGCAGCATTAGGAGAAACTGGTTTCTCTTCTGCTCGGCTAGCATTGTTCCAAGGAGGAAGAATGCCTGACTGCTCTTCTTCCAACTGAACCCTGTAAGTACCTGCAGCTCTCTTTACTACTGCATTGTATGCAGTGATGTCATCTGGTGGTGCCTGCTGAGATGGATAAGATTCCATCGCTTCATCTGGCGAGTCCACGTAGATGTCCTGCCAGTCATCTGTTGTCTCTCCTATTTGAGAAAGAACATCTTGTTTTTCTTCCTCCAGATCTTTCTGCAGCTCTAGGGTGATGGGGATTTCCAGCTCCTCTGCTTCCACAGTTTCCACCTGTTTCTTTAGTGGAATTCTGTATCCCTGAAGGGTGTCCTCAAATTACCTTTTCTTCTTGATTAGGGCTTCGAGTTAGGCCTCGAGACATTCCCTTTTTTTCCCGCTCTACCTCGAGCTATTTTATTTCGGAGTTGAATTCGGTTTCGTCTCTGTGTTTAGATGTCGAAAAACGTTTTGGCGCTGAAGCAGAGTGGTTGGATGTTTTGGTGACCTTTGGCATCGCTGCAGAGTAGCTTTTTGGTGCTGTTGAGGGTGTGGCCTTCGTGGACGCAAGGAGCTGTCTTTTGCCGTCTCATTCTGATGCCTTTGATCCTCTCTTGAGGTCGGAGCAGGTTTGCCTCCATCGGTGTCCCTTGTCCTGGACCCATGTGGCTCCTTGGGCTTCACCTTGCCTCCCGGCGTCGACAATTTTGGCAGTACTTCTGGATTTTTCGACTTTGAAACCTTCGACTCGATTGTGTCTCAACTCTGAGGTAAGGGTTTACCTTCTGTCTGGACTCCTTCCTCGACGTTTTCTTGTGGACCTTACTAGTGTGGCCCTCGATCACCTCCTCGAGGTCTGGTTCTTCTCCTTGGGCATACTCAGTCTTCAAGATGTCCTCCTCGTCGCTAGACAGCTCGAGTTTCTTTACATACTGCTGTTTCCTCTGTGGCGATGTCATCGATTAGTTTGTCCACCTCTGCTTCTGCTTTGACTGGATGGTCTTGGGCAAGAATTCTGCGCATGCCGTCCACTCCTCTGCGTTGTGATCCTTTAGGACGCAGAGGTTACAAACATCGTGCGTGTATTTCTGGGCGTATTTATGGTGGTACTTGGGCAAAACCTAAAATGGGTATGCTCCATGACCCTTTCTAATTCCTCGAACACGTGGACTTAGTGCATCGGTCTCATCATCTAGGTGTTTCTCTGTGGGTTTCAGTGTTTTCTTGGCATCTGCTCCTTTACCAGTCAGCGTAATCCTCTTCCCTCAAAGTGATTTTCGGTGGAAAACGGTAATTCTTTTGTACAATTTCTTCTTCCTCGACTCCTGAGCTCTCACTTAGGCTTCCAGACCCAACGGTGGAAAAAAGAATCTGAAGATGGAGACTGGGTCAAGGGATTTCCGGGGCATATGTCTGACATCGTCTAAGGAACTGTTTAAATCCAAATGGTTCATGAAACTAACAAACAAAAGGGGGAAAAAAAAGAGAAACTATAAGAAGACTATTACGGAACCAGTAACTAAATGGTAGAATAATGGACCCAAGTACAAGATGGTGGAATAATGTACAGCATGTGAATCCAGAAAAGATTCATGCTGCAAAACAGGTACGTTAATTTCCCAGCCTTCTTTGGCAGTCTTTGACGCCTACACCCACTATGCTCACAACCATCCCAAGATAACAACTCCCTCCACAGCCTGATGCCTCGCCCTCCCCAGCCTGATGCCTTACCCTCGCCGCGGCACCCATCAAGCATAATCAGCATAAGATGCATGGTGCTGGAGGGGAGCTCTTACTTTACCCCCCTTCACCATCCTAACACCTTAATTTGAGGTGGGACTAGGGCAGAGAGGGCTAAAGTAACAGCTATCTCCAGCATCATGTATTTGATGCTGGGAAGCATGACGGCAGGGTGGTAACAGAGAGAGCACAGCTTCAAAAATTTTATCTGCACTCCCTCTGGCACCAAACAATCGTCTTCAAAGCTCTGTCATGCTGTGCACTGCTGGTTTGCACGTTTACTGCCTGTAGCAAAAATGCCACAAACTTTGCTTTTTTAGGCAACTTCTGAATGGGCGCCCGGTAGCAATGAAGCCTTCGAGAAAATTGAATATATAGCACTGGGGAGCTCTGCCACATCCGAACCTGGCGCTGAAAACTCTCGCAAGGCTGGCGCAAACTCCGGAAGCTCTGGCAGTAAAAACTCCAGCAGCAAGGTATCCAGGAAGGTTGAGACTGATCAGGGCAGGGACCAGTGGAGTCACCGGAGTGGGGCTGCTCAGAGAGGGGACCACTGGGGTTAAGTCGACTAAATCGGCTCAGAGGATGAGGGTCCTACAGGAGATGAAGAGCGACAAGGTGACGTACTTTTAGAGCGTTTCTTATCCTTCTTGTGCTTTTTATTTTTGCCCTCTGAAAATGGCAACCTGGAGTGATGCCTTGGGTGCTTGTGGCATCGACAGCCATCCCTTGCCCGACCCATAAAGGGTTTTGCTTCCTGCTCTTTTATGGCCTGGGGTGCGTGCTCGGATAGGAAGAACAGGCCTGGGAGTCATGGTCCGAGCCCAGACACCAAAGACAAGCAGCATGGGGATTCATTATGGACATCCGTTTCCAACAATCCATACAGGGTGTGAACCCACATTTTTTAGGAGAGGAGATGGTACTGTACTGTGTTACATTTTTTGTGAGAGGAAAATCTCCTAAGAGAGAGCGAGTTCTGGCTCTGCATCGAAGGCACTGTTAAAAAAGAACTGACATTGTTAAGACATGGCTAGTTCTTTATGACTTTGATGGTGTCACCAAACGCCACTTCCAGCATTGATGCAAAGCCAGTGCCCTCTACTGGCGATGTGAGAGCTTTGAGATTTCCGGATCAAATCTGACACCTGGGATTGTTGTACAGGTGAAAAATCTGCAGGTAGAAGTATTGATCAGAAATGCTGCATTAAATAATGAAAGATACTCTGAGTAACTCAGGTTGGTTTAGACATATCCATGGCATCTATTGTGCTTCAAGTTTGAGTCCAAGAACTAACTCTATACCTACCCTATTGCCACAGCACATGGTCAAGAAAGACAACGTGAAATTAATCTCACTGGCAAAGATAAACTCGCATTTGCAATGCGATATGTCTCGCATTTGTGAGAGTTTGAGCTATTGCATTGTAAATGACAGTGCCTTTTATTTATGTGTTGGTTTTCACACCAATAAATAAAAGGCATTGTCATTTACAATGCGGATAGCTTAAACTCTCTCAAATGCGAGACCTATTGCATTGCAAATGCTGGTTTGTAAAAGCGACCCATGCCACGCTTTCACTTTAATGGCGGCTGCACCACTTTCTTTAGACGCGGCTCGTATAAAGAAAAGGGTGCGGACGCAATTAAAGTGAAAGCGCGGCATGGGGCGCTTTTACCCTCCAAAAAAAGCATTTGTTTCTCAAGTTGACAAACAAATGTTTTCTTTTTTTTGTAAAAGCGCCATTCCGCACTTTCAATTTAATAGCGGAATTAAATTTAAGTGAAAGCACGGACTGGTGCGCTTGTAAAAAAAAAAAACCCCAACATTTGTTTATGAAAGTGAATACAGCAAGCCGTGTCTGCTGAAAAGGAGGCTGTGACCACCTCAGTCCTACTGTGAAAGCACCTCCATAAGCTTTTGTGTTGCTCACCGGTCTTCCCTTCATATTTCTCTGCCTTGTCTTGTGCTGCCGTACAACAAACTCAGGCTGCAGGCTGATGAGGAGGGAATGAGAGGATTGGTGGGGAGGGGAAAGAGGTTCAGGTAATTCCACTGCACTCCTATGCCATATTTGACATCATCATGACAGCTTGAAAAGCTGTAAAGCACAACATGCAGACACTAAACGGCAGTAGGATCCAAATGAATAATCTGCCCCCCTTGCAGAATCATTATTAGCAGATAGCTGAAGACAGGAAAATTGGGTGGGTCATTTCCTGCACCTGTCCATCTTCCACGTGAAATCTCTTCTTTAGGGCAGACCAGTACTTTTATTACGGCACAGGCTTTGGAAAATACACTGAAAAGGATAATGAAGGTGAACTCCAAACTGCTCGAATCCAAGCAACCTAATACTCAGCAGTTAATCACCTAAAAGACAAAGTTCACTAATGGTCACTTCAATACAGAACCAGACATCCAAGATTGTTGCAAGGGCAGGCAGTTCGTCTATAGGCGAAGTATGATGTTCTAAATCTAGGGAGTACCTTTGAACTGCAACTGGTCTAGTCCATACTAAACAAAACAGGAGAACTGATGAAAATACGGAAGGAGATATAGAACATAAGTCATCCAAAGAACAGATAAGTATTTCTGCATCAGGAAAGGATATTTGCCATAGCCATAATGTTCAGAGAGAATCCCACGCGAGAAGTCCAGGTGGCAGAAAGCAAGAAGTGCATTACCTTGACCGAGGAATTAACCCAGAGGAGACTCCAGATTTTGAATGAATCATGATGGAGAGCAGGACATTAAGACCTTGCATGTTCTCCAAAAATATATTGGAAAACTAAAACCAATGGGACAACTTCAAAGCATTTCTGTCCTATATCAAAAAAGGAAACCAGGAAATAGAAAGTCTAAATACAGAGAAACAAGATTCACAATGATCATGGCTGTTGGAGGTTGGAAATGGAAGAGAAAATTGCTTGGCTAGCTGAAGCACCCACACATGGACACATGTCCGAATCAGCCTGCCCCAACGCAAAAAGAACAATTGACGGACGGAATGCTGAACAATGTCAAACACTCACCCCCAGTCAGAGATCTAGGCCTAAATTAATCGTTTTTTGCTCACCACACCATTCCAGTTTGAACCCAGCCATATGCAAATCAGTCTTGACCCTGCTCCCCATGGGGACTGTCTAGCCCGAACTGCCAGGTCAGGTCCTCCCTCGACTGGAAACAAGCATCCTAGGACTAGTTTCGGGGTTTCACCCCTCATCAGCTAGGATAGCTTGAATCCAGTAAGTGACATGGCGAGCACAGGACCAACCCACCCAAACGTAAGTAGGACAGACCAGTGAGGAGAGCAAGCTAAAAGGAGAGGAACAGGAAGATAAAGAAGGAACAACACCCTGGGATCAAAGGAACGTTGCAGATTCAAAAATCCACTGCTTAAACATTCGATTCAAGATAACCAAATCTTTACCAGAAAGGTGCAAAACGACATGCAAAAATAGGAGATGAAACAATCGGGCAACAGGTTATACAAGAAACAAAGAATACCCCTATATGAGTGGTCTTTCCTGAGCATGACTGACTGAATTATCGCTGAATGCAGAGGGAGTAATTTCCTCAAAGGTCATGGGGTTTTGTAAAGACTTGGAAAAGCAACAAATTCTGAAAACTGTTGTGAATGTGTGGGTGGTCTATAGTTCCGAGACATCCCTCTAAACCCATTCTCAACTGGAAAAAACGACAGATATTAAAGCATTACAAGCAGGTCACCCACCAACCAATGATTTAATGCCCTCTTTCTCAATCTAGAGTGACGCTGTTTCATTCGTGGTAATCCCCAACTTCTGTTTCCCGAATTCTCTGCAATACCTAAATGTGGCTCCAAAGATGTAACCTGAATCCTTTAACACATTTATGTGAATGCAAAGCTACAGGGCAACTTTAACGAAAACGGAAAATGAACAGTGACAACTTTGAATAAATTAACTCAAGTGTAATAATTTAAAAGTGCCTGTCTGAGGTTTGATTTCTTTTTCCCTTTGCCATTTTTTATTCATTCCTTACCCAAACATTGCTTTCAAAGAGCTGGCACCTTTTTTTATGAATAATATAATATAATTTTCCAGTTCTATATATTTTTTATTCTTTTCATGCAAAGGACATGTGGCCAAATGCATAACTATCATTGAAGTCCAAAATAAATAAAAAATAACAGACATAGAATGAAGACAAATCAAATATGCTTCCTGGACATTTAGCTCTATGAGCATAGGGCAAACGAGCACCTGTATTATAACCTTAGCTCTGTGGGATTTTGGAAAGATATCTGCAGCCATTTAAGTTAGCACTGAAGCTGGACCGGATTTATAATCCACGTCACTATTAAGATTCAGAGTTCCTGCTTCATATTAATAATACTGCAGTTTCTAAAGCACACAGCTACCTCATGTGAGGTGTCCCTGCGTTAGGTACAGGTATCCGCAGGCCTAAATGCAGCTGTTAAACCCCCATAAATCCAGAGCTAAAAAAAAAAAAGTTGACTTTTTTTCTTAAGAGACATTCCGACTGGGCCTTACAAACCGTCAAGGGAAGCGCATTCCTCAATTTCGGTGCTAAATAGCGGAGAGAGCTCCCACCTATGCGCCCTTTCTTTACTTTGGGAACACTTGCCAACATAGCCCCAGCCGATCTTAAATTCCTTGATGGTACATATGGTCTAACAAAAGATTGAAGGTACCGTGGACCTTTGTTTGCAAATGCCTTCTGACAGTAACACAAGTCTTTGAAAGAGGATCTCTGCTTCACCAGAAGTTAATGAAGCTTCTTAAGCGTATCCCAAATCGACGCATGCTTCGGCAAGTTCAGTAACAGCAATGAAGCAGAGGTCTGCACTCTTTGGAGTCTCTTAACCCGACCCAGTGCGACTCCCAGATACAAAACATTGCAATAGTTGAGTCTAGAGACAATCTGGGCCTGAACTACTGTTTTTTTTGCTGATTCTAGCAAGAAACACAAACTTTTCCTCAACATTGAGCTATCCAGAGCTTTTTCCTACCACTGCAGTTATCTGGCTGTCAAAAGACAGTTTTTCATCAATCTAAAATGCCAAGATTCTTGACCTTGGGTTTGGAAACAGATAATGGGCCCAACTCCTTAGGCTACCATGCAGTGGAACAGATGTTCAAATGATTGCCCAAGGTCAGAACCTTGGTCTTCCCAGCACTAAGCTTGAGGCAATTCAGATCCATTCACCTAGCAACTTCTGCCAGGCAGAGGCATGGAGAGGAGGCCATGTGGGAAGAATTCTGGAACAGCGTGATAAGCTGCGTATCTTCTGCATATGAGATTGTGGTAAACCCATAGTGTTCGATTACCTCCGCCAGTGGGCCCACGTATAAATTAAACAAGGTTGGACTCAAGGAGGAGCCCTGTGGCACTCCTTGCTTCAAAGGAAGCACTTTTGACTGGTTAGGTTTTTGCAACACCTGAAAGGTGTGCACCTGCAACAAAGAAGCAACTCAACTCAGCTCTTTATCTCACGGAATGACTCGGTTGCCAGGAACAAAGCTGACTCGGTACTGAATTAGGGACGAAAGCCAGACTGAGTCCTGTGTAGTAGGTCATGGCTCTCTATAAAGCTAGAAAGCAGCTTATTAACAAACTTCTTCGTAATCTTGGAGAAGAGTAGTAACAGCGAAACCGGACGATAATTTTGTGGCTTGGTGGGATCCAGCAAAGGTTTTTTAAGGAGTGGAATCACCACAGCATGCTTCCATCACCCAGGTACCTGGCCAGAGGCCAGAGACCTATTAATCATCTCACCTAATACTGGGTGGACCACCTCTACACCTCGTTCCAAAATGGACGGGATGTTGGGTCTAGCAGAGAGCTGGACTTCACCAAAGCATATAGCACAGTCAACTCTTCAGCCTTGATGGGCCGGAAATTCAGCAGCCTAGAACTGTCCTCCGAACAGTCGAACCAAGCACTCATAAAAGGGGAGCTGTAGCTTCTATAGGAAAGAAGACATATCTCAGCCACTTTTCCAAGAAGAACTTGGCTAAAACATTGCATCCTCCTCTGATGGCGCAGTCGAAGCCGAGACTAGAGATAATGGCGAAAGTGACTACACAATAGCAAACATTTTGCAAGAAGAGCTGACACCAACAAGTGAACTATTTGACACAGCCATTGAAAATCCTAAGTTTTATTGCTGTAAATTTAAAGAAAACAGTTGCAATAGCTAGAAGTCAAAAAAACTATCTAACAACTTTCAATAATATGGTCTAAAGAGATTTGGAAAGGAGAGTGCAAGGCTTGCTGGTTGTGAGATTCACCTCCTTAAACAAAAAATTATGAACACAAACAGCTTCCGAAAAAAAACATAAAACAGTCATTACTCGGGGGTGTGGTTTGCGCGCAACCAAGATGGCCGCGCTATTCTGAGCTCCGGCGGATCGCGGAGGCGGTCATTCGGTTCCGGATGATTTAATCACGGTTTTCTGCTCTTTGAACCACAAATATCGGCAGCGGAACGTCGCGGGACCAGTCTGTGAAAATTTCAGCGACTTTGGGTTGCTTTTGGCCATGTGAGAGCGTTCGAGGTTTTCTCCTCACAGACCCTACACAAAATGGCGGCTCATGAGGAATCTTGATGGAAGGCTGTCGTTTTCAGGACGTTGGCGCTGTGGTGACCCTATTGAGCCTCTTTTTCCTTCTGCTTATGAGGTTTGGTGTCTGAGCATGATTTCTCTCTGGCTTCCCTGAGAGGGCTTGTATGGTGGTGCTACGCTATCTCGTGCTTGCACTGACGAAAATATCTACTGCTGGTCCTGACTACACTACGCAGCTAAACTCCGACGGAAGTTGTCTGCTTACGTTTGCCCGCTCATCCACTCATGTATATTTATACATGTGTTGCTGGTCGCGCTACTACCAAACTACTAGTTTGTGTCCTACAGTGCGCTTGCTGAATCTAACATATCCTTTGGTGGCAAATGTCTCTCGTTGACAAATATTGAAGTCTGCTGATGTCGCCATGTGATGTGCCTTAGCTGTCTTTCTGGGAACAGTCTGTCAAGGGATCAGTATCTGGTGCTCTTGCTTTTGGTGCCTATATTTTACATGCTTTGTCAAGAGGAGAATTTTAACCTCAAGTGAGTAATCCACGATGCTATCTGGCTTCCTTTGTTTTTTTTTTTTTCTTTTTGCCATCTCTGAGGAGAAGTTTGTGATTCTCGCTTGGTCTCACGAATTTTGTATAATCCTTCATCTGCTGTCCTCTTTGCCCTGCTTCAATGGCTGAAAGTATGGGGTCTCCTCAAAGGATAAGGACTCTAAAGGAGCTCTAAAGAGGTCTAAGCAAGCCTCTCCCACACCGGATATATCACCTAAAGATAAAACAGAATCTGGGGCTACTTTGGACACCATTCTCTCTCGCCTCAACTCCGTCCATGAGATTGCGCAGGGCACAAAAACGAACACTGATCTACTGCAGGTGGAAGTGGCGGCAATCAGGAATGAGCTTAAACACTTATCACTACGTGTTTCCAATGCTGAGTCCCGGATTGGGGCAGTTGAAGATTCCACACATAAGCAGAGCAAACATATGCAGAACATGGAGCGTACCTTAAGTTCACTGAGAAGGGATCTCACGGAACAGGAAGATAGGAACCATAGAAGTAATCTACGTATTTTTGGTCTGCCAGAGGACTGTGAAAAAGAGGCACCATCCATGTTGGACTTTTTACTCAAATGGATTCCCACGACGCTAAACATCTCTTTTCAAAAGGACTTTGAAATAGAGCGTGCCCATAGGGTTCCTACGTTTAAACCCAAGTCTCTCACTAATCCAAGACCAGTGATATTTAAACCTTTAAGACACCAACACTCTGAACAAATTTTAGCTCACATGAGGAGAATTAGATCGCTGCAATGGGAAGGACATAGAATCGCTATTTGTCAAGACTTTGCCAGAGACACAGTTATCCGGCGGAAAGGTTTCCTAAATCTTCGACGACGACTTCAAGAGATGAATATTCCGTTCTCATTTGCTGGTCCCTCACGCTTCAGAATAACTTTCAGGGGTCGCAACCAGATTTTTCACGAACCAGCGGATCTGTCCACTTTTTGGACAATCAGTTTGAGTCTCGGATGGACGCGGAGTCTATTGCAGGCCCATCTAACCCCTAATCTCTTCTTTTTCAGGTGGCTGTATTAATGCGCATTTGTGTGTTTCCAGGTTCCGGTTGCTTTAATGTTATCTCGAAATTTGTGGTGAAACATGCTGAAATGATCTACGTTGTTTGAGTGTTGCGGCGCTCTCCTCATAACGTTACTAACTTTTCCTTTACAGGTGTTTTTCTTCATCTCCAGGAGTTTGGCTGCTTAGGATTCATTCTACTTATATGTATATTAGTTATTTATGTCTTGTCTTTTTGTGCTTGTATTCTCTCCTTCTATACTTATATCCACTCTTTGTTTTCTTCGATTCTCCCTTCCTCGTCTTTTGCTTGCTTTGTTTTTGGGTTATTCCTGCTATCTTTCTGTTTTCTTTCTACTCTAGTTTAGGTTTTCTCTTCAGTATTTACGTGTCTGGTATTCGTCTCTACATTGTTTTGCGTCGCAAGAAGTGGAATTTGTTTTTTGGTCCGTCCTCATATATAATTTTCTCCCTTTTATCCTCCTTTTGCATTTCTTTTATATGCCTCAGTCGATGTTGTCAATATGTGGTGATTTATAGATGTTTGTAACTATTCATAGATATGGTCAATAAATCAGTTGAGTTAGATAGTTGGCTATATATATCATTTATTAGATAGTGTTGATTGTTCTATGTGTTTTATATTTACCTTTCAGCTGCTTTTAGTAGATGTAAGACGTTTATAATTAACTTTTTCTTGCTATATGAATTTCTCATTTATACACATACTCTCTAATGTTCATACTAATTTTTTATCGTAGTCTGTATATCCAGATGTATTTAATATTTAAATTCCAGGTTTAGATCTTTATTATTGTATTTTATTCTTATTTTTCCATGTCATAGGAGAATCTGACATATATTTGCTATTGTTATCTATTACCTTTATTACCTTCTTATCTCAATATTTATAACCTAATTTTTTGTGTCTTTGATTAATTATCAAAGGTATTTCTATAGGTTTATCTTTAAATTAAGATCCTTAAGGATGGTTGACACGTTGATGAATTTATGACCACTGAGCACTGTAGATTCTTATTGCTGTTCTGCTGCTTAGACTTTGTATATGATGTTGAGCATGCTGAGTTATATGTGCCGGCCTCTGTGGTTGCTCCTTCACGTTTCCTCCCATGCATTTTGTCTATTACAGACTTCCCCCTTTGGGGTTTTCTTTCCTTGGTATTAAGTTTTCTCTAGTATTTTCTCTCACTATCTTTTTCTTTTTTCTAACTTCTGTTTGCTCTTTCTTTTCTTCTCTTTTCTTGGGAGCTTCTGCTCTGGTACATTCTTTCTGTTTGTTTTGTAGTCCACTTTCTATTATACCCGAATTAGTATCAATGTGCCTCTCTTCTTTTCATACACCATATGTGCTTATCTACCTTGTCTTCTGCTCATTATGTCTGGTCTGAATGTACTCACTCTTAATGTACAGGGTTTAAATCATCCTGTTAAGAGGGCCAAGATCTTAAATTATTGTAAAAGCTTGTCTGGTGACATTGTTTTACTTCAAGAAACTAAAGTTGCTTATAAGCAAGCCTTGTCTTTACGGAAAGAGTGGGTCCTAGATGTAGCTTGTTCTGAAGCATCTGGTAAAAGAAATGGGGTTATAACGTTGATTTCCAAAAACTCTGGTCTAACCATTGTGACGGCTGAATATGACTCAGATGGTAGATGGTTGCTATCTCGCTTGTCTAATGGTTTGACTGATTTTTATGTTATGAATATATATGCCCCTAACAATGACGATCAATCTTTTTGGCGGACTATCAGTAAAAAGCTGTCTGACATTCCTCAAAATGCGAAGGTGATTGTTGGTGGTGATTTCAATCTCCCTATGGATCCTCTTCTAGACAGACAATCTGCTTTTAAATTTCGCCCTCCTAGGGCGCACAAGCAAATGTTGGATATGTGTTCTTCTCATCATCTTCTAGATGTATGGAGAATGCATAACCCTACTGGTAGTGATTTCACATTTTTCTCCTCTCCACACTCTAGTTTTTCCCGTATTGACTATCTCTTGGTCGATGCTGCACTTCTGAAACATACTACTAACGCGATAATACATCCAATCCTCGTCTCTGATCATGTGGCGGTCTCATTTTCTCTCCTCAATTTCACAGACACCCATAGATCGCGGACTTGGCGTCTAAATACAGAAATTTTAGATGATAGTGAGGAGGTTAAACAATTAAACGTGGACATTCATAATTTCTTCAAAGATAATATATCATCAGTAAGTTCCCCGGTGGTCATGTGGGATGCCTTTAAATGCACTATTAGAGGCCATATTATATCAAAATGGCAAAAAGGAACGCTGACATTAAAAGAACACTCACGAACTTGGGTGATGAAATCAAAAATAAAGAAATCTTATATAGAGGATCTAAAGACAAATCGCTTTTACAAGATATTAAGAACTTAAAATATTCATATAATTCCATAGTCACCAAAAGAGCCCATCTTGGAGTACAGGCGCAAAAATCTAAACGGCTTTTACTACGGAATCGTGCAGGTAAAATGCTAGCTGCTACATTAAAATTCCAAGATACAGGGGTTAGGGCGACTCAGATCTCTTAGATCACTGATAATACTGGTGCCAGGAAGTTTCATACTCAGGATATTCTTGAGGCTTTCAGGGATTTTTATAATAATTTATATACTCCCAAAGAGCAGTGTAATCTAGCTACATGTCAACAATTTTTGGCCTCTATTCCCACAAATGTTGTCTCTGATTCAGCTAAGGTAGATTTGGGGAAACCAATTGACTCTGATGAAATAATTCAGGCTATTAAGTTTACTAGATCGGGTAAAGCGCCAGGTCCCGACGGGTTTTCTATTGCTTTCTATAAGGTATTTCTTCCCTCATTTTTAAATCATCTTAAAGATGTTTTTGATAATTTTGTTTCAACTGGGAAAGTTTCTGGCTCTGCTGCGGAAGCCACTATTGTGGTTATTCCTAAAGATGGAAAAGATCATTCAGATCCTAAAAATTTCCGTCCAATCTCCCTTCTCAATATGGAAGCTAAGGTTTTTGCCAAAATTTTAGCTAAACGTTTGGAGTGCCATATCCCTCATCTTATACATTCTTCCCAGACTGGTTGTTAGGGGCAGGTTAGCTAGGGATAATATTCGAACTTTTTGTCATATTCTGGAAAAAGCAAAACTCTCTATCCTTCCATCGGCAGCGATTGCCCTCGACGCCGAGAAGGCCTTTGATAAGGTCTCTTGGCCTTTCTTACAGGCTGTTCTCCAATCTCATAATCTAGGGGATCCATTTATTAATATGGTAATGGCCTTGTATGCTCAACCTAAAGCTAATATCAGAATTAATGGGGCTACTTCTTTTTTTAATCTTTCTCAGGGCACAAGACAAGGTTGCCCGTTGTCTCCTCTTCTTTTTCTTTTGTCTATAGACCCTCTTCTACGGTTACTTAATTTACATCAAGATATTAAAGGTTTTCAATTCGGGTCTCATATAATTAAAACGGCCGCGTATGCGGATGACGTGCTCATCTTCTCTGAAGACATCGTAAATGCTATCCCTGCCATTTCTAATACAATCCATAAGTTCTCCCGTGTCTCAGGGTACACTCTGAATAAGGATAAGACAGAAATGTTTCCCCTGAATGCGCTGTGCTTCTCTTCTCATATGTGGTCTGCAGGTTTTAAATGGCAACCGACCCATATTAAATATTTAGGGATTTGGTTCTGTAATAATTTGGTAGACACTATTGCTCATATGAAGCCCTTATAATATCTAAGGTTAAAGACCTTCTGAACGCATGGTCGCCTAAATATATTTCCTGGTGGGGTCGCCTTCAATCCTTGAAGATGATGATATCTCCCATTGTTAATTTCGTTTCTTCTATGCTGCCTGTGAGGCTATCTTCATCCTTTTTTCACGAGATTGATGTTCTTACTTCTAAATTTTTATGGAATGATAAACGAGCTAGAATAGCATTTCGACATTTGAGGAAACCTTACAATCTGGGTGGATGTAATCTTCCGGATTGGAACTTATATCAAATTGCCTTTTTGGCGTCTCAAGGGGCTCTCTGGTTTGCTCCGGAATCCAGCCTTACTCCTCCATGGATTTATATGGAACGGGAGTTGTGCTCCCCTCTTTCCACTTTTAATTTGATGACTGCATCTAAATTGATCTTACCATATTCAGGTCGTATTATCTCAGATACCATCTATGCATTAAAACGTATAGACAAGAAAGTTTCCAAACCAACTCATAAATCCAGATGGTCCTTGTTATGGCATAACCCTAAAATTGTGACTGATATTGATTCTGTTATAGTGTCTTCTTGGGCGTCCAAGGGTATTCAGCTGGTTAAAGACCTTTATGACGCTAAACATGATCCGATTCCTTTTTCCTCCTTGGCTAGAGATTATAATCTCAGTAATATGGATTTCTATTCCTTTTTGAAAATAAAGGTAGCCTTATCCAAAAGACTCTTCTCTCCGGAGTCTACTACCGTTTCACTTCTTACTATGTGGCATAGATCAGGTCATGTTGCTTCCAAGATTTACAAGTTTTTATCTGAGTCGTCACCCTCACAGTCTACAGTTACGCAGGAGAAATGGCTTCACCATTTTGAACCTGATACTTTTCAACACATCTCACGAGAGAACTGGCAGCTCATTGGCAAACTTTCGCTAAGGAATAAGATTGCTCCTTCTCTTATTCAATCTAAATTTTTTACGCTTAATCTTCTACATTGGACCCCGGTGCGGCTACATAAACTAAATCTTAAAGAGAACGATCTTTGTTGGAGTTGCAAATTAGCTTCTGGCACCCATTCGCATATGTTTTTTGAATGCTCGTTATTGCGACCCTATTGGGAATTGGTCCACAAACATCTACTATTAATTTTTGGTGTTAATTTTGAGCTCTCAATTCCTTTAATTCTTTTAGGCCCATGGGCTGTGCTGTCCTTGTTACTGCTTGAGGATAAGGATTTGCAATTACTAGATTTGCTTATTTCAATTGCTGTTAAAATTATATTAACAGAGTGGAAATCTTTTAACTTAGTATCGTATCATACTTGGTGGGCTTGGGTATCCTTTCTACGAGGAGCTCACACCTTGGTTGAGGAGAACCGATACACACCTGTTATTTCTAGTGTTGTCTGGAGCTCTCTGGATAGATAGATGGACTTGGCTGCGAAAGGATTGGTTGACCAGTTTCCGTTTGGGTCTTCTCCTTAGTCTATTTCTCTCTATGGAGCAGATGTCCCCATCTCTCTTGTTCTCTCTCGTTCTTTCTTGCTTTTTCTTGTATCTATCTTCTTTTTTCTCACTCTGCTTTTTTCTTTCCTCTCTTTGCTATCCTTTTTCCATTTTTTATTCCTGCTTTCTTTTCTCTATCTTCCATTTTTTATTTATCCTAGCGATACAACTAGCTTCATGAAATTGTTTTTTCTGATCAACTAGCTATTTATAGAATACATAGGATTTATTTATTATATGAGATGTATTTCCCTGTATGAATTGCCCAACTTGTTCTCGTTCACAGGATCAGTTGTATTGTATTGAATTACATCTTAATTATTTGTATTCCTTTATTATAACAATAAAGAATATTTGAACAAAAAAAAAAAACAACAACAAAAAAACAGTCATTACTCCACTGTGTTTATAGCCTATCCTGGAGTGGACATAAATATCCTCCTCAGTCCCATTCTGTAGATCAGCATTATGATTTTGCATCCCCAACACTCCTTGTAGTATATAGGGATTTCTTTAAGAAATCAAAATTGTTCAGTGTAATAGGAACTCCTCATCTGCACTTTCAAAGCACTACATATCATTGCCCAGCATATCTCAACAATCTCATCTGCTTTCACAAACTGTCCAGACACCTCCACTCGCCTGTGCTCCGCATACCTAAAACCAGATCCCACAGTTAAGCCTTCTCCTACATGGCTCCTAAAGCCTGGAACGACCCGCCCGCCGCTACACAAGAGCCTCCTCCTCACTTCTTGAATTCGCAAGAAGCTGAACACCAGGTTTTTCGAGCAGACCCACTAGGTCTGAGAAAGACCGAAAGGTAGAAAGAGAGACTGACTTTTTATAAAATGCATGATATAGCAGGCCGAGCACCATGTAACTGCTTGTTATCGTTTGCTTTGCAATGGGGGCAACACCTGCATCAATCGCAATAAAACAACGTAAAAAAACGAAAGTATTTTCTATGTTCTTCGAAGCTGCGCAACGAAAACGAATGTTATTGCGTTCACTTTCAATTCGGGACTGTATATAAGACAACCCATCTTTGAAGATGCAATAGCGACATCTAGTGGTTATGTAGGAGAACATTTCAGCCACAGTATTAACTTCTCGTATAACCTTCATTTTAGACATTAACTTTATTTTTACAGACATGTTGTAACTGTTCAACTATTTTCCGAATCGCTATTGCGAAACAAAATAAAATTAGAACTTTAATTATTATCTCTGGTAAATGCACTGTTATTTTTTTAATAACTGAAATATACAATGTTCGTTTCTTCAGTAAATTATGAAACCTCTACAGAGTTCAAGGAGCGTCCAGAGAAAATGGTTAAAGAATTCCGAGCGGTTGATAGGGAATGTCCTTCAGGGGCTACGAGAACAGCTGCCAATGCCACAGTCATCTCACCTCCGGACTTTGACAACGATAATCTGGCCACTGTTCTTGGTAAATCTTGAGGCTATACTCCACTGAACAGCAAAACGTATGGCCTCAAAAAGGCACTTGCTCATATCTCCCCAAAGCAGAAAAACGCCCATTGGCAAGGATCAGTTTTGAAATCTGCTGCGTCACTTACAAAGCTCTCCATCGAAATGAACGTATGCATGTGGCCAACTAACTTACCATTTCTGGGCGGAAACTAGGTCTCTACCTGGAACGAAAGATGCAAAACTTCACATAAAATAAACTAATTCTTCACAAGGGCTACAATAAACTCGCCGTGCTCGTCTCTAAGATAAATGCAAACACATTTTCCACCTCAATCAACTTGAACCACCACCAACCTCAACTGTTTTTTCTCAACTGACCTTGGGTCTTTGTTTTTTGATAAGGCATGCTAGTACAAAATTCAGTGTAGCTGCAACGTAGAACTTGGGTAGATAAATCACTGAACCACCGCAGACTTAGTAAACATTCATTTTTTTCTCATCTACCTCAAAGACAGACATCTGAAGGCCTGGCTCATCATGGAGTAATTTACAATCTATATCAGTTATAGTTACCTTACTTAGGGCACGAGTTATAGTTACTTGAAATAACTAATTATAACAGCTGAAATTCAACGGTTTTGTGCGTGTAAATTCAGAACCTATAACGTCCATGTAACTTTTTTTGGGGGTGAATTTTTAAGGTTTTTTTAAATGCTAATTCCCAACTATAACCTCCCTGTCAACTTGGGTTTTTTCAGTGGGGTTTGCCTGCAGGGCCTGGCGGACAACCCCGCATGTGCTGCCAATCCCACACACAAGGGTTTAGCCCCGGGGCCTCCACCCCTCCCCCCCACCCATTTTTGGGTGTGCTCTGCCCTTCTTTTGCCTCTTTTTTTTTTTTTTACTGCTCTCTCCTTTCTTTCCAGTTTTTCTGAGTGCCTTCCCCTGCTTTTGCATCTTTTCTACTGCTTTCTTCTCCCCCCCCCCCTGTTTTTTAGTGCTTTCTCCTGGTTTTGCCTCACTTTTGACTGTTTTCTCCTTTTCTCCCTGTTTTTAGCCCTAGGGACCACCACTTCTCCGGGGCTTTATGTAAATATTAGCGGGGGCCGCACGGACCCCCTCCATGCACTAATTTGAGCCCCGGGGACCACTACCTTCCTGGGACTTCTTTTTTATTTATTTATTCATTTTTATTACAATGGAGGGGGGCCATGGAGACCTCCCTCCTGGGGCTCTTTGAAGCCCGGGGAATACATCCTCCCCGGGGCTAAATCTTTAATTGAAAATGGGTGGGTCCCCGCGGTCCCTCTCCTGGCCGATTTGGACTTTGGGGACCCCATCCCTTGGGGTCTGGCCATACTTCAATAGGGGAAGGGGGCCATGTGGCCCCCCCTCCCCAGGGCCCAGCCATTATACTATGGGGAGGGGGGCTGTGCGCCCCCCCTCCCTGGGCCAATTTCAGCCCTGGGGGCTCCATTACCCTGGGGCCCGACCATGCCACCTGGGTGCCACCTACATTAATTTATTTGAGCCCCGGAAAGATGGCGGTCCCCAGGGGCTCCAGTGGGGGCACTCATACACCCACCGATTTACTAATACATCTTGGTATATATATTTAACACTCAAACTTTTTAAAAACACTCACAATCACTGGATGATGTCATCAGTGTTGTAATTTGAGATGCCATCAGTGATGTCAGTGACTATGTCATGAGTTATGTAATGTGTGAGGTCAAAAGCAGTGCATTGCGTGGGTGCGAGTCACTAACTAGAACGGCTGAATTTCACTGGTTTTGTATGAGTGAAACCTGAGCCTAACTAAATCGTTCCTAGCTGTAACCTTTGGTTTTTTCAGTGAATATATATATATATATATATATATATATATATATATATTATCTACTGGCGGTCGCCAGTAGATAGTTATAGTTACAACCTATTATCCATAGGAAATCCGCGACATTCTATTTGAAATAACTCTCTTGCCGGTTGACGTATCTTCGCGAAATTTTCAAACTTTGTGGCCCGCTCCGGTCCGCTCCTACCCTGAAAGTCTCGGGGGATTCGTCAAGCGGGGCCGAGAAAAAGGGGGGTCCCAAAACGCGTTTTCCCCATGCACTTTTCCATAGGAAACTTTAGACACGGCTACAGCCCGAACTGCTGAACGGAATTACACCAAATTTGGCAAAGAGGTAGTTCTTGGTTCAGAAAGAACCCTTTTGTTAAATGGTGTAAATCCGTTCAGTAGTTGCTGAGAAAATGAAAAGTAAAAGTTAGTGATATCTATGGCCGAGTAGGGTCCGCGTACCCTCAGCGCACCCTGCGCGCACCGTCCCGATCACAAGCTGCATGTTAATTGGCTGTCAGCTGGCTGTCAACATTCCGATTCAGGAAATGTTGGCAGCCATTTTGTCCCTCGGTAGAACCGAGGGACAGAAACAAGTGCGCAAAGCGCACAAAGGGGGCAGGGTAGAAACACCCTGACCCCCTAGGTTTGCTCAGGGGGTCCCACAAGGACCCCCTGGGCAAAATTTAAAAAAATCGGCAGGATGCGCTCAGGGTGCGCAAATCCTGCCGAAAAAAATCGAAGCGCGGTCTCCCGCGCTCGATGTAGTGGCCCCCGGGTGGCCCAAGTCCCGGGGGCATGGTGGGGGGATAATTTAATGTGTGGGGGCCTCAAAGGACCCCCAAGCCCCGGGGACCGCCACCCCCGGGGCTTTTTGAAAAATGGTGCGGGAGGGCTCTGAGCCCTCCCGCAGCCCTGGGGACCACCACCTCCCCGGGGCTTTTTTTAATTAAAAATAAAACCAGTGTGGGGGCTCCAGCCCCCACACGCCTCGGGACCGCCACCTCCCGGGGCACTAAACATTTTAATATGGGGGTCCGTTACGGACCCAGAGCCCCGGGGACCACCACCTCCCGGGGCTGTGTACTGAATGGGAGGGGGCCGCGCGGACCCCTCCTGGAGCCCTTGATGGCCCTGGGGACCACCACCCCCCAGGGCCGGCTCCTGCAGTGTCCCGGGGTGCCTACCCCGGGACACTGTAGTTTGCTATGGCAGGACGGGAGCCTCGCGGCTCCGTCCTGCCATAGCAAACTGCTTGGATATTGGAAGAGAGAGCAGGGAAACCTGCTCTCTCTTCCAATATCCCAAAGCGATTGCTTTTCCACATGGGGAGCAGCATGTCAGCTGCTCCCCATGTGGAACAGCAATGCCGGCTCCCAAGGGACGTGGGGAGCCGGCGGGACTGTGGGGGATTGGGGACCCCCACAGTCCCCAACGGAGGAGCCAGCCCCGGGGGATGGGGTCCCCGGGGCAAGTAGTGAGCCCGGGAGGGGGCCACGAGGCCCCCTCTCCAAAAAAGAGAAAAAAAATGTAAAAAAAAAAATGGAAAGGCCGGCCCCGGGGATGGGGTCCCCAGGGCCTTAAAATGGCCAGAGGAGGGGGGCCACGCTGCCCCCCTCTAAATAATAAATATAGAGGCCATGCCCCGGGGGATGTGGTCCCCGGGGCCAATACAGGCCCAGGGAAGGGGGGCCACGCGGCCCCCTTCCCGTTTTTTTTTTTGTAATTTAAAAAAAGGGGTAAGGGGCCCTGGGGGATGGGGTCCCCAGGGCCCAAAAGAGAAAAAAGGAAGGGGGCCACACAGCCCCCCTTCAGGGGAAAAAAAAAAAAAAAAACGATCGGGCCCGCAGGCCCCGCCCCTTCCTTCACCACTCTGCAAACGCGCCCTGGCGCGTTTGCAGAGGGGAACAATTTCCCCTTGAATACTGGGGGTCCCTGGGGCCAACTAGCCCACCAGGAACCTCCAGTATGCGCCAGGGGCTGCCTTGCAGAGACGTGTAGAGAGGCCACACCCCTTTTACACCTCTCTGCAACGCAGCTCTGTGGCGCTTTTGGAGGTATATGGTGGGCTAGTTGGACTCCGGGGACCCTCAGGATTCAAGGGGACTTAATCCCCCAACTTAAAACGCGCCACGGGCGCGTTTGCACAGTGGTGAAGGGAGGGGCGGGGCTTCAGGTGACATGTGTGCAAACAGGCCCCGTGGCGCGTTTTAAGATGGGGAATTAAATCCCTTCAATCCTGAGGGTCCCTGAGGGCCAACTAGCCCAACAGGTACATCCAGAAAGCGCCACAGAGCTGCGTTGCAGAGAGGTGTAAAAGGGTTGTGGCCTCTCTACACGTCTCTGCAACGCAGCCCCTGGCGCATATTGGAGGTTCCTGGTGGGCTAGTTGGCCCCTAGGGACCCTCAGGATTCAAGGGGACTTAATCCCCCAACTTAAAACGCGCCACGGGGCGCGTTTGCACAGATGTCACCTCAGGCCCCGCCCCCTCCCTTCACCATTGTGCAAATATTCCTCTAAAATCAGCCGAAATACGAATTCCGATTTACTCACCTGTTATAAGGAGAGACCTCAGTGCTGTATCTTTCAGCCCAGTACTGGTCCTGAAAAGTAATTTTAACCGTACTTACCAGTAACTTGAATTTCCTTCCATAGGCTAACATTGACTGGTTTCAATTGGAAATTCTTCTAAGTGTGGAGTTTTGGAACTTTAAAATATTCCTCTAAAATCAGCCGAAATACGAATTCCGATTTACTCACCTGTTATCAGGAGAGACCTCAGTGCTGCATCTTTCAGCCCAGTACTGATCCTGAAAAGTAATTTTAACCGTACTTACCGGTAACTTGAATTTCCTTCATAGGCTAACATTGACTGGTTTCACTTGGAAATTCTTCTAAGTGTGGAGTTTTGGAACTTTAAAATATTCCTCTAAAATCAGCCGAAATACGAATTCCGATTTACTCACCTGTTATCAGGAGAGACCTCAGTGCTGCATCTTTCAGCCCAGTACTGATCCTGAAAAGTAATTTTAACCGTACTTACCGGTAACTTGAATTTCCTTCATAGGCTAACATTGACTGGTTTCACTTGGAAATTCTTCTAAGTGTTGATTTTTGAAACATACAAATATTCCTCTAAAATCAGCCGAAATCCGAATTCTGATTTACTCACCTGTTATCAGGAGAGACCTCAGTGCTGCATCTTTCAGCCCAGTACTGGTCCTGAAAAGTAATTTTAACCGTACTTACCAGTAACTTGAATTTCCTTCCATAGGCTAACATTGACTGGTTTCACTTGGAAATTCTTCTAAGTGTGGAGTTTTGGAACTTTAAAATATTCCTCTAAAATCAGCCGAAATACGAATTCCGATTTACTCACCTGTTATCAGGAGAGACCTCAGTGCTGCATGTTTCAGCCCAGTACTGATCCTCAAAAGTAATTTTAACCGTACTTACCGGTAACTTGAATTTCCTTCATAGGCTAACATTGACTGGTTTCACTTGGAAATTCTTCTAAGTGTGGAGTTTTGGAACTTTATAATATTCCTCTAAAATCAACCAAAGTACGAATTCCAATTTACTCACCTGTTATCAGGAGAGAACCCAGTGCTGCATCTTTTAGCCCAGCACTGACCCTGAAAAGTAATTTTAACCGTACTTACCAGTAACTTGAATTTCCTTCCATAGGAATCCTTTGTCTGGTTTTCAGCAGAAAAGTTTCAAAGTGTCGATTTTCACAAACTACAAATATTCCTTAAAAATCGCCTGTATGACTTAAACGCATTCTTTCAACTGTTTACAGGAGATGCACCAGTGCTGGATCCAGGATCCAACACTGAGTAACAAAAAGTAACGATAACAGTTTTTACCTCCTAAGTGAATTTCCTTCCATAGGATAACATTGGTCATTCTATGAGAAAAAGTTTCTAAGTGTCAACTTTTAAAGTACAATAATATTCCTTAAAAATCACGACTGTAACCAAAACGCTTTTACTCAACTGTTTACAGGAGATGTCCCAGGACTGAATCTAGGATCCAGTCCTGTGGTTAGAAAAGTAATCCATAAAGTAACTAATTGCATTTAACTAGAAATTCACATTGAGCTGAATGTTTGAAAATGTGTTGCCCATTGCAACAACTGTAACTACTGTACTTAAAAGTCTATTGCCTATGTGCAAAGTATTTAAACTAAAGTAATTCATTCTGAGAAAGTATTTTTTGTAATGTATAATATAATTACAATGTAATTTAAAAAATAAAATATGTAAAAAAAATGTTTTCTAAAAAATTTCGAAATCAGTATGAAAAAAATGTATATAACAATTAATACATTTAAAAATTGTCATTTACAAAACCTTTGAAATTCACTGAAAAAACCGTAGGTTTCAGACATGTTATAGTTACAAATTAGCATTTAAAAAACCTTTGAAATTCACTGAAAAAACCATAGGTTTTAGGGACGTTATAGTTACAAATTAGCATTTAAAAAACCTTTGAAATTCACTGAAAAAACCATAGGTTTTAGGGACAGTTATAGTTAGTTGGACATTGCACTCGTACAAAACCCGTGAAATTCCCCGTTATAGTTAGTTCAGCTAACTATAACTCGCGCCCGCAATGCACTGCTGATGACGTCACATATTACATCACTCATGACATGGTCAGTGACATCACTGATGACATCTCAAATGACATCACTGATGACATCATCCACGTGATAATCTGATGCAGCTCTTCACACCCTAATATAACCTTTGATACACCCAATCTAAATTACAGACTGCCATTCGCAAAACCATAGACACTCCAACACCAATAACTACATACCCACTCACTGATTCTTAGGTCTACACACACACATCCACTCACTCACCCGTACAGTCACTCATACTTATGGTCACTCAATACAGGACTATCATATGCACTCTTACTCCTATATAGACACTCAAACACCGCCACTCATCCATAGAGGTACTCACACACCTAGTCAGTCATGCAAATAATTAAACACACTGCCATTTACTCACCTATACAGTTATACACACACCAGCTCACTTAATCATACAAATACTAGCACATTGTTACGCTCTTATACAATCACTGATACAAGCACACACTCATCCATACAGCCACTATCACAATCACTCACTCTCGCTTATAGCTATTTATATACTCCAACACACATATATACTGCCTTTCACATATGTAGTTACTCACACATGTACCACTGGGACATACATTCACTCACTAACACACTCTTACACACACTTACCCACCCATACAGTCTATCACAGATGCACTCTTGAAACCATCCACCCAGTGAATCACCCACTCACACATCTATGCACAGTCGCACACACCCCATCCACACAAACACTCAGGCACCCATACAGATACTCAGACAACAAATCAATAACTCTTATAGACACTCATGTAGCTATTCACAAACCCATGCAGCCACTTACACAGCAACAGACAGATACAGACATTCACCCAGTTTAGTCACTAACCCATGCATTCAGTAAGATACGTTTAATCACTCACTTATAGAATTAGTCACGCACCTACTAAATCATCCATACAGACACTTATACACCCACTCATTCTTCAATACGCCTTTCCCTATATATATAAAAAATATTTAAACTTTACAGAAACACACAGTCACTGGATGATGTCATCAGTGATGTCATTTGAGATGTCATCAGTGATGTCATCAGTGATGTCACTGACCATGTCATGAGTGATGTAATATGTGACGTCATCAGCAGTGCATTGCGGGGCGCGAGTTATAGTTAGCTGAACTAACTATAACGGGGAATTTCACGGGTTTTGTACGAGTGCAATGTCCAACTAACTATAACTGTCCCTAAAACCTATGTTTTTCTGTGAATTTCAAAGGTTTTTTAAATGCTAATTTGTAACTATAACGTCCCTAAAACCTATGGTTTTTTCAGTGAATATATATATATATATATATATATATATATATATATATATATATATATATATCCTCCGTTTCCTGGCTCCGTTTGTTGATTGTTTGGCGCTCTACCAATGGTGCGGAACTCCGCGATTGAGCCCAACCGCTTAATATTACCACAAATCCTTCCCGGAAAGGAAGAAAGATGGGTCGCACTCGCGAAGGCTTTTGCAATTTTTATTCTCGTTTCTTGCTCAGGGTGAAAGGCCACAGATCTGTGGCCTTTCACCCTGAGCAAGAAACGAGAATAAAAATCTTAAGTGGCGGATGGCGAACTGTGGTAAACAGTTTTTCTCACCTCTGTTGGGGATCACTGTTGTGACAGATGCATTGTCTCTGGACTGTGATAGTCACCTGAACGATGTGGAGATCAAGGGCCACGTGTATCCACTATAGCAGCAGCAGTACATCAATCTTTTGGAGCTACAGGGCATTCTCCTTTCCCTCAAGGCAATTCTAACTTCATCAGGGACATATCTGTTCAGGTTCTGATGGACTTCACAACTGGTACTACACCAAGCATGGCAGTGTGATGGTCTTGTGCGCTCTGTCTGGAGACTCTCTGGCTATGGTGGTGACTGGTCCCTCAGTGGATTTCCATGATGGACTTAAGATTCCAGGCTGCCTTGTATGAAAGATGAATATGATCTGTCAATCACCCCAAGTTTTAGCACCACTTCAGCTGAAGGTTCCACTGTAGAGCCCTTATGTGGATTGAGGCAACAGCAGGATCACAATGCTAGAAGACCAAGGAGCCTCAGAGCTACCTGTGCCAGAACACAGGCTTCTGCCCAAAACATCAGGATCTTAGTCTGAATGTTGCTGCAGGGGTGGAAAATTCCTTTGTGCCACTGTGGCCAGGATGGCCTCTATGAAAGGGGCGCACAGCACAGGCTTAAGCTGAATCGCCCGTTTGTTGATGATAAAGCCCAGAAGAGATGCGAACAAAAATCATCGCCTGTAGGTGGTCTGGGACTTGCGGTGGAGATGATGCCTTCTGGAAGCAGCCGTTAGGACATAGGAAAACATATTCTGGACATGTGAAGATTAGCTGCCTGGTGGCAGTGGTTGACATCTGCGTGAACACCCAGAGGGGTGGGGGGACGAGGTAAAGGCGAACTTCAGAAAAGTGAATTGGTAATGCTCCACCCTGACAGTGAACCAGAGGCAATGCCTGTTGAACTGCAGGATCAAAACATGTAAGTACACATCCTGCAGGTCCAAGGAAACCATCCAGTCTTCGGGGTCCAAAGCTAACAGAACCTGGGCCAAGGTCAGCATTTGAACCTCCCGGTCCTCAGGAAGGAGTCCTGAACCAGAGGTCCAAGACTGATCTCAATCCCCTGCCCTGAAAGGACACCAGGAAATAGAGAGTAGCATCTTGTGCCCCTTTCCGCAGACATGATAGCAGCTGGTCCGCCGACACTGAAGACACAAATGTACGGATATGTACGGAGTGGACCACACAGGAAATGCATAGCCAACTGAAGAACACAGTGGCCTGATTTCATGGCACCCCAGGTGGAAACACACAAATGAACTCTGCCCTCTACTTGATTCATGCAACTGGACGAGTGGGAACTAAACTGGTTTAGCAGCACCTGTAGGCAAAGATAAAGAGGGATGCTGAATTTGCTACTGGTTACGACCTCTGCCACTGCCCCTGCTCCTGTATCCTCAAAACGGCTTGGCAGACAGTTGGAGAGTCTGCCCTTGACAAAGGCAGGAATCTCAAAAAGTCCTGGAATTTCCTGTATTACTGAGTGAGAAAAAGTAGTTCTGGTGAGGGACCTGTTGCCCTGCAATCTTTAAAGTGATCCAGCGCAGAATCTGCCTCATCCCTGAACAGCATGGCTCATTCAAGGGGCATGCCTGTTAAGGAGGCTTGGGCATTTCTCATCCAGGCATGTTGCCGGATAACCACACTGGTGCCCAAACCACTGTTAATGCAGTCCACAGTATCCAGATGGGCCCTAAAAATGTACCAGCCCCATCTTGGCCATCACGGACCATCTGTGCGAAAGAATTTGTGAAGTCTTCAGGGAGAGTGGTCAAAATCTTGCTTGATATATCCCATAAGGCATGGTTTTAGCAACCCAAAAGGCACACAACATTTAATGAGCGAAGAACCAGTGAAGCAGAAGAAAATATACATTTGCCCAGGGCGTCAATCTGTCTGTACTTCCTATCAGGGGCTGAAGAACATGCATTTGGGTTGACCATACTAACGGAATCCTCAACTTCTAGTCTCCATAGAGGAATGTATTGTCAGAAAGGATGGATTCACAGGAGAGGTCCTGTGGCAATGGCCAATTGGTTGACTCACTGAAGGACCAGAACAAGACTCAGAAGTAGAGCCATAAGTAAAGTGACTTTAATGTCAATCGTAGGTAGCTGCAATTCTTGGACCTCTGCAGCCTTACAACTACCACTGCAAAAGATGCACTCTTCTCCGTGGGAGGACCCAAAAGAGCAGAAGTCATTTTCAGGTCTGGTGTCTAGGCCACTAGCATTTTATGTCTCAGAAAAGGCCAACATCTGCATCAAAAGGAGGGAGAAGCGGTTACGTCGCTGTCTCCCTGATCCTTGGGAACCTGCTGAACTCCCCAGCTGGTTTCAGAGTCACAGACAAAAGTGTCCTCCAGTTTTTTGGAATGACAGCATCAGGACAAGGGAACTGGAGGGGAGTAGACCACAGCCACAGGTTGGGCCATTGTAATCTCAAACCAAGCCATAGGCCAAGAACACACTAAAGTTGGTCCCGTATCAGACATCAGAATGGTGTAGAGCCAGGAGCCTGCACCTTCAGAACTGGGCCAGGGTGGATCTAGGGATAACCAGAGGGACCAGTGGCAATGGGGATGAAGCAGAGGGTGCTGGCTGTGGAGGACCAGATAGATCCCAAAGGTGAGCCAGAGGGAAACAAAATTTGCTGAGGTGTTGACAATGGCCAGGGAAATTCAGAACACATTATAGCCAGGGCTGAAATTGAGTGAGATTCTCATGATGCAGGTGGGCCTTTGGAGCACCGAGTGCACAACGTCTCTCTGGAGCAGGAGTGGCGAGAATGGGGGCAAAGCCTTTTTGTATTTTTATGCTTGAGCAGCAACTTGTCTCTCTATTTCCTTTCAGACTTACCAGATGACGGAGAACAGGACTGACACGGGGACCATGAATAATCTCAGGACTTCAAGCATAACTCATTCGCTCATTGAGTTCCACGACAGAGAATGACCCTGAACTTCCTGGTAGACTTCAGGTACATCAGGGAGCATTTGGGGCCAACTCTGAATAGTGCTTAGTGCCGAGGCACCAAAAGACATGTCATGTAGGTCGGTGACAGACATCTGTGTGCAACATTCAAAGCACAGCTGGAAACCTGTAGTGTTCAATGGGGGACATATTTCTAGCACACTGTATTCTTGTAGTTTGAGGGTAAGTAACTACACTAAAAGGTTGGAAGTGGAGCTCAGAATCTACAAAAGGGCACAGCAAAAGAGGAACATATGCGAGTGCGCACAGGAGGCACCTATAAGCAACTCTGTCACCGGAGGTGGTATGCAGTGGAAGAGGAGTATAAGTGCCACCTGTTGGTGAGCAGGAGCTAGTATAAGTGTACAGATCCAATATGGCGCCTTGGAGGATTTACAAAAACACCATCCCTACAGGGAGGTACAAAGATTTGTTTGTATGTGTTATTTGTATAGTGCCTAGCCAAAAAGGCAGCGGAGCACTGTATAGAGTCAAAGGCAAACATACAGTCAACAAGTGACAGGAGAGGTAGCTAGTCATTGCATTGTGATGTAGTGTTCTTTAAAGAGGTGAGTCTTCAAGTCTTTCGTAAATTGGAGCAGCACTGGGGCAGTCCTGATGGATAGAGGGAATTTGTTGTTCCAGATCCTGGGTGCAGGGGGGCTGGGGATTTATGTGATATTTCTTCCGGGCCTGGAGATGCGCCGTGGTATGTATGATGCCCTTAAGGGGTGCCAGTGTGTATGCAGACTTATTACAAACTAGAACTGCAAAATCTTTTCCTCGACAACTGCTGCCGCACATCTCCACGCACCACCAGAGAATTGCTCTCCTTCTCCTAAAGCAACTTGTCATCGACCCTACCAACATCGCAGGACACACGCTCAACTCCATTTTCACGTCTAGCAACAGAGTCAAGAGCAACCAAGTCTCACAGCTCACCTGGACCGACCACTACAGCGTCCACTTCACCATCTTAGGACTAAACACTGGCACCATGCCCTCTAGCCACTGGCGTAACGAAACTTGAGGGGGCCTCCCTGTAACGTACATGGAGGGGCCCCCTCCATACCCACTCAGGAGCTCTCAGGCCGGGATACTCTGCTGAGGGGCCCCCATGAAGCTCAGGGGGCCCCGCACTGCGGGGACCTTCCTTATGCCACTGCCCCTAGCTCCATGCACAAAAATTGGAAAAAGATGTCAGTTGAACAACGCTCTCAACTCCCACCTCTCAAACACAATATCCAACCCAGACCAGGGTATGAAGCACTTCTCTCAGTGGATCACAGAATGCGCCAACATAATCGCCCCCGCTAAGTAAGCCAAGTCCAAAGGACCGGCCAGAAGAGCCAGCTGGTTCACAGCAGAGCTGAAATCCACCAATGCAACTTTCGACAGCTAGAAAGAAGTGGCGCACCAGAAAAGAGACAAGAGACTACACCACCTTCAAAACAGCACTCAACTAGTACCACCGCCTCTTGAAAGAAACTAAGAAGAAAGTCCTAGCAAACCACATAGAAGCCAGCACAAACTGCAGCAAGGAGTTCTTCGTCATTGTGAAGGAGTTCTCCAACCCCGCAGCCGCAGAGAATGACATCTCCCCCTCCCACGAACTGTGTGACACCCTGGCGGACTTCTTCCATGACAAGATCTCAGTCATTTACGAAAACTTCAAACCCCAACACTCGCCACTGACAGCATCAGCCTGCTCACACCCACGCACAAAAACCCTTAACACCGACGCACCCACTGGGACTAACTCAAGCCAAAATTTACATCATGAACTTCGTGCACTCAGGAGCACCTACGGACCCCTGTCCCACCACATCTTCAACTTTGGGAGCAAGACGATTGGAGACAGGCTCAAGAAAGTCCTGAACACCTCCATCACCTCGGCCTCCTTCCCTGAGAACTGGAAATATGCTGAAGTAAGGCCCGCCTGAAAAAATATCCTCCGACCCAGCAGAACCGAATAACTACCGACCCATCTCCCTGTTCCCCTTTTCCAGCAAAGGTTCTTGAGAAGGCAATTAACCAGCAACTCGCTGAACACCTGGAACTTAACCTCCTGACCTCTCTTAATCCTGATCCAAAGCCAACCACAGCATGAGACAGCCCTGATCGCAGTCACTGACGACATCCAGGCCTTCCAGGACCATGGCGAAACAGCAGTCCTCATCCTCCTGGACCTGTCTGCCACCTTTGACACTATCTCCCATCACATCCTGATCAGCATACTCTACCACATCGGAATCCAGGGAGACACCCTCAAATGGATCACCTCATACCTCATAGGAAGAACCCAGAGAACCAGTCCCCCACTGTTCACCTCGGAACCCAAGAAGATCTGCGGCGTCCCCCAAGGACCGCCTCTCAGCACTCTTCAATAAATGCATAAACCCCCCCCCCCCCGGCCAACACCATCAGATCGCATACACTCAAAATCATCTCCTACAGCACATCTTGGACAGCAAACTATCTATGAAGAACCAGGTAAAAGCAGTCTCATCCGCCTGCTTCCACACCCTACGCATGCTCCACAAGATCTTCAGGTGGCTCCCAGTCTACACCAGAGGGACAGTCATGCAGGCCCTCGTCACCAGCAGGCTGCACTACAGGAAACACTATGTAGGAATCACTGAACACCTCCTGAAGAGACTATAGATAAGACAAAACTCAGCGGCAAGACTCATCCTCGACCTCCTCAGACAAACCCACATCACATCTCACCTCAAGAAGCTACACTGGCTCCCAATCCAGATGAGATGCCAGTTAAAGATGTTGACCCACACATACAAAGCCCTGCACAACGTAGGACCAGCATACATCAAACGCATGACCTTCCACCAACCGACCAGACACCTATGATCCACCTTCCTCTTCCTCGCATTCTCCCCCCGGATACGCCGAAGCAACAACAGAGGATGCTCCTTCTCACACCTGGTGGCTAAAGCTTAGAATGACCTTCCCCTGCACATCAGGACTGCCTCATCGCTCTGGGAATTGAGGAAAGGACTAAAGACCTGGCTGTTCGAATGAACAGAGCATCACGTAGCAGTTAGCAACTCCAGAGCCTTAAGACCCCCCCAAGGGTGATTTGCCGCACTCTATAAATGATGATTGATAAAGGTAAGGGACTTGTTTTTGCTCAAATATATTGTTCTTTCACATGCTGTGCATTCCTAAGAGATGATAAGACAGGAAACACTAAGTATCCTGTCTTATCCTTCCTTCCGTTTTTTTCTTGAATATCCACTATATGTTTAGCAAACATTTGTTTGAGGAATGAAATTAGAGTCTTGTATATTATTTATAAAGATATAATGCCAGTAATATTTCTTTCTTGCATGTTGAATGTCCTCTTGACCTAATTGCTAGAGTTTTGGACGATACTGAATAAAAGCTGGATACAATTTACAATCAATCATGAAATTCCATATTTAGCAGTGGTATTGCCCTTTAGCTGTGAAGTAAAAGCCCAAAAGATTTTATGCCCCTTTCTGAAATCTCTTATCCTCTCTATATAGAACTAAACGTCTCTAGTATGTAGTCTATTATGTCCGCTTCCAGATTGGGAATCAGGAATTTGGGAAAAGTAGGGAACTCAATAGATGAATTTACATGAAAGAGAAACAACCCCGGCTAAACAACTTGGAAGATTTCTCAAAACAATTGTGCAGGAAGGGCTCTTCTATTGCGTTGCTTGTATCTCAATAATGGAGTAATGTAATAGAAATTAAATGTTACCTAGTGTCAATTTTTTAAAAGGGCATTTGTGTATCCTTTCGAATGATGGTGACTTGAGCCTGTGGGCATCACATTAAGATTCCATATGAAAAATGGTGCTCTAGTGTGGAAGATTTGTTCCTTTGAGGCCCGATAAAATGCTTATATTACCATAAGTGTCACTTTCTGTAAGCTGTCAGAGCAGTAAAATATCCGTACAGTGAAGAGTACTGATTATATTACAAATAATGAAATGTCATACGTTCCTCTCATTTAGGGGGATATATTCATCATTATAATTATAAACCAAACAACAAAACTATACAGTTTTGCTGAATAGCATCTCCTGTTCTTAGACCTGCCAGGTTTGCTACTAACCTCCAAAAATCTCTAGGGCATGTTTAAAAATTCGAGTTCTAGGCCCTATGAAATTATATATAGTGCAAGTTCGGAGATCTGCGGTCAAGTCAGATCACCCAGTCTAGTAAATTTTGTCTGGGCAGCAAATTTCAAAATTTTGAGATAGATAGGTTCATGGAATGTAATAAACATAAACGTGTGGCCCATGTTGGATAATGTCCAAATAATAGTCGTGTTTTTTCCCCACCAGTGGCACCGGCAGGGTTAGAAAAAAAGTGGAACCTAATATCACGTACCGACTGATCAAGACAGTATTGACCTTTGACAGCTGCTGCGGGAACCTGGATGCATACACTGGCCTTTTGTTTGCTCTGGGAGCAAATATGTCTAGCGAAGAGCCCTTATTCTTCTAAAATCTGGGGCAGACCAGGCCAGGATTCCTGTTCGGAGATGGGGCCCCTGCTGCAATCCACAGCAGGTGTTGCCTTGGCACAGGTGTAGCACCATAAAGGGCTCATCCTTAGCACCTCAAGGATTAACCTGAATTGAATTTCTGTGAGTTGTTGCAACCTGTCTTACCCTCTGGGAATGGAGAAAGCAGGCAAAACAAGACATTCATTTTCTATAATTACTTTTTTTTTTTTTTTCTTCAAATTAACGAGCGTCTTCTAACGCTATATAAAAAATGTAAAAATTGAAATGCAACAGAAATAGATGCTAAACTCTCTCCGTGGAAGGAAATAAAATGTCTTGTTGTTGGATTTAAACTCCACCGACGTACACAGGCCTCACTGGCACTGCTGCCCTAGAGTGAAGAGCTGTCCACGTAATTGTAATTACACTTTTATAGCGCTTACTACTCCTGACGAAGCGTCGAAGCCACAGAACCCTGACCGGTCTCAGATTAACGAGACAGTAACCAAAAAAACTGCTTCCCTACCGCTGCTGCATGGCTGATGCTGCTGTTCTGTGACACTTGACGACAGCCGAGGGAAAAAGCAACCTTGTCACCATGACTAATGGTGCAGGGCATCCAAAGACATTTAAAAGCAAGAGGCAACTGCCAAGATCAGCTTTACTTAAATGACGTAAGCATGGAACAATTACAAGCTTATCACTGTGCTTACGCAAAAGCCTATAATCGGGCAGCGCATACGTGTGCCACAATTTATTCTAAGCCTTGTGTTTACAAAGAAAGGGTGACTCGAAGTGCAGTGTGGGTTTTGTACACGCACCTCCAGACATTGCAAGAGGTATGAAAGCCCACACAGTTTCTACTTTGAACTTGTTCTTGGCTTGACGGTTCAGAAGGAACTTGGGACCAGATGTACGTAGCTTTGGGTTTTCGATTACCTAACAGCTAATTTTTGTGATTCGCTATTTGGTAATCATAAACAGCTATGTACAAATGTGTTTCACACATTTAGCGATACCCAGTGGGTGGCAAACAGACCTACCTCATTAATATTCACGAGGTAGGTCTGGGTTTGCGGCCCACTGGGAATCTCCAAAATCCCAGGGATGGTGGCCTGCTGGGGTCAGCAGACCACCATGTCTGTGACTGCGTTTTGATAAAGCAAGGTTTTCTTTTTGGAAATGCAGCCCGTTTTCCTTAAAGGAAAATGGGATGTGTTTCAAAAAGAAAAATTATAAGTTTTCTTTTCATTTTTTAAGAGTAGGCAGTGGTTTGTGGGACCACTGCCTACTCTTGAAAAACGTTTTTACAAACATTCAAAAAGGGGAAGGGGTTTCTTGGGGACCCCTTCCCATTTGGGAATGGGTTAACGCCTACTTGAAGCAGGCGGTAAAATGCGAATGTTTTGCAACCGCATTTCATTCTCAAAACACTAACCCATAGAACTTTCGAGTCTCTATTAGGAAGGTACGCCCTTAACACACAGCTTCCTTATACTGAATTGCAAACCCATTTTGCAATTCGGCAATAGGTTACTGAATTGCAAAATAGGGCTTTGTACATTAAAAAAACAATGCTTTTTTGCAGTCGCAAACGACCTAAAAAAAGCTATCTACATCTGGCCCTAGAAGTCTTCAACAGCCTTTAGTTCCAAAACTAGGACTGAAAAAACACAATCTTTTTTTCTTCAGTTTTGAATAGGGAAACTGCGCCTTTGAACATCAGATACTGGATGCCATGGAGCAGGGCCTGCAGTTTCTTACATCCCAAGTGTTACATCTCCATTCTTCAGACACTCCATCATGTATACTTGGGTACCATGTTAATAACTCTGATCTTTGAATTGACACTGCCGATACTCGCAATAAACAAATGCATTGCTGGGTATGCTCCCTCGTCCTCAAGTTGACACCAGTCTACTCCCTTGACGGGTAGGAAAAGGGCAGTGTAGTCTGGACTGCGGCTGCGTGTGCCAGGAAGACAGCTTGTCAAGCTGGCAAGGCTGTGGCTCGTCCTTGTCCCTTCGGTCTGTCCATCGAAGTACTTTATTTTAATTTTATTTGGGGATTTGGTCAACATCTTCAGATCACCATATGGCAGTTTCAGACCGCGATGGTCCCGATACATAGATGGATATTAGAACCATCCAAGAGTTCATAATCTATATGTGCAGATTAGTGGTGGTAAAACCTTACAGAAGAGTGGAGGGGGGATGAAATTATGGGATCATCCAGAAAAGGCCAGTAGCATTAAGAGAACAGTGTTACTTTCAAGTGGGAGCCAAACATCTAGCAAAGAGGTTCCTCATGGCTGTCTAGTATCATGTGTGGACTCTGAATCAACATGGGTTCTGTTGGTGTGCTATTGGCTTGAACGCATGGCACAAGTTGTGTACCAATTAAATTACGCTTCTTTTCTCCTGGTGCAACTGCATTTTTTAGCATTATGAACCTGGGACAAGACTTCTACCAGATAAATACCACTCAAATTCATGGCCATGTATGGGTGTCAGAACAACTTTAGCGTAATGGATTTAAGTAGTAGGTGTTCGTGGAACAGTGCTTGGTGAGTTTGGCACCTGACATGTTGTAGGCTGGGAATAGTTGGCAATGTTAAAACAGCAATAAACAGTGTTAAAATGGCCATAGTCCCAACGACATTGTTTGTTCAGAAGCACATCAACCTCATTTTAAAACAAGCATTGGCATAGCCAATAGGTCGCTCCTTTGGGACTTTATAAGTGTTTAGCCAGAGCTATTGGCTTTGCCAATGTCTTTAAGCTATGTTGTAGGGCAGTGTGGCTGCTGTGCAGCATGTTGAACAGTTATAATAAAAAAGGTGTTATAAGCATTTTTGTTACCTTATACCTAACCAAGCTGGGGGTCGCATGTGAAGGTCAGGAGGGACGCACTTTGAGTACCACAGCTTTATATTATTATTGTATCAAGTAGACATGGAACAAAATGTCTAGCTCATCTGATGAACGCTGGTATTGTAAATGAAGCTTTAGCACACAGTCCTACCAAGTACCACACATCAGTTGCTAGACGAACAAGTTACTTACCTTCGGTAACGACATATCTGTAAGAAACATAGGTTAGTTATACATTCCTTACCTTAGAATTACCCCCAGGTGTCAGACTGGATCCGGAAAGTTTTTCATCAGCAGTACCCCTATGCGTCGGTATGTTATATCCCGCATAGAGGCCCTAATGTAGACCCGTTCGTACATGCCCTAAAATGGACGTATTCATATTTACCCTAATATGGTCATATTCGTACTTGCCCTATTTTGGTCATAGCCGCATATGGCCAATTGTGGTCATAATTGTACATGTCCTATTATAGTCATGATTCCTTATATAGGCATGATCTTTCACCTACATTGGTCCCAGCTAGTACACAACGAGCTCTGAGGGCTGAACGTGATCTATCCTGTGGTTTTGAATACAGCAGGGTTTTTTCCAAACACAGGCCCACACTGTACTCATTAATTATGCATGGCTCTCTAGGAATACACCACTGGCATAATATGTATGTACAAAGTTCACCCCTGACGTCTTCCTCATGTCCAATACAAACCATACTGAGGACCGAGACTCTTTACGGTATAAATACACCACATCTTGCCCCGGTAAGACAGAGGGAACCGAGACTTCCATGCTGACACACTGACCAGAGACGCGGAGGCTCCTGCATGCAGTCGTTCCAGCTGACAGCGGTCTGACACAGCCCTGACGGGGTGTCCAACTCGAGACCAGGACGAGGTCCCACACTCTCTCTATTCAGGTATTGGGGTTCGACTAAATCCTAGAAGGATTCTTGGCTCTTAGGTTTTAGACCTACACATATGCTAGGTACACTCAGGTACATCTAGTTAGGCATCGTAGGAGTACGCGCACTTGCATAATGCTTTTATATTCATGTATGTATTCATGATTATTGCAATATGGTAGAACTGTTCTATCCCTTTGCTTTTATCCTACTGCTGGTAATATATCACTGCTATTGTCTGCGGTTACCGCAGCACATATATTTTACACTAGAATAACAACTGTTCAATAAATATATATTGAAACGTCCGACTGTTTATTCTGTGTAACTCTCTGAGACAAACCGAATAAGTGAGCACGAGTGACTGAGCGAAACGTAGTACATTGTTTCCACGATTCTGAGGGAATCAGGGTTGTCATGTTCTAAGGTTGCCAGAAACTAATCTCTCCCCGATAAGAGGAGACACTAGTGGCACTGCGAGCTAGCTAATGCAAACTAGGCTAACATATACAGTGGGGGTGCACGGAGTCAGTCTGCCACCAAGCCCGCAGTATATGTTATCCAAACGCGCAGGTCCTGCAGGGGTACTATAGGAACTACACGACATGGCGCCGCCAACGTTGGTTGGGTACTTATTTAACAGTAGAATCTGAGTAGTTCAGTCGTGCTATTCTCAGAGAACCTACTCACAAAACCCCAGAGACGTCTGGAGTGGGTGGGCCCAAACTCCGCCGCAGCTGAGTAGTATTAGAATACTATTTATTGGCTGTTGGTTATTCAAGCTTGAAGGACATATAGTTCCTACAAATTGTGAATTTACACCTTATCTTAAAAATTTCCTTAAACACCCTTTATCCACTTAAAAATGGTTGAAAAAGCAGAAGAAACAAGGAGAGTTGCAACAGACCTCTTCGGTTTAGGAGAAGAAGACCCTGAAGATGCAATACAAATTGTACCAAATTTCAGAAGGGCAGTCGCCATAAAACTTCTAAAACATGGCTTAAGAGCCAGGGGTGGTAAAGTAATTTTCGTGATCGAGGCACACGAATCTAATAAAACAGAGGTGTTCTATTCATGGGTTACATTCCCAGCAGCGAATGCAGTTACAGATGTATTTCACTACTACCTAGAAGATGAAACACCAGCAGACTATACTCCTTTTGAGGAGTTAGAGGTTCCGCTCACTTACCAGGAGCATAATTACTGGTTTAAAGGCGCCCTACCCCACGTACGAGGAAGAGCAAGATTAGGTCCGCTCGGAGGAGCAGGAGCCACATGGCCCATATTAGCAGCATACACACCACATCCTGACATTGGCACAATGCCACAGCCAGACTTACTCGTACAACACAGACATTTAATTAAAATCTACAGAAACCTCACAATTTGTGATGAGGACTTTAACAGTTCAGCCAACACCAGCTGCAGCACAAGATACTCCAGTCCAGAGTAGTTAATAAAATTACTCCACAAACATTACACGCGGTAATGGGCAAAATGCCAGCAAAACGCAAACAAATCCCATTCTGGATACCTCAGAAAATAACTCAGCTTGAGGCAGTATTCCCGAATACTACCACCTGTGATAAACACAGAATTCTAACAATCTGCTTGCCCATGGGTCTCAGACTACAAGTAGAAGACTGCACCTCTTGGGGTTCAGTCTTTGCTGCCATATATACCAGAACACATGGTATCCCGTCCTTAGCAGTAGTACCTGACATATTGAGACAGATACAAAATGAGTACGGAGCAGAGCCTGCCCTTAACTTAGGGATGAAGTTACTAAATAACTTCGACCAGGTATCAGCCATAATACTAGCTAACATAAAGGGTGAAGCAGCTTCAGTGGCGATCCGCCAACGCCTAAGGGAGTTCGGTCCAGAGGATCAACAACACGAACTACCCAAAATAATTGAAACTGCATATGCAGAACTAGGCAGAGACAGTTTAGGTGGGAAAGCATTAAAACCACAACTGGTGGGCACTCCTGAAAAGGACACTACAAAGCAGACACCTACTTCTTCTAAAAAGAAGTGGGAAAATAAAAAACAACAAAAGTCTAAAGACAGCAGATCTCAATCCAGAGGTAGGTCTCCTCAACAGGAGCCCTCTGAAAGGAGGTATAACCTCAGGAATAGGGATAATATTAAAAAACCTGACAGGTATCAGGATACTGATACTCGTTCCTCTCGTTCCTTTCAGGGTTCATCAAAAAACTCCGAGAGGGAAGGACGGTAAAAGGAGCGTACAAAGTTCAGAGACACGCAACGCGCTGCAGACTACGCACCTAAAAAAGAAGATAAACAAAAATCAAAACCTCAGTTCAAAAAGAAGAAGGTAGCAGGTCTCAAGATTAGACATGGCCAGAATTCTGAGGACACAGCTTCTGAACGGGGAATGGGCTCCGACGATGCTAGACAGCGCGGCACAAGTAACGATAGCTCGCCAGAACCTGAAGGAATTTCTGGTGACAGCGGAGTTGAGTGAGTATATCACAGTGGAAACACCTGATACTCGGGTAAGTGTCCCACATAAGTTACATGAGATAACACTCCGGATGGAAGGGGACAAGCTCAGAAAAGTTAAAGGTCTCTTTTGGAAAAATCTGTCATCTGGTTATGACATTCTATTAGCAGAACAAGACTGGCCGCCAGCATTCGTCATGGAGTGCCCTAGGGGAGAAACTGTAATTTTTCCAGCCTTTTCCGACCTCGTTCCCATTCAGCTAAAACATGCATATGCGCAGGAGTGGGCGGTTGCCCTAGCTCCAGCATTGTACAAAAATCATGCTGGTTGGGATGAGGAGTCAACCCACCACGTGATCCCGTTAAAAGTTTCCCCAAATGCTCAAAGGCAATACCCTATAAAGCAGGAAGCTAAAAAACAAGTCAGGGAGATTCTAGACCAACTAGAATACCAGGTGGTGATAGAAAATTGCACTTCACCTATGAACAATCCTTTGTTTCCCGTAATGAAACTTGACAATACATATCGTCTAGTTTTGGATTACAGACATTTAAACACTTGCACTAAGCCATTTGCCGTTCAAAATGCACACAGTGCCGCATTAATGAATAACATTGCGCGCAAAAAATACAAAACAACACTTGATATCTCAAATGGATTTTTCTGCCAAAATATTGCGCCTGAAAGCAGGTATCTGACCGCCTTCAGTGCGTTAGGGTCCCAGCGACAATTTTGTCGCCTAGCCCAAGGGTATAAAAACAGCCCAGGGGTATTTTCAGCAAGAGTAATGGAGGTACTCCAAAATTTGGATGAAGAAGCATTGTCCTATGTGGATGATATTTATCTGACGGACAATGACTTAAAGAGGCACTTGACCAGGGTGAGCACCATTATTATGGGATTCGCCTCTGAGGGCTACAAATTTAATTTAAAAAAATCAAAAATTGCCCACCTCAGTGTCCTATTTTTGTGATACGAGCTGTCAAGTGAGGGGAAAAGCCTAGCAGCAAACTTTTTAGAAAAGTGTGCGCTGCTCCAACCTCCAAAATCATTAAAGAATTTACAATCAATTCTGGGATTCCTAAATTTTGGTCGAACATACATTTTGGATTACGCAGAAAGAGTAAAACTTTTCTACGACTTAATAAAACCTGATTTTTCAGTCAGACAACGGACACAGGAACATACAAATATCCTGCGTTCCCTACAAGAAGACATGAAAGCTTCTAAACATTTACAGACACGCGTAAACGCACAGAACTTAGTGATCCGAGTAATAGCGGGTCAATGCGGGTACACTGATTTAACTTTTAATGAAGGCGAAACTGTACCAATCGCATACAAATCACACCTGTACACAAACGCAGAAATGCGTTTCACTTCAACAGAAAAAATCCTGACAGTAGTGCAGACCGCTGTAGCAAGAGAAAGAGCTCTGGCTCAGGGAAAGCGCATAATTGTCGTGACCCCAGTACCAGCTTTAGAAGCGGTTACAAAAGCTAGCATTCCAAATGCTAAAGCCTTACATCCAAGATGGATACAATGGGCTAATTCTCTTACTGCAACGGATGTTGAATACAGATTTGATCCAAGTTTAAAAACACAGGCATTCCTGCAATACAAACAAGAATACCCTCTACCAAATGAAATTTTGCCTCTAGATCAGTATGAATACATTATTTACACTGACGCTTCTGCTCAACCCGCCACAGGAAGTAAGCAAGCTTACAGTGCGGCGTGTGCGATTGCTAAAGGTCGCATGCACGATGGAAAGTTCCATCCGAGTTGCACTAAAAAGCAATCTCTAGGAGACTGCCCGGCTCAGTTGGCAGAACTCAAAGCACTAATACTGGCACTTATAAATACGGATCACGAATTCCCCACACTGATTGTGTGTGATTCCTTTTACTGTGTACAGTCGTACAATGAATATCTAAATCATTGGGAACAAAAACGGGTTCAAAGATGCAAAAGGTGGCACAATTAAGCATAAAATGCTATGGGAACAGGTAGTGGAGTTGAGAAACGAACTACCAAGGGCTCACGTGATACATACAATGAGTCATCAGCGTGATGGCGTTCACGATGAAGGGAATTCATTGGCTGATGAAGCTGCAAAGGGGGCTGTTCGCACAGCCGCCGTAGCTGCAGTTACTCACTCAAAGACGAGGGTAGACGGCGAGATAATGGTAGCTGGCAATGCTTCATGCAAAGGCAGCACAGCAGAACCAAAAAAAATTCCACTCAAGTACTCCTACAAGTTAGATGCACAAAACATTCCATATGCTCAGATTCCTGGAATGGGGGATAGAGTAATACCAAATATGGATCGTAGGAAAGTTTAATTTTGGCAGCACATGAAGGGACAGGTTCTGTACATAACGGACTTAGGGAGACTGTTGCTTTGTTGAAAGAACGCTACTGGTGGCCCGTGATGAGAAGACTGATTAGAGACTATGTCTGGAACTGCGACATCTGCAAGCAGATGAATGGGTCCACCACAACACGTCCAGTACAGATACCATTGTTAGACAGCATTAGGTTGTCCGATCATGCGCGTCCAGCTCAAGTTTCCTCAAGGTTTGGCCTCAGCGCTCGGCTGACGCTCGAACTGTTATAAAAGATTCGCGAGTCTTTATCGGCACATACGCAGTTGGCACGTTACATTCTGACCGTGGTCCGGCGTTTAGCTCTCGGACTTACAAAGAGGCCATGGAAGGAATGGGCGTAGCATTGCGGTACTCCTCTCCGTACCATCCCAAGGGAAATTCTGTTGTGGAGAGGAAAAACCGAGACTTAAAGCAATCTTTAACAGCTAGGGTATTAGGCAAGGGCAGTAGATGGGTCGATCACCTTTATGGGGTACAGCGTGCGATCAATAATCAGCCAAGAAGCTCTCTAGGGGGTGTCACTCCTTACGAGGTCCTATTTGGGACAAGAATGTGGGTACCTGATCTTGATTGTGAAGGCACAGTGGCGGATGAAAAACCATTTGATATCCATGATCGTTTGGCTGTTTTACAGGATCTAAATGAATCCAGGACACAACAAAGTAACGTGCTCCAGAAACAGGCCGCCACTGAGGAAGTCAAGGCAGTAACGGCAAGACCTGTCTGGATCCCAAAAGTCAGGATCTGGTCAGAGAGAAGATTGATGACAAGAAAGAATTTGGGCCATCCTACAGAAAGCCTGTACCGGTCCTAGCAATCCACGGCACAAGAACTGTACTTCTGCCGCCTCTTGCCGGGAAAAAGGAGAAAAGATTCGTCTCAATTGACAATCAAACCACACTATGTGGCCGATACTAAACAGTAGGCCTCGTGGACTCCACAGTAGCAGACGCCCTCCTCTCGCTACAATCCAAGAAGTTCAAACAGAAAGACTCATCACGTTTGAAGAGCCACCTGTACGGAATGAAGGACTAAGCAACAATGCTATGGAACTCGTTCCACTTCAACAAGAAATTCATCTTCAAAATGAAAATCAACTCAGTAACCAAGTTGCAATCAGACCGACTACAGACATCTACGTCAACATGCCTCGTCAAGAGCAAAATCCGATTTCAACAAATCCCGATGCAATTCCAACAATTGATCGAACTGCTTCTGGCTATTTCATGAACTTTGATAAGTTTTCACTGGATCCAAGCGAACCGGAAACGACGCCAGCCAAAAAATCACTCCAACAGAAACTCAATGACTTTTTGAACTTTTTTAGAAAGACTTACCTGGTGTCACCTTGGATAGAACTATGGTATATCACTGGGATTTTATTTTTCATTTTCTGGCTAGGTTTAATAACTTTTAGTATGCTTATTAATGGACGATACCTCCAGCAAAGCTCTACAGCCCAAAGAGTCAATTTGATTTTAAAACCACACCAGTCTTCACATCGTGAACCAAGAGACTTGTCTTCAGTGAACATCACAGCAGTTCCTATACCGGATGGTATAGTATGGGACAAGATTGATTATGATATATTCGGTCCGACTGAACTTTTAAAGCTAAAACATGTATTTAAAATTTCTTTAAGTGATATCATTACCTCCAGTACATTTTCTGATGATTGGGACACTGATACTGTGAACAATTTAATGTCTGATTTAGAAAAAACTGCTGCATTTCCGAACAATGAAATGTTAGAAGGTACTTCAGATTATGAAACATTGTACTGTTACCAGCAATATGGTCATCATTTCTTACACAAATCTATAACACCTAGAAATGTCTTTGAGTACCACCAGTGGGAACACTGCCCAACACCTCCAAAAGGTAGTTCGTAAGCATTTGCACAGAAATTCACATACTTCTCAGGGTTTAACACATCCGACCCGAAGTCATTTTATTATAAAGTGGCGAAAATGTCAGCTCAGAAAATTATGTTAACAAACACCAAACATATTTACTCTGCATCCTTTCTGAACCAGTTGTCTAAACAGGGTTTTGATCTATGGAAAGACACAATAGATTCAAAATCGATCTGGGGTTCGAGGGACTGGCATGTCCAGGGAATAGAAGCACTTTTTAGAGCATGCATCATTCCGCAGCAGATAATATTTCTGAATGAAACTGTGCAACAAACAACCTGTCTTGGATTAGCCAAAGGCAAGGAAATTAACACACCAGGGTTTCCAACACCATCACAGATGGGTGGGGGGCAGAATTCAACTACACAAGGGGTAGGATTAGATGACATTCTCCAGTACAACAGATCAGATTGGACGAAATGGCTGATTTGGCCCATTGACACAAACAAATGTCAGCAGAGATTTGTGAATACAACCGAAGGGTTTAGTATCCATAGGCCAGATCCACGCTATGTACAAAGACAACACCCAGGGGTAGTGACATCCTATAGTGTTGGGAAGTTGTGCCTTGATTGGCTAGAAACCTCAACACTCACAGAAGTGAAGCACCACTTAACCTTACTCACACCTGACATGGATCTTAGAGATTTTCTACTAGGACCCAGGAAACAACGTCAGAAACGTTTCATATATACAGGCCTATATGCCTACTATAATGAAAACTGGAAAATATCCCAACAAGAGGCCGCAGAGAGGATACGGGAAATAGACCGTATTAACTTAGAGAAGGCATTAGCTGTAGTGGATAATGGGTTAACTACTTTGACCTCCAGGATTTACTCCTCAGGCAACATTGTGTCTTCGACAATCGACATATTAGAACAAGATCTGGCCTTGTTACAACACGGGCAATCTCAGCTACGTTCTATTATGATGTTAAGCTAGACGCTACAATCTTTGCGTGCAGGCCATGTGCCCTGGCGTTTTATAAACACCACGTCTCTGTTTTCAAAATACAATCTAACTGATGGACAGAAATGGCACAAAGGGGAGCCAAATATACCATGTTGCGTATTGAGAAACTGGAAAGGTTACCTTTCACTGTAGCCGAATCACCATCAACAGAATGGCTAATTCATGGCCAAATCACTCTGCCGGTCACCACGTTTCAGTTTCAATATTGCCTTGCGCAGAGGCAGGCAGGCAAATATGAGAAAATGGGTAAGGGATACATCAAGGAAACTTGGGAGTTACCATATAGATACCGATGCCGGAATGGGGATCGAGAAGTGTATCCGAGTGGTACAAACTGCAAGAACGCTTTAAGCGATTCTCTTATGTGTCAGGTTATTTCTCTACACGAGCCTGCAGTGGTTCAGTGGCGAACTTATCTTGTCACATGTCAGGGACCCCAGCGGCCATGATCACGCCAGTTTTCCATCTGCTCTCGAATGGGAGTTACTTAATGCTAAATGATCAAGGTTGCTGTGGGATGCTTCCGGGCGTCGCATATCTAGTCACTGTTAACTCCAGGGTAACTTGCTGTATGCAAGTATTGTTTCCGCCTCTGAACACAGTCAGGGAGGCGCCGCTATGGCCTTCACTGAACGTTTCTTTCATACAATTTGATACTCTGAGCAGATTGAAAGCCATGCTTTTACAGCAACCCGTGCCCTTAACCTCCGCTCGAGAAACCTATGAACTTCAAGTTGCAAGGACCTCGACCGAGATACAGGCACTCATACGTACAAACTGCCCCATTCATTTCGCAGAAATGGTTAGTCGTATCTTCAACATGTCTGATACGAGCGGTATTGTACACCTATTTAAGACCATAGGGTCTGGACTGTTAAGCACCTTTCAGACAGTCCTCGGAGTAATCCCAAATTTTATACACTCCGTATTGGGAAGCGTATTTGGAGGATTCCCGCTCATCTTGTTCCTAATTGCAGGAATCCTGATTGTAATATTGCTGCTACGCAATGGACGGCCCACTTCCCGAGGGAATAGTGAACATGCTCCTGGAGCGGAAATACCGTGAACGCATGGTACAACTTCTGGGCATTCCTTGCCTGCGAGAACTCAATGCCTCCTGGTTTCTATCGTTTAGACCAGTCTGGGTAGACTGCATTTTACCTGTTCTTCGATGCCTGTTCTGCGGAGAAGAATGCACGTTGGATCTTTGTCTAACATTTCCATCAGATGCGCCTCCGGACACGGATGCAATGCTGGACCCCATAAAGGCCCACGCTCTGCGTTGTCCTCCGCGGCTTCCGATTCTGATGAATGCATTCCTGGAGAATCCACAGGTGCCGTTTGCTCCTGCTGGGTTAGGTGACTCTTCCACAGGCACCCAGGTTACAACTGCCGCACAAGCTGCCGCCGTACCGACTGTTGGCAGTACTACATTCCATCTATGTGCGATTGACGTTCTCTGTGAGGCGTTGGATTTGTCGTCTACAGCAGCTGACACCGATAATATTGTGCTTCCCAGCCAGGACGCGTAATCTTGAATTGGCTTATCGTGTCCTGGGAAAGAATTCGGCTTCCTCTCTCGTTTCAAAATAAACGATCTAAATTTGGAACATTTTCTTACATTGACACTTTCGCTTGAGAAAAGCATGGCCTTCTTCTGCTTATGGTAATGCAACTTTATAGAGAGACGATATTGACTTTTTAAAAAGTGGCACTTAGAAATAGATGAATTATAACATTTTTTTAAGCACCTCATTTTTAACGATTTTTTAGAACCATGTTTTTACTTACTTTTAAAAATGTTTTTAAACTGTCCAGATTTTAAGTATGGTCATTTTTATCCAATTCGGAAGAGGAGTGGGTGTTATATCCCGCATAGAGGCCCTAATGTATACCCGTTCGTACATGCCCTAAAATGGACGTATTCATATTTACCCTAATATGGTCATATTCGTACTTGCCCTATTATGGTCATAGGCGCATATGCCCAATTGTGGTCATAATTGTACATGTCCTATTATAGTCATGATTCCTTATATAGGCATGATCTTTCACCTACATTGGTTCCCAGCTAGTACACAACGAGCTCTGAGGGCTGAACGTTATCTATCCTGTGGTTTTGAATACAGCAGGGTTTTTTCCAAATACAGGCCCACACTGTACTCATTAATTATGCATGGCTCTCTAGGAATACACCACTGGCATAATATGTATGTACAAAGTTCACCCCGGACGTCTTCCTCATGTCCAATACAAACCATACTGAGGACCGAGACTCTTTAGGGTATAAATACACCACATCTTGCCCCGGTAAGACAGAGGGAACCGAGACTTCCATGCTGACACACTGACCAGAGACGCTGAGGCTCCTGCATGCAGTCGCTCCAGCTGACAGCGGTCTGACACAGCCCTGATGGGGTGTCCAACTCGAGACCAGGACGGGGTCCCACACTCTCTCTATTCAGGTATGGGGGTTCGACTAAATCCTAGAAGGATTCTTGGCTCTTAGGTTTTAGACCTACACATATGCTAGGTACACTCAGGTACATCTAGTTAGGCATCGTAGGAGTACGCACACTTGCATAATGCTTTTATATTCTTGTATGTATTCATGATTATTGCAATATGGTAGAACTGTTCTATCCCTTTGTTTTTATTGCACTGATAATATATCTCTGCTATTGTCTGCTCGTTACCGCAGCACATATATTTTACACTAGAATAACAACTGTTCAATAAATACTTATTGAAACGCCCGACTGTTTATTCTGTGTAACTCTCTGAGACAAACCGAATAAGTGAGCACGAGTGACTGAGCGAAAGGTAGTACATGGTTTCCACGATTCTGAGGGAATCAGGGTTGTCATGTTCTAAGGTTGCAAGAAACTAATCTCTCCCCGATAAGAGGAGACACTAGTGGCACTGCGAGCTAGCTAATGCAAACTAGGCTAACATATACGGTGGGGGTGCACGGAGTCAGTCTGCCACCAAGCCCGCAGTATATGTTATCCAAACGCGCAGGTCCTGCAGGGGTACTATAGGAACTACACGACAGGTAGGTGGCGTCGGTTGACTCCGCGTCCGTCGTCGGCGTCGTGGTCGCCGTGATGACGTCGCGTAAGTTACTTAGATGCCGCCCTCGCGCACTGACGTCAGTTCTGTACACAACTTTCCGCGGCAGGAACGCAGAGCCATGCAAGACACTGACCACTGGTGCACAAAACTAGGGCCCTGAAAGGATGTCCTTAACCCTAGAAGTCAGTTCGCAGAACGGGGAGGATGGGTGGGGCGGTAAGGAATCTATAACTAACCTATGTTTCTTACAGATATATCGTTACCGAAGGTAAGTAACTTGTTCATCTGAAAGAAACAGTTTGTTATAGATTCCTTACCTTAGAATAGATACCCCAGCAATACCAACCCCGGAGGTGGGTCTGCGAACTAAGTTCACACCACAAAGTCCTGGGGAACAGAACGGCCAAAGAAGCCGTCTCTCTGGACTTGGCTGTCCAGGCAGTAGTGCTTGGTGAACGTGTGCAGTGATGCCCACGTAGCTGCCTGACAGATGTCATTTAGGGGGACTCCTCGTCCCAAAGCAGTAGTAGCTGCCGTCGCCCTGGTGGAATGGGCGCGCAACCCCACTGGAGGCTCCTTCTTTGCTAAAGAATAGCATGCCTGCCTGGAGATGGTTCGTTTGTGCACGGCCCGACCTTTTTTGGTGCCCACGTAGCCAACAAAGAGCTGGTCATCCACCCGGAAATGCTTTGTGCGATCCAAATAAAATGAAAGCGCACGTTTTGGGTCCAGACGGTGGAGCCTCTCTTCCTCTTTTGAAGGATGCGGAGGCGGAAAGAAGGTGGGCAAAGTGATGGTTTGGCCAATATGAAAAGAAGTGACCACCTTTGGAAGAAAGGAAGGTCGAGTTCTGAGTACGACCTTGTCTGGATGAACAGCCAGAAAGGGAGGCTTGGAAGAAAGTGCTTGGTGCTCACTCACCCTGCGAGCAGAGGTGATGGCCACCAGGAAGGCAGTTTTCAAAGTGAGAAGCCTGAAAGGACAGTTATGTAGTGGCTCAAAGAGAACGCACATAAGGTAGGTAAGAACCAAGTTTAAGTACCACTGGGGCATTACGAAGGGAACAGGAGGAAACAGATGAGTAATGCCCTTAAGGAATCTATTTACAACAGGGGACTTGAAAAGAGAAGGCTGATCAGGAAGCCTAAGAAAGGCTGAAATGGCCGAGAGGTAGCCCTTGATAGTGCCCAGAGCAGAGCCCTGCTGGGCCAAAGAAAGGAGGAACAAGAGAACCTCAGAAAGAGGGGCAGAAAGGGGATCCACAGCCTTTGCTGTGCACCATGCCACAAATTTGTTCCATCGGCAGGCGTATACTGTCTTAGTGGAGGGACGCCTGGCTGCCAAGATAACATCACAGACTTCGGGAGGCAGGTCAAACGACGTCAACTGCCGCCGCTCAATCTCCACGCAAGGAGGTGGAGGCTAGACAGGTTCGGGTGGAGGATCGTCCCCTGCTGCTGCGACAGAAGATCCTCCCGAAGAGGCAGTCGGATCGATGGCCATGTTGAGCAGCTCGGGATACCAGACTCTTCGTGCCCAATACGGAGCCACACAAATGACTTGGGCCCGGTCGCGCTTGATCTTCTTCAGCACTCTGGGCAGAAGTGGTATAGGCGGAAAGGCGTATAGAAGACCGCAACTCCACTTGCGATGAAAAGCGACGCCTAGCGAGTGCCGCCTTGGAAATTCTAACGCGCAGAATTGCTGACATTGCGCGTTCTCTCCGGTGGCGAATAGATCTAACCAAGGCTCTCCCCACTATTGAAAGAGACCTTGCACCACCTCCGAGTGAAGACGCCATTCGTGATCCAACATGCACCTGCGGCTGAGTTCGTCCGCCCTGGCGTTCAGTGAACCTGCCAGGTGTTGAACCACCAGGGATATGCCCTGATGTTCCAGCCATGTCCAGAGACAGAGAGCCTCTTGACATAGGGTCCACGACCCCACCCCGCCTTGTTTGTGGCAGTACCACATGCCGGTGGTGTTGTTCGTGAACACCTGCACCACTCTTCCCCGGACAGAGGGAAGGAATGCTTTTAGTGCAAGACGGATCGCCCGACGCTCCAGAAGGTTGATATGGAGCTTGGACTCCGCCGGAGACCAGAGGCCTCTGATCTCCGCCTCTCCCATGTGGCCGCCCCATCCCAGAAGGGATGCGTCTGTCACCACTGTGTTCTGGTCGGGGAAGAGAGAGGGATCTGCCGTTGACCCAATCCTGGTTCGTGAGCCACCACTGCAAAGGTCGTGCAGTGCCCTCCGAGATCTGGATGCAATCGGACAGATTCCCCTGATGCTGCGCCCACTGGAACTTTAGGTCCCACTGCAGAGCCCGCATATGCCACCTGGCATGATCGACCAGCAGGATGCAGGAGGCTCAGCAGCCTCAGGGTCATCCTGACCGAAACCCGGGATAGAGGCTGAAAGATTGGAATCATAGCCCGAATATCCCGGACTCGCTGTTGGGGAGGATAAACCCGAAACTGCATCGTGTCCAGAACCGCTCCAATGAAGAGGAGATTCTGAGAGGGGGTCAGGTGTGACTTCGGCACATTGATGGAGAACCCCATCGAATGCAGGAGGTCGGCCGTAGTCTGGAGGTGGGAGACGACTGCCTGGGGCGAGCCCGCCTTCAACAACCAGTCGTCGAGATAGGGGAAGACTGGAACCCCCTGATCAGCGCAGATGAGCTGCGACCACGGCCATCACTTTCGTGAACACCCGAGGGGCGCTGGTAAGGCCAAAGGGAAGCACGGTAAACTGAAAGTGCTCGTGGCCTACCGTGAACCGCAGGTAACGCTGGTGGGCCGGCAGTACGGGGATGTGGAAATAAGTGTCCTTCAAGTCCAACGCTACTATCCAGTCTCCAGGGTCAAGGGCAGACAAGACCTGAGCCAGGGTCAACATTTTGAACTTCTCCTTCCGGAGGAAGCGGTTGACGTCCCTGAGATCCAAGATAGGACGCAGGCCCTTGTCCTTCTTGGGCACCAGAAAGTAGTGGGAATAACAACCACGATCTACTTCTGGGGCAAGAACGCGCTCGATGGCTCCCTTGGCCAAGAGAGCCGTAACTTCCTGTTGGAGAAGGGTCAGATGATCCCCCGACATGCGATGGTACTGGGGTGGCATGGGTGGAGGGATAGTCTCGAAGGGGAGGGAGTAGCCCCTTCGGACTATTTGCAAAATCCCCCTGGGCCAGTGGGGGAGGTGATGGCGAATCCTGCCGGCCACTGGCGTTTGATGGGCCTGAAAGGTCGGACTAGGAGGGTTTGGAGGCTGCTGCAGAGGGGGCTGTGGTGGACTGGCCAGCCCTCTGGCCCCCAGAACCACGTTGGTGGTTCCCACGTCCCCGGCCGCGCGGAGGTGGAACAGCTTGCGCTGGCCTGTGGCTCTGAAAGGAACGTGTTGGGGCACCCCTTCCGTGGCCACGAAAGGGGCAAAAGGCAGACCGTGCAAGGTGAATGGTGGAGAGGCCCAAGGACTTGGCCGTAGCATGAGAGTCCTTAAAGCGCTCTAGCGCACTGTCTGCCTTGTCACCGAACAGGCGACGGCCATCAAAAGGCATGTCCATCAAGGTGTTCTGGACATCCCCAGAAAAGCCAGACGTTCTCAACCAGGCGTGACGGCGAAGCACCACCGACGTTGAAATGGTCCTACCCAGTGAGTCGGCAGTGTCCAGTCCACAACGGATGGCGAACTTTGCTGTGTCTCTCCCCTCGGCAACAGCACGGGAGAGCACGGCCCGGGCCTCCTCCGGACACTGAGGCAGCACTTGCGCCACCGTATCCCACACGTAGTGGGAATAACGGCCCAAGAGGCATGCGGTGTTCACCGATTGCAGCCCTAAGCTGGAGGAAGAAAACAACTGCTTCCCAAGCTGATCCAGCTTCTTGCATTCCCTGTCCCGTGGTGCGGTAGGGACTACCAAGCTCTCGGGGGACGGGTGTTGGGAGAGGAAAGTGGGGTCGCCCGGAGCCGGCATCGGGCAACCATCCTAACCACAGGAGCCCCTGTGGTGGGCTTGGACCAGGTGCCCAAAAGATGTCTGTAAGGGCCTCATTAAACGGCAGCAGGAGCTCCGAAGAGCTCGCTGTCGGTTGAAGCACCTCTGTCAGGAGGTTAGTCCTGACTGCCACAGTAGGTAGCTCAAGGTTTAGGGCCTCGGCTGCCCTAAGCAACACCACTGCGTAAGATGCTCCCTCCTCCGTAGCCACGGTAGGAGGAGACAACATGCCATGGTCTGGTGAGGTGTCTAGACCACTGGCATCCCCCAGGTCCTCTCTCCAGTCCTGGTCGTACTCCAACTGAGCAGTGAGAGGGTCCTCAGACCCCTCCCAGTCTTCCTCACCCTCCTCTGGTTGCCAAACTGGCTGAAAATGGCCAGGGTGGAATGCAGGCACAAAAGTACCCAATGGCGTCGGGGTCCATCCGGCGTCGTCTGCGGACGTGGTGCCGGTGGAGTCGGCGCCGGTGGAGGTGTAACGAGGTCGACCGGTGCCGAGCCAGATCCAGGCCTGGATCCAAGGAGGCCCTGCAGTGCCGAGGCCGAAGCCGCCTGCGTCGAAGGCCTAGGGCCCCCAGCCGAGTCTGTGGGGCCCGAAGGCATGCCGGCGGAGTCGGACAGCCCAAAGATGGCGTGCATCGCTTCGTAAAATTGACGAAGCTGGGCAGGTGTCGGCCGGAGTCGACCCTAAAGGCTCCGCATGCGGAGCCGCTGGAGAGGCACCACCCGCACCCTTCTTATGCTTCGACTTACCTGACCCCGAGTGCGAAGACTTAGAAAAGGAGTGATGATGACTCCGCGATCGGTCCCTCGACCTCCCACGCGACCGAGACCTTGAGCGACGCAGAGCCGACTGCCGGGCCTTGAGGAACTTTCGGGACCGCTCCCGCAAAGACTTCAGGGCCATGGTTCGACAGTCGGAGCACGACTTGGGGTCATGTTCGCGCTCCAGGCAGAAGAGGCACACACGGTGCGGATCCGTCACCGACATCATTCGGGACCAGGAGCCGCAGGCCTTGAAACCGGGCATCCCTCGTGCACCAGGAGTCGTAAGACTCGAAAACGAAGTCGACAAAAGGCGCAAAAAAAACTCAGTCAAAAAGTGACTGGGGGTACCGCTCTTCCCGGATCTGCGCTTGCTGGCGCGGAAAAAGAAAGAACTGACGTCAGTGCGCGAGGGCGGCTTCTAAGTAACTTCTGCGACATCATCACGGCGACCACGACGCCGGACCTGGAGTCGACCGATGCCACCTACCGACGCGCAGGAGTACTGCTGACGAAAAACTTTCCGGATCCAGTCTGACGCCTGGGGGTAATTCTAAGGTAAGGAATCTATAACTAACTGTTTCTTTCAGATTAACGCATTTTAGTGTGGTGTCCACAGCACCACACTGAAATGTGTTAGACACGCATTATAGCACCCCAGGTCAACCCCACAAGTCGCGCTTAACTGGACTTCCATTTAACCAGCAAGTGTGCTGTCCGTAAGTGCGCTGTGCTGACTCTCAAAACACAGCTTGTCGACAACTCTGTAGCTATAACGAGCTGCGTACCAGGTGGTCGATCGCAGCCTGTGGCATAAACAAATACAATCCGGAGGTCCCGGCAGCGCTCCAACATTGATCCCGGGGGCCGTACATTCACTGTTGTGACCTCTGCCATCTGTGCAAGCAGTGCGTCTGATCGGCTCAAAGGCGGCGATGGCATCTTTGATTTTCCCTTGCCGCACTTGCCGAAATAAGAGCTGTACCTCATTCGGTCCACATGCAACCCCGCAGTATTTTGAAATTTCTGTCTATCTTCTCCCCCAACACTTCAGCAGCCTGGCCCCCGGGCAATACATAGCAGGCACCATGGGGCTTTGGAACTAAGCAACATTTTACCTGCCCTCCTGCCATGTGTGTTGGGGGTCAGGGAGGAACAGATTTGTGTAGGTGAGCGCTACATCACGGTCTTTAAAGGTTCGGACCAGCCTGTGACTGTCCATGACTGGTGGCTGCGACACTCAGCTCAGACCTTGAACTGCACTGAGCCCCATGAATCTGTCAAGAAAGAGGATCAGTGCCTGCCTATCAGCGTGACACCAATACCAGTGCATCAGCATTCAAACAAGCAATTTACAAGGCACTGCTAGTGACCACTACACCGGATCTGCAGCATTTCCCAGCTGGTAAGTGAGGATATGCCCATCGGTCAGAGCTACCAACTTTAGAACTAGAGAACCAGGCTCGAGTCTCTGCGTCGGGGCTCAACATCCTGTGACTCTGGGCAAATCACTATCTCCCCGTGCCTAAAATCAAAAAATGAATGTATACTTGTGAAGTATAACTGGTGCTCATATAAAGCACTCCAATACCTTCGGGCCAAATTCACGCTATATAAAAGTGCAAAAAAAATTGCCCAGTCAAGAAGGGTCAAACACTGCCAGAGAGTTAAGCCTGTTTGGAGGGTTTAATATGGTATACGCATGAAAAATAACACACAGGGGTTTGAATTTATGAAAAGTCTAATTCTGGTAAGGCGCATGTAGCCAAACATGGTCTGGCAATTTTACACCCGAAACAGCAGTGTGGCCTGTCTGTGGTACTGCAAGCAGGTGCACTGGAGTGCACTTAAAAATGTAGAATGTGACAGTTCAGTAGGTAAGTGTCCTAGATTTAAGGTGTTTTGCAGTAGTTGCAACAGCTTTTTAGAGGTTCTCGTTGCTCAAGAGTGGTGGGAAGAAAGGCAACACAAACTATGGCGGGAGGGGGCGGGAACAAAGGCACCACAAACTACGGCGAAAGTGGGGCAGGAAGAAAGCCAACAAACTATGGCGGGAGTGTGCGGTAACAAAGGCAACAAACTACGGTAGGAGGGGAGCGGTAACAAAGGTAACACAAACTACGGCAGGAGTGGGGCTCGAAGAAAGGCAACACAAACTATGGCAGGAGGGTGCGGTAACAAAGGCAACAAACTATGGTAGGAGGGGAGCGGTAACAAAGGTAACAAAAACTACGGCGGTAGGGGGCAGGAGCAAAGTCAACACAAACTACTGCTACTACTGGAAAGGCACCACAAACTACAGAGGGAGGGAGGCATCAACAAAGGCAACACAGATGGACAGCGCTCTGAGATAGCAGCTGAGCTTGGAAGATTAACAGGAAAGTTACAAAACAAGCCAAGGCAAAGAAAAGGTAGTGCGCAGACACTGTATATGGCCACGCAAACAAAACATATGGCCCATGTTGAAAAATTCCATGTAGCAGAGGCAGTATGCAGGGCGGGAACAAAACAGCCACAAGACGGGACAAATGTACTCTATTCATGAACGAAAACTATGGAATTTGTAAAGGCAGACCAAGCAACTAACGAAAAGCGGTGGGCGTGTGGTGGGTGTGTTCAAACCCTACAGAAAGATTACAGCATGTCTTGCAGAGCAGTGCATGCGCGCTGACTCTAGGCTCGACCTAAAAAGCAACTAATTTTGCCAATATAGTCAATGTGCTGAGCTCTACTCCCTCTAAGGGCCATCACAGCTCAGATTTCATTGCACAAGTGTGAAGGATACTCAGAATAGTTTGTGAGACTCTGACAAGAGAGGAGGGAGGGTCACATGTGAATCTATGAAAGAAATCAAGGTTGGATAACTAGAGTGACATATCTTCGCCAACACTAGATCTTTCATAAATTCACATCTTTAAATCAGAATAGCAGGCAATAACAAAAGTAATCAATAAATGGGAAGCAGGCCAACCTAAAGTGAAAGAGGTTGTGCAGCACTTTTTGGCCCACTGAAGAAATCACTGCTGTGTTCAGGCAGTAGTGCTTGGCGACCATGTGCCTGCTGCTCCATGTAGCTGCTCAAGAAGTGTATTGGAGTGATACCCCCATTTAGAGTGCAACCATTGCTGCCATGTTTCTGGTGGAATGCACCACTGCTGCACCTTCTGGGGGATGCTTAGGTTTCTCATGTCAGCACATGATGCAGGTTGAGAGCCAGTGGGAAATGCCCTGTTTGGAGAGGGGTTAGTTTCAGTCGGGGCACACAATCCTTATGAAGAGTTGGTCTAACGTCCCTTTAGTCTTAGCACTAACCAAGTAAAATGTAATGCATCTACCAACAATGTTCCCTCCAACTATTTTTCTCTGTGTGTGGCAGCAGAATATTTGTAAGTGTCCTTTTCTCAGCTGTGTGCGGTACCAGGACCATAGGTAGGAGTGTATTTTGTAGGGATATACCTCATGATCAACAACAACATTAAAAGGGGCTGTAGATGTGGTTCTATAAATTGGCACAATATGGCAAGATTCTAAAGCAGCCAAGAATTGTTTGGCGTTTCTTTTTAGATCTGGTGTTAGCCACAACCTTTTCATTTTAAATAAAGCAGATCTTTCAAGATATACTTACTTACTGGGACTTGCAGTCAGCCCTATTCATTCATTCATTGGGCTGTTATAGTGCCTTTCATCTTTTGCTTCAGCTCACTACAGCATACTGCAAGGTACAATGGGGTCACCACATTAGCTGCTGGCTCCCTTCTCTGTGAGTGACAGCATTTTGCCAAAGTGAAATGTTGCCACCCATCCAGAAAATAGACCTCTTCTTCAGTGCTTTGGACACAAGTCCAAAGCAGCCATCCTTCAATGGTTTTTTAAAACTTTATTCATAAAAACATTTCAAATGCCTCTGTGTGCTTGTGCACGTGTGGGCAGACATTTTTTAAAGGCTTTTCTAATAATGATTTACAAAAAATATTTCAAAACAAACTAGCGTGGTGTCAGGGTGTGTTTGAGTTGGTGCAAAGTGCACCAGCTCTGAGGGAGAGAAAAACAGTGCCATATCTTAGTAGATATAGAGCTGTTTTTCTCGGACCCTTTGATGCAACACTGCACAGCAACTTGAGTTTCCGCACTGCATTGCTCCAAAACTTTGTAAATCTGCTCTTTTGTCTTTACCACAATCTCAGGCCTTGGAATTCAGCGCAGACTGCCAGAGGTCAAATTTGTGTGCTGTGCACGCAGCAAGGATCACCTTAAAGCTGCGAGTCCCTGCCTTTTTAGGTAGAGCCTGCGACAGCACATGGGCTGCATGTGCTCTTGCTTGCGAGACACTATTGTTTACAATAAAGGTCTGAGAGCCCGTCCACTGCTTACCATTTGTTGGTTTTAGCGTCAGTCTTTGCTGCCTCCAAATTGGCCGGCACAGGGCAAGCATCACTTCTGCTTCTCTCTGTGAAGCAGAGACAAGCACAGATTGATTCAACTTAATTACTGTCCATCCGCTGCTTCTGACGTAATTCAGGTACTATTTCTTCGCCACCTTGCCAGTGCTATTCTGACCTGGCTCTGCCGGTGTTCGAGTTTTGAGCAGAGTACCTTCGACATGCTGTAAAGTGATACTATCAGACCTACCAGGCCCATGATACCGGAGCCGAAGACACTGATTAAGAAGCCCCGCTGGCCTTTAAACAAAACATGCTTATAAATCTACTGCTGGGCATTGCAGGCTGTGTTGTTGCACTCCTGACTCTAGTCAGTAAACACAAGGCGGGTATATTTTGAAGCAGATTGCACCAAGTAAGACTGCCTGGCCTCTACAAGTAGCGCTTGGATGCGAACTCGCTGCTCTGACACTACGAGTTGCTAGCTGGAGACGGAACGATTGTATATATCTGTGTGCCAGACATAATGGAGAGCATGATTGCCACTCTGCTTAATCAGAAGGATGTAAAGCAGAGAGGGCCTGCCGGGATTTGTACACCATTTAGACTACTCGAGATCTCTGCAGTGGATGCAGTAGCCCGCTGATCTATCTTATTAATAAAGATATATGCGACATGTTCCTGCGAATGCCTCCTTTCTTTTTGGTAAAAATACAGCGTGTGGGATTTTTTTTTTTTTTTAAATCACCCTGTCAAGATGTACCTCCCACCTTGTGTTGGTGAACGGGCACATTTAGTTCCCCGGGCCGTCCCTGTGTCCTAAAGTCTCCCAAGCGTATGCTCCAGATGGTGGTTGGCAAGCACATCACTAATCGCATTCAGCCCAGGTGAGCGACGCCAGGTTTGTCTTGATTTGATAGAGTCTAACACACAGCGCAAAGTAACTCGTTTCTGAGCGCTATACAGAGCTGCAGGAAAGTGCTGGGCTCTGGACTGGAGAGACATCAAACGGGGCAGAAAGTTCCTAAAAGCCAACAGATTGAAAAGCAGACAACTGCAAAGCAGGTTCAGCTTTTACATCCCTGCAGTTTCGACAGACAGTCTTCTTTCACTTATTCTCGCATTTTCCAGAGATGGAATTCAGCAGGTCTCATGTACTGCATCTCTGATAAAGTCCTTTCAAACACTTCATGATCAGGAAGAGAATATCTGCGGCACATCGCTTACATTTGAAGTCCAAAATTATTGTATATTATCTTTCCGAACAGGTGTGATACAAAATGTGTATTTTCCATGCCTGACGAAAGAAAATTGGGCCAAACGTCCAAATCCTTAAAAAAAGTCTTCCTCGCCTAGCAGGCTTTATTTTAATAATACTTAATTTCTCTTTTACATAGCGATCCGTATCACAATTTTGATACTTTTATGAGCTGTAAATAGTAAGTGGTTCTGTTACCGAGTTTACCAAGTTAGTCTATTGACCTCAAAGGTGTTGAAACATGAGTTGGCTTTTCAGGATTGGAACTCCAGATTTACAGCTCACCCCAGATTTTAACAAGCATTGGCAAAGCCAATAGGTCTCGCCTTTGAGTACTATTTGCTTTGGCAATGTTTTGTAGCCATGCTGTACAGCGGCACTGATGCTCTGGAGTGTGGCTAACACACATTTTTAAAAGTGCTATGACGCAGCCAGAGCTAATGCGCTTTTTTTTCTTTTAAACAAAGTGCATTAGTGCTGGATGTATCATAGTCCTTTTAGTTTTTAACTATTATTTTTAGCCATGCTGCACAGCAGCCACGCTGCTATACAGCATTGCTACAAATCATTGCCGAAGTCGGCAATGCCCATGCTGTACAGCATGAACAAAGGCAGACCCAATAGTTTCAAAAGAGAGACCTGTTGGCTTTGCCAATGCATGTTTTTTTTTTTTTTTTAGTACTGCCTCAGTCCCTACTGTCATCAACACAAAGCAAATTCAGACACATAATGCTTACAAAAGTGCACACACACGTAAAGCAGAAGGAGTCGGACCCACGCACCAGAGAACAGTGTATCCGCAAAGACACCCAAGGCAAACGAGCTGATAGAAACGTATTTTCTTTTATTTATGACATTCATAAAGGGCCACCTAGATCAAGGACAGTGGGTGCTGTAAAGTCAGTTCTCACCTATTAGAAATAGACTATCACCAGAGTGAGGCACTAAATAAACCTACATGTATTAAGTTCACCACTGCTGCAAAGGTGATTGGTTTCTGATCACAGCAGTTGGTTCAAAACCTTATCACAAAGCTCGGAGTATGTATCCATGTGCATCACCAGCAAGGACAAGTGCCGATAGTGGCAGAGGTGGTACCAGCCTTATAAAACCTATGTTGGGCATAATATTATTATAAAACAATCTAAGCTCTGGACTGTAACAAAATATACCGAATTGTTCCCCCCACATCGCTTTATGTAGCTAGTATGCAACCATCACCTTTCCGTCGAACCACCTTTTTGTCTTTAGTATATTTTAATAAGGCATATAACATTTTTACTCAAAAACATAAAAAATATGCAGAAGAGGACACTATTTGAAAGACCCAAACTGTTTATCATGAAACAATTGAGACATGAAAATTGATTTTTTTAAAATTATTATTAAGAAACCACTTTTGAGGTTCATTCCAAAGCAGCAGGAACGCTTAGTACTAATTTCAAAAACTAAAACATGTAAAGTGGATTTTACCTTGCAAGGCTCTTGAAACTAATTATGCTGCCTTTTGTTCCTGCACTTTGTTTCACTCTCTATCATCACAGTTGAAATAAAAGGAAAACGGAGGTTTATCAGCTTGAACAAAAACTTTTATAATCTAAATGAAGATTGTGCGCGCGCCAAATGTCCTATGCGGCATCAAGAAGATAGATGAGCGGCCATGCAAGCGCGCAGCCTAGAGAGAACAGTGTTTTCCAACATATAGCAAGTGTAGTGCTCTCTCAGCTGGCTAAGGGCTTTGGGGTGGGGGTGGGGCAGAGTAACAAACGTTTGTTCAAACTTGAAGCCAGAGGTTACCATGGGCCTGAACCTTGGGTTGGTGTGGAAGGTTGATTTATTTTTCATGCAGTGACTACATTACAATCACGGCAGCCATTATTTTCTGCTGCATAACGTGCACCACGCCACACTTCCGGTACGGAAAGCTTCATCTCTCGAGAAGCCACAGTAAGGGGATAGAAAGTGGATGAAAAGTATGTGGACTCGGGGCCTATACTGGAGGGCTCGGAACAGAATGACTGATTAGAGTCAGGCATGAGGTGAGATACCAAGAGCATGGCCTTCAAATATACACTGTGCAGGGTGCAAAGCATGTACAGTGCCGTGCTCGCCTTCTCCATGGACACACAGCTGATAAACTCCGAGTTTTCCTCCAAAAACCCTTAATATGGGAGAGTACACAGCTTTGGTTTCCAAATACAAGCGGTGGCTGTCAGCAACTTGGGCCTGGCTGCTGATGCAGGAACAGTGCAGGGATCCCCCAATTTACTGTACAGTTCCCGCCCAGTCCAGATCAACCAAGAGCAACGGGTGCCACCAGCAAGACACAACAGGTGGGGTGCAGCACGGACTCCGGGGAGTGTAGTCCACTCCTTGAGTGCAGCCTTCCTTTAAAACATGCACCTGTGAGTCCAGCCCACCTACCTCTCCCGAGTGAGCCTGCTGGCAACCACTCCTTGCCATACAACCTCATTGTACATCTGACCTTATTCCCCGCCGGTCTGTCCTTTGTTACAAAAAAATGAAAGGAATGAAACAATCCTCTGGAGTGAAAGCGGTTTGTGCGATGTCCCCACCACAATCCAAGTTACGTTTTGCATGACACTTTATTTGCTTCTTTTCTTTCACTCCAGTTTGCCTGTAAATAAACGCTTGCCCTTTTAATTAACATCTTTTTGGTTAGTGCTTCCCGAAGTAAAGAGCAGCCCAGTGCAGTCATTCAGCTGGGGTCAGGAGAGCCGCTTGCGACCCCCGGTCCCTCCTTTGAGCACCTCAGCGTTAACCGTCTTTTCTTCTGTTGCGTTTTTGATTTGCTTAAGCTGAACATGCAGGCAGGGCGTGTGCCATGAATCGTCTTACATTAAATAAAACGACTACTTTCTAGTTAAGTCATGACCATCCGTCTGAACTCTTCTCAAAGGAAGGGACAGATGTGCGCTTCTCTAAGCGCTCACTTCCTGCCTGGCAAACCCCTGAACATGCTTTACTAGACGACCCCTCATTAAACCGGCTACCACTGGTCCAACAGGGCCAGCGGAAGTTCTGGTCACCAGAATAATGCAACAGCAGCATAGGAACATCGCAAGTTTAAAAGGACTAGATTCAAGCTTACTTTCGCCTTTCCGTTAGATGGAAACTTTTAGCTTACGGTAGCGACCTGTGCACCATGGGTCACAAGGTCTGGTTGGTAAATAACAAAAATAAACACAGCTTATGTATTTTCCCTTCGGAGAAGGGCACGCAGGCGGCCCTGGAGAAGTACATACGCATCTGTTTGTTTGGACCCCTCCCCAGCTACTCCAGCAAGAATGAAGAGATTTCTGCTCAGCTGCATTCTCCACATTCCTCGGATGCATAACGGATCAGTATGCTGCTCGAAAACGAGCCTGCTTGGTTCACTTCCTGGTTCAGTGTGTGCAGTAAAGGCAATGGACACGCTCTCGATAAAACTTCAAACCCACCGAAGTGATGACCTACAAACTCACGCACGCACACGTGTGACGCAAGTGCTGGCGAGAGCCGTGTTGATCAATCACAGGGAGCGCGTGCACTCGAATGTATGTCACAGTGACAGCCTGCTTAACTTCAGTCATCTGCTTTACCCCTTTATGTTTAAAAATAATTTAGTTGTATTGTAATTTCATTTATGTAGCGCTTACTACCCTTGACGAGTCAGTTAAGAGCTTTATGGTGGTTAGCACGCTACTCAGTAGATCAAAGTTAATGGTTATTCCAGTGGTTATTAATTGTGGTCACTAAAATACGAATTCAACTTTCAGAAATCCCTTAACCCAAAAGTGCAACCTACATGTTTAATGTGTTTTATTAAAGTAAAATGGAATACCAACAAACGTCTACATAAAAGAACGCATTCAGTTTAGATCTCCTCGGGGGCGGCTGACAGACCAGCCGAGGTTCAAACAGGCTAACATCATGAACAGATAAGATGGAGATTTAGGGGGATCAAAGCTAAAACTTCGCAAAGACAGTCGTTCTCACATTTGGGACCCATTGGCTTTGCCAATTATTTTTAGCGATGCTGTACAGCCTCCCCGATTATTTTAAGCATGGCTAAAGAAGCATATTAAAAAATAACCACATGACGCAGCCGACCAAGTCATTTTGTAGGTGGGTGCACCATGCATGGATGCACCAACAAAATGATGCGGGTGCTTTTTTTTTCTTTTTATTTACTGATCCAAGCTGGATCTGTAAAACAAAGAGAAAAAAAGATGCACACACAGTTGGGGGAAGAAACAATGGTGGGTGGTGGAAGCACACAGGTGGATGGGCGGGCAGAAGCGACACGAAATGCAGGAAGGCACACGGATGGCGTGGGTAGAAAGTGGAGAAAAGCAAAACTGACTAGACTAGAGACAGCAATGTGGAGCTCGGGGGAGGACAGGCACAAGGGCGAGAAAGCATCATGGGGCAGAAGCATAAGAGGGCGAGCGCATTGCTGAGGGGGAGATGAGGGTGGAAGACTAACTAAGAGAGCAGGAGGTTGGGATGTGAAGGAGGAAAATGTTCATGGCCCAAACTGTAATGGATTCATATATATGGGCTAAACTTTCTCTTGGCTCTATTCTGTGAGCTGCCTGCCACTGCCTGCTCCACTTTGCTCTCTTGCCTGTTGCATCTCCTACCCACTTCTGCTGTTTACTCCCCTCCCCACTCGCCCACCCCCTCCTTCACCACTGCTGTGTTGCATGGGCCTCTGTGTTGCTTCAATTAAAAAAAAAAAAAAAGAAAAGTCCTGGCTTCATTTTTTGGCACACACATGAAAGTGTGCTCCCGCCTACAAAATGGCATGAGCAATAGCACCCTTTTGTGTTTTTTTTTTTACGTTTTGGAGTTTATTTCTTTTAACCATGTTGCACAACATTTCGGATGCTGCACAGAATGGTTAAAAACCATTAGCAAAGCCAATAGGTCCCAAAGGTGAGAAATCTAGTCTTTGCTAATGCTTGATCTTATACTTTTCAGCCCATTCATGTACCCTACATAGGGTGACCACCTCACTCCATCATGGACACGGTCTCCAGTCCTGAACTTTTCACCGGCAAGTCACTGATTTTAGGTGTTAGTCTAATCAGTTCAATGGAAACAATACAAGACCGGCAAGTCACTGATTTTAGGTGTTAGTCTAATCAGTTCAATGGAAACAAAACAAGACAATACAGAATGCATTAGGCTAGCATACAAAAGTCCATGTCTGCAAAGACCTGAAGGATGGTTGTCACTCTGGTTAAAACGATATTGTCCGCAATCCACTTTGTGGCAGGAAGTCTCTTTCCATTTTTAACCCACTAATAGACCCTCCCACTCTTATACCATCATTCACCTTATAGTCCACAGCTAACAAAGTGCTCCCACGTCTTCGTTGGTCGCAGCATACCCCGTGACGGGGCGGGAAGAACCCGATGATGAAGCATGCCATCATGGGACATCTTGGTGGGTGAGGGTTATTTTAAGAAAAAAGAAATAATGAAAAGGAGCATATAATCAAATATAGTACATTTATAGATTATAAACAATATCAAATTCATGCGATTTGAAACAAAATTAAAGTGCGGGGAGTCTTGAAATTTCTTTTCTTCATATAATCTTTATTTTCATTTCCAATCAGAAGCATAAAGCCCAGCCAACGCATTTCATTCAATAGATGGACTTCATCAGGGATGTGAATCAGATCACGAAAATCAGCAAAGCAATCTACGAATGTGAAATCTTGAAAGCCAAGAATCTTGTGACGTCTTGTTTGTAATATATATCCAAGTTGGGAACAGCTCATGTAAATCACCAAACAAGTTTAGTGATCTATATAAATATGCATCGATATTCCAATCACACCAATGTCTTCTGGATTTTCTAAGGATTATTGCCTTCTATCCATGCCGGTATCATATGAAGTCGTGCCCAAAGTACAGTCCGTCTGACCGTGGAAGGCAATAATTCTTAGAAAATCCAGAAGACATTGGTGCGATTGGAATATCGATGCATATTTATATAGATCACTAAACTTGTTTGGTGATTTACATGAGCTGTTCCCAACTTGGATATATATTACTAACAAGACGTCACGAGATTCTTGGCTTTCAAGATTTCACATTCGTAGATTGCTTTGCTGATTTTCGTGATCTGATTCACTTCCCTGATGAAGTCCATCTATTGGACGAAACGCTTTGGTTGGGCTTTATGCTTCTGATTGGAAATTAAAATAAAAATTATATGAAGAAAAGAAATTTCAAGACTCCCCGCACTTTAATTTTGTTTCAAATCGCATGAATTTGATATTGTTTATAATCTATAAATGTACTATATTTGATTATATGCTCCTTTTCATTATTTCTTTATTCTAAGAGAAGTTTTCTTCTCGTATAGTGTGACTTCTATAGCAGTGGGGTTACGAAAAGTGGAGAATTACGATTTAAACACTCATAGGAACTAATATACTGGTGCAGCCATTTAAGCCCACACTGCGGTTTCTCTAAAAAATATTTTAAGAAAACTTACTGTTTTCTTTGAACTAAAAAGGTGACTGGGAAGATAACCAAACTCTAACACAGTGGGACTCCTCTTGGTTGTTCGAACCTCACTTCACCTCTTCAATCATTCACAGGAAGCAGGTGTAGTCTTTCTTCCCATAGTTCTAAATGGGAATACAATATTCTAAATGATTAATCCACCAGCATTCCCTTTGGAGTGAGAATTTCTCCATATCACACCGCATAATGTGTTTCATCAGTATCACAAATATCTGACATCTTAGCTGTGCAATGTTATTCTCCTGTTCCTTTACATGCTTAGCCAAAATTAAAAGCATGTGTCCCATCAACTATAGTCATACTTAGTGAGGAACCATTATTCATGAGAGGTGAAACCTGGAGTGGATCATGAACTCCCACCCCTGTCTCCACAATGACAATACATTTGTATTTTCACATATCAGTAAAGTTGTACTCTGATATTAACACGGGAATTGACATTTGCACTGTAGTGATAAATGAGTGAAGCCGCATTTATCAATATATTGGTTTCAAATAACGTTATTGAAGGACATCTATTTTCATCATTATGGCATAAATATATTTATATGAATACTACTGTATGTCCCTATGTGACTTAGTAGTGATTTTTCTTTATTTTAATTTTTTTTACTGAAGGGCGGTATTTGTCTAACTGTAAAATCATAGTTACATCTCAATGCAAGTATTTTTAGCGCTGCTGTCGGGGTCAGGTAGAGTATACATGGCAGTCAAGCACCCAGAGGAGTGATAGCTTGACTAGGCAAACATTGCTGATGTCGTCAAATTGCGACATACCCAAGAGATGTAACTGAACATGTGCTGAAATTTAAACAAGACATAAAAATTCAGTTCGCTTATACAAGTTTACCTGCAACTTGCATTAATAAAGTGGACAAACTTAAAATAACTAACAAATAAACAAGATAACATTTTCCATATTTTGTGAACCAAACTAAGTTAAAGTAAAAGAAAAAAAAATTAAAGAGGGAAATGCACAAACAAGGACGAACAGATGCTTAGGGAGGTTTTGCAGCTGGGCGTTTAATTTCTTCCCATAGAGTAGCTTTATTATTGGTCAAGTCGGAAACCGTTGAATGTCAACGTTGTCCTCACTACGTCAGTAGCATAACCATGGCCACCATGTACGGACTGAGATTTTTTCAGCCTTTTTGCAGCCTCATAGGACGGTTCTGACCCCCCATCAGTAAGATAAGGCTATATTCAGAAAATCTATATGGCTGTATTTTGGAAAAGATTGGCTAACAGATAATAGTAATATTTGTATCTCTAGCTTACCTCAAAGTGGTGCATTTGTGTGGAGCAGAAGTAGTGCATGTCTTAGAACTTGGCAGAATGTTTTGGTTTAAACATCACTGCATGACTAAATAAAGTGAATTCCGTTTCAATAATTAATGTAGAACCCTATGCAGTTGTAAGTGTATCTGTATGACCGCTAGACCAAAACACGTCTACTTTGATTATATCAAGGGTTGGCACGAGCTCAGAATGAAGAATGAGACTGATGAATTAGACGAATATGCCTCTTGTATTGTAATTGCATTTATATAGTGCTTTCTACCCCTGACAAGGCGTCAAAGCGCTTTTTCGGCGAGTAGCACGCTACTCCGGAACCCATAAAGGATTAATTAGTATAGTGATAAACGAAAGTAATTTGAGTGGTGGATATGTTAGTCAGTTGTTTGTATTGAGAAGGCTAGTGGAGAAATAGAAGCGGGACTGAGGGGAAAGCCCGATTGTCAAAAAGTGGCATCATCAGGGAGGGGTAAGATGTCAGTTGTTTGTGCAGTGACACTCTGTGCCAGACCACGAACCTAGTGCACATAACAGGGGAGGAATAAAAGTCCCAGCCTCCATGTAGCCATAGGACCTTCCAAATAAGGGTGCTGGTTACTGCCTGATCCATAAAGCACCAATGCTTCTCTGTTTCGGAGGCAGCTCCATTAGATTATAGGATGATACACTGAACTCAGAAATGAAGAGGGAGGATTTTAAACGTTTAGAATAATAAAGCAGGATGACCTCCAACACAAATAAAAATTCTTGCTAACATATAATTATCTTCATTTCCCTGTAAGGTTGCCAAAAACGTTAAAGTGAACATTAATTACATTCAAGTTAGTTGGGCTTAATTTAAAAATTACTTAAATGGTGGAACCTTAGGTTTCAGCAATATCAGAACTAGGATCAGTGGAGTGAGAGGTCAGTGTGCTATCCATTACACCATCGAACCACGCGCTGACTGGCTACAACATGAATCAATGACATGTATGCACCAGCACATGATGGTACATAAAGATAAATGAAGGACTCAAATGCCAGATACCCACTGCTCTTCCCACACAGTCTGGCATGCTGGAGAACAACCCTTTCCATGTCTGCTGGTTTTCATCAGAAGATTGATTGCAGACATACACTTTCTGAATAAGCATACACACTGCAAATTTAGTACATAATCTTAATTGGGATTCTTGCTTTTGAAAACCTTTTATTATCAGGATCCTCCCTAAAGAACAAGTTACTTACCTTCGGTAACGATATATCTGTAAGAAACATAGGTTAGTTATAGATTCCTTACCTTAGAATTACCCCCAGGCGTCAGACTGGATCCGGAAAGTTTTTAGTCAGCAGTACCTCTGGTGTCGAAAGGTGGCGTCGGTCGGCTCCGCGTCCGTCGTTGGTGTCGTGGTCGCCGGGATGACGTCGCGGTAGCTACGTAGACGCCGCCCTCGCGCGCTGTCAGTTCTGTACATGACTTTCCGCGCCAGAAACGCAGAGCCATGCAAGACACTGACCACTGGTGCACAAAACTAGGGCCTTGAAAGGATATCCTTAACCCTAGAAGTCAGTTCGCAGAACGGGGAGGATGGGTGGGGCGGTAAGGAATTTATAACTAACCTATGTTTCTTACAGATGTATTGTTATCGAAGGTAAGTAACTTGTTCATCTGAAAGAAACAGTTAGTTATAGATTCCTTACCTTAGAATAGATACCCCAGCAATACAAACCCCGGAGGTGGGTCTGCGAACCAAGTTCACACCAAAAAGTCCTGGAGAACTGAACGGCCAAAGAAGCCGACTCTCCGGACTTGGCTGTCCAGGCAATAGTGCTTAGTAAACGTGTGCAAGGATGCGCATGTCGCTGCCTGGCAAATGTCCTTTAGAGGGACTCCTCGTCCCAAAGCAGTAGTGGCTGCCGTCGCCCTGGTGGAATGGGCACGTAGCCCCACAGGAGGCTCCTTTTTAGCTAGAGAATAGCAGGCTTTAATACACAAAAGACCCATCTAGAAATGGTCCGCTTGTGCACGGCCCGACCTTTCTTGGGGCCCACGTAGCCAACAAAGAGCTGGTCATCCACCCGGAACTGTCTGGTGCGATCCAGATAGAAGGAGAGAGCACGTTTTGGGTCCAGACTGTGGAGCCTCTCTTCCTCTTTCGAAGGATACGGAGGCGGAAAGAAGGTGGGCAAAGTGATGGTTTTCCCAATATGAAAGGAGGTGACCACCTTAGGAAGGAAGGATGGATGAGTTCGTAGGACAACCTTGTCCGGATGTACAGCCAGAAAAGGAGGTTTGGATGAAAGAGCCTGGAGCTCACTCACTCTTCTGGCAGATGTGATGGCTACCAGGAATGCAGTCTTAAGAGTTAAGAGTCTGAGAGGACAGTAGTGAAGCGGCTCAAAGGGAGCACACATTAAATAGGTCAAGACCAGATTCAAGTCCCACTGAGGCATTACGAAGGGGATAGGAGGAAAGAGATGAGTAATGCCTTTTGAGAAACGATTTACAACCGGGGACTTCAAGAGAGAAGGCTGATCAGGAAGCCTTAGAAAAGCAGAGATGGCCGAGAGATAGCCCTTGATAGAGCCCAGAGCAGAGCCCTGCTGGGCCAAAGAAAGGAGGAACAAGAGAACCTCAGAGAGGGGGGCAGAAAGGGGATCCACAGCCTTTGCTGCGCACCATGCCACAAATTTGTTCCATCAGCAGGCATTTACCGTCTTAGTGGAGGGACGCCTGGCTGCCAAGATTACATCACAGACTTCAGGAGGCAAGTCAAATGACGTCAACTGCCGCCGCTCGATCTCCACGCAAGGAGGTGGAGGCTGGACAGGTTCAGGTGGAGGACTGTCCCCTGCTGCTGCAACAGAAGATCCTCCCGAAGAGGCAGTCGGATCAGAGGATCGATGGCCATGTTGAGTAGCTCGGGATACCAGACTTTGTGCCCAATCCGGCGCCACAAGAATGACTTGGGCCTGGTCACGCTTGATCTTCTTCAGCACTCTGGACAGAAGTGGTATAGGCGGAAAGGCGTACAACAGACCACAACTCCACTTGCGACGAAAAGCGTCGCCTAGCGAGTGCCGCCTTGGAAATTCCAATGCGCAGAATTGCTGACATTGCGCATTCTCTTCGGTGGCGAATAGATCTAACCAAGGCTCTCCCACTGTCGAAAGAGACCTTGCACCACCTCCGAGTGAAGACGCCATTCGTGATCCATCATGCACCAGCGGCTGAGTTAGTCTGCCCTGGCGTTCAGAGAACCTGCCAGGTGTTGAACCACCAGGGATATGTCCTGATGTTCCAGCCATGTCCAGAGGTGGAGGACCTCTTGACATAGGGTCCACGACCCCACCCCGCCTTGTTTGTTGCAGTGCCACATGGCGGTGGTGTTGTCCGTGAACACCTGCACTACTCTTCCCCGGACAGAGGGAAGGAATGCTTTCAGTGCAAGACGGATCACCCGCAGCTCCAGAAGGTTGATGTGGAGCCTGGACTCCGCCAGAGACCAGAGGCCTCTGATCTCCGCCTCTCCCATGTGACCGCCCCATCCCAGAAGTGATGCATCGGTCACCACCGTGAACTCTGGTTGAGGAAGGGAGAGGGATCTGCCGTTGACCCAATGCTGGTTCGTGAACCACCACTGCAATTGGTGTGCAGTGCCCTCGGAGATCTGGATGCAATCGGACAGATTCTCCTGATGTTGCGCCCACTGGAACTTCAGGTCCCACTGCAGAGCCCGCATATGCCACCTGGCATGATCCACCAGCAGTATGCAGGAGGCCATCAGGCACAGCAGTTGGAGGGTCATCCTGACCGAAACCCGGCATAAGGGCTGAAAGATCGGAATCATAGCCCGAATATCCCGGACTCGCTGCTCGGGAGGATAGACCGAAACCGCGTCTTGTCCAGAACCGCTCCGATAAAGAGGAGCTTCTGAGAGGGAATCAGGTGTGACTTCGGCACGTTGATGGAGAACCCCAGCGAATGCAGGAGGTCGGCCGTAGTCTGGAGGTGGGAGACGACTGTCTGGGGCGAGCCCGCCTTCAACAACCAGTCGTCGAGATAGGGGAAGACTGGGACCACTGATCTGCGCAGATGAGCTGCAACCACCGCCATCACTTTCGTGAACACCCGAGGGGCGCTTGTAAGGCCGAAGGGGAGCACGGCAAACTGAAAATGCTCGTGGCCTAGCATTAACCGCAAGTAGCGCCGGTGGGCCGGCAGGACGGGGCTGTGAAAATAGGCGTCCTACAAGTCCAACGCTACTATCCAGTCTCCAGGTTCGAGAGCAGACAAGACCTGAGCTAACATCAATATTTTGAACTTCTCCTTCCGGAGGAAGCGGTTGACGTTTCCGAGGTCCAAGAGAGAACGCAGGCCCTTGTCCTTGGGTACCAGAAAGTAGTGGGAAGAGCTACCACGACCTACTTCTGGGGCAGGAAAGCGCTCAATGGCTCCCTTGGCCAAGAGAGCCGAAACTTCCTGTTGAAGAAGGCCCAGGTGATTCTCCGACATGCGATGGTACGGGTAGCATGGCCGGGGGGTAGCCTCGAAGGGGAGGGAGTAGCCCCTTCGGACTATCTGCGAAACCCACCTGTCCAACGTGATGGTGCGCCAGTGGGGGAGGTGATGGCGAATCCTGCCGCCCACTGGCGATTTATGGGCCTGAAAGGTTGGACTAGGAAGGTTTGGAGGGTGCAGCAGAGGGAGGGTTGGTGGACTGGCCCGCTCGCTGGCCCCCTGAACCATGGCGGTGGTTCCCACGGCCCCAGCCACGCGAAGGTTGTGCAGCTTGCGCCGGCCTGTGGCCCTGGGCGGGACGTAGTGGGGCACCCCTTCCATAGCCACGAAAGGGGCAAAAAGCAGACTGCGCAGGGCGAGTGGAGAGGCCCAAGGACTTGGCCGTAGCCAGTGAGTCCTTGAAACGCTCTAGAGCGTTGTCTGCTTTGTCGCCAAAAAGGCAACGACCATCAAAGGGCATGTCCATGAGAGCGCTCTGGACATCCCCAGAAAAGCCAGTCGATCTCATCCATGCGTAGCGACGAAGGGCTACCGATGTGGAAATCGTTCTGCCTAAAGAGTCGGCGGTATCCAGCCCACAGCAGATGGTAAACTTTGCTGCATCTCTCCCAGCGGCAACAGCCTGGGAGAGTACGGTCCGGGCCTCCTCCGGACACTGAGGCAGCACTTGTGCAACCGTGTCCCACAAGGAGTAGGAATAACGGCCCACTAGACATGCGGTGTTTACCGACCGCAGTACCAAGCTGGCGGAAGAGAAAATCTTCTTCCCAAGATGATCCAGCTTCTTGGATTCCCTATCTGGTGGTGCATTAGGGAATGCGCTCTTGGAAGTAGAAGCTTGGACCACCAAGCTCTACGGGGTGGGGTGCTGGGCCGGGCGGTGGCGTTGGGCAACCATCCTATCCACGGGAGCCCCCGTGTTGGGCCTGGACCAAGTGCCCAAAAGGATGTCGGTCAGGGCTTCATTGCACGGTAGCAGGGGCTCCGAAGAGCTCGCTGCCGGTTGAAGCACCTCTGTCAGGAGGTTAGTCCTGACTGCCACCGTAGGAAGCTCGAGGTGGAGAGCCTCGGCCACCCTACGCAACACCACTGCCTATGACGCTCCCTCCTCCGTAGCCACGGTAGGAGGAGACAACATGCCAAGGTCTGGGGAAGTATCCAGACCACTGGCATCCCCCTGGTCCTCTCTCCAGTCCGGATCGTACTCCAACTGGTGAGACAAAGGGTCTCCAGACCCCTCCCAGTCTTCCTCACCCTCCTCTGGCTGCCAGGTTGGCTGAAAATGGGCAGGGTGGAACACAGGGGCAAAAGTACCCATCGGCGCCGGATCCGGCGTCGGCCGACGCCGGTCCGGCTCCGTGTCCACGTCGGGTTGGAAGCCGGGGGTCGGCGCCAGCTGGGGGGCCAGCCGGCATCGGCAGCGGACGCGGTGCCGGTAGACGCGGCGCCAGTGGAGGTGTCACAAGGTCGACCGGCGCCAATCCGGATCCAGGCCTGGATCCATGGGGCCCTGCGGCGTCGGGGCCAGAGCCGCCGGCAGAGAATGCCTAGGGCACCCAACAGAGTCCGCGGGGCCCGAAGGCGTGCCAGCACAGTCGGGCTGCCCAAAGATGGCTTGCATGGCTTCGTAAAACTGACGAAGCTGGGCAGGGGTCGCTCCGGGTCCCGGAAAGGGAGGGAAACTCGGAGCCGGCCCTTCAGGCTCCGTACGCGGAGCCACGGGAGTGGCACCGCCTGCATCCATCGTCGCGTCAGCCGACCGACGGGGAGAAGTCGAAGAGCGACGATGCTTCTTCGACTTCTTCTTGTGCTTCGACTTACCTGACTCGAGTGCGAAGACTTGGACGACGAGTGGTGATGGCTCCGCGACCGGTCCCTCGACCTCCCTCGCGACCTCGAACGGCACGGAGACGACTGCCAGTGCTCCAGAAGCTTTCAGGACTGCTCCCGCAAAGACTTCGGAGCCATGGTCCGGCAGTCGGAGCACGACTTGGGGTCGTGGTCGCGCTCCAGGCAAAAGAGGTACACGCGGTGCAGATCCGTCACCGACATCATACGGTAACAGGAACCGCAGGCCTTGAAGCTGGGCATCCCTACGTGCACCAGGAGTCGGATAGGACTCAAAAGACCTAGAGAAAAGTCGCTCAAAAAGTTCAGTCAAAAAAATGACTGGAGGTACCGCACTCTCCGGATCTGCGCTGGCTGGCGCGGAAAAAGAAAGAACTGACGTCAGCGTGCGAGGGCGGCATCTAAGTAGCTACCGCAACGTCATCCCGGCGACCACGACGCCAACGACGGACGCGGAGCCAACCAACGCCACCTTTCGACGCTCAGAGGTACTGCTGACGAAAAACTTTCCGGATCCAGTCTGATGCCTGGGGGTCATTCTAAGGTAAGGAATCTATACGAACTGCTTCTTTCAGATTAAAATATATTGCACCACTTTTTTTAAAATAACGGAACGGATTTAAATTACAAAACAATAAAAACAGTCCCTCTCTTACAAAGACTGTGGTGAAAAACAAAAGCCCTTTCATGTTTTTAAGTCTTGCCTACTAGGCAGCTCATGTGATGTCTATAGCTTACAATGGGCTTAAAGCCCACCCATGGTTTACCAGTAGTTGGCTTTATTGTCATTCATTTGCCTCTTTATATTTGTCAGCTTTTGTGGGCTTTCCTTACACTTCCAGTGTTTGTCCCACCCTGGAGCATGAACACATTACTTGTGTCCTTCCACTGCTCACTTTCCAAGCACTATTTTTTCATTTTGTTTAAGCACTTCAGGAGAGTGCATGTGTTTTCCAGCTACCTCTAATGTGTACAGTCCCCCTGCCGTGCATAGTGTTCTCTCTGGCCCAAGTGGTTCTGCCCACCAGCTTCATTGTGTTCTCTTGCCCTTGTGCATTTTTCCCTCCCACTCTCTCTGTGTTGCTTTTGCCCCTCAAGTCCTCCATCCATGTTGCTTCCATCACCACTTCTCATCTAAAACCTCTGTGCTGGTTCTGCCCCACCCCCGTATTTAAAAAAAAAAAAAAAAAAAGCTTGCAGACTCTTATCAGCAACTAAAAGAAAAAAAAAAAAACACAGCCATGTTATCATGTAAGCCCGTGCATTCTTGTTACTCGTGAATACAAAATGACGTGGCAAGCCAAGTAAAACAACATATATTTTTTTTACTCTTACTCTTTAGCCATGCTGCAGAGCATTGGGGATGATGTGCAACTTGTCTAAAATCATTGGCGAAGCCAATAGGTCTCAAAGACTAGACCTATCAACTTTGCCAGTGCTTGTTTTCAGGTGCCCAATGAAGCAACAACGTACTTCAACTCAATTGAAGAGAGACCAGTGTCTCAGATCCACGTCCGCTCATCATGTTATTTATCAGTTTTGATCCTACCCGGTCGTGTCAGTGTGCATAACTGTGGTTATTCCCCATTCCTGCAGGTAATTGAGATATGAGGCTTTGGTGAAATATTTAGAGCATATCTTAGCTGGCGCAATGCTGAATCGCAGAGATGAGTCACTCAACGGATCAAAGACAGTTATGGATTACTAAACACCAGCTTGTTAAAGGAGAACAGAGGTAAAACCTTTTGTGTGCCTTTATGGTGACACTGAACTCGTAGTGGAATTTACCTCTCAAAAAAGCAAGAAAAAGGACCAAGACTTATGCTTAAGTACTTTTATGAAAAGACGTTTATTTCCTCAGGATTGTTTTTGTTGAGCAAGGTAAGGAACCAGACTAGATTAATTTTTGACGGAGTACAATTTATATATAGGAGAGAAATAATTAATTAACTATTCAGGTATAGATTTTCTAATGTTGCCCAAAGGGCTTCTTAGCTTAATTATTGAAAAGAAGTAACAATGGTAGTAGAGAAAGTGTGTGTGTGGTGTGATATTTAAAATTTGTATTGAAAAGTTAATAAAAAACATTACAATATGAATATGAGAAACAGCACAACATATATTCTACCCTCCCAATAAAAATATTTAATAAAATTCTAAATCAGACTAAGCAGTGTTAAGAGTCGATCTTCTTTCTAGATAGACCATGTGGAGTAGACATAGAAGAGAGCGTTCCTGGCAGACCCTTTCCATAGGAGCAATCCATACTGAGATTCTGTAAGTGATGGGTGATCAAAAAATCTGGGCTCATGATGACGGCTTGAGCCTGTTATGAAGCTGGTACGTGGGCAGTTCAGTTAAAAAAAAAAAAAAAGTTTGATCAATCCTATAAGAAGTAATCCTTTATATGTGACTGATTGGACTGAAAACATGTTTGGCTGTGGCGATTGGTGTTGGTTTTCTCTACTTGGATTGTTACAAGGTCCAGAAACTTCAGTAATCTAGTCAGAAGATGTATATCAGTTCCGTGTGCAGGCATTCGTCTAGAGCTAATTTGGTGAATCCGATTCCTAGGCGAATAAAACAGGGATGAAAGAATTTCTTTCTGAGATCTAAGACAAGGGGGGGGAAAAGCAGATTATGTGCATTAGTGATTCTTATCTACTGCCACATACGCTACATCAAGGACAGGCTTTGTTAAATTTCCAGGGTTGGATAGACTTGAGTGGTATTAGAAATTCGCATCTGATGAATTTAATGCATGTTGAATGTTTCAAACTGATAGAAAGGTACAGTTGTTGAGTTGGTGATGTAAAAAATGGCAATACTAACTGTGCTCTTGGTAATTTAGAAAAGGCCTCCAAGTTGGTTCTAAAGCAAACACTCCTGCTGGCTGCTTTGATCGTTGTTTTGAAGATGGTATAGTCCGGTCCAGACTCCCACAGGTCCTTTAAGTAGAGATTATTTAAGATCTTCTATCTGGCACAACCAGTTGGTTTGATGAATTTTGGGAAAGGTTACTAGTTTTTTCCATGCCGAGTCCCCAGCTTCGAGGTCGAGCGCTCTAGCCGTAAGGCTACATCCTCTCCTTAAAAAGATACTGGGGGAAAAGATACCAATGAATTCCAAGTTCATCCTGTTGGGAATACCCACAGAGGTGGATATCCGAGTCAAACTCCTTTTCTGTAACCTGGGCCTCATAGTAGCTAAAAATACTGGGTCCCCGAAATCCCCTACCCTAAAGGAATGGGAAATGGACCTTTACATGGGTGCTGAAAAGGCACATACAAGGCAAGAGGGTGTCCGAAGAAGTTTTATAAGGTTTTGGGGTCCCTGGTTGCAATACTATGGGATAGATATGGGGAAGAGGTTGAACGGCCCTCATCATCGCAACCCTTGTGAAGCATGAGAGCAAGTGGTGGAATATATGGTCCTCGTTGCTCTATGATGACCCTGCCTATAACAATGATTTATTGCGCTATTGCCTGTTTGACCTAATATGCTTCCAATCCTATGTATTTATGGTTCTTGATGCATGGTTGAGCATCATACATTGTTTGCAAGAAAATCTCAATAAAATATATATATATATATATATATATATATATATATATATATATATTAAAAAAAAAGTGTCTGGCATCCTCACCAACTTTGGAGAGAATTAGTCAACCAAGTACACAATGAATTATACTTATTTAGCATTGTTTATGCATAACTAGACAACAAAGAACAGTTTATGTTAAAGCAACCTGCAATACTCCCCCGTACATTTCACTTTCACAATGAACTTAAGTTATTCCATCATCATAACATTCATTAGGCCAGGAGTGACTCACAGCATATTTCCTTCCATCTAAATGCCAATTCAAACAAGCCTAGTCTATGGCCTCGAACTGCAGGAGACTAACGGAGTGTGATGGCTTTGCTCCAGATGCCAAAAATATATTGTTTTGAGATTACATTTTTAAAGCCGTCATACCCTTGACGAGGTACCGAAGCATAACTATCCTAGCACTTAAGCATGCTTGGTCTCCAATATTCGACTAGAATCTTTGCCAACTCAATAAGTATAGCTTGCTTTAGGTGCATGTGCTCCTTGTAGTAATGGGTGTAAGTGGTGCGATATGTTTTGATGGACAAACAGAAAGCACAGAGATAGACCCATGTGCAAACGGACCGCAGCTGAGGGACCACACCACTTCAGCTCCCCCCCATCCCCCCACCTCGACAAGAAGGTCTGTAAGGTTCAACAAAGATCAGGCTGACAGGTCACTCTTCTTGTTCAGGTCAGGCATCCAGGGCCGTGTGTCTATCACGATCACCCTGTTAAAGAGAGGGGTGGGGTCATCAACTCTCACTGACCCCCTCCTACTCTGTGATAGGCTAAGGTCAGCCAATGAGAAGGCAGAAGCAGTCTCTACCCTAAATTCAGCCAATGAGAGGAGGCAGCAGTCCAAACCCTCCTGGGACCTACGAGGATTCCCTCCCAGAGAGTGCTACAGAACTTAAGTGTATTTTTTTTTTAAATATTTGGTGCATGCATATGTAGATGTATGAATATTTGAAAGTGAGTGTAGTGTGAGTGTAGTGTGAGTGTGTGTGCACGCGCACATGGGTGTGCGTGAGTGTGTATCTGTGTGGCCACCCACTTCATATCTAAAATCACGGGCCCCCACTGCACACAGAGAGATACACAGTCATTCAACATATGTAAGCACATGAGGGTATTGTCTGGACAAATTGATGGCTATGTGGTTGTATACAAGGATGATACTTCAGTGACCTTTGGTGCAAACTATAGATATCTGAATGTGCTAGCATAGCTCAAAGGATGAATGTTTATCTGTGGATCGATAAACAATTACCTGGGCTTTAATGAGGGTGAGTGATGGAGCAGGTGGCTGGATGGATGGATGGATGGATGCTTAGGAGTTTGTAGATGTGAGAGGACTGATGGATGAGTTGCTCAAGGTCTGTTGATGGAAGGATACACCGATGAGTGCAAGGGTGGTTAGGTGAGAAGAGTAAATAGTTAGAGGACTACGAGGGGATAGATGTGCGCACAGGCGATGGTAGAAGGATGCCTGGATGTGGTTGTACAGAGTAAGTGAGTAATTTAATATAATAACGATCTGCTAGTATTTTATGAACCTAGAAGTATTCGTACCCTGGCTTTTGACAAACACGAGATTTCCTTGCGATTCCATGAACCCTGCATGGGAATCATTTCAAGCCTTGTTTCATATGGACAGACTGCTTGGTCTGTCAGTCCTGCCTTGTACTGAGGGCTCTGTCCGCAGACTGCAGTGAAATTACACAGTAAGCAAAGAGACCCTTCCATATAAGTTGACATGGGCTGACCAATGTAGATTTGCTTTAAACCCTTAAGCGACCCTTTGTAAATTAAAATGTATCGGCACAAAACCTTCAAGGGAAAATGGGTCCAACCACATCCTGAAGGTGGTACCCCATCTTTTTCTGGACATGATCTATCAAATCCGCCCCATTCTACCAACAGAAGGTGTGTCAGACAAAACATTGTGTAAAAACATACAACACCTATGGAGGCAACCTATGGAACCAGATGTTACATGCATTCCAAATCCAAACAAAGAAATACATATTTAGGATACAGCTAAAATGGTGCTTTTTAGGAAAACTTTAAATCCGGAAAGCAGATTACAGAACATACCATTTCTATGGACAAAGGACTGAGCCCACTGAACAAACTTTCAAAACACCGGCACCTAGCACTGTTGCAGCAGTACATAGCGTCCAAAATGATCACCAGTCAATAGCGCTGATACCATATACCCGAGCAATAACCCAGCACCAGGTCACAAAATAGACAATTCACAAAATAAGTGGAGAGGAACAGGAGCGTATATGAATGTTGTTTTCATACATCGATTTGCTAGTTTCAGCGGGATTCACAAAATGTACTCAGTCGAAGTACTTCGGAAGACCAGCACCATGCTCCCTCTTTCAAAAAACAAGAACTTCGCACTCAAGATTCTGGTTCCTCTTTTGCTCCAACAAGTCTGACTACCGGCATCTCTCCACTGTGCACACAAATGAGACAATGGGGGATGCAGATTATCTGGGGGAGCGAATAAGGGGATTATTTACACAGGTGTGATGCTGCGCCTCAGCCTTTACTGCTTTCCCTGTCATGGAGACCGCAACCTTTCTCCAGCCTCTTGTCAGGTAACATCAGATCATGAAATGCAAAGCTAAAGTTACTACCGGACTGGTCTGTGCTTCAGCGAGTCGCATCCTTCAGCTTGTTTTTGGTGCCCCGTGTTGAATTACAGGTAGCAAGTCGTAAGTGGAAAGTCTACGCCTGACGCACTCAATATCAAGAAAATCCCTTTCCTCGGTTGACATCTGCCTTGACAGACATTAACTCCAATATCCTTCTAACCAAATCAACACCACATCACAAATGAGAACTATGCTCCATAGCGGTCAATGAGACCACTCTCTGAAGAGCACAACAGCCTTACAGCCCCGCTCAACTCATGGACCTTCAGCCAAATTGAAACAGGACATCATTCGTAAGTATATATTCAGAAAATTGGCAGAATCATCTTGAAATTGTAAAAACTAAACATTATACTACATCAGTCTAGTTATTTTTTCTTATCGGCTATAATACAACTGAAGTTCAATTGCCTGTTTCAAGATGGTCACCTTATTTCTTTCAGTTTTGCTTTACAAGGTAGAATGGTGAAGAATATGCATACGGGATAACTGGAGCAGGAGGCAGAGTGTATGACGCAGCTGCCACGCCTGACACTTTGCAGCGTGCCTCTCAGAAACATTCTAACAAGCAAAAGGACAAGCCTCCAGCAGAGGTCCAAAGGAAGATGTGCTCTGAAGGAGTGGACTGGCCCAGGTAAGTAGCAAGCCGTGCTCCGCCGCTTAGCAGCAGAAAAATTATGCAAGTTGTGTAATGGACAACAATGTACATCTAACAAAGGCCTCTACAAGTACACATGATAACGGTTTATTTTTATATTTAACAGTTTTATGTAGTGCTCTTACACTAAAGGGTAAGCGAGTGCTTTGCTGATAACTGAATTGATTACATTACCTAAAACCACCGAAAAAACATCATGAACAACAGTATATTCAACAGAAGAACTGCTCTTGTAATGGAAATTATAAAGACCACCACAGTTTAGAATGACATTAGATCAGTGATGCATTTTAGGAGTGATGGGAGTATTCGCTTAAGAGGAAGAAATGGTGTGAAGTGTTTTTAAATGGGTTCTGAAAGTGAGAAGGCTAGGTTTTTATCACATGTTAAGAATCAAAGGGTTATTCCACGGGAGAAAGCTGTGTCGAAGTAAAAGACGTTCCTCATGTTACTTATACTTGGAGCATGTTTCATCTTCCGAGGTCTCTTTCTTTGACTGCCTTGTATTGAGAGGGACAGAAAAGTCCCGAGTACTCAAAGTTCAAATGTAAATCCTCAGGGCTGAAAAGTAGCAACACGCAGAGTAGTTTTAATGCAAGGCCATTGAAGCCTATATCAGGTCCAGTATCTAAACAGTGTCAATTCATCAATCGTCATGAGCCGGAGAATACTCCATGTGGCAATATCGGCGTGAATACGCTTACATTAAAACTAGTTTACGTGTTGCTACTTTTCAGCCTTGAGGGAGCCGAGGATCTATATGCCATACGACGAAACACTTGTTGGCTGGCTGTTCTTGTAAATACATCGATGCTGTATGAACCACATGCTGGATCTGAAATAAAATTACTTGAAACTTTATGACTGTCGGAATTTAACATTTGAACTTTGAGTGCGGAGGACTTTTCTGTTTATCATTTATTAACGCCTAACTCTGGGGGCTATGTTTGGGGTTGTATGGTAGCCAACCCTCGTTCTAGAGCACCACTTCATTGTTACTAATTGCACCTTACTAGATCCTGGATAGCATCGGTGAGCGCCTTATACTTGGCCTGGCTACCCTGTTTCAGTGAATGTTTATATTGTGGGGGGGCGGTGTCATAATTATGGGAGGCTGATCAAAATGAATGGCTTTACAGAAAAGGCAGCATACTTTCAAATTACTCCTTGCTTTTATTGGAAGCCAATGGATGTCACACACTATGGTGGTGGTGTGGTCACATTTTCTTACAGGCATGATCAGGGTGGCACCAGAGTATGCTTTGTGTGATGCAAGTAAGGGCTGATAAGAGAGCATTTCCAAAGACCAGTCTGGAGACAGCAAGAACCTGAGCTGCCATTTTCATTTGACCTGAAAAATGGAAGTGATTCGTTTTTTGAGTGAATGAACTTCGATATTTGTTGTATGGCCAGCTGGTTTGTGTGATGTGAGGATAAAATCCCAGGTAAAAGAGTGTGGTTTTAAAGTGAGAGGCAAAAGGGGAAAGGTCTTCCAATTTTAATAAGTCCAGTAGCAATAGACCTATACGACTACAAGATGGTGCAGAGAAAAGGAACTAAGCTTTGTGAGTTGAGCATGTGGAACCTCTCAGAAGTCTGTACATGCAGCCTGTGAAGAATAGCGTGAAGAGAGGAAATGTCCTCAATTGTTGATATTTTTAGGTGGAATTGTCCGCCACATGCCTATAGGTGCATGGATTCAACCGTAATAGCAAAGACCAGACGCAGTTTCTTTTTACCCAAGTTGGAAAAGGTAGGGGGGTAATCGTACTTTAGAGAAAACCCAAGATATTCATGTATTTCCCAATCTTCACCATTTAGTGTCAGTTGGGTAGAAAATAGGGAAAAAAAGATCTCAACCAGGAAAGCCCATGCAGTGGTCTAGAATTCGGATCAACCTGCCATGATCAGCTGTGTTGAAAGTGACTGACAAGCCTAAAGGTATGAAGAAACAGGCATCTCCATGGCTCTCAGTAGTCAAGGGTGGCTGAAGAGGAGTCGAAGGTGGACAGCAGGTCAGGACTGAGATAGGAATTTTTCCTGACTTGACATTACATCCATCCCTTCAAAAATCCCATTTGTAATGGGATTGTTTTCTTTGAGGACATTTACAGGCAAATAGTTTAGATAATAAGGTTTTCAACCAAAATACACCAAAGCACACCAAATGGTTGTGACTGTTATCCAAAACTTAAAAAAATCGGTATAAGAGTGCAGCCACACTGTGTATATCAATTTGCCATAGATTAATATCCTTTTAATAGTAGTCCACAAAGAGTCTTGAATCAAGTCCTTTCGTTTATTTTATTTCATATTCTTTAAGCACGAAGAACAGTAGCAGCCGACGTACGTTTCGCCCCCCTGGGCTTTCTCAAGGCTGCAAAAACATATATATAAGCTGTTCATATATAGTATGACCATTCTATCGTCAAAATTAAAAAAAAAAAAACAATAAGCAAATGCCCTTTTATTATATTACTCACCTTCTCTAGAGAGGGTGAACACATATTACGTCATGAGCCTCCATGTTTAAAAACACACAATATAAATACAGGAACACAGCTAATAATACCTCTAATCCTTTTACACACAAAATAATACTATGTACAAATTACAGCCTTTGTGTGACAAAAGAATAAGCCACAACCAGAAACACAACCCGTGTCTAATTAGAAGCAAATGTGAATTAAAAGAAGGCGACGCAAATCAACAATCAGTCCCTTAAAAACCGTGTCTAGTGTTCTTTACTCACACATGTGCAAAGTTGTAAAGATTTTAGGAAGACAAGATGGGTATATGCACCTTCAACCTTCGATAAGTCAAAGATCGTTAAAGTATAGAAAATAGTATTTCATAAGCCCTCATGTATCATGCCGTTCAATTGTATAATAAATTCCAACACGTGTGACAAGCCTCACCTCGGATGTGAAGATTGGATTCATATCCATAAAGTTATATGCAAAGGGTTGATTGACTACCCTCACTGCTGAAATGTCCTTAAAAAGAAATAAAAGATAAAACGCCAGATGACGAGAGACCAAATGCAGTTACCCTTACTTTTAATTAATATCAGCACGTGATGACAGAATATTTTTAAATAATCGTAATATTGCATAAACAATCCTCACAATTAAGGAGTTGTTGTAAATAAATCAAGATGATCCTTACCCGAGTGAATATACTGGGTGAGACGTAAATCAACACTGACGATGTTGTTAGCTTCTTAGCGAATGTATTTATCTCCTCTCAAACAAATAATATTAATCACCATAACGTTAAAGCTCTGTATTTCAGACCTTGATAAGTCCTCTCTGTGAAAAGTTCCAAAGCCAAAAAACGAAATGTGAATTAGCCCATGGTCATTCTATTCGTAACCTCACTAAATCGCCTTTCATACTTTCTTAAAACTATTTATCGTAATACGCTTATTGTGGCTAAAAAAGTTACCTCAGTCTCTCTGTATTTCCCGCTTCTCGTGACTGGCAGCACCGCATTTCTAACTCGCGGGCGCCATCTTTTTGAGTCTCTCAATTGATAAATACATGGAGACTGAAAGCGGACTGGACTCAGTTTATCGTAACATGATTTTAAGTCCATGTTGCATCATAAATTTATTTTATCATATTGATTATTGTTTTAAAATATTCCATAAAAATAAATACCGTCAAACATCATTTTAGTTAGCACATATTTCGGCACAAAATAGATCTTCCCTTTATAATTTAAAAAAAGCTTATTGTGTGTTCCACCCCTACCTATGGATGTGTCAATCATTAAATTAATCGTTTATGAATCTTATTCAATCTATTGGTGTGATTTTGTATCACTGCCATACAATACTCGAAGTTCACGCTTTTCAAAGGAAATAAAGAAGGGACTTCCATATATTCTGTTTCCAGTAAACCTATTTAGTCCGTGTTGTCACCATCTTACTTTATAGTGACATTCAATGCGCTCTACATAGAAAACGCTAGCTTTAGTAAATTTTTTATATCATACAAGATGTGAAGTGACAGCGGTTTTCTCGAACTTACGGATGTATCTTAAACCTATTATGGCTATACTATACATAATATAAGAACGTCCGGGAATACGCCCAGTTCATAAACTTATGTAACCTTGCGCGTTGGCTCGACTGGCATCCTCCATATTAATAAAGGCGATGCCAATGTTGTGTGTTTCGATTGCATATATTGTGGTTTTCTATCTTTCTTGTTGCAAAACCACATATAGGGTAACAATGTTCGCTGAACATTAGTGAGCAGAGGAGTATCAGTGTGAGAGAAAATGTCTCTCATTCTAATTCTATCCAACATTGTCATTTTCAAAAACATATGTGTAGTAGTTTAATATACCACATATGGGATAGCATAATTCAAAGAATAGTGAGAAAGAGACAGCAATATATATATATAAAGTATGAGAGAGTGCATCTACTTGATCCAGATTGGTATAGTTATCACATGCAACAAAGATCACCTCCACGTGTGTTGATCACATATAATTTATCATCATTATTAATATTAACGTGCATTCTGAATATACGCAAGTGGTTCTTCAAACTGTATTCATTGAGGGAATGACTGCAGCAGTGATTATCATTGAAAGGTGTGCTAGATTGTCATTGTTTTTACAAGAATTCGCACATCTCCTTATCAATATTTAAACCGCATTCCACCGCCCGTAACTTAATTATCCAAATGCTTTCCATTTTCCGTAGTTGAGACATTCTGTTACCACCCCTCAGTCCAGGATTAATTACATCAATGCCATGAAAACTCAATTTTAGCAATTCACTCGATTTGTGTATTGTATTGAAGTGGACTGCTAAAGGATATAATGTGTTGTTATTCCTGATTGCCTGAATGTGTTCTTGAATTCTCTCTTTTAATGGTCTTATCGTGCTCCCAATGTATATTTTTCCACAGATGCATTTGATACAATACACTACAAATTTGGTGTTGCAGTTTATGAAACTCCTAATTGTATAGTATCTCTCTGTGTTATATTGGAATCTATTTATTTTGTGTATTCCAAAACAACAAATGCTACATGAGCCGCACCTATAGAAACAGTTTGGGGCAGAGGGTAACCAGGTGGCACTTTTTAAAGGTGGAATGAAACTCGGACATAAGTGTTGTCTTAATGTACGCCCTCTTGCATGTACCATTATCGGTTTGGGTCCAATTGCACCTTGTAATGTGATGTCATGTGTCAATAGGTGCCAATGTTTCTTGAGAATCTTATACACCTCAGTGCTTATGGTCGTATACGGAGTGATAAAGGCCAATTTGTTCCTTTTTATATTCCTTATCCTCTTTGTGTTGGTTAAGAGGTGGGTTCTTTTGACCTTATTTGCCTTTAATCTAGCTTGTCTGATTATGGATTTTGAATAGCCTCTAGCTTGAAATCGATTTTCAACAATACCCAACTCTCTGTCCAATCTGGTGTCATCGCTGCAATTGCGTTTGATTCGCAACATTTCCCCATAGGGGATGGCATTGATTTGTGAAGGCGGATGTGCACTACTAGCATGTAGTGTAGCATTACACGCAGTGATTTTTCTATAGGGAATAGTTTTGAGCCTACTACCATCCACTACTATGGTTAAATCAAGAAAGTTTATCCGCTCAATACTCTGATCTTTCGTAAAGGACAAGTTGAAATCATTGTTATTGATGTATATAAAGAATTCTTCAAGGGCCTCGTTTGTGGACTACTATTAAAAGGATATTAATCTATGGCGAATTGATATACACAGTGTGGCTGCACTCTTATACCGATTTTTTAAAGTTTTGGATAACAGTCACAACCATTTGGTGTGTCTTGGTGTATTTTGGTTGAATACTGTTCTAGGCTGTTTGCAGTACTAGTGTAAGCATAACCTGGTGGGTGGGTATTGTGACACCATGGGAGCACCCGAAAGAAATGTTTTTATTGAATGATATAGTCAAAAACTATTGTAAATGGATGTGCAGGTCATAGGGCAAACCCACAGTTTTTGGAATGAGTTTAGATAATAAGGTGCATGTTTGAGCAGCTTACGAATGGAGATTAGATAATTGCTGTTGATAGGAGGGAAAGCATTCCAGGTGCTTGGAGTTTCTGGTGGAGGATCATCCCTCGATGTATAATCATGTCTGACTTTGCTTCTGATGGAAAGTTTCCTGCTGGCAAAGTAATGGAGGAATTTGTGAATAGAAGAGGGGCCGCTGAGTTCACTGCTATATAAATTATACTGCAGTTCTTCACAGTCCCAGTGATGGAAGCCAAAAGCTCGAGTTGCTTTAATTTAGGGGTTATGAGGTATTGGAGTAAGGTAGGTGACAGATTCATTACTGGGTGAATCCAACTCTTTGCGAAGGGGTATTGGCACTCATGGCAACCTGGAGGCAAAAACATCAAAGGGAATTGAAAGTCTATTTGACCAACCATTTGGAAATGATGAGAAGCATTTTAGGATGTCTGGATCAGCACGTACGCATATACTGTGTATGCTGGAAGCACAGCTGATATAAATTGTGGAGTAAACCCAAGTTACCTAGAACGATGCAAGATTTGCACTTGGCATTGCCCCGGTCAAAATTAAAGTCCCCTAGAAAAATATTTTTGTGATACATTTCGCTTGAGGTCACAGTATTAGACCTGGCCGTTGAAATACGTACCGAGTTTGATCAGTTGATAGACTGTATGTAGGTAGATTGCATTGGATCGGAATAATGCAACAGTGCTTTTAAGGCATTCGAATGTATCAGATAGATGTTGGTATAGATCAGCAATTTGAAGGTACCTGGATGAACGACTCCTACACTGGCTCCTAATTCAAGTAGTCTTGTCAATACAGATAATTGAGGAACCAGCATGTCAATGACAAATTGGGAATGTATGTTAAGACAGTATTCAATGATGCAGAGAATTTAAAACTCCTGTTCAGAAACAAATACAGGAGTTACAGGATTATGAGCGTTGCCTGACTTGGCATTTAGTAGCATGCACAGTTCACAGGAAGTGGTGTTTTTGCTAGAAATCATGTAGGTGTAAGTACATATGATGCTGATGAGTTTTTTGTGTTGGCACATTTGCAATGAAAGACAATGCGGCAAAGGTAGCAGTGCAGATGGTAGAAATATAGAAGGGAATAGAAAGACATTTTTTGAGTTTGTTAGGTGAGCTTAAGAATGGAGAGCTAAATTGACTGTCCCAACCATGTGTCGCAGGAAAGTGCCAGAGTGCTGAAAGAATGGCATGACCAGGCTTAAAGGTTTGGTATTGATGAGGGTCTTGTGAATAAGGCAGAGGCAAATGATTAGAACAAGTCACCAGAGACAGCAATGCTTTTAATTCTGCAAGTTGATCTCAAGAGTGATGGGCAACCTATTTCCTCCTGTGGTGAGAAACAGGTCAATTGACTATTCAGAGAAGAGACCTACATGGGAGAGGAGTACAGGAGGCAGAAGTCTGCCAAATGTGAGGAGAGTAGGAGCAGGGATAGTTGTAGTAGGACATATGAGGTAAATCTAGTAACAAGAAATATGGGACAAGATAGCAGGTGCAAAGGGTGATGCAAGATGCAAAGGAAGAATAAGGCAGGAGTTTAGAGAGGAGGAGGAGGAGTAAGAGCAGCAGTGAGCAAGACGTCAGGGAGGAGTAAGTAGAAATAAGTCAAAGACTACGAGTAAGAGTAGGAGTAAGTGTAGTCAGAATAAATCAAGAATAAAAAAATTAAGAATAAATCAGAGTAGGCATAAGTGTAGTCAAAAGAGCAGGTATTTGAAGGAGTAAGATTAGGACAAATTAGAGGAGTACAAGTAGATAGAAGTAAGACTTTGTAGAAGCAGGAGTAGGTGCAAGAATAAGTACAAGTAAAATTAAATAATCACAACAGAAGGATTATTTATTTAGTTCCTATGTAGCATGTCCAGAATCCTAAGCAGGAGGTGACAGAGCTCTTTACAGCAGGTTAGAGTTGTTGTCCGCTGCACGATGTTGCCCTGCATTTTTGAATTTTTTGCTTCAGTTCCCAAGACCATCATGCAGGTACATTGAGGACAGCTTTAGCTAACTGGAATATGCGATCCAGAGCAGAGCTCTGATCTGGAAGGGTGCGTCATCTGTGCCTTCCTTCCCAAGTTGAACTATTGGTACATTTCAGCTCACATGACTTGGTAGTAGTGGGAGGAGCAGTGTCTGAAGAATAGTAGGAGAGCAGGCAGACCTTTTGCCCTGTTCTATGCACTTAGGCAACGTGCCTACTGACCTTTTTTTTTTTTTAAAGCTCTGTCGAATCTCAAGTAGCCAGGTGTGTTATTACATTTCCTATGCCTAGAAAGTGCATGTAGGTAGCAAAGATGTGTGGAGCATGTGCATGGACTAGGAAGATACGGTGTCAGTGGAATCCATCTTGGATTACCACTGTTAGCGTGTTCTACGAGATGGAGGTTGGATGTAGTCTGTCAGTTTAGCACAGTGCATTGACAGCATTCCTGAAACTTATGTACATCAGACAGGCATCTCTTTAGCAATAAAGAAGCAACATTTACTGGGTCTGCTTTCTGCTCCTTCCTGGAGGTCTCCCATTAGATTAGATAGAGGTCTTGGGAAGTCTGGGGACAGTGGTCTGCTCTAAACTGCAGACGTAGACTTTTGACATGATCTGCCCCTTTTGTTCCCCCAGAGGTGCTAATCTCAAATGGCTGATGGATGTGAGCTGTGTGTGTGTGATCATGTTGTGGGTTTCTCCCACTGCATTCTCCCAGCATCAACCCCTACTGCCTGCCATCATGTGAAGACAGAGTGTGTCTGTTCTGGAACCAGTTCAAGGTGGTAGTTGTCGGTCTCTCTTCTTCCAGGACAGCATACATGAAATATAAAACCTTGTCTGGAAATGGCATTTAAGAGAAGGACTGACACTGCCAGTCATTGTTTCTGAACTTCTCACTTACCGAATTAGGCAACACCCAACAGGGTGCTGGGAAAATATTTTGAGATTTAAGGTGGACGTGCTCGATTGCCAGCTTCCCAGATGTGCGGGGGCATCACCTGAAGGAGCCTGCAACAATCTGCTAGAGGAGCTGTGGAACTACTTTGAAGAAGATTCTGCTTACCCTCGATGAGCGAGGGGTGCTGGTGGTGTCTTTATGGAAAGCACTCTGCCTTGAGGAGAGGCTCCGCCACAGCTGCCTGGAGTGGAGCTGTCCAGAGAAGGATGGATTGAGAAAAATCACTGTGGCTGTATTAGACCCAGCATCTGAGGCAGGTTTTGCTGCTGTCCTAGTGTGTCACGAGCTGCCACATCAGGTTGTAATAATGATCTCATCTCCGTTCCTTGCCTGGGAGTCATTGGCTGGCTTGGCAGAAAAAAACCAGAATGGACCCAATAAGAGCAACCCAGAAGCGGGTTGTGTGTACCATGGTGCGCTCCAATCAAGACCACATCCCACGGTTAACACTGGAGCTGTGATTGTCTGTGAGACACTTGCAGTGCTGAAGAAACCAGAACCGCATCCCGCAGTTGAGAAGAGCTCCGAAGGAGGAGGTGGCCAGAATCCCCAGACAGACCGAGACACTGCTGCAGTGCTGTTGAGGACCTCAAAGACCCAGCAAACTTGTCATACCACCAGGAATTGTAGAACAGGAGTGCTAGACTCAGGAATAGTGTACTTTAAACCTTGCGTGGGTGGGCTCAGCTCCATGTTTAGGTGGAGGTTTGCCCTGAACCTGATTAGCATCTTGAATGTCCCCTGCACGAAATCTTAAACAGAGGGAGAAAAGGATCCTTCTTTGGAACACCTTTTGTATCAACCATTCACCCCTAAAGAGGTTTAAATCTTTGTGGAGTTTGGGGGTGCATAGTGGTTCAAATGAGGTTGCAAGGAACATGCGAAGTCTACAACTGTGGCCTCTACCACCCCTAAGTTGAGTGTTATCCCATTCCAGTCATGCAGAAAATCTATAGGTGTTCAACTTGCCAATGTGTGGGGTTAAGAATGGCAGGGAGGGAGTGAAATGAAAAAGCTCCTGGGGTGCTGGCTCTGAAGATTTGCTATTCAGCATCTTGGACAGGTTGCCCTGATTATGTTAAAATCATGATGGATGGGATGACCAGCAGTAAGATTAAAACCTTTGTAGACAACTCCACTTGGGCAAGGCTGCATTCTGTGCAGTGTGGTAGCTAGTCTCCCAGGTATACAGTGCACCATGACTTTGTATAGTGTCCCTAGAATTCAACACGTTGTGGAGGGTTAGTGTCATAGTACAGTGTGGTGGGTTAGGGTCGCTATAGTGCAAGGTTGTAAGCTGTCCTGGTCGTTCTAAAATGAAAAGTATTGTAGTGTGCTGCCATCACAATACTACTGTGTCGTGAGTCAGTGTCCCTTAGATGCACTTTGTTGTGCTGGGTTAGTGTACCCAGAATGTAGTACACTGCACTGCATTCCCTTCGCTAGGATGGCAGCTCTAAATAAACACCAACCGGAGCCTCAAAACAGCACAATTAGTCCCGTTGATGCACATGCTTTATACTGCAATAAAAGGCAAAGCCCGAGTCGGCCAGACCTAAAAAAGAAGTCTGTTTACACAAACTTAATAGACGTGGAAAGACGAGAAATAAGAGGGATACGGAGGATAATTCTATATAAGGTGCATTTTCCTTGTGTGTTTCTGTCCCATTGGTTTTTATTCTGAACTATCTGTCCATAACAGATAACATGTCGTATTCTGCTCGTCAGGCAAATGTAGAGCAAGTCACATGCCCTGTGGCAGAAAGAGCAGTACATTTCTAAACCCTTTGTCTTCAACAAAACTACCCTCTGCACATCAATCTGTGCATCCTGTGATTCAAACGTATTTATACATCATTCTAGAGCCGGAGCAGGCACAAGTCAAGCTTCCCTCCTGTTAACAGAAAGGGAATTATTTAATTAAAGCTCGAGTCGTTGAGTGACCTTGTGCATCACAGTGTCTTTTTGTCATGTGCAGTTATTCTCTGCTGTTGCATACACACGTAATGTGGCTTCCAAAGAAGTGCCTCATGTAAAGTACAATGGAAATGCAAACAATCACCCTTGCTGCCAAAAGTCCCCAGTGGCCACCCTATTCTGGGCAGAGATCTCTCCCCCGAATACATACAGTTTAAACATTCTAATTGATATTAAAACTTACAGAAAAAGTAAAACACTAAATACAGCTTGAATTCTTTTCTCCTGTTTTCCCTATGTCAGACTTCAAACCCTCGGGCCACGCTCTTTCATTCATGAATTGCAGGCATTTTTGCCAAGAAAGCATATGGAGAAAATGCATCAAAAAAAGAGCCTACATTTAGTGCTCTGAGGTAAACAGAGAAGCAATGAGCTGCTGCTAAGCATACAAGCTGCGTAGCCCAAAACAAACATTAAAAAAAATCTGCAACAAGGGAACACGCACACAGAGCAAAAATACACCAGGATGCTAGGTAATTTCAAAGTAAACCGAGGGCTTTAAGTAGGCCGGGTCTCACCGGTGCTGAGCACCGGCAGTTTTTAGGTCTCGCCTGGCGTTGCAGCGCAAAGCGCTGCTCGCTGGGCGAGAGATTTTGTAGGGGAGTAGATTTGAGAAGGGGACTTGAAGCCCCGCCCCTCATTTCCATTGGCTGGCGTCACTGTTAAACGGTGGCCTGCCATTGGAAATGAGGGTTTTTTGGTGACGCCCTTTCGTCTGGACTGGCTCGTCTGCTTTGCGGCTGTCGCAAAGCACTTTCTTATCTTTATGGGGCCATGTGTTTCGAATTAGCGTGGAGGCGCGCACTCCCCCGACCTCTCAAAGGAAAAAAATCTTGGTTTCGTCAAGATTTTTTTCCTTTGAGAGGTCGGGGGCAGTGCGCGCCTCCACGCTAATTAGAAACACATGGCCCCATAAAGACAAGAGATCGATGCTTGTTTTATTAAGCAGCACGGCAGCCAGCTCGCTCTTAGTCAGCAACAATAACGGCCCGCCTTTCTTTTTTTCAGGCCGGCTCGCACAACTTCCTTCATTCCCTCCACCCCAGCAAACAATTATCCCTTGTTTTATTTGTTGCTTTCACCCTCCCACCATTTCTAGTGAATGCGATCGTAGTAGGACAGGCGCTTACCGGTTTCGGCGCGGCACAGCTCTCCCCAGGCTCCTCAGAGATAAAGCGTAAGGTAAACAGGCTGCGAGCATTTCCCCACTTGTGCTGCTGCCCGGTGTTCGAGAGACAACGCGACTGGTGTGAGAGCCCGGGCACCGCAGCGCGACCAGCTGCCTTCACGTTCTCCTTTCATGGTTAGCCAGTTTTGGTCGGTCCCCGAGTCGCGGCGAGGAGAAGGAGCGCTGCATGCAAGTTTCGTGGGGTGGAGCAGCGACGTCAGGGGTAGAAGAGAGGGGCAGCTGAATGGCAGTGCCTGGAACACATGGCTGTAGAAGTCGCAGGTTCGATACTACAATGAGGTAAAAAGCGGTTTTGTTGGGAGTTATGAGCTGCCATCGGGTGTTAATTCATTTTGCAGTTGTTAGCGTGAAGAACGTCGGAATGCGAAAGAAAAATAACAAAAAAAAGACAGGCCCATATGAAACCGTGCATATGTTAGTATCAGTTTAATGCTTAGGGGTGCCACATGGTCTGTTGTCTTTTTCAGGTAGGCACTATATACTTCTTGTCATGGTGGGAGTGCTAAATGCAATTGATGGTTTACGAAAATACCAAGAAAGTTAAAAGGTCAAACATAAATGAGAGCGGAAGATATTACTGCTTCCGATTTAATCTTTGCTACTAAAGCAGCCTCGCAGTGCTCACTGTCGAGCGCTCTATTTTAATTGCAAATAGGAGCATTTGGAGAGAGGCCACCAAACGTCTTTTGGCAGACGATGTTATATCAGGTTGTTGTAACTATGTGTTAGAAGACAGGCCCTCTTGGATAACTGGGGGGGGAACACCAGGGCAATAAGTGCTGATTAAAGGCAGGTTCTTCTCGCTGCTCAGGAAGATTTCTAGGAGCGCACTCTTTCAACCAGGTGATGCGTCACTGGCATTTTGTATCAGTTATCAGCGGGTCCAACACGAGTTATGCTGATAACTGTAGGGGCCATGCAATTCAGAATCTGTCACTGATACTTATAAGCACGGGAGTTTATTCAGATACGTTTCTCCTACAATTGCAGTAAACTGGATTCGCCAGTTACTAAAATAATTTTATTATGCCCCCTCAGTCCAAACAGACTCAGACACGTATATTAACTCCCCAGCTACTGGGCCATTCCTTAACTTCAGCACTGGGTTCTAGTTCTAGGCGCGATACATGAGGGAACTACGAGCGGGAGGCCCGGGTTAACCGGGCAGTGCAAGGAACAGGAAAGCACACTTAATGAAATACCTTTGGCTTGCCTGTAGTGTTGTAGACTTTGTTGCTTATATCTGACTTCCTGTATGTAGCACAAAGCACCCGAAATAGGGTAAACGGCGGAAGTTTTGCGTGTGTGTAACCCTAGAGTTGCAGCCTCAAATCTAGCTTTAAAGGCATCCTAAAGGCCGTGCATCCCACTGTCCTAGAGCCTGCAGCGCATGCACGGAAAAAGCGGGCCCTGGCACGATGGGATAGAGTGGGTCAGCAAAGTAGTTTGGTCTTTCGAAGTCGTGCAGCTAGTTGGCCAGACTGGGAAGGCATAAGCAGGGCTCTCTTCAGTAGCGTGCGGGGCGGGCCCAGCGTAGATGGACTAGCCTATAAAGGCCTGGCTTGGGGCTGGCCCGTAAATGCTCTAAGTATTGGTTTCACCGCCAGATGCGAATGCCATGGCGGCACTGTCCCAAGCTATAGGTGTCGGTCCTTCGTCTTCCCACCCCCCCCCCCCCCACACGGCAGAGAGAGCTCCCAGGCTCAGACGGATGGCTGCTGGTTTGGTCATGCGCGTGTAATAGAGCCAGTGGCCACATGTGGTTTTGGCCACTTGGCAGCAAAATGGTTAATATTGAGGGATCTATTGCGCAGTTGATGTGGGGAAGTGGCCAACCTGTACCTCCGAGTTAAAAAAATAAAAAGGGTTGAGGGCCGGATTAAGCCGGACCATGTCGACGGGCAGCTAGTTTTGGCTATGCATCAAAAGGCACGAGGTAGGATGGTAAATGCACATTTCTGAATGGGTGGTGCGTCCCTTTAGTGGGTGAGCCAGGAACAAAAGACGCATTTATATTTGCTGTCAGTTGTGGACCCTACCCTTCAGGGAACATTAGGGGACTCATCTGTGCACTGTCCTGACGATTCCAATGTTCTCCGGCGTGCAAGGCCGTAACGCCTTACCAGCAGAAATGCAGTTTTGTTGCCGGTCCCGAAACCCCACGCGCCGCCCTATTCGACACAATACGAGGTATATATCATTGCTGCAGGCTTGGTTGGAATGACGGGCAGCAATTTTTCGATGGTCGAACCACCCCCTTTCCCTGAGCTGGGTTCCGGGGTTGGAAGGTGTACAACAGTAATTACGCGTTTTTAGTGTTACACTCAAGGCCTGGTTAGTTTATTGTGCCATTCCTGGTGAGTAGAGAAGGATCACTGAGTGGAGTTGCATTTGTATCCAGGGGAGGACAGCCAGGGGCCGTGATGGGTCGTAGGCTGAAGGATGTTTTGTTGCAGGGGACAACAGTGATGTTGAGTTAAAAAAAACAAAATACGAGGTCACAGGCGGCGCCTAAGAACACGGCCAGGAGGCACAGTAATCAAAAATGGCTTGGTATGCAGTGTAAGCTAGGCCAGCAGAAAATGTGCGGATAAGTCATGTTCATGCCAAGGGTGGTGCAGTAGGTGCTGGGCGCCTTGAGCCTTTTATTGCTTATAGTGGGAGTTCTGATTGCCATAGACAGAGGGTCACACACTTCATAGTTGTTGACAACAACTCAACAACCACCATTAGCAACATTGTCAACACCAGGCGCAGTACCACCACCAACACCACCACAATCACCAACACAAACTACTACCACCAGTCCCACTACCAGCATACTTGTGCCTTATGCTGATCCTCACACTCCTTTTTTATAACTCACTATGCTCTTTTCCTCCTTACTCTCCATCCTTATGCCTCATACTACTCTCCTCCACACTCACGATCCTTCTGCCACACACTGCTCTTCTCCTCCTCACTCTCCATCCTTGTGCCTCACACTGCTCTTCTTCTCATAACTCTGTCCTTCTGCATCACACTGCTCTTCTCCTTCTCATTTTCCTACCATCTCCCTCACACTGCTCTTCTACACCGATCTACTTCCTTATGCCTAATGCTGATCTACTCACTTTCCTTCCTTCTACCTCACACTACTCTTCTCCTCCTCACCCTCCTTTCATGTCCCCCATGCTACTCTTCTCCTCCTCTCCTTCCTTAAGCCTCATACTGCTCTCCATACTCCCCTTTCTTCTGCCTCATGCTACTCTCCTCCTCACTTTTCTTCATTGTCCCTCATGCTGTTCTACTCCTCCTCACTCTCCTTCCCAAATCTTAAACACTGCTCTTCTCCTCTTAACGCTATTCTTTAAACTGCTACACAGCTAACAATTACAATACAAACATACATCCACAACATATCACATACATACACTAAATAACACATAGCTAAAATACAATACCATTAGCAAATCAAATCGCTCTAACTTAAACAAATGCGAGACCTATTGCATTTCCAATGCTTGTTTTAAAGGAGGCCTCGAAACGGGACTCTATCGGGCTCTGTTTTGTGCCCTGGCACAGGCGGTCCGTTTTTTTTCCGGACTGCAGTGACAGCAGGCACATCGATGTGCGCCTGCTCACACTGTTCACTTCTCACTTGTGGAGAAGTTACGGCATGACGTCATGCCAGGTGAGCGTTGTAGGGGAAGGGAAATCCTTTAAAGAGAGTCATTTTCTCTCTGGATTTCCCTTCTCTTTTTGAAACTCAGGAGCAGCAACATTGTTGTGGTGTCACCAGGGCTTTAAGTGGAAGCTTTTTCAACATTACATACAAGCCATAGTTGCTGCTTATTTATCTTATGCAACTAACAACAATTGACAAAGCCAATAGTCCTGACTTGTAGGTATGACGTTACTTGTTGTATCATATATCTGGATGCAATGACAGAAACAGCAAAATACAAGTCGGGCGGCACACTATGCTAAGCACAGATTTTTAGCTTACGTGTTTTTAAGCCACGCCCTTAATTACATTGGCCAGGCCCCTTTGAGAGTCCCCCCAGTTTTTTCATCCCACTTAAAGCCCTGAGTAAACCCCACACTATTTTTTCACATTCAATATCACCGCATTCCACAAAGAATAACTATACCCAAACAGTTATTGTAATGGAAACAATGAGTTTTAAAGTAGCAAAAAATTAACAACCGGGAAACAAAACTCCAACATATGGCTTTTGCTATGATGGACTATAAAATAGTTTGAACATATGGGCTAATTATAGCTTACTTAAAATAGAGTATTAAAATAATCTGCAGCAGAAGCTACACATCAACATGTTCGCCCAGAAATGTTTAATGAAAAACAACGTGGATATATATATATATACACATATATATACACACATACATATCTATACACATATATATACACACATACATATCTATACACATCATAACACCTCCCACTCCAGACAGAAAGAGCACGCACACGAGGCTGCAGGATTTAAGGCTTCTTTATTTCATCTGGCCTTCCTCGACCCGGGAAGCCAAGAGATGCGTTTCGGCTTCCGCAGCAGCCTTTGCAATCTAATTGGCGCCATTTTTAAAACAACTTATATATTATCCAAATCATAGACAAAAGAAATACAGCGTATGTTAAAAAACAGTACGTGTTACAAATCACACAAAATATGCAAATGAAATACAATTGCATTTAAAAGTTGCGTATCACAGCAATAATGATGGTCTACCTACACTTTCCACATAAATTGTGATAGCATGCATGATGCCCTGAACAATCAAATTAACGATATCGGGTTATCCCAAATAAATGTGTTGTTATTGCGCGCGTAATTGTAAAACATATTATTGCATATTTTAAAACCATACAATTGCTGAATTTAAAAAACAGCGAGAACATCTATAATGCAAGCGTTTTAAAGGTGCAGTGTAAATTAGAGCATTTAGAAAAACTGCATTAAACGGAAGCAGTAACAGCTGGATATTTGAGATGCACTTAAACTTTACGGCTTTTGGTAACCACTCAACCATATATATATATATATATATATATATATATATATATATATATATATATATATATATATATATATATATATATATATATATATCAACAAAACCCTTTCAGGCATAGAGTGACGAATAAATTATGCAAAAACAGAAGCAGAGAACTCTGGGTAGTTCTCAAGTTTAGGTGGAAAGCAGCTCCAGTAAGAGCACTCTCAACACCAGCAACACTCTAAATTTGCTCACCTCAAATGTCTGCTTTTCTATCAAAGTCTTTAAGCATAGGATTAGCGCAGTGCTATCCACGCCGAGATAGAAAGGGACAAAGTCTTTTGCAGCTAAGTCTTTAAGCATAGGATTAGCACAGTGCTATCCCTGCCGAGCTGTAAAATGGCCAAAGCCTTTTACCACTCCAGGCACAGTATTACAGCTTTGGATTGGTAAAATACCATCCAAGCCAACCTGAAATGAATAAAAGCAACCCCTGTTCTTACTGGAGCTGCTTTCCACCTAAACTTGAGAACTACCCAGAGTTCTCTGCTTCTGTTTTTGTGTATATATATATATATATATATATATATATATATATATATATATATATATATATATATATATATCCCTGCTCCAAAAATCTCTTGTTCAAGAAATTATAGCACTCACGGGGTCGGCAGTCAGTTGATTTTATTTTCTCAACAAACAACAAACGCGTTTCGGAACCAGTCCTTCATCAGTGTTTACACATCATGTTCTCAAGCGCCATTTTTAAAGAGGCAAAATTATAGACATAAACAGAGGATATGGCGCATTCTTACTGAGCGCCATTACTAAGTGGTGTGACATATCACATGTACCACCATTTTTGGAGCAGGGATATTTAACCACGAGGCACCACCGTGGTTTGTAAAGCACCCGCCCCTTGAGTGACCCGCAAGTGGGGTGCATTGGAGCTGGATATATATATATATATATATATATATATATATATATCCTACTGGCAGTCGCCAGTAGGTAGTTATAGTTAGGACCTTGTTTCCATAGGAAAAGCTTTTTTTCTTTTCCCAATAACTTTGGCGCTGGTTGACGAATCTTCGCGAAATTTTCAAAACTTGTGGGGCGCTCCGGTCAGCTCCGGTTTTGAAAGTTTCGGGGTGATTAGTCAAGCGGGGGCCGAGAAAAAAGGGGGGTCCCAAAACGCGTTTTCCCCATGATATTTTCCATAGGAAACTTTAGACACGGCTACAGCCCGAACTGCTGAACGGAATTACACCAAATTTGGCAAAAAGGTAGCCCTTGGTTCAGAAAGAGTCCTTTTTAGGTCTCGCCTAGGCAGCGCGCATGCACTGCTCTAGGAGGGCCTTTAGCCATCTGTCTGCTCATTTCCAAGCACACACTCGTGCTTGTGGCGGCATCCACCTTGCGGGAGCGAGCAGCGGCGCGCATGCTAATTGGCTGTTGCTCGCTCACGCAAGGCGGATGGCACCACAAGCATGAGTGTGCTTGAAAACAGCTGCTGTTACAGTTTACGAGTGTGCTTTAAAACAGCTGCTGTTAGTTTTAGCATTAGTCATTCCCTCGTGCACGGCTCTCTCTACAGTTTACGAGTGTGCTTTAAAACAGCTGCTGTTACAGTTTTAGCATTGGTCATTCCCTCGTGCACGGCTCTCTCTCTCCTAAGTGTCCCATCACATTTATTCAACAATTATGTTTGCATGTCACTTTCCTACTACCAGCTGTGGGCCAATGCATCTTAACTTCCCGCTCGAAAAAAATCTTTTCTTGTGGAGAAATGACGATGTCATTCCCCCCCTCACTCACTCTGTCTTTCGCTCGCACTCTGTCTCTCGCTTTCTCTCTTTCTTTTTTTTTATTCCCCCCCTCACTCACTCTGTCTTTCGCCTTAGCGTTTGTTTGCCTTTTAATGTGTGTATATTTGGATTGGGGACTATTTGCTAAAGAAAACAAAGCACGTATAAAAACTATTTTATTGCAACTTGCTTTGGGACTCTGTTTTAATGTTAGCATGTACGTTTAAACTGTGCGTTTCAAAATAAAGCAGTGTTACGTTGCGTATTTCGGTACACTTTTTACAAAACATACTATTACAGCTCGAAAACTATAAAATCTCTCGTGCAATGTTTTTACGCAGGTACAATTTTGCCATTTTAAAAAAAAAAACATCACCCCTAAGTAAAACCGCATCAAAGTCACATTTGCATCTGCTTCCGCTGATAACGATCTTTACAAGGTGCAAACATTCCTCTTTATTGTGCCAGGGAAGAGTCCCATTCAACCCCATTTAGTAACTCTTGGAACCTTTCACACCACTACATACTTGATGGCGGCTACACTTGGTATTCTTTTAGAAGCAATTTGAGTCGGGTATTCCAGGTGGGCGGCCTGTCCTTTTGCTTTAACAGTGAAACGGAATCGACAGAAAAACTTACTTTTAAAATTGTGCAAAAGCTCCAGCTTGTCAAACTAATAGTACATATAAATCCCTGATTCCGTTTACGGGTGTGTATTGTTCTTATTTTTACATTACTGCAAATTGTTACAAATTATACATTAAGCGCATTGTTCTCCTTCGAAACACTACCCTACCCAGAACACAAAAATATTACTTAGACCTAGTACGCTGGTGGGAACGGGTTTGCGTGTTACATATATGTAACAATACCATTTCTTTTGGGGATTGTAGCCAGAACACTTGGTACGTGTGAGTTAGCCGCTTAATAAAATAGTGTTTGTGTGCGAAAACACTATTTTCAATGTGCTTATTTAAATGGATACAATATTAATATTGACAATAAAGTTCATTCTGAAGCATGGCCCTACTAACAAATGGCACAATGCTACATAAAGGTGTTTTCTTTGTAGCAAGGGTCATAGTTACAGTCTGCCCGTTTATGCACTATATTGTTAGGTCTTTCCATCAGCATGTATTTGCCTTTGATTCTGTTTATATTTTTATTGTGGATTGTTTGCCAACTAAAGTGAGGTGCTTATATAACCTCTTTTAACCGGTAAGCCACTACCCTATAAATGTGCGGTGTTTATATAAGGTACTTTACCCGGCAAATCACTACCCTTGACTAAATGCACAAAAAGTGCTTCTATTTTTACAATGGCTTAAAAGGTATTGCAAGTTGAAAATATGTCGAATTTCCATTTTAAAACTACATGCATAAATATATGCCATAACAATTTTATACAACCAATTTCCTTACTTTATAGTAAAGAATTTATAACAATAATTTTAAAAAAAGTTAACAAACTTGGGTCTGTTATTCATAAAAAAAATGCTATGTTTACTTGCCTATTTTTTTTCTTCAGAATGCTTTTACATTACTCACTCTCGCTCTCACTAACTAATTAACTAACTCACTGACTCTCTCACTAACTAACTAACTCACAAATTCGCTCTTGATCTCACAAACTCACTAACTAAATAACTCTCTCAAACTCACTCACTAACTAACTAAATCTCTCTCTATCACTAACTAACTAACTCTCTCACTCTTTCACTAACTATCTCAATATCTCACTCACTAACTGACTCACTCACTCTCCTACTAACTCACTAACTCTCACTGACTATAAATACATAAAAAACAAACTCTCACTCTTTCTCTTAATAACTAACTAGCTCACTCTCTCAATAACTAACTCTCTCACTAACTAACTGACTCACTAACTAATTCACTAAATACCTCACTTACTCACTAACCCTCTCTGTCACTAACTAAATAAATAACTAACTCACTCTCTCTCACTAACTAACTGGATAACTAACTCTCTCAATCCCTCACTCACTAACTAACTAACTCTCTCAGTAAGTAACTTACTAACTATCACTTACTCTCTAAATAACTCACTAACTCTCTCACTCTCTCACTCAGTAACTAACTCTATAAAAACTAACAAACTATCACTCGCTCACACATCTCTGTTCTCACACTGCACCCGTCCTCCATAGGTCCCCTATGTCACTACCTTCGGTGTTTCCTTAAGGTCCCAAAAATACTACATGCTCTAGGCACTCCATCTAGTCCAATCTCAGTTGTTATACCACTTTCTAACTTTATAGTTTTATCTCCCCCTACAGCCCACTATATATTCTGCTATTTACTATCGTTCTACTAATTTAATATTGTATGCTTTCTTCTCTAATCTCATAAATATTTTACTACAAACTGTTTAGTTATAAATACATATATTTGATATATTCCTTCTATGGTTCTCCTTTTATTTGCGCATTCAGAAGGTTCACAAATGGTAAAATAAGCAGCTTTACATTCCTTCAACACTTAGGGGCCGATTCCGATCTCGGCCGGTAGGGCTCCGAATCGGATTCGTCTTTACCGGATCCGATTCGGAGCCCTATTTCCCGACCGAATCGTACGTGCGTCCGGGCGAGCGAGTACGATGCGTGCGCTCGCGAAATCTCCGACCGACTCGTTCGCAGGACCCGACCGCTCCGACCGACTCGCACGGGGACGACTCGCACCGCGCAATGGAGACGTTCCCTGGCCGGGTAAGTACGATGCGCACCTCGACTGCTCCGACCGACTCGCGCAGTCCGGTTCCAAGGAGCTGTCGGAGCCGCACTTTGGGGGTCCGTGTCGGACCCCCCTGGAAGCGTAGGCACGCGAGTCGCACACAGGGGGGACCCATGGGTCCCCCCTACACGTGCATGTACGGCGCGACCCGCATCGACGCGAACACGCTGTAGGGGGCGCCCTTGTTTGCGTCGTGCCCATTGAGTCAATGGGAGCCCGTGTACGCGTCGTACGACTGGCTCCCATTGACTTCAATGGGAGTCCGACCGAATCGAGTCCGATGGCATACGTGCGCATCGTACTCGTTCGGTCGGGCTGCTAGGGTCCGATTCGGTCGGGAATCTCTCCGGGTCCGGCTCGGTCGGGGAGATTTCCGGCCTGAATCGGAATCGGCCCCTTAGCCTAAAGGCTGCTCTCCATAGCCAACACTAGGATAGCTTTCAATAAAGGTTATCTTTAACCTATTCATCAATAAGGGTTGTTTAAACAAGTGCAAGGTACCCACTAAAATTAGGGGTCAGCATATACCAGGCCAACCTCTCACATTTATAAAAATACAAATTAACATTACAAAAACCGTTCCTTCAAAACACTACCTCAAGCATTCACATAGCCAATAGGTCACGCCTTTAGGACCTTAAAAATGTTTCACCATGCAACGGTTCATGTTGTTGCACCAAGGATATTGTGCTACATAACTAAATACTTATAAGGTCCCAAAAGCAAGACCTATTGGCATATACAATAGGACCTTATAAGTGTTTAGTTATCCAGCACAATATCCTTGGTGCAACAACATCAACTGTTGCATAGCTAAACACTTATAAGGTCCCAAAGGCGAGACCTTTTGGCTATGCCAATGCTGGTTGTTAAATGGTGTAAATCCGTTCAGTAGTTCCTGAGAAATTCAAAAAATAAAAGGTGGATAATCAATTTTCCATAGGAAACTTTAGCCAAGGCTACAGCCCGAACTGCTGAACAGAATTACACCAAATTTGGCAAAAAGGTAGTGCTTGGTTCAGAAAGCGATCTTTTTTTTTAAATGGTGTAAATCCGTTCAGTAGTTGCTGAGAAATTCAAAAAATAAAAGTTTCGATATCTAGGGCAGCGGTGGATTCGCGAACCCTCCCGACCACAAGCTTCACTGTGATTGGCTGCCAACACTCCAAACCAGGAAGTGTTGGCAGCCATCTTGTGACTCAGTAAGCGCCACAGAGCTGCGTTGCGGAGAGGTGTAAAAAGGGGCGTGGCCTCGGACCACCTCTCTGCAACGCAGCTCTGTGGCGCTTACTGGAGGTACCTGGTGGGCTAGTTGGACCTGAGGCACCATCAGGATTCAAGGGGACTTAATCCCCCAACTTAAAACGCGCAACGGGGCACGTTTGCACACTTGTCACATCAGGCCCAGCCCCCTGCCTTCACCACTGTGCAAACGCGCCCCCTGGCGCATTGTAAGTTGGGGGATTAAGTCCCCTTGAATCCTGAGGGTCCCTGGGGGCCAACTAGCCCACCAGGTACCTCCAGTAAGTGCCAGGGAGCTGCCTTGCAGAGAGGTGGTCCAAGGCCACGCCCCTTTTACACCACTCTGCAACGCAGCTCTGTGGCGCTTACTGGAGGTAGCTGGTGGGCTAGTTGGCCCCCAGGGACCCTCAGGATTCAAGGGGACTTAATAGGGACGTTATAGATCAAAATTTGCATTTAAAAAACCTTAGAAATTCACTGAAAAAACCATAGGTTTCAGGGATGTTATAGTTAGTTGGAGATTTCACTCGTACAAAACCAGAGCAATTCCACCGTTATAGTTAGTTCAGCTAACTATAACTCGCGCCCCCGCAATGCACTGCTGATGACGTAACATATTACATCATTCATGACATGGTCAGTGACATCACTGATGACATCATCCAGTGACTGTGTTTTTGTAAACTTTAAATATGTTTTATATATATATATGCCAAGGTGTATTGAAAAATAAGTGGGTGTATAAGTGTCTAGATGGATGATTTAGTAGGTGCGTGACTGACTGTATAAGTGAGTGATTAAATGTGTCTTACTGAATGCATGGGTTAGTGACTGATAGAGACATTCACACAGTTTAGTTTGTCAGTGGGTGTGTAAGCGGTTGCATGGGTTGGTGAGTAGCTAAATGAGGATCTATATGGGTTATTGATTGGTTGCCTGAGTATCTGTATGGGTGCCTGAGTGTCTGTTTGGGTGGGTGGGTGGGTGGGGGGGTGTGACGATGTGCGAGTGGATGATTCACTGGGTGTACGGGTTCAAGAGTGCATCTGTGAAGGGCTGTATGGGTGGGTGAGGGTGTGTTGGTGAGTGAATGGATGCCTCAGTGGTACATGTGTGAGTAACTGCATATGTGAAAGACAGTATATCTGAGTGTTGGAGTGTATAAATGACTATATGTGAGAGGGAGTGATTGTGAGAGTGGCTGTATGGATCAGTGTGTGCTTGTATTAGTTATCGTATAAGAGTGTACGTATGTGTTAGTATATAGTTGAATAAGTGAGGTGGTGTGTGTATAACTGTATAGGTGAGTAAATGGGAGTGTGATTGATTCTTTGCATGACTGACTAGGTGTGTGAGTAACTCTATGGACGAGTGGCGGTGTGTGAGTGTCTGTATAGATATGCGAGTGTATATGATAATGCCGTATTGATGGTTGACTGCATGTATGAGTGACTGTATGGGTGAATGAGTGGATGTGTGTGTATAGACCTAGGAATTAGTCAGTGGGTATGTACTAACTGGTATTGGTGTGTCTATGGTTTCGAAAATGGTAGTCTGTATTTGAGAGTGGGTGTATCAAAGGTTATATTTGGGTATGAGGAGGTGCATCAGATTATCACGTGGATGATGTCATCAGTAATGTCATTTGAGATGTCATCAGTGATGTCACTGACCATGTCATGAATGATGTAATATGGGACGTCATCAGCAGTGCATTGCGGGGGCGCGAGTTATAGTTAGCTGAACTAACTATAACGGTGGAATTTCTCTGGTTTTGTACGAGTGAAATCTCCAACTAACTAGAACGTCCCTGAAACCTATGGTTTTTTCAGTGAATATATATATATATATATATATATATATATATATATATATATATATATATATATATATAAAATAAAGTTCAGGGCTCCTGCTGCCTACCCCCGCCCTCTGCAGAGGATCGCAAAAGGTTGGCGGAGCACGCCAACTGTAGAATTTCTGTTTCTGTGCAAATCAGCTGATCACTCGGAGGTTTGCTTACACCAGTAGATGGTTTATTCCAGGTTACGCGTTTGCTTGCACAGCAAGCTTGGTCACACAGTGATACAAGGGAAAGTGTGGCAATACATAGAGTATGTAGAAATTGAAAAAGGACCATTAGGTAGAAACAAAACTGTAGCCAAAATGGCATCCATTTTAGAGTGTAGTTTCACCACCTATACTACAGTATACATTGGTCACTCACAATAATAAAATGTTTTAATCACCTACAATTCTTATCTAAAGTGTGTCACAAACCTGTTATAATCACATACCGAAAATAAGTATAAATATATATATATAACAGAAAAGTGACTTGCTATATTAATTGCTCTGCATACAGAAAAGTGACTTGCTATATTAATTGCTCTGCATACTAGTAAAAATGCACTAGCCTATTTTGTATACAATTCAAAATCAATATCAAGAGCAAACAAAGCAAAACAAAACACTAAGGCATATATCACATACTAATAACGTATACTCAATTATAGTGTTTTTGACCAAGATTATATATTCTAATCCTAGCGATACCATAGGTCATTTACTATTCTACTGGCATGGTGCCTTATAGAGATCTGGTACACACTCAAAGGTCTGCTGTTTAGGGGCTATACTACATGGCACCCTGAGTAATCTCTGTTATACTGCATAGTGCCTTCTGGAGACTTGTTAAGCAATAACAGTTGCATGTTATATAGCAGTAGGCTGTAAAATATCCTCGCCAGATCAGGTGAATTACGAGATGGCCAATAAAACACTGGCTAAGTGCCTGATTGCATATCTCACCAGCCAGGGTCCCTACGTTCCTCTATGTAATTTGCCTATCCCCATACATCAACACTGCACTCGGTAGTCCACAAGAATCTAGTCAAATAAATATGTATACGTGTCATAAAATTATTAAAGAAATTAATCTAAGACTAAAGAGAGAATACTCAGTAAAGCTAAGTCTCTTATCTGTCGTCGAGCCTCCACCAATATTGATAGAAGAAAAGGTAGGGTGGATTGCAGGAAGGTGGTTCTCCGATTCTGCCCTTCCTTTTCTCCTGTGAAAGAGAGAAAAATAGAAAGAAGAAATTTCTTTAAAATCCATGAACAATGTCATAGTCTAGATTAAAACTAATATCAAAAACAGGTTACAAATGCACATTTTAACAGTATGCAAGGAAAGATATATCTACAACAACAAAAAAGTCATAATCAATAACAGTATATTATTCATGTAAATGAATGTTCATTTCCTGTCTTGATTCAGCCCTTCAGGGTTTTTAGTTTGGAGGTTAATTATATGCCATTATTCTTTTTTACGCAACTGAAGGACTCTGTTGCCTCCCCTCATAGTACGTTCAATCTGTTCTATCGCAAAGTCACTCCTGACTTTCTTTGCGATAGAACAGATTGAACGTACTATGAGGGGAGGCAACAGAGTCCTTCAGTTGCGTAAAAAAGAATCATGGCATATAATTAACCTCCAAACTAAAAACCCTGAAGGGCTGAATCAAGACGAGGAAATGAACATTCATTTACATGAATAATATACTGTTATTGATTATGACTTTTTTGTTGTTGTAGATATATCTTTCCCTTGCATACTGTTAAAATGTGCATTTGTAACCTGTTTTTGATATTAGTTTTAATCTAGACTATGACATTGTTCATGGATTTTAAAGAAATTTCTTCTTTTTTCTATTTTTCTCTCTTTCACAGGAGAAAAGGAAGGGGCAGAATCGGAGAACCACCTTCCCTGCAATCCACCCCTACCCTTTTCTTCTATCAATATTGGTGGAGGGCCTGACGAGACAGATAAGAGACTTGCTTTTACTGAGTATTCTCTTTAGTCTTAGATTAATTTCTTTAATAATTTTTATGACACGTATACATATTTATTTGACTAGATTCCTTGTGGACTACCGAGTGCAGTGTTGATGTATGGGGATAGGCAAATTACATAGAGGAACGTAGGGACCCCTGGCTGGTGGGATATGCAATCAGGCACTTAGCCAGTGTTTTATTGGCCATCTCGTAATTCACCTGATCTGGCGAGGATATTTTACAGCCTACTGCTATATAACCTGCAACTGTTATTGCTTAACAAGTCTCCAGAAAGGCACTATGCCGAGTATAACAAGAGATTACTCAGGGTGCCATGTAGTATAGCCCCTAAACAGCAGACCTTTGAGTGTGTACCAGGTCTTTATAAGGCACCATGCCGAGTAAAATAGTAAATGACCTATGGTATCGCTAGGATTAGAATATATAATCTTGGTCAAAAACACTATAATTGAGTATACGTTATTAGTATGTGATATATGCCTTAGTGTTTTGTTTTGTTTGCTCTTGATATTGATTTTGATTTGTATACAAAATAGGCTAGTGCATTTTTACTAGTATGCAGAGCAATTAATATAGCAAGTCACTTTTCTGTATGCAGAGCAATTAATATAGCAAGTCACTTTTCTGTTATATATATATATTTATACTTTCTTATTTTCGGTATGTGATTATAACAGGTTTTGTGACACACTTTAGATAAGAATTGTAGGTGATTAAAACATTTTATTATTGTGAGTGACCAATGTATACTGTAGTATAGGTGGTGAAACTACACTCTAAAATGGATGCCATTTTGGCTACAGTTTTGTTTCTACCTAATGGTCCTTTTTCAATTTCTACATACTCTATGTATTGCCACACTTTCCCTTGTATCACTGTGTGACCAAGCTTGCTGTGCAAGCGAAACGCGTAACCCTGGAATAAACCATCTACTGGTGTAAGCAAACCTCTGAGTGATCGCTGATTTGCACAGAAACATATATATATATATATATATATCGGTGTCCAAATAGCATCGACATTTGAATTATAACACCAAAAACCCTTCACTATATGCATCTGCAATACATACATACAGCATAATCGATAAAGCTAAGAATTGTAAGTGTCACCAGCATAACGAGATACCAATGAAATATCATGCTACTCATGTTATTCATTGTGTATTTTTTAGATTACAAATTTATTTTAGGACAGATAGCTTGGAAAGAGTACTTCTGTCAAACAGAGAATGTTTATTGAAAACAGTAAGTAAAACCGATTTGGCTGTTTGAGGTCTGTAGCAAAAAAGAAGAAAAAATAATTATGCACTTAAGTATGTAGAATTTTAGAAGGAACATTATATGTTTGGATTAAAAAATAAATTTAAAAAAGACATTCAGTCCTCTTATGTGCTGTCGTTATAAGGTGATTTCTTCAAAATATCGAAAATATTCTGCGGATCCTAGGGAAACGTGAGTTTTTAATACCCCTGCATTTTTACAATAAAAGCAGTCAAACATGTAATTCATATATTTAATCATTTTTGGGAGGTTTGGTCTACTTGTTTAGAAGCACTACAGACTTCGGTATGCCATTTTCAAAGAGCTACTTATCGAGACGCTAGTTTGGTGTGAAGGTATTTCACAGATCATGTATTTCCAAATGCTACTTCATTGAGTAATCATCATGGACTAGACATGATTGCTACAGATAGCCAAGCGCATGGCCATCGAACGGGAGAAGGAGCATATTTTGGGCATGCTTAACGAACAAGGCCTTCCTTGATCACTCTAGAGAAGAAACATGTAAAAAGTGAAACGATACTTCTAATCGCCTTGCACATAAATAGCCCCCTCAAGTTACCATCTTGGGACATTGGTGCCTCTAAAAAGAGGCTCATCGTGATCAATTTCATCCTCCGGGGCTTTGGCCTGTGATTATTATGCATGGGTCGGTGCATTAAACCGAAATCTGCCAAGACCTTTCTGAAAAACATTTTAGACAAGAAAAATCAACAACCTTTCTCAAGATGGCCCTTCCAATCATTTAATATAAGCAAATAACAAACCAATATAGTTTTTGGAGTTTCCAGTATTTGGGGTGAACTTGTCCACCAGCCTTATACGCTCCCATAACAAACACTAGGTTTTTAAAAATATATGGACTAAATAGCTGTGAAAACACTATTATCCCTGGATGTTGGTCTTTTTAGGTCTCGGACTGCACCAGCGCTTGCGCTGGTCTGGCCGAGAGTTTTAGTAAGCGGGTTTTGGAAGTGCAAACCCACTGGCTTTCGGCTGGCGACCAGCTTGCGTTCACGAAGGCGTGCACCCGCGCAGCTGCCATCTGGGTTTCCTATCTCTTCCTCATTTCCTCGTCATGGCTCATTAACTCTCTGGACTCTGATGTTTCAATCGCAGCAGCAGCTCACATTACCAACTGACGGCCCTGGACTACAGTCACATGAAAAACAACAGCGATTAGCATTGAAATGCAAGCTTTTTTTTGTCTAGTTAGAAATATTGCTTCGGTGGGTTGATTTCACCTTATATCGCTATTTGTTTTATATTGGGAGTCACAGCCTAATTACCAGTATTTTTGTCTCACTCTGTTTTAAAAAAATATTTATTCGCGCAAAGCACAAAGCTATATTTAAGGTTACTTTTTCCGCGTCACTTCTTCACTCTATTTAAACTCCACACCCCCCACTCTTATTGTCTCTCTCCTTCTCTCTCTCTCCCTCTCTAATTCTCTCTCTGCTTAATTAACTCTCCCCTCTCTATCTTTTTAGCCTTTCATTCTCTCACCCCTTTATCTGTTTCTCTTTCAAACTCCTTCATTCACTCTCTCTCCCCTTCTTTCTCTCTCTCTCTATCCCGCTCCACTCTTTATTCTATGTACACCCCTTCTCTCTCTTTCTCTCTCACCACCCTCTCTAATTGGGCATTATATCTTCACTCTATCTCTCACTCGGCAACACCACAGCATCACTCAGCATCACCACAGCATCACTCAGAGCCAGCACAGCATCAATCAGAGCCAGCACAGCATCAATCAGAGCCAGCACAGCATCAATCAGCACCAACACAACATCACTCAACGCCATCACAACATCACTCAACGCCATCACAGCATCACTCAACGCCATCACAGCATCACTCAGTGCAACCACAGCATCACTCAACGCCATCACAGCATCACTCAGTGCAACCACAGCATCACTCAGTGCAACCACAGCATCACTCAGTGCAACCACAGCATTACTCAACGCCACCACAGCATTACTCAGCGCCACCACAGCATTACTCAGCGCCACCACAGCATTACTCAGCGCCACCACAGCATTACTCAGCGCCACCACAGCATCACTCAGCACCACCATAGCTTCACTCAGCGACACCACATCATCACTCAGGGCCACCACAGCATCACTCAGGGCCACCACAGCATCACTCAGCACCACCACAGCATCACTCAGCACCACCACAGTATCACTCAGCGCCAAGACAATATCACTCAGCACCACCACAGCATCACTCAGGGCCACCACAGCATCACTCAGGGCCACCCCAGCATCACTCAGGGCCACCCCAGCATCACTCAGGGCCACCCCAGCATCACTCAGGGCCACCCCAGCATCACTCAGGGCCACCCCAGCATCACTCAGGGCCACCCCAGCATCACTCAGGGCCACCACAGCATCACTCAGGGCCACCACAGCATCACTCAGGGCCACCACAGCATCACTCAGCATCACCACAGCATCACTCAGCACCACCACAGCATCACTCAGCGCCACCACAGCATCACTCAGCACCACCACAGCATCACTCAGCACCACCACAGCATCACTCAGCGCCACCACAGCATCACTCAGCACCACCACAGCATCACTCAGCACCACCACAGCAGTATCACTCAGCGCCAAGACAATATCACTCAGCACCACCACTCAGCACCACAGCAGTATCACTCAGCACCACAGCAGTATCACTCAGCAAGACCTGAGTATCATTCAGCATCACCTCAGCATCGTCTCCGCAACAGTCACCACCACCACCACTACCACCTCAGCATCACTCAGCACCACCTCAGCCTGCTCTCGCAATCTGGCATCTGTTGATTCTCCCCTAGCGTCTGGCCGCTGCTAGTGTTATAATACAGGTACTAGTTCCCAAACTTCACCCTCCGATTGTTTATGCCCCCTCAAAAAAAAGCTTTAACAAACAACCATTGCAATAGGCAGAAACAAGTTGCCAGCATTGCAAGAACAAAAGAAAACTGAGGAAATTTTTTATTGTAAATACTTTTTTAATATGGTCGTTCAGTTTTACATAATGCCTTCTTGGTCATATATAAAGTAACAAAAATGCTTCTGACACTTTTTTATTATAACTTTTCAGCATGCTGCACAGCAGCCACACTTCTCTACAGCACAGCTTGAAGACATTGGCAAAGTCAATAGCTCTGGCTAAACACTTATAAGGCCCCAAAGGCGAGACCTAGTGGCTATGCCAATGCTTGTTTTACTTGTACTTACAAACTACCTTGTTCCAGGAAACCTTTGCGTCCCCCGTGAGAGTGCGAGTGAGAGTGCGTGTCTTATTTTGCACATTTGCAGAGTCTGGTTTTAGTTCCAGGATTAAAGTAATCCCTAAATTGGGGTAATTTAAACGGGTCCAAAAATTACAACACCAAACTACAAATCGACAGAAAACATTGAGGTGGTTTATTGACAACTCAAGTAATAAGTACATAGGAAAAATGTTGTGGAAATAGAGTTAGAAAACAATGCAGCATACCTCTACAAATTCAGAGGTTCACCTTGTCAAAACGGTCCGTTTAGTTTGTGAAGTTACCCTGAAAGAGATGAAAAGGTAAAATCCCACATAAATAAACACGGAATGATAAAATCCAAGCAACTATTCAAACAAGCGAGAGCTCTTCACAAATGGGGCCGTAAATTGATAATCTTTAACTGATATTAGATTGCGACGAGATGTGGCTTTGGTGCAAAAAAACTGCTATTTATTGTACAAAATTGTGGGCGCAGACTACACTGACATAATTGTCCGTACTGCACTCCAAGCAATAAAATTAAGAAAAAGTCAAAATCAAGCCAGTCTCCACTATATTAAGTAAAATATATTTGAAATCACAGCGAAAACCTAGCAATATCAAAATGAGACATTGCAAGTGCTCCCCAATACCTGTGACATTGAGTTTGCCACAAAGTTGGCCTTTCTAGATTCCTCTATGGGTAGCTTGGTTGAACAATCACGATCTAGATCAAAAATGGTGGTATGAAAGAGCAGTCTAAGTACAGTGCAATACACTTGCTTGAGTTATAATAAAGAGGGAATGTCCGACAGAAAGAAACCTCATAATACCAAAATCTATTTAATACATATACTGAAGAGTAGAATGGAATTTGCTAGGTATTACATTGTTGATTGCGGGAAGGGCCATAACATTTGGCCTCCCATAGGGAAGAGACACCAATCCATGGTTACTCCATTGAAGGCATTAATATTGAGCACCAGAACTGCACTGTGGAGTGGGTGGACTTGAGATTAGGAATCTGTCAAACAGAGCCTAAAAAGGAAGAAATTAAAAATAAGGTGGATCCTCCATGAAAAAAACGTCAGGATGGAACAGCTACACAAATGGTTGGAGAATTTCATCCTTGCAATGAATTTGCACCAATTTCCCCAAAGAAAATGCTTGTGGCTTTATTTCTTAAATAGTTCAATATTTATCTGTCACCACTATCATGAGCCTTATTTGTAGAAATGACATTTATGTACAAGAAAATAAGTTGAAAAGTAGCACATAAATTAAATCATAAAATACAACTGAATGGGAAATATGTTCTTGTAAAAGGTAAAGGTCGAAAATGAGTCTATAAGAGGGATCAAAACAGCAACATGCAGAGGAAGATTTCCATGTGGCTCTCAATCGGCACCCGGAAAACCGTCATGCTCACCCTGTTCACAAGTAAGGTGGACTATGGGAACACCCTATGTCGGGATCACCAAAAGAAATCACCAGAAGGCTGTAGACCATTCAGTACTCGGCAGCCAGAATCACTCAACCTTCCACGCCACACTCACATCACACCTGAAGGAGCTCCAATGGCTCCCCATTCACACACTAGCACAATTCAAACTCCTCACCCACACTTTTCAAGACACTGGCACAGCATACCTCAATAATTGCACCTGCTTTCACAAACCTTCAAGACACCTCCGTTGTCTGGACTCCTACTTGACCAAATCCCACACTTACGAAAAGCCAGATGAAGTGGTCGAGGCTTCTACATCTCTACTAGAGCTTGGGACGACCTACTGCTACACAGAAGAGCTTCCTCTTCACTCCTTGAATTGTGTATGAAGCTGAAGACTTGGCTTTCACTAGTCCCACTATGCCTTAGGTGTGAATAAACTCACACCTGTTCAGCATCAGGATACTCTCCCGGGTGATAGAGCGCTCTACAAATCTGCATAACATAACGTGGAGGTTCAAATACTAGGGCACACTAAAAATAAATGACTCCCTGTGGTAAGGAGGTCGCTCATGCAATTGTGGTGTGGTAGACAGGGCTGTATTGGGAATCAATCAGTACTTATAAAGCGCAGCTTGTCACCCGTGAGGGTATCCAGGCGCTGGGTTGTTGGGCTTAGACGCACAGGCAGGCCTTGAGTCTCTTCCTGAAGTCCATCAGCGAAGATGTTCGAAGGTGGAGGGTGTTCCAGGACTTGGCGACGAGGTGGGAGAAGGAGCGGCCTCCGCTGTGACCAGAGGCAGCCCTGGCAAAAATTCTCAAACGAGCACCACTCCCTTCCTCTCCTCACTTTTGCTTTCCATCTATCCATTCTCCTTCACCTCTCACTCTTCTCCCTCTTCATATTCATCTTCCTTCCTCTTCTTTCGCTAATCTCTCAAATCCCTCTGTACCCGCTGCAATTAGCCTCGGGGAGCTGTGGAAAGTGACAGAGGTACCAGCAGCGGCCCTGGACTTTCAAAACTGGTCTCCAATGGTTACAGTTCATAGGGAAATGCCAGATGGAATAAAAGGCTACCCGGGCCTTGTGGTAGCTGAAGTTTTGCTAGTGAGTGGTTGCATTTGTATAGCGCACTGCATGTACTAGAAGACGGCTCTAGGTGCTGATGTTAATCCACTGCATCTTAGGGGAGGACACAAATTAGGAAGTTGTAGGTCAAATCTGTTGTTCGCACAATACAATGTGGTCACTATTGTCATCTCAGCTCATCTCTCCATCCAATCTTGTAAATTTCCAATTAAGCTTCATGCCGCTTGACACTAGACATAACTACACTAAAGTATATTTGGCATTAACCTGCATGCTTGACTTGGTCAGCGCCCCAATGAGGCATGTGAAGAGGAAACGAGAAAGCTAAGACCTTGATGAACACATCATAGAATATGTTTGCATAACTTTCGATCTTATTAAATAATAGTAGTAACTGAGTGGTTGGAGGGGGGGGGGCTGGTTGTGCAGGAAGATTATGTATCTACCAAAAAATGCGGTTACGAAAATAAGAACTGTTTCTTCTGATGGACACATCTTCCGACAGATTCCTCACATGATGAATGTGCCCCAAAGCAATAAAGCCCAGGAGGTAGGATTGAGGAGTGGCAGTTTAATCAAGGAAGTCATGCAAAGAACTCGGGCTAAGCATCCATCACTTCATGCCCGAGACGTTAGGTAGTCTTACTTGGCAAAGGTAAGAAAAGATGACCAAGTAGCTGCTCGGAAGCGGTCAGCAACCGGGACACATCAGGAGAAAGCTGTGGAGACAGGCCTTGCTCTAGCGGAGTGGACACTAATGCTTTCAGGAGGTTCGTACATGGCCAAGGCATAGAAGATGGTGCCTAGTCCTTCTTAGCTCTGTTGAAACGCACAAAGAGCTGATTATCCATCCTGTGCTGATGAGTCCAGTCTATGAACTCCTCTTTGAGTGGATATGGAGAAGGGAAGAAAGCTTATGGAGGAGGGAAGAAAGCTTAGGGAGTAATCGTCTAAGGCATAGGAAATGCAGACACACTTTGGGTAAGAAGGATGGGCAGGCGTAAAGAATTAATATATCCAAGTAAAAAACTTTAAAGGGTGAATGAACTGATAGAGCTTGTAGTCCTCAAGTCCTACATGTTGAAGTTATTGCTACTAAGAGTAAGCATGAGAACTGGGAAACTGCATCAGCTCAAACTGTGATCTAATCAAGAAAGCCAAAAAGAGGTTCAAATCAATCTGAAAAAAAATAAACATAGGGAGGAAACAAACCAAAAATCTTTTAAAAATTCAAACCAGGAAAGACTGATAAGGCAAAGTCATTAATGCAGACAAACTGTAGCCACCACTAAACACTGCTGTTCAAGGGATATGACAAACTGCAAGACATTGGAAAGGCAAGACTGAAAGAGGATGATGCCCTCTAAATCGCACCACTGGACAAACTTAGCACAGCGACCTGCGTAGATAGATTTGGTAAGGGGATGGAAGTCTTCCTGGCCACCAAGAGAACATGCAACTTTGTCAGCGAGACAAAAGGACTTCAACTGGTACCACTCATCTCAATGCATGAGGTGGTAGCATTTGGGATTTTGGGTGAAAAACCTGACCACCCTGCTGCAAGAGGAGGTCCGCTCTGTACAGGAGAAGTGTTTAGTGAGTGCCAACAGACTGGCAAACAAATACTCCTATTCCAGGATCGGGTCATCAGAACCATCTTTGCTTGAGCCAACCGCAGCATCGACAGTACTTTTGATAGAAGCAGAATTGGGAGAAAGGCATACAGAAAGCCCCGAGACCAGTTGAACCAAATGTCATCCCCCTGGGAACCATTCAGAGATAAGTGAGGCAGAAGTGAAGAACGTCCTAGTATGGGATAATGCAAAGAGATCCACAAATAGAAACTCTCTCTGGAGAAGCTCACTTCCATCACTTTGGCTTGCAGCTCCCACTCGTCCTTCTCAAGCGAGATGCAACTGAGCTCATTAGCCGTCAAACAGAGCCTGATAGGCAAGTTGCTACTGGGAAAATTCCCTGTCGTTGAGGAGACTTCCACAGGTGAATTGCTCCCCTATACAAGGTCTACAATACCACTACACATCCCCCTGCCCGCTGACATAAAGGACTATGGTGGCGTCATTGGTCAAAATTTGGATGTGCTCCCCGAGATGGGAGGAAGAAATGCCTTAATGGCATCGCATAGTACTCTGGATCCCTTGTTTATACAGCATCATTTATCTTGCAATTTCACACGCAGGTTGATGCTGCCCTGATAGTACTGCCTTATCAGCGTAGGAAAGGAAAGCCTAAGATGAACCATGCCACAAAAGTGTGGGTGAGGCTTTTCCGTTCATTTTTATAGTGATGTTCTCTTAAGGCAAGAGTAGCTTTAGTAGTCAGTTGGTTTGTTACTGTCAGATTCTTTTGTGTGGCAGAAGAGACTACAAACGGCCAGCAATTTCGTAAAGACACATCGGGTATTTCTGAGCATGAATGCTAGAACAGTGAACTGATAGCGCTGGGATCCCACCATGACCCTCAGGAAACATCTATGGGGGAAAGAATCAGAAGATCATGGCAAAATCCAAACCTGCCTTCCACAATGAGGGACTGTAGTCCTTGGCTCAAGGTCAGCATCTTGAAATGGTCTTGATGAATAAAAAAATTCAGATGGCAAGATCCAAGAAGGGCCTCAGATCTTCAACCTTCATCACTGTAAGATGATGCCTTACACAGGAAAATGAGAGGGGTTTTGAGGCAGAACTGTCAGAGATTTGTGGAGACTGCAACTGTTGCTTTCATACTCTATAATCACTATGCCCCGAAAGCAGCAGTATAGCTTGTGGTATTTGGACAGGCTAAAAAGGGTGTCTCTACTGTCTCTCGAAGGACTGTACTGCCCTGGAGAACGAATGAAAGGCATTAAAATGCCTGGAGAACCTCACCCTTCTGAAAGCACTCTGCTCCAACCCTCACTCGCAGGTAATCCCTATCAAAGGAGCAATCAGAAGAAGCAAAGTACTCTTTAAAGGACATCAGACTGGATGCTAACCCGATCCCAGAACCTTCTATCCTGCCAATAGCTGACAGATGCAATGTCAGCAACCTCTTTCTCACAGACAAAATCAGATCTATAAATAACCATAATGACACTGTTACAGATACCCAGCAGCCACATCACTAACTGGTCATCCAATTTCCTCACATAGATCTCTCCAAAATGGTCAACTCACTCAAAGTCACCTTCTATAAAGATGGTGTGCTTTGCTCTTCCATCATCAATTCTCTGCAAGGAGAAGCCCTCACACCCCTTCTCCACAACGTCAACACCTCATTTACCCGGACAGACTCAAGACCGTACAGATCTTCGGACTGTTGAAAAAGCTTACATTTGATCCAACCAGCTTTGCCAACTCTTACAACACAACTCACATTTGTTGGAAAAATCATTGAGAAAGCAGTCGCCACCCAGCTTCAGAAGCATATCAGCAAAAACGGTGTAGTTCAAGACTATCAATCAGTGTTCTGATCACACTGAAATATTTCAACTGCCATGTTCCAAGTAGTCAATATTGCCCTCCTTCCTCAATGACAAAAACAAGCTGTGTCTTGATGTCCTTCGCAACCCCTCCAAAAGCTTTAAACACCATTGAACATCCAGCACTGACCCAAACTCTGAAAACGAATGGACTTTTCTAGCACAATCTTACAATGGTTTACATCCTACCTCACCAAGTGAAAGCTATTTGCTCAGATAGTAACTGCCTGATCCAGACTCTTCTGTCTCCTGCAGAGTCCCTCAGGGCCCCATCCTATTGCCCATCATTTTTAACCTTTATTAGGAACCCTTGGGAGCCATAACTGCAGATTGCAACATCAAGATGCTCCAATATGCTGTGGACACCAAGCTGTAACTCAAAATCTCCTCAACCAACAACTCACACAGACACAAAGTCTGCCTCACACACATCCAAACCTTAAAGTCAATAAACTACTCACTGCTAAACCATATGAAGAGCGAATTGTTTCAGTCTGCCAACAATGCCAAACATTCCCTGATTAAGTCATTAATCTGCAACTTAAACCGAAGAGGCTTCACACCTCAAATGACAGAACATGCCAAATACCTCAGACTCACATTCAACTTGAACCTGTCAAAGAACACATTGCCAAGACAACCAAAACTGCTTGGTCTCCTGCAAAAAGTGAAACCTTTTTTTCTACGAGAAATCTTCAGGATGACCGTTCAAACCCTAGCACTCTCGCATGTAGATGGAGACAATGACTGATCAATGGCTTTGCAGAGACCACCTTTGCGCCACTGTCAGACATCCTTCAGGCAGCAGCACAGCTCATCAAGTGGCTAAATATATCAAACCTATATCAAACCGCATAACTCTTGTGATGAAGGATCTAGACTAACAACCATATCTCATGTAACACAACGGACAGGTGCTTGTCTGAAATCCGCTCTGGTGTGGGGCGATAGTGGGCAGGCAGAATGAAAAAGCAGGACATAGCCATTTTGAACTATCTGTAAGATCCACCTGTCAGATGTGATGGATCACCAACATAGGTGGAAATATTGAATCCTGCCCCACCCCCACTGGTTGGGCATGTGCCTCTAAGGGCAAACTAAAGTGGTTTGGTGGCTGTTGTAGCAGGGGGAGAGGAGTTGTAAGACTGATGCCCATTGCTGGCCCACACACTGCATGCCTGACCCATGTTCATGGCTTCGAAAGGACAGGAGTGTTTACTAGGGAAGGCTGTTGATTTATAAGTCCCTCAGGCATAATCTAGGTCCTGATGATGATCCCTATATCAATTAATGGGATTGAAGCATTGTCGACACACCGTACCATGATTATTGCATATTACTGATCCACAAGTACAATAGCATTGGTACCAAAAATTGTGACATAGTCTTTACAATATTGTTAATTGTCACTCTTTTCTAAATGTCTGAATTTTTATGGGTTTTTTCCTTTGTTAATTTCCCTTGCATGTTGTCTCATGCTTCCCACTTATATTAAGGTTCTTTCTATTATGCGACTAAATAAATATTCAGAAATTCTTCCTTGAAAATTTGTGACAAAATTTATTCAATTTTTTTTTTCCTTTTTTTTTTCTTTTCAGAAAAGCAGTATTTACATTCAATCCAAGGAGAACAAGAATTGGCATAGCCAATAGGTCTCGCTTTTGGGACCTTATAAGTATTTAGTTATGCAGCACAATATCCTTGGTGCAACATCAACTGTTGCATGGCTAAACACTTATAAGGTCCCAAAGGCGAGACCTATTGGCTATGCCAATGCTTGTTTAACTTGGAGGTAACCCAGTGCCCTTTTACAACACATGTTTAAATGGGAAACGGCTTCACTCTAGCTAGAACCCTGCCAGGAGAGGCGCTTGAGCCGGACCATGTTGGCAGACATACGGGGGTGCCCCCTTTCCCTGGACCATCGCCGCAAGGCTCAGGGGTCCCTGGCCTGCAGCGCTGGAATCTGGGTCATGTCTGCTGGGCCCAAGGGAGGAGGAGGATGGCCCATTTCCTGACCTTACAGCACTAGAGCCTGGTAAAAGTTGGAGGGGCCTCGTAGCGGGCAGCTGCACAGACTCCCAGTGCCTTGTGCCGGCCTTGGCAGCAAAAGCGAGCTCACTCGAGTTCGGATTCTGAAATGAGGTCGTTACCTTCGGGGATTGGGGAGCGGCATGAGGCGTGTCGAGTGGTGTGCACCGAGTGTGGCTAGAGGACACTGGACTTACCACTTCTCTCCCTCGCCACCTCCTCTCAGTAGAATGAATGCGCCCTTAACAGGTTCAGTCTCCAACAGCTTTCATAAGATGAGGTCGCGCGGTTGGGGAGGCCGGCGAGTGGTTTTTCACTTGAACCTCTCCTGATGCGTGCTCTGTGAACGACGTGGCGCGTGGAGGCCTATATTCACCATCCACGACTAACAACGCCCTCTGAAGCCTATTTGTGGAAAGACGTGCACATGCAAACGCACCCCAACTGTTAAGGTGGTCTTTAAAGTCTGCCCTAGAAGCCGTTCTGCATCCTTTCTTCAGGGGTTCCACCGAGGATATGGTGGGCAATAAAACGAGCCAGACACCCAAACATAGCACTGGAAACAAGTTCCTCAAATTCCTCCAGGAAAACACACACACTTTACTGAAAAAAAAATGTTACTCGTGTACTGTATGATACGCCACACCATATGTGACTGACACCCCTGCGTCAACCCCACAAGAACTGCCACCCCAATCAAATCCCCTAGCAGAAAGCATCTAAAGTTCGGAGTGTCACTCTACTGTCAAACTGCATCAGACGCATGAGGAAAACAAGCATTTGAAGGCACGCGCGGGGAGGAGGCGACGCGAGTGGTGCGCGCGCCTCGCGCTGAAAGTTAATATAAAAAAATTTAAAAAATGAAGCTGATAGCCGCGCGGCCGTGAAAGTGACACGGCCGCGCGGCGCGAAAGTTAAAGGAAAATGAAGCTGACGAGGAGGGAGTGGGAGGAGGGGGGGGATATTCATGCGCTGTAGTGCACGTCGCGCGCGCTTGTGCGCTTGCGAGCAGCAGGCGTGACCACACGCTCGTGCACCATGGCCTTTTGCTTGCGCGTAACCGCAGGGAAAAGGCTACGACGCACGAGCGTGTGGTCAGCTTTTGAAACCCCCTTACATAAAGTCTTCGCCTAGCAGCGCTTGCGCGCTACTCGAGGCTCGACCTAAAAAGCAGTAGTTACAATCAATCCAAGGAGAACAAAAAAAGGAAAAAAATCAAATCGAAAGAACGTAACCCCCGGTGTTTCTTAGTATAAATATGTTTTTTCACTTTAAGAAAGCTATAGAAAAGTCAGAAAAAAAAAGGAGAAACACAAACGTGAAAAAAAAAGATAAAGTAATGAAATGCGTGGAAGGAGATCCATAACACCCAACAAATGTATTCGAAATTCCTATTTCCACTACTGTTCCATCAGGAGCCCCCAAACTTGAAGACCCCTTTTCTTCGCTCTCCTGCCCTTGCATTTATACAGTGCCATCTCCAGGTTAAACACATGGAAGAGTCTGGCATACCAGGCCTGATATGTCGGAGGGTCTTCGTCCTTCCATTTTGAGGCAATCATTATCCGAAAAATTGCTGTTGCCATGAAACACAAATAAACTTGGGTCAGTTCTAACTGTAAGGTCTCATCACAACCAAGTAGCAACAAAGTTGAAGTTAATGGGACCGCCCGCCCTATATTTTGATGCAAGAACGTTTCAATCCCAAGCTTCAATATATTCAGTGTACAGCAATCAGAAAACATGTGGACCATATCTGCAGGAACCTGTCCACATCTTGGGCAGCTGTTGGTTTCCCTTTTCCCCCATGCCCACAGTTTAGCCGGCGTAAAATAAAGTCTAAATACTGTTTTAAAGTGTTGGGCTTTAAGGTTGGCCGATAAGAATACCATGTTAGACAATTTTAAAGATCTGCACAGATCCACAACCTGATTATCCAATTTGTCCGCCCACCCACTTTCTGATCTGGCTATGTCATCAGGATTAGCATCCATCAACATGGAGTATAATTCGTTAACTCGGGGCTGCCTGTAAACTAGGCATTCTAAAAGCGGTATTCGAGCCAGGCTAGTAAGCTGCGAAACAATCGGTTTGATTGTCTCGCTTACTTGTACGTATTTGAATAATGTCCGAGGGTCTACCCCATATCGTTGCTGAAGCTCTCCGAATGGCATAACTCCATTCAGATTGGTAATATCTCCAATATTGTTAATGCCCGCCTGCTCCCAGGTTCTGCCTATTTTGTCATAGAGTGGGGCCGTGAAAATTGATGAACGCCATAATGACAGATACCGCTGAACTTTTGGAATTTTTAGAATTTTACCAGACTTTCGCCAAACGTTCCAGGCTGCTCTTAGGGGTTTGAAACGCGTTTTCTTGTAGTAACTCCCCTCCAGCTGCCTAAGTACTAACCCTAGTGCTGAATCTCCAATGGCTAATTCATAGCTGGAAGGTGGGATCTCCCTATCCTGGTCTGCTGACATTGTCTCGGCCCTAAATTTAGGTCTAAATAAAATAGTAATTTGCTGCAGCGTTATAGCCCAATAGTAATATAAGAGATTGGGAACAGCCAACCCCACTCGGTCTTGTGGTAGAGTCATTAATTTCAGTGATCTCCTAATCTTCTTGTAGCCCCATATAAATTGTGAGAAGATCCCATCTATTTAAAAAAAAAAAAAGAATTTGAAGGTTCCAAAGGTATGCAGCGGAGTAGATAAAACATTTTAGGGAACATTGTCAACTTTATGACATTAGCTCTTCCGATAATGGATAGATGTAAATTATCCAATCTCTTTAAATCTCCCCCTATCTTTTTTAGGAGGGGGTCCGAATTAATATCCCAGATAGTCCCAACTTCCGCCGCAATAGTTATCCCTAGATATATGGCTGCCTCCGTCCTCCGTGGATCCTGAAATAGCATGGATTTGGAGCGGACAATTTTTGTTTTGTCAGTATTTAAACCATAGCCCGACTGCCTTCCAAATTCCGAGGCCAGAGTTTCTATCCTTCCCATTGCACCTAGTGGGTCAGGGGTGACAACTGCAATGTCGTCAGCATAAGCTAACACTTTGGCATTGTATCCCCTGACCACTATCGGTTTGATTGCCTGATCATTTATTATTGATCTGATTAAGGGGTCTATATAGAGCGCGAAGAGAATAGGGGAGCAGGGGCAGCCCTGCCTGGTGCCGCGAGCGATCTTAACCTTTCCCGACTCCCTCCCCATCAGCTGTATTTTCGCATAAGATTGAGCATACATTGCCCTGAGGGCGGTTAATATACGTGGGCCGAAGCCATTAGATCTTAAATTCTTCCACAGGTATGCCCATTCGACCTGATCAAATGCTTTTTGTGCGTCCAGCAATATCAAAGACATCTGCTCGCCTGTATTTTCCGCTATATTAAATAATAAAATTACCCTTCGGACATGATCCGTCGTCCCTCTGCCCGGGATAAAGCCGTGCTGCCATGGGCTAACTAGGGAAGCAATTATCTTGGATAATCTGAGCGCGATAATCTTGGAGTATAATTTCTCGTCATCCTTTATCAATGAAATTGGTCTGTATGAAGCTGGATCCTCTGCGGCCTTTCCCTTCTTCAGGAAAATAACTATGTTAATCTCCTGCCAAGATTGGGGCGGGATTCCCTTTTGTTGTACAGCTAAAAACAAATCTAGCAGGAGAGGGGCTAATTCTATCTGTAAAGCTTTATAGATCTCCGTCGGAATCCCATCTGGGCCCGCCGCCTTACCCGAGGCCATCGTCTGAAGTGCCTCAATAACTTCGTTTATTGTAATGTCTTCTTCTAACTCCTGAATCAGAGGGGGCATTCCTTCCGTTCCTGTGCCCATTATCATTGGTGCGCAGTCCCTAGAGCGATACAAATCCTGGTAGAAATCAGCGAATGTTCTTAATATATCTTGGGGTTCAGTAGCTATTTTACCATCCTTCCCACGTAACCTTAAGATATTATTTGCGGCTGCCCTTTGTTTTAAGCGAAGTGCCAAGTGTTTCCCCGTCATCTCTCCATATTCATAATTATCCCGCAGACAAGTTTGGAACCTTTCAGTAGCTGTTTTATTAAAAACCCCATTAATTTTGGCCTTAGTTCTGATTACTTTTAGCTCTAAATGTGATTGCAGCTCAGTCTGTTTTTGAACTATGGCTGTCGTATGCTTTTCCTCATTTACTCAGCTCTTCCGTGAGTATGTATTGCCTCTCTCTGTTTTTTCCTGTGAAACCCCACGAAGCTGATTATTTCCCCCCTAAGTCCTGCTTTAAACGCATCCCATACATTTTCGCTCGAGGTGCTAAACCTATTTATATTGTAGAACTGCCGGGTCCACCCCCTGATATGTTCTATAAATCCTTCGGTGGCTAATAGTTTCCTGTCAAAAGTCCACTTTGTAAATGCTCTTGCATGCCCCGGGGCCTCAATGTCCAGCACCAGAGGGTTGTGATCAGACAGGACCTTAGGCAGTTTCCTAATGTGTGCTCCCTCAATAAGAAGTGGAGGCATAAAAGTAATCAAGCCTGACGTACTTCCTGTGTGGGCACGAGAAATAGGTATACCCTGGGTCCCCTGACTTTTTATAAGACCACATATCCACTAACCCGTGGCTGTCCACCAATGCGTTTAAGGCTTTGAAGACTTGTGGCTTCCTCCCCTGGTACCTTCCCCTAGCAGGGCCACCTGCATCTAGATGGATATTAAAATCTCCACAGATAATAAGGGGGGGAAGGCCAGGAAGCAAACTCAATTTCCAAATACTGACAGCAGGTCCACGTCATCTAGATTGGACCCGTAGATTGTACAGAATGTAAAACCACTTGGGATTAAAGCAATTGCCCATCTACCCCACTTATCCGACAGCATTCGCTTAATGGGTGGCATCCGGTTAGATACGTGAATTGCAACCCCTCTGGTGTTGGTAGACTGAGATGAACAAATTACCTGGGTATACCCTGGGATAACATTGAGCCCTCTCTTCTGCCAAGGAATATGGGTTTCTTGTTGACATATGATATCCGCACCTAGTACTCGTAACACCTCTCCTGTCCTGAATCTCTTGCCCTTATCATTCAATTTGCCCCCCTCACCACCCACCCATCCTCCCTCTCCCACCCGATCCCTCCCCCCAACCTCTCCCCCACCCCCGCCGCCCCTCCCTGTTTTGTGAAGCAACAGACCTATCTAGGTCTGTGGGTGATGAGTGGTGGTACCCTCCCTGTGGTGACATATATAATACAAATTTGTGACTTTATGCCCCCCCTGAGCCTTCAATTTCTCCTCGCCCTCATAGCTATTGCCTATCCCACCCTGCTTAGAGCCGTGAATGACCGAGATGAAAGAGAAAAAACAAGAGTACAAAAATAGTCAAGCAGCTAATATACTAAATGTCCCAATTTAGTCATGATTACTCCTGAACAATTCCAAGTAGTTTCTACCCCATAGTGAATGAGTCGAGATAAAAGGGGTCATCTCCCCCCTGCATTTAGAAACTCCTTGGCCTTAATCCCTGACGAGAAGAATCTAGTCTGATCCTTCCGGACTACTTTCAGTCGGGCCGGGTTTAGAAGGAAGGCTTGTGCACCCTTCTCCTGGAACTGGGTAACCATTTGACGCAGATGCCATCGTCGTTCCACTGTGATGTGGCAAAAGTCTGGCCTAGTGAAGAACGAGAACCCATCCGCCGCACGTTGTGCTTCTGGTCTAGCCTTCTCGAACACATTTTGTCTCAATAGATAATTGCCAAAATAGACCAAGAATGCCCGTGGTTTGGCATCAGGGCGGACTGGCTGCCGTATATTGAACGGTACTCGATGTGCCCTTTGTATTTCCTGGGGCCAGTTTCACCCTTCCAATTCTGGGAAGGATTTCTGCAGTAGCTGAACCATGAATAGCCGCGCATCTGACCCCTCCTTTCCCTCCAGAATACCAAGGAATCGTAAGTTGTTCCTTCTCTGGCGGCTTTCACTTTCTTCTAACTTCCACTGGATGTCCGTAAGTTGTGCCTCATGTGCCTCCACTTGCCCCTTTGATCCTGCTATATCCACCTCCAATGAAGCGGTTCTTGATTCTAACTCCGTCATCCGGTCACTAATATCGTTGCAGGTCCTTGCGATTTTCCTTACTGCCCCTTGAAGTTTCCGAGTGGCATTCTGTGAGCGTTTGCTCTCTGTTCGGGCTTCTTCGCGGTGCGCAACTACACACTGCAAAATAGATTCCAATGTGGGGGGTACTGAGGTAGATTCTTCACAGGCGAGTTGATTGCTATTCCCCACCAATTGATCTCCGAGAGAATAGTCCCCCCTCAAATCCGTTTGCCTTGGATTGTCAGTTCTGCCCACTCTGGAGTATGTCTTCCGTGTAGTAACAAGTTTCCCTGCCGCTGGTACCAATGCCGGATGCACTATCCTCCTCGCTTGATTCGGCGTTGGACCCAGTGTCTGAACCCAGACCTGACCAGTTGGCGTCTGATAATGAGTAAAAATCGTTCGCTTCTGAATCAATATCCCTCTCCCTACCATCCTGTTGCGTTCTGTGAGTCCTTAGGAGCCCCACGGGTTCTCTTAACTTTCCCTTTGGTTCTTGTGCAGTGAAGTACCGCTCAGCTCCCCCTGGAAGGTCATTCAGACACTTATTTGTGCCCTTTTTTCCACCCCGCGTTTTTCCCCTTCTTGTTTGGGTTATTTGGGTTCTCTTGACTTAGTTGGATCACTGGTTGGCACATTTCCTCCTGCTGTATCTCGATATGCCCGGAAGCCCCCGTGTCCTGCCAGTTATCTCCTGTCTCTACCTTGCCCGAGTTCTCAGCAATACACACTCCTGGCGCTGTTACGTGGACTTGTCCCCCCTGTAGTGTCTCCTCTTCGGCGCTCTCCTATTTCCCCTTTAGTTGTTGGAGCAATGTCTCGCCATCTGAAGGCTCCCCCTGCTCCCCAGTCTCCCCTGGACCCATGGGTGGCTTACCGATCAGATTCCTGCTCTGTCCCCTCCCTTCGACAGGGGCCTTTGTCTGCTCACTCGGCTGGTCGATTCCTTGTGTAACAGAGCTGTTCCCAGTCCCTCTGAGCATATCGATCACTGTAACGGCGGTACGAGGCGGCTGGGGCTGCACGCCCGCGCCTCTCCCCTTCCCGTCTGGGAGGTTCTCCACCCGGGTCTTCTGTCTACGTCCATGAGCCGTAGCGGGGGCGGGAGCCGTCTCCGACTCTGCCGCGCTTCTCTGTGGGGAATCCTGGGGGCCAGTCTGAAGGATCGAACCTCTGCCTTTCGCGCCGGACTTTGGGCCCATGATGGCCGGCTGTGGATCTGTAATCCCTACTCCACTTCGGGGTGCGGGATAGCTCTAGTTCAAAGCATCTGCAACCAGCAATCAGCTGTTCCGCAATCTCTGCCAGCACCGGGACCCAGCACTTCAATCCCGGTAAGGTACGATCAGTTTCAATCCGATCACTTGCTCCGCTGCTTTCCACTTGGGGGCATGCCATTCTAGGTTTTCAGCGTAGCTTATTTAAACTAAATCATGCCGTCACCTCGGGAGACACCTACGACCGACTTCACTCAGCCGCCATCTTGCTCAAATTTATTCAATTTCTATGTGTATTGTTGAATGTAATTTTAAACCAAGGGACTGCTTGTTCCTCGATAAACAATCCTTACCCATGGTCCTTTGTATACCTTTGGGTTCCCTTGTCCTTCAAATCGTTGATTTATAAGTCAGCAGTCTGGTATAGCATTTAAACGTTCTGAACTGATGCAAAACAGTCTGCCTTCTCACTGAAAAGGCAGGACCTAGCAAAAGGCAGATCTATGACGGAGGCCGGTACATTTGCAGAAAAATCCTGTGGAATGCATCCACGTGTCTCGATGAAGGATAAAACTAGTAATGACTGCCCTTCTAAGGAAATCTGTAGTACCAGACCTACACAAATAGCATATTGAGCCATGTCCTGACCACCATGGATTTTCTGGCTATAGGAGCCCCTAAGGTCTTTCAAGACTGCCAGCAAGATCTTGCTGGTCATATCCCAAAGGGCATGTGTGTAACGGCCCAGCAAACAAGCATCACTTGCGGAGCGCAGTGTTAGACTGGCTGAAGAATGTGCTTGCCAAACGCATCAATCCTTTTTGATTCCATATAAGGAGAAGTGGTTGGATAGAAGTTAGATTCACCTTACTAATCAAGGCCTGAACAATAATACTCTCAGGGTGCTTGATGAGAAAATGCGGGTCACCAAGTGCCAGTCTGTGACGGCTGGCTACCAGCCCATTCACAGATGGACAAAAACAAGCTTTGACCAAGTATCCATCAAAGTATCAATGAGGGCATTGTTAAAAAAGAAGCAGGGGCTCATAAGTCGCTAACCCAGGCTGCAAAATCTCACTTATAACATCTATTTTGGTCTCAATGGAGGGTAGCTGCAATTCCTGTGCCTCAGCTGCCATCAAGACCACAAGTGCGAATGAGGCACTCTCCTCCATTGGTGGCCAAAGTGGCAAGTTGAGATCTGTTTCACATGAGGTGTCAAGCCACTGGCATTTGGTACATCAATGTTTAAGAGGAGGAAGCAAGCCATCCCTCATCATCATCATCTTGGGTGCCACCTGCTCTGTACAGAATCAGAGTCCGGACCAAAGAGATTATAGAGTCTCTTGTGGTAGGTGCAATGTGGTAGAGGCATTGGGTTAGAATCAGGTTTAATGATGACCGGTAACGCTTTTGTTATTTCGTAGCATGACATTGGTCAGGCTTGAGCTGAAGTTGGTTTGGGGTCCAACATTAGCGTCATTCTCCAGCGCCAGTGGAGTCAGCACTAGAGTCAGGGTAGTAATGACCGGCATGCATCTCGGAGCTGGAGTAGAAATCTGATGGACTCTTGTGGTAACCTGATTGGAGACCCCTGCTGTTCCATGGGGCCTAAAGGTGCTCCAGTGCAAGCCAGTAGCGCACCAAAACTTTGCAGTGAGGCATCTTTGAAGGCCTTGATCTGCTGCAGGGTTGACAATGCCCCAGGAAATCCAGGGTATATCAGGACCAGCTGAGTAAAACAGTTTAATGTCAGGAGAATTTGAAGCAGTGTGACTGACATTGTGACATCCTTGCGTCTTCTCTTTTGAGACAGAGTGGCGGGATGGGGTTGAGTCCGGTTTCACTTTTATGAGGCTCCCCTCAGTCAATTCAGGGGCGGTGTGGAGTTAGAGGCGAGCTGCACAACACCACCTAGAGGCGTGCAGACCTGCAATGGATAAAGATTTATGGATTTAGTCTGACATCTGGGGAATATTCTAAGGTGAGAAATCTGCAGTTAGAAGTATCTATCAGACTTAAGGCATTAAGGGCTTGTGAGAAACTGGCCTGTTCACAACGATGCACATTCCAGGCCACAGAGAAAATGGGTTTCCTTAAAGGTTCGATGGCTTACTTTTGACAGTAGGCCATAGTGACACGGAGAAAAGAAACAATTATTTCTTCACTAGATTATGGTTTGGTTGTGCTGTTCAGTCCACCCCAAGTCAGAGAAAATACAGTTCCTCCCTGCTACACTCACATGAACACATGCCAAGCTGCGTAGAGGAGTCTGCCTCTTACCCATTCTTGAATGACAGTGTGTTACTGCTCCTATTCACTAACCAATTTCTACAATCAACAATAGGTAATCTCACCTTCCCTCTCCCTTGCTTTTGTGAGGGTTTCTTTGAAGTGCAGCAACAGCTGCCTTCCCAAAAATATGTTCTGTGAAACCAGCCTTGCGAAGCTGGTGACAAAGGCATGTCATTTATGTAGAAAACCTGGGCTAAGGACCTGTTTGGCAGGTAACTGCCCACAGTAGACAAACAATGCATGGTACAAGGAAGAGTATAGTGAGAGGTAATGCAGAGTTACATATTTAAAAAAAAACACAGGGAATCCTGCAGTTAATTCCCCAGGGTGCCCAAGCCCATTATTTTAAATATTTTTTTCCACAGTTTATTAAACACGACTAGATTGCGCAGCTGTGGATTTCAGACATATAGGGCCATTATACCATGAATATTCCATAAACCCGATGACTTCTGATGCAGGTGCACACCATTTCCCCTTTGTTATTTTTGGTCTCCTGCCTTTTAACTTAATTGCGTTTTTAATTCATAAAAATTTCTACTAACTGCAAAGCCACATTCTCAAAAATTACTGGCTTAATAAGGCGGATCTTCCTGTGAAAAATGTAAAAAACTGAGGGCGTTTTAAGCAAAGTTAGTTTCGTTTTCAAACCATCATGGTATTATGATCATTGTAACAAACAAACCTATCTTTTTCAAGTTAGAAGGCTTGCCAAGTGGGGTCGCACCTGGGTGGTCAGCAATTTCTAGTCATTTTCCCTTTCAGAGACATGGGAGGAAAACTCACAATATAATTTGCAACCAAACAAATACTTAAAAAGCTATAGGATTTTATTGCACTTACCCCAGGAAACGAATCTAAATTTAACAGGCATTGGCAAAGCCAGTTGGTCTTACTCTTGGAATTTATAGTATTTTCCACTAGATTTTAGCCATCCTGTACATCACCCCTGATGCCATGCAGCATGGCTTAGGAAATAAAAAATTTAAAAAGGCACTACGACGATGCTACTGCATCATTTTGAACAACGCATGCTAGCACCTACAATTTTTTTTTTTTAAGATCTGGATTGCAAAAAAATAAGTAGCACAAAAGCGTTTTGTTTTTTTCCATTTTGAAGCAAACACAGGCGGGAGAGCAACACGGAGGCGCAGGTGGCCTGGAATCATCACAAAGGAAGCGAGTGGATGGAAGCATCACAGGACATACGCATGGGAACTACACGAGTGTGCAGGATACTCTCATATTTTCCCAATGTTTCCGATAACCCTGGGTTAATAGGAACAAACTGATGTTTTACAAAGTCACTGTACAAAAAAATACATGAGAAACAGAGCTATAAAATACAAACAACTACATAAATAAATAATCCATACATGGCAAAATAAAAAACAATCCATCAGGGAAGCAAGAGCCCAAACTTAGTGAATTGCGATGGTTGTATTGATGATAAGGAGATGAGGAATCTGGTCAGCAAGGATCTCAGAAGTACAAGGACAGCAAGAATGTTAGAGATAGGGAGTAGCTGCTTGAAAGGGAACATTCAAAGAATCAAAATTACAAGCGAAAGAGCCTTCAGAAGCTAAAGCACAATGAGAATATACAAACAGGAAGAGAGACCTGGATTATTGGGTGAAAGATTCATCCTCTCAGCAGATGGGACAGACGAGCTCTAAAGTAACTGAAATCAAACATCACTGCAGAAATCCAAGCTGTTAAGGTTCATAGGAAAGAAAGGGAGATCTCACTGGTAGAATCCAGAAAGAAGATCATGTCAAGAGCAGGAACACCTACTCATGAAGGAATTGCAGCAGTCACCGCTAGAGGGAAGCATCAGGGCCAAAACACCTGAGGAACGCTGTCCTCTGCCCCTTTGAAAGAAACCCTCCTTAATCCAGAAGCTGGCAACACCGCCACAAGGGGAACAAAATTACTTAGTTGAAGGCAATAGGAAATCTTTTCTGCAGAGTCCAAAGTGCAGATACAAAAGCTTGAAAGGTACAGAAGAACGTTAAGAGATGAGAAAGGAAGACACGCTGGCAATCAAAACTAGTTGTGTAAACTTATATCACTATAGATTTCTCTGAAGTCCTAGTAAAATCAAGAGGCATACCGTTGACTGAACTTGCCACCACATATAGGGACTAGGTTTTACAAAAAATGTTTGTGAATAATCAGATACTTAGAGGCTTTGAACCTGTGATCAAATCTATGTCCCTTACCACCATACAAACCCCAATAAACACACACGTGTTGGGGATTTAAATGATACTAAAGCTATATTTGCTGATCAAGTTTTATTAAAACAAACAACAAATCCACATTTTCTGCTGTGGAGCTGTTGTAATTTGGCAGCATTTAAGTTAAGCATTAACTGAAGACAGCCTGTATTTAGAGGCTAAATTGTCCGCTTTGTGGAATCCATTTTGTATTTCTGTCAGCCATTTTGGCTGCCATGTGCTACCATGTGCTCGCCATGTGCTCTGTCCTACCTTCCTGTCAACTGCTCTTGAAATCTGCCTAGAGACAAGTTATATTTAGTTCCTCTTGCTTTGCACATGCTCAGTTGAGCTTGCAGCTGTTCCGAGTTTATAAATGTCAGGATGTGTCTACTAAAAGTAGAAACTGTTAGCTCCACCCACTTGTCGACTGTGCATTCTCTGTATGACCTTATATGTGCCTAAAACCAGCATTTGTGTTAGTACCGCCTTCATTTGAGCCCCTGTGTGGGTATAAAAGGACCAGGATCCTTCCATTCAGTGTGCTACTTCATGCATTACTGAAGGGTGATGTGCGAATGTTAGCTCCACCTCATGAGGTTTAATAAACTCTGTCTTTTCTATTTCCAGTTTCTGTGCCAACTTCTTCCTAAGTGTCTGAGGACTCTGTGCAGAGAAGGGAGAACCCCTAAGCACTGGTAGGCCTTGCTGAGGCTATCTACAACAAATTGGCGCTTCCAACGTGGGACTCATCAGCGACTCGGATGCCCGAAGGACTGGTCGCGACGAAGGATTGGAATCTTGCTTTTGGACGCGATCGCTGCCTGAGGAGACCAGAGTCTTGGCACCCACGGCGTTTTTCCTTTCTTTCTGATCTGACCATCCCGGCGGCGCCGGTCCTTGACTGAGATCTCTTCTGTTGATTCGCCGTGCAGTGACCATTTGGTCGATTTGAGAACTTGGCAGTTGGAACCTGGACACCATTTGATTGGTAAGAGCCGTTTTGCGGCACTTGCTGTTGGTTTGATGCCTTTGACTGGTAAGGTAGTTTTAGTAACACTTACTGTGGCTTTGTTTGTATGATTGGCCAATTTTGGAATCTGTTTTGTAATTATATATGTATTGCAATACATATAGGCAGGTAATGAGGAGAATTTTCTCTATTTAAAATTGTTTGAACAGCGCAACGTACGAAAAGTACCTTAAGCGCTACTTTGATTATAATACTGCATATTTTGCACTATTTTTTGGCATGCCTGTTTTCAGCACACTTCGTAGGATGTGTTGCTTTTGTAGTGGTACCAATTTGAGACTTGACGAAGCACAACCAGCCCCCCCAGAGGGGACGCCTAATAGGGATATGTATATTAAGTATGGTATTTCTTCTATAATGTACTGCACGTTATGGAACAAATATACTAGTAAAGATCCTGAGTTGCGTTGGCCTATGTATGGGTCATTTGATTTGCGAAAGATTCAGTATGTGGAACAATGTATGTTTAAACACAAGACTAGGCAAGATATGTTTGATTGTGTGCGGATGTGGGAGAAAGAAGTGCGTGAGCGAATGAAGCGTGAGCAAGCCTTGATTGACAAAGAACAGCGAAAGACCATTTATGCGAAAGCATTAGAGTTAAAAAACAAGGAGATGAGAGAAATTAAAGAGAGGGAAGATAGGGAACGCCATTTACAGGTGACTGGCCAATACGCTGTTAGGCAGCCCCTTTATCCTATCCTTAATAAACCACAAGATGATTTCTTGTTATTAGATCGTTCTCCACCTCCGTATATTTTTTCTTCCGCTCCTCATGAGTCAGATGAGGACTCTTTTTCAGACCAGGACAAAGCTCGAGAAACTCGTTCCATGCTATCTGCTGAGCGTGCATCTGACATTAGATCTACTGCGCGTAAAGCCGTTCGTAGTACTACCAGTGCCTCTGAACTTTTAGATAGTATAAAAGGATGGCAGGAAAGGGAGCAAATATATTTTACCGATACATTTGCTGCAGAGGTTATTGAACAATTTAGGAAGTATTCGGTAGAAGTGGAGCCCGATGATGTAGCAACTAACTGTAAACAATTACGTGACGGTCTTTTTGTCTTCTCCCAGGTGGCTGACACGATCAGACGCTTGGTTAAACTGCGTGTTGAAGCAGCCCGTTTGCGAGAGGAGAAAAAGGCAGCAGAAACAGCTGCACTAGCATCTCAGATCAGCATGGCACGAACTCCTACTCCTGAAACAGATAAGAATGTTGTAATTCATGTGAAACCCATGCGGGAAGCCGCGCCTTTATATGTTCCTCCTAAAGGAACGGGTACAGAGGATGATAAGACTTCTCTTAATGCGAAAGGGTACTTTATTTATAATTGGGTTTACACTCCTTGGAATAGAGCAGATGTTATGGCCCTTAAAAATGCATTGCCTGACCCGCGAAAGAATCCAGCAGCCTTTTATGAGGAAGTTGAGGGTGCAATCAGCTCTTGTACTATGACTCTGTCTGATATTGATTTGTTTTTTGGATTAATATTACCGCCTGATATGTGGAGAACTGTGCGCAAAATAGATGATAATGCGACATTTGGAGCATTGTGGAAAGATTTGGAGCGGTTAGATGAAGATAGAGAACCTGCACAGAAACCGTGTCAGTTAATTTTAAATCTTCCGGCAGCTATATTAGTTAAGTTAAAGACGATCATTCCCCCTAAGAAGATAGATTGGACAGTGCTAGCGTCTTGCAAGCAAAAGGTAGATGAATCAGTTTCTGACTTCTTCACACGCTTTGAAGAAGCATTTCATGATTTTAGTGGCCAGTCATTGACAGATGACACAGGTAGGCATCTGTTTGTCGATAAATATGTCGCAAACCTTTTGCCAGGAATAGCTAGTCGCTTAAAGGCCAGTGAGAGTTCATGGACTACATCTTCTCTGGTTTCTCTTTTAACTATGGCCCAGTATTATGAGCGGCAAGAATTAGAAGCCAAAGGTAATGAGGACAAAAAGTCTAAAGAGTTGAAAACAAAGGTTATGTTGGCTCAAGCTTATGGTCCGCCTTCTAGAGATAATGATAGAGGTGGACGTGGATCTTATGGTTCGTCCTTTCCTTCCTCTGCCCGTTCGAATTTGTCTGTTGATCAGTGTGCGTACTGCAAAAAATGTGGACATTGGCTTTCTGATTGTCCAGTGCTGCGTGCTCAGCAGAATCTACGTGGTCGGGGACAAATGAGAAATCGTTCAGGATATCAAGGGCCTAGAGGAAGCGCGAATGATCGTGCTCGGTTTGATGCTAATACACGTGGGCAGAATGGGTTTAACACTTTTGATAGAAGGAACCAATATCAAATGTCTGACTATGTGCCCTCTGATTTTCAAGATTCTGCTTATGCATAGGATTGCCTAGGATGGGGTAAGGAATCAATTGAAGTTCCAGTAGATCAGAGGGGTCCCTATGTTACAGCACATGTTTTGGGTTCTACTGATCAGTTTCTGGTTGATACAGGAGCTACTCGTAGCGCCTTGTCTAAACAATTGGTTCCAAGGGCTCCCCTGTCTGGCTTAACCATTACATCGATAGGTTTCGATGGAACACCTTCCCTTAGCCCATTGTCACAACCACTTGCATTTGATATTGATAAGTTTACTGCTCCATGTCCGTTTTTGCTTTCTCCAAACACACCAGACAATATTGTGGGTCTTGATATGCTTAAATATTTTAGGGCTACGATACGGTGTTCTCCGGAAGGAGTACGGGTTATTTTGAATGACAACTACCCTATGATTGAGAGATCTTGTATTGTTAAAGAGGACATTGCACTAGCCTCACTCCCTAGTACTTTGTGGGCTACTTCGGACACTGATGTAGGGCAAATGGTTATTCCACCAGTACATATTAGTGTCAAGGAGGGCGCTTTATTGCCAAGACTGCCTCAGTATAAAATTTCTCGAGAAGGAGAAGAAGCACTCACACGTATTGTACATGATTTAATTAAGGTGGGGGTTGTGGAAGAAGTTCCTTACAATATTTGCAATAGTCCGATTCTTCCCATTTTGAAAAAAGATACTGACACTAGGATTTATAGATTTATTATCGATTTGAGAGAAGTCAACAAGATTGTAGTACCACAGTACCCTGTAGTCTCTGACATAACGACATTGCTTACCCTGGTCCCTCCAACAGCAACTACATTTTCTGTAATTGATCTGAAGAACGCTTTCTTCTCGATTCCTATTCATCCTGATAGCCGATATTTGTTCGGTTTCACTTTGAATAATAGATCATACAGATTTTGTAGAGTTCCTCAAGGCTATACTGAGAGTCCTAGTATTTACAGTCAAGCATTGAAGAGACAGCTTGATTCCTTTACCTTGCCTAAAGGAGTGGCTCTCATACAATATGTCGATGACATCTTGTTGGCAGCCGATACACCTGAGCAGTGTGAGAAATGCACTTTGTCTTTGCTTTCTTTTCTTGCTACACACCACCATAAAGTATCACGAAAGAAATTGCAATATTGTAGACCGAAGGTGACCTATTTAGGACACCTTCTGTCTAAGGAGGGCCGTGCACTGACACCAGATCGCATTCAAGCAATTTTAGACACCCCAGTACCTTCCACGCAGAAAGATGTCCGTGCATTCATTGGTCTGACTTCGTTTTGCAGGCAATGGATATTGGGTTTTTCACACATTGTTAAACCCTTGCTAGCACTTTTGACTAAAAACACTCCGATCCCCCTTCCATGGACAGATGAATGTCAAAATGCTTTTTGTCAGTTGAGACAAGCTCTTTGCTCTGCACCAGTGTTAGGCACACCAGATTACACGAAGGCTTTTACACTCTATGTACATGAGAAAGAAGGATGTGCATTGTCAGTTTTAGTACAGACACACGGGGACAAACAGCGTCCTTGCGCATACCTTTCTGCAGTTCTTGACCCTGTTGCTCGTGCATTGCCTGGGTGTTTCCGTTCAGTTGCAGCGACGGCTGTGTCCATACGTCAGAGTGAAGGGATAGTTTTGTCACACAAACTGTTGGTGCTAGTACCCCATGCAGTAGATGCCCTTTTGAATCAGACTAAGACTCAGCACTTAACTAGTGCTCGTTTGACAGGATACGAATTGACACTGCTAGCACCTCATATTACCTTGAAAAGATGTGCGACACTGAACCCAGCCACTTTGTTGCCATATCCTGCGACTCAGTCTCAGTCAAAGGAGCCTCACGATTGTATATTCCTTACTGAGGAACAGACAAAGGGTCGCATCGATTTGCAAGATACGCCCCTTCCAGATGTAGATGGGGAACTGTGGGTTGATGGGTCCTGTTTGAAGTTACCAGATGGCACGACTTCAGCTGCTTATGCAATTACCACGCTTGAGACAGTAGTGGAAACAGCTCGCATACCTCAGAAGTCAGCTCAAGCAGCTGAACTAATAGCTTTGACACGAGCGTGTGAGCTTAGCACTGACTTGTGTGTGAACATTTACACGGATAGCCGCTATGCTTTTGGAGTGGTTCATGATTTTGGCCTACTCTGGAAGGAAAGAGGCTTTCTTACATCCCATGGGATGCAGATAATGCACGGAGAGTTAGTGCATAATCTCTTGACTGCACTTACATACCCAAAGAAAGTTGCTATTATGAAGTGTAGCGCACACAAGAAAGTGACTGACAAAATAGGACAAGGCAATGCCTTTGCAGACCGCGTAGCCCGTGAGACTGCGATGCAGCGAAGCACTACACCCATGTACATAGTGAAATCACAAGCTGAGCGTTGGCATGATGCTAGAGAGGAAGTATTGGATATACAGAGATCTGCTTCTGTGGAAGAGCTTGAGCAATGGTCTAAAGAAGGAATATTAGATGATGAGGGTTGTTGGCGTAACAAAGAAATGAATAAGTGGAAATTGCCTGCGGCCTATTTACAACCTATGGTTCAAATGGCACATGGGCTGGCACATGTTGGAGCTCTAGCAATAACTACATTGCTTACACAAGTTTGGAAGCATCCTGAAATTGCTAGCACAGCCAAAAGGGTAGTACAGTCCTGTTTGATCTGTTGGCAGTATAATCCTGGAAAAGGGACACGAACTCCTACAGGAGGGTTTGCTACACCAACCGCACCTTTTGAAGTTTTGCAGATGGATTACATCCAACTCGAACGCTGCAATAATCTGAAATATGTCCTAGTGGTGGTATGTGCCTTTAGCAAATGGATAGAGGCATACCCTACGAAGGATAATACTGCTCTCACCACAGCAAAGGTGCTTCTAAAGGAGTTTTTCCCTAGATACGGTGTTTGCAAACTTTTGTGGAGTGACAATGGACCTCATTTTATTGGGCAAGTTGTTGAGCATGTCCTGAAAGGATTAGGGATCAAACAGAAATTCCATACAGTTTTCCACCCGCAATCAGCAGGATTGGTGGAAAGGTATAACGCTACTTTAAAATCAAAGTTGGCGAAAATACTGGCTTCCACGTCCCTAAAGTGGCCAGATGCACTACCTTTGGCATTACTATCCATAAGATCGGTGCCACATTCACGATCAGGTCTTACCCCCTATGAGGTGGTGTTTGGAAGACCAATGAACATTTGGGGAATTCCTAAGCCACGCCCCATACATGATGTTCCTTGTGTTCTGATGAATGATTATTTGGCACAGTTAACTGACAGTTTGATTTCTATTCATCAACAGGTTCGAGAAGCTCTTCCTGACAGATCTACAGGTGAGGCCCACGAACTCCGTCCTGGTGACCATGTAATGGTCAAGGTCTTCGACAGATCGAACAGCTTGGAGCCAAGGTGGCGAGGACCAGAGCAGGTGCTCCTTGCGACAAGGACAGCAGTTCGAGTGACAAACAGAAAGAATTGGATCCACAGCACACACTGCAAACGCGTGTCGCCTGCCTTGGTGGAACCTGCTGTGTTGACCGACCATCGAGAGATTCTGGAGACGGAGAAAGGCCAAGCTATCTCACCTGACGAATCTGCGGAAGTCTTCCCGGACCACACGATCACTGGAGTATCCAGATATCAATTGAGACCGAGGAAAGGATCTGCAGTTTTGAAAAAGACTGGTTGAGCTACCGCCCTGGGTTAGTGAAACGGAGAGCCATTGTGGCAAGGGGAGGGGATCAGCCCTGTATTAGTGTAGTGACACCCGCTTTGGCCCATGGTGAAGAAATCAGCGGCTGCCCAGGGAGAAGAGCTCCAACGACTGTTTTCAACAAGTTTTCAGAAAGATCAATCATTACTGCTGCTAAAATGAAAAAACAAATCATTTGTGCTGTAGGGTTTGTTGTTGCTATGGTGGCTATGGCAGCAATTACGTGGTACATCGAGAAGGTGGCTCCTGTTCGACAGCTTTTTGTTGCCACTACAACAGTACCCGTGGAACACCACTACTTTACTCTTCCTTACCATGAGCAAAAGCATCAACAATCTTACCTGAACAATACTTTTATCCAGATGTTGCACCATACTCACAATGCTACGAATACTACCAACTGTTGGGTGTGTGGGATGATACCTGCACATCAAAAGAAAGGAGGAACACCTTTTATTCCTCTTCCATTTTCTCACAATGGTTCTTGTCAAGCTTGGTATGCGCTTTTGTTTGCATATGGAAAGCCTTCAGTGGGTGGGATTATTTTTCAACTTAATAAAGTGTGTTATCAAAATAAAGAAGGTTATCCACAAGCCAAAGGGACTAAATGGGAATGGGAAGAGTATCAACCGGACAATATTTCAACACCATATGTTTTCACAAATGTGAGAATAATAAAGAACATTGGACCTTTTGTGATTTCTGTGACAAAAGCTAAAGCAGACTTGTGTATTTGTAGTGTTGGAAGAATTCCAGTGGGGAGGAGCGAGTGTACTGTAATCCTGACCATTGAAGGTGCCAATAAGAGCACTTTCACAGCCTCGCATAACACGTATTTTGTGTGTGGAAATAACGGATATTATCAATTACCTGTTGGGTGGTCAGGAATCTGCTATGTATCTTTTCTGTTGCCCCCTGTGTTTCTGGCACCTGCATTGTATCACCGTGATTTTAAACTGTACAATGACATTTCCAAAAACAGAAATAAGAGGACAATAAGTATGGATGAAGTTGACCAAACTGACACTACCCTACAACAATATGTTGATTTCAACTTGGGCTTATTTTTCTTTGTGGGTGCTGCATTAAACAGCAGGAAAATCCGACGACTAACTCGTGTCGTGGAAGCTGTTACCAATCAGACAGCTATGGCACTTGGGAACATTACAGAGGAACTACAGATTGCAAGGATTGTAGCACTCCAGAATAGGATGGTGCTAGACGTGATTTTGGCTGATCGAGGTGGTGCATGTCGCATCATCGGTAGCAGCTGTTGTGTATTCATACCAGATCACTCACCTTCAGTATATGACGCAATATCAAAACTGCATAAGATTGCTGCAGAAATTCATCCAGAGACTGGAACTTGGACTTTTGCTGGATGGTTTTGGACTCTTGTTTCTGCTTGGGGCTGGAAGCTACTGACTATCCTGTGTGTAATAATTATAATATTTTTTACATGCTGCGTATGTATCCAATGTGGTCCAATGCTTTGCTCCATTTGCATCTCTGCTTGTATACCTGCCAGAGGGAACGTTGCTGAAACAAAGGCCCAACAAATGTTGAATAAAGAGGTGGCCGAAATAATGTTAATAGATGTACGGGATGAATATCTAGATTACCCCAGATAAACGAATGTCTTCAGCCAATGCTGAAAGGGTCGTCTGTTGTAATTTGGCAGCATTTAAGTTAAGCATTAACTGAAGACAGCCTGTATTTAGAGGCTAAATTGTCCGCTTTGTGGAATCCATTTTGTATTTCTGTCAGCCATTTTGGCTGCCATGTGCTACCATGTGCTCGCCATGTGCTCTGTCCTACCTTCCTGTCAACTGCTCTTGAAATCTGCCTAGAGACAAGTTATATTTAGTTCCTCTTGCTTTGCACATGCTCAGTTGAGCTTGCAGCTGTTCCGAGTTTATAAATGTCAGGATGTGTCTACTAAAAGTAGAAACTGTTAGCTCCACCCACTTGTCGACTGTGCATTCTCTGTATGACCTTATATGTGCCTAAAACCAGCATTTGTGTTAGTACCGCCTTCATTTGAGCCCCTGTGTGGGTATAAAAGGACCAGGATCCTTCCATTCAGTGTGCTACTTCATGCATTACTGAAGGGTGATGTGCGAATGTTAGCTCCACCTCATGAGGTTTAATAAACTCTGTCTTTTCTATTTCCAGTTTCTGTGCCAACTTCTTCCTAAGTGTCTGAGGACTCTGTGCAGAGAAGGGAGAACCCCTAAGCACTGGTAGGCCTTGTTGAGGCTATCTACAACAGAGCGCTGCAGAAATGTGCAGTCTGAGCCATTTACTTTGCTTACTGTGTTGGAAAACGTTTTGAAAAAGTATTACAATAAGGTTAATAAAAAAATATGAAGTACCATCACGACGATTAGAATTTTTGCCATTCAACAAATACAATTCATGCGATGATGCAATAAATGAAATGGGTAAAACCCATGGGGAGCAGGCATACAGAAATCGGCATTGAGGGCGGATGTTATGAACATTGTGCCACATGCTAGGAAGAGAATTGTGCAGCACAGCTAGTCAAAAAACATCATGATGGCTCCGAGTATAATAAGAGGGAGAATAATTCACAGGCCACATACGAAGGCTTCTTGAGATCTGCGATAAGCGAGGGTTGCTTTTCTACTCCTATACCACACAGATGTAGATGTGTGTCAGCAGAGGAGAGCTTTTTCACCACAGTGCTAAAAAGTCAAAATACTGAGATAATGCTTTGTAGAACAGTCAATCACTTCATTGCTCCGTGTCCTGCCCACCGCCCTCAGTTCTGTTCGAGAAGGACTCAAATGTTGCTCAGAGAAAAAGGTAAAAATCTTAGATTTCTGTGAAATGCAAATATCAATCTGAAATGTTCATTTTTCAGTCTTCACCAGTCACACGGGTATTGTTTTTGATTTCGTGAGGCCGTGAGGGACATATTTGTAAACTAAGACTGACGACAGGTTTCGTTAATGCTGGTGTTTTGTTGTACCATTTCTAGCAACCACAGTATACAATCACAGCATTTCCCCCTACGTTTCAGCCGTTTTTCCCATGTAGGATATCTGAGAACATCCACCTTTTGCATAACTAGAAATACCGGGAGTAGAAGCCTCTCTGGACAAGGGTCGCAGGGACAGGCATCTTGGCCACTAGTAAAATACTCTGAACTTCTGACAAAGGTTCTGGAGATGGAAGGTGAAGGACGTGTGGCCTTTCTGGAATGGCTGAGCAGAAAGACTGTAGACTAGTGACTCTTAACCTGAGGTCTATGGACCCCTGTGGGTCTGCAAAGCCTACTCAGGGGCTCCGCGACAGCTTAGAAAATTACATTTTAATAAAGTGCATATAACTAAAAAAGCAAAATTTAAAAATGTAAAAAACATTCTGTAAATGTGGAAGAATTTTAAATTGGACGATAAACATTGTTATCTATCCTCAAATTGATTCATGGGTGCAGTGCAAGTGTATTAAATAGAATATAGTATGGGCGATGAGTGCCCTCAATTGAATTTATAAAAGCTCCAACCTTCCCATTAATATTAAAATGTAGATTTTTTTTAAATATATTTGTTTGTGAATAAAATTAAATATTTCATCATTTGTGTATTTGTTTGACAAATGCTTGATTCTGTATTTCTTGTGTATTGGTTTGTGGTTCAAAGCATCGAAAATGCTTAGGCCGGGGTCCCCAACTTCCAGTAATGACTCAGTGAGGGTTCCCGAAATCCAATACTGACTCAGTTGGGGTCCCTGGATTCCAGTAATGATTAATGAGGGATCCACAGAAATCAAAAGGTTAAGAACCTCTGCTGTAGACAAAATGAGGGGGCAGTAGTACGGAGTAATGGGAGAGAGACATGCGAGTCACAGGGGGGTAATTACAATTTCGAGATCTCCAGCTGAAACCTGGGTGGCAGTGTTGGACTTCTTTTTAACACACCTCCTTCTAGACTAGGATGTGAGGGGAGGGGAGAGGTGAACAGAAGGCTTCTGAGAAAATAAAGGCTTTACCTTGTAAGACCGAAAGGCTTTTAAGGGATGGAAGAGGCTTGTCACTGTAAAAAGGTAAGACTGTGACCCTGAACTGGATCTCCTGCTTCAAGTTCAAAACCTTTAGCTATGACAAAGGGCTCATGGGCAGGCCAATATTTTGAAACCAATGAGACCACAGAACAAGAACAGCTTTTGCTCAGCAAAGACTTGACATAGATTTGTACTCTTCTTAGCCTTGGATGGTTTTGTAACAATCAAATTCGTGCCACAGGATCAACCCAGCTGAGCTCATTTTAGCAGTGGGTTGTCAGAAGAGACCAAAAGATTGAAATATTTACTTACTGCAGTAATCAAGGACTGTTAAGTCCTTATCTGTGCGGAGGGGGGTGTTGATACCTTAACCTTTAGGGCCACCATCATCACCACAGACTTGACTGGAGCATTCTTATGAGACAAACACAACACAACAAAGCACTTCTATTTGTAAAACACATATTCACTGTGAGGGGTGTCTCTTGGAGCTATACGACAAATCTTTGTTACCAAACTTAAGAGTACTCATTTCATCAACTTTAAGATGTTGAAAGGATGAGTGGATCTGCCAAGTTTCAACCCTGTGAGCATTGGATCAAACAAAATGCTCACAGTGGCTGTATTTGTCTACTCAGCCACAAATCGGCGCGGTCACTGGGTGCCAAGTACTTGCCAACGAGGGACATGGACATGGGAGGCTCAGAGTTCATCTTTTAAAATTCTTAAACCAGTTTAAGGACCTTGGGCTGAATGAGGAGCAGGGTCTAAGTGAGGGAGTGAAAAACAGTTTGCCATCATGGCATACATGCAATCATACAGTGTTGGAAGGGCTCCAATAAAGAAGCTTTGTCTGAATCATTCAGTGGGGCTCACAAATAATTTCTTCAAAGGATGCCGGCCATCAGCTTGGTTATGATCCACCATTTCCTGCTTAAATTCCAATTAATCCATATTTTTCATACAAAGAGTGTGAAGTCTAAGTATGAAGCCTTTTACGGGCAGACCTCTGTATTTAAAAATGTTCAAAGATACACATCCATTCGTCAACTGTACACCATGGGGGAAGGGGGAGAAGCAAATATTTTTACAATGAATATACCAAGTGCACACAAGTGTAAAGATACTGAACTGAAAACAGTAACTGGTCTGTTATACGGTTCCTACGAATTTAGTAGGACTGTGTATTAGGACAACAAAACTTCGTAATACAGAGACTGAGTCTTTCTATATAATCAGTAAATGTTAGTTTGTTTAGCTAGCTCACAGTACCACATCTAAACTCCTAATCTTACAGAGTTATAGATGTTGTAGGTAACCATGGAAAAGGAAAAGCTAAAATAGTGGCTTAATGTAAGCTCCACAACAGGGGGCACTACAAATTTGCTCAATCTGACACATCATACACGCTGCTTCAGTTTGGGAGAACATAAGTATTTTATCCACTTCTTCAATCCACCACTTAACGAAAGATCAACCAGAAGCCGGGACCCCTCCAAACCAGCTAATTCCCTAGAATACTTTTGCAATTTCACTCTAAAGCCTTGCACTCAAATCAGGTACAGAGCATGGTTCAGTCACCATATTTTGTCTCCTTTTAGTGTGGTTGCTCTCAGGATTGTATTGTCACCAACACAGTACTTTGGTGTTTTGGGTGGCTTTTTTGACTCCATAAATGTTTTGTATTGTATTGCGGCATTTGTTTAGGACTTACTGCCCCTTATGTGAGGTACTTAAGTACTCGCCCACAAGAGTAGCAAACTACTATGTGTAGGGTGTATGGTTGGGAAGGCGTTTTTGGTTTGAGCCTATATCATAAGTGTTTATTTTGTGCGTGATGAACACCAAAGTACGGCTGTGTTATGGGATGCAGCATCTGACGTTTTGATGGGTGAGGGTACGTGAGATATAAATGTGCAAATTATAAATTATAATAAGGACATAACCGTTTTCTCACAGGGGCAGTGGGATGCTGTGTTCCGTACACCAAAAAGGTTGTAATCGGAGAAGGCCCAGCAATTTATACAGGGACGTGTGCCAGGCAGAGATGCTGTTGAATGAGTAAAAGGATACCGAAAGGGCAAAAATGGGAATTGCTAACATAAGCAGTAGCATGGACCATTTTATTTTATTCATTTATATTTGTTACGATAGGGATACTGTCTACTGCTGAACAAATACATCCCATGAAGGAGGAAGGGTGTGGAAGAGCAATCGAGGCTGGGGACCTGAGCAGAAACTGCACAGACTTCAAAAGGCCCAGATTCCACATACTCCTGCTCAGCTGGGGGAAGCCAACATTTTCAGCAGGGGTTCACATCCAGATCCACCACTGAGGCCCTCAGCTCATGTTCGTAGCTCAGACCCAAACTAATTGGGCACGTTGCACGTGAGGGAGTAAACAAAGTGCTTTGTAGAATACAGTCCTGGCAGTGCAAGAGCAAATCGGCTTGCCTTGTGCTACCTCACCGTCCTCATCTCTCCATGCACAGTCAGTACTCTTCTTAAATCCCAGCGACACTTGTTTTTTCAAGTTTACATAAGGAGGTATTCTCCTGATCATCTAGAATTTCCTACCAGAACAACTTCCACTTTCACAATGCCATTCAATAGGTCAATGTAAGAAGAAGGCATTGCCCATTTACAGTGGAATTCACAAGTTTGCCAGAGGTAACTTATTTTTAATTCAAGTTCTGAACTTGCTTCTGCTTGAACCTCCAAAACTCAAATAGTGGCAGTATATTTAGCATTTTGGAGGGCCTTCACCTTATTCTTAAGCTGGGCAACAAGGTCAACTGGACAACAGACTAAGTATGCGTCACCTTCACTATTCCAGTGTGGAAGATTTGGTCTGCAGTGCATTTATTTTTTAATTCAACAGTCCACACATGCTGGGGAATTGCTGCACTTCTTTCTGCCGGGTGAAAGCAAGCCCAACTGAACATGCGAAGTGGCTGTTAGCAACCTGTTTATTCATCTTCTCAAAAATTCTATTCGGCAATAGTCTAGGTTACTGTCTTATCATACTTTCTCAAGATATTAAAAGTGTTTGCTGTGTGGATCGTAAAGTGATAAGCATGTAGGAGTTACTTTTGTAAATCTTGAGCCTTGTGAATAGGAGACAACCAAGACACAGAGGCAGGATAAAGAACAGACTACTTAATGTTGGCAACATTCTTTCGCATGGATACAAATTTTCTAGCTAGGTCCTTATGTGAACCATCCCCAGGCACCAGACTGAATCAATAATTTTCGTGTAGCAATAACATTCACCAGCACTGGTTACAGCTGCTCTGCTTTATCCACAGATCTGTGAGTTTCCATGCTGGGTGAGATCATGGAGTCAAACAATACAATACATCATGCTTTCAGGTGACCCGAGTTCTGCTAGTTTTTTCCATACCTTACAGCATTTAAAGATGGAAATAAACAAAAACCTTATACTTCTTCATTAATAAGATGGGAGGACAATCCATAATTTGCAGGAAAATGTCAATCCTTTAGAACAGCGGTTCTTAAACTGTTCTTAAACTGGGTCCGAAAAGTCTATTCAGAGGGTCCCCAAATGTTTAGGAGACAAATAAAATATATAAATAAAAAATAAATATATTATATATATATATATATATATATATATATATATATATATATATATATATATACCAGATTATTCAGGAAAGAAACCACGGGAACTCAGTTTTACATTCAACGAGTTTTCACCCACGACACCTGATTAATAGCATCCCCTTTGGGGAAATGCTAAGAATTAAAAGAATATGCAGCAACCCCAATGATTTACAAAAAATGCAACTAGAAAGCAAAAACAGGTTTCTAGCTAGGGGATACAAATGCAGAACAATAGACGCAGCTATCAACAAAACCAGCAGCTTAGAGAGGGATTCCTTGTTAAAACCTAAATCTACAGAGAAAGAAAAGGAAAAAGAATCTTTTCAATTGCGGCTTATTACAACTTACAATATGCAAAAACATTGTACAACGCAATTGGCCTATAGTACTAAATGACCCGATCATAGGCAGTACTTTACCTAAATCTCTGGGCATAACCTATAGGAGGGCTCTTTCCATGAGTGGAAGTCTAGTAAAGAGCAGTCCGGAGGTTGTAGAACCAATAAATTGGCTCACGCAATGAAAGGGGTTCACAAAATGTTCAAACTGTAAGGCCTGCAAGCACGGTATAAACAAAAAAACATATAAAACCCCGTTCTGTGATAGGGAGGTGGAGATTACACGTGCTTTGCACTGCAAAACAGATTACGCCATATATATCTTGGAATGCTCATGCAACCTAAGATATGTAGGGAGTACAAAACTCCCTGCAAACAAAAGAATTTTACAACACCTTAGGGCGATAACAAACCAAGATCCAACCTACCCTGTAGCCAGACATTTTCAGGAAACCCTTAACAATGACCCGAAACATCACTTATACTACCTCATAGACTCGGTACCAAAAAACAGAAGAGGAGGTGATAGAGAAGGAATACTGCGAAAACTAGAAACTAGATATATTTTAAATCTCGACAGTAAATTCCCGGGAGGCCTTAACACCACAGAAGACCTTTACACATGTATATAGGAATCCCTTTCATAAGTCAGCAGTGTGGGTTTTTAAGATTCCAAAACACCAGTTTTAAATCAATTTTAGTTCATGATTTTAACAGGGGTCTGAACCTATGAACACCCATACTATTAGCGATTAGAGCTGCGACCTATTCCAAAGGGGGATAAAAAGGGAGGATAGCCAATACTAATGGAAAGTATAAACGAAAAGATACTGAGGCTGCCACCTGACCTTAACCATAAAAATAATGTTTTTTTAATATTTGTTATTTGCATATTTAGGGTTATATTAACTTTTTAGAAGGTCACTTTTAAGGTCCATATCCGTAGTGTTAAGGAAGTGGAACACATCGTGCACAGGCACTTTACACACATTTTTTATATATATTTTTTAATGATATTCAGTGAATAGCACAGGACAGGACGAGTAACATCATAGACAAACCAAGTTGAAACAAGTCTCATAACGATAAAAATTGCATTCAAGCAAATATGATAAAAAATGGTTTCTATGGTGCTTTTTACTATGTTTTACATTCCGTTTTTAATACAGGACTGACCCAAATAATTTTAATTATTAATTGATTAGAATAGAAATTTTAGCCCTTATTTAATATCATATATTACAAAGGTATGGAAATAAGTTGTTATGGTACTCATTATATGTTTATTTATTGTTACATCTATTTGCACCCACGATCGAAGGCAAATTGTGATAGTGCAATATAATATTGTAATGACATACAATAAGTATAAAAATTGTGGGGGAGAGAAAAAGAAAAAACGGGAATGTATCAAATTTGTAAAACCATAGTATGTCTTCCATGTCCATGGTGAAATCACCGGAACTTTGCACTAGGCACTGTCACTTTAAAAGGGGAGAAAATGGCAATGAGCGTTGTCATGTGATCAAGGTCCAGGAGGGACCGAAACGCGTCATGGCCGACTGAAAATAAACATCTTTTGCACAGAAACGTGGTCCGTGCCTGCTTTCCGTTTCCAGGATCGGTGAAAGTATTGAAGCAGTGTGAGAGGATATATATATATATATATATATACACACACACACACACACACACACACACAGATATATACACATGTAGTTCAGTAAAGAAAGTAATCGCACTCTCAGGATCGGTACACTACCAGAGGTTTATTCGCCAGTAACGCGTTTCAGCTGTCAAGCAGCCTTGCTCACACACTGGCATGTAGAGACAGCGTCAGTTGTGGATACACAATCATGGAAACAAACATAGGACATCAAGTGAAGAATCTCGAAGTGAAAACAAAACACAAGTCATAATGGCATCCATTTTGGAGTGATCACAAACGTTATAACAGTTTATACATATTAATTGCATATGTATTTTGGCAATGTTCTGCATCAAGCCACAACCCCTATTGTGGGTCGAATCTAAGGGCGGGAATTAACCTCATTCCTCCCTATTTTTTTGCAATATCATGCATATGAATTTTAGCATGTATTTTCCGGCCCCGTATAAATGACAATTTCCTGTCTATGTGGCTTTGCAGGTTTATGCTCCTATTCGCTCTCCAATTACCCAGTGTCATGTTCCCGATGTTGCATGTAAATTAATGTGACTGCATCAGAACATCTCCCATGTTAATGTGCTGATATACTCTCAATAAAGTTTACTCTTTGATTGTGCTAAGTGGCTGCATCGGAACGTCTCCTATGTTAATGTGCCGATATACTCTCAATAAAGTTTCATTCTTTGATTGCGCTCTAGTGGCTACTGATGTACTAGACCAAGTGCCCTATTATCTGCATCATGGACCTTATCCTAATATGGTTGTTCTACAGTACGGTCAGTTGCCATATCACCGGGAGATACTGGGCTCATCCTGTGTTATGTAAACAATTCAAGTGCCAGGATTGAATGGTATTTCACTCTTAGTGCTCTAGTGGCTACAAACCAAACTTATGTAGGGGAAGGGCAGCGAGAGAGAATCTCCCAATTCAAGCGCCTAGGAACTCCGCACCACACCTTACAAGGTTTCTACCCATGCGGACATTGCAAGGCCTGCAATAATAGTTACTTGAGAAAGAAATATCTGACCCCCAATGGTGAGAGAAACATAAAACAATTCCTCACCGGTAGCTCTAACTATGTAATCTACGCTTTGGAATGCCCGTGTAACATGCAATATATAGGCAGCACTACCTTCGCAGCCAAAAAAAGAGTATTGGAACATCTTGGAGCTATAAACAATAAAGACAAACATTACCCTGTGGCTAGACATTTTGAGGAATTCCATCTCTCAAATAGTTCACTTCTGAAGTATTACATACTAGAACAAGTGAAACCGGACCACAGAGGGGGAAATAGAACATTGACACTTATACAGCGTGAATCCTGGTACATACTGGACTTACAAACCAACACACCTATGAGTCACAATCAGGATGAGGAACTGGGGATCCATTTACATGAACACTAAGTCCAATACAGGGGTTCCGAATGCTAGCTGCTGGACTGTTTCTGATCTGTCCTTAGTTTGTCTAGGGGTAACCGGATAGTGAACCTCACGACTAGCTCTCTACTTTTACCCTCATCTTAGACTTAGATATATGTGCAGAACTGTACTTAAACCTATCTGTATCAAGATTTTGGATTTTAATCATTTTAATCCGTAATTTGTTTTTTGTTTTTGTATAGGAGGAAAGGAAGGGGCATTATCCAGGAGAATGAGAGGATCTTGGTACCCTACCCTTTTCTTCGTGACACATCACCCTCAAGAGGAAGACCTGGCATGAGATAAGACTGCTGTTCCATGCATTTTAGTATTATATCAGATCACTTTTCACGTTATGTCTTTTCACTTTATTAATAGATTTACACATGTGCACCACAATGAAAAACAAGGGAATCACCAGTAGTAAATGCGGTAAGAGGCAGCACAGCTAGAGACGCAGGAACAGATGTGAAATTTTCGCTCACAAACGTTGAAAAATAACAATACCACCGCCACTTTGGCGCTTGAATTGGGGAATTCTGAAATCCTTGGTTAAAAGAAGCTAATGACTAAAGCCCTTCGAGGGACGTGCCTATGAAACACGCCCACCTTTGATAAGTAAGGATGAGGGACATAAAGAATGAAACAAAATAATGTTTACTAAAAGTAACTGCCACAAATTTACTCGGAAAAGAGCAAGAGGGTTGAACCACATGGGTAAGCTTATTCTCAGAAAACACTTAAGGAAGAAGCAACTCATAACTCCTTAAGATCGCTCACTTTCCTGTCCAACATAATAGCTAGCAAGACCGCAGTCTTTAAAGGACAAAAACCTAACCTGACAAAAGTGAAGGGCCTCAGAAAGAATAAGACTCCGATGTGAAGCTGTCACCACAAAAAGATCCAAATTATCTTTTAAATCTTTTAAAAAGCTTAAAACCACAAGTAGTTTATGGTTTAAATAGCTTCAAACATTTACATTGTACTAAGAAGAAAACACTATCGAAGCATGCTCAATATCACAGCAAACTTAACACTGACAAAATCATATCCAGCTGTGAACTCAATATTAACTTTGAAGTGGAAGAGGCAGAAAAACGTAAGGAAGGAAATAAGTAAACACATTAAAGAAAGAAGTAAATTGGGATCAAGGACAGAAGTAAATTGGGATCAAGGACAGAAGTAAATTGGGAAGAAGAAAGGAGAGATATAAATAGGGAAGGAAATAAGTAAATTAGGGAGGAAGGAAGGAAAGTAAACTGAGAAGGAACGAACGAAGGAAAGAAGGAAGTAAAGAAGGAAGGAAAGGAGGAAGTAAGGAAGGAAAGATGGAATTAAGAAAGGAAGGAAGGAAGGAAGGACATTTGGAGTAAGGAAGGAAAGGAGGAAGAATGGAAGGAAAGAAAAATTGTAAAAGGAAGAAAGACAGATCAATTTTACCAGGCCTAATTAATGAAACCGTAGGCCGGCTGTACTCAACAATAAAAGTGTGGTATCGGATTAAACAAAACTTGGGTAATTCCAAGCTTAATGATGCTTTGTGGTATGAACTTGAGAATGGGAAGAACTCACCTTACACTGTTTATTTACACAATGCACTTGAAGCCACATGTACACTGGACCTGTGGAATAAAAATCTGTCCTTTTCAACATTTAAGTCAGCACTTAATAAAGCTGCTAAACTCCATTCTTTATTACTGGACAAAAATACCTTCAGTAAAAGATCTCACTCATGGTCAGTAAAACAACTATACAGTTCTCAAACCAGCGGCCTATTTAGGTCACACATTTTCGGTCCACTTGAAAAAAAAGCTAATGGCGCTACGCTTTGGAACTTATCCCTCACTTTCAGACGCCCCAAGGTGGAAAAATATTACCTCAAAAGAGTGCCGCCTGTGTGGTAATCATAAGGAAGATTTCATACATCTGATTTGTATATGTCCGAAACTCCATCTAGCACGAGTCACTTTGTTAAAGGAAGCCTTCTAGATTAGAGGAATAAGATCTTGCAGGTCTGCTATTATTACAGGGCTTGATCCGTCAGACCCCGGATGAACTGCAAACTGGTTAAGTTTCTTTATAAACACGAACAGGCTCTGAAGCTTAAATCTTTAAGTGAGGGTCAATCCACCGAAGAACAAACGTCTGCTGCAATCTAGTCCGCCTGTATGTCAGCTCAATGACTGAATTTACTGCTGTACATACCCAGCTGGAATCACGCATGATCATTAATGGTCTATTGACTGGTAGTAAAACAAGATGCCTGGGACTGGACTACTAATTCATAATATTATTTTAATTGTAAAGAAAATTAATAAGTGTAAGTTAAACTACGTCAATCAACTCAAAACTTGTACAAATAATTTTATTATATAGGGTTTTTGAAAGAACTTTGATACCTGAGGTTCGGTGTTTTATAGTTGTGCGAAATTACATTGACGAAATAATTTTTAAGTATGTTCTTAATCAATGCTCTGAAGTTATAGATTGCTTTTTTTTTTTACTGTAATGATTTTAATTAATTGTACAGTTAATAAATAAAATTAAAATATTTTTTTTACCAGGCCTATGCTTTTTCCCCAAACAGATGGGCTAGACCGTTCGCAGGCCACGTTAAAGAGTAGAAGTAATTCTACACATTCTTTCTCAAAAAGTGTCATGGTAAAAAGACTAGACTTCTATTGCTCAGTGTGCAGTTGGAGCTCCAAAGTTTCTTGAGCTTTCTGAACTGCAAAAAAAGACCAATATGTTGCTAATAAATGGCTTTCAAAAATAGGAAACTCCAGTTGCTGCAAAGTGCCCAATTTATAAGGACCAAATTCACTTGCTTCTCCAACATCACATCACTACCAGAGGAAAGTGGGTCAAATCCTAAAGCATCAGTCAGAACCTTTCTTTTAAGATACTCATTGGAAGTTGTTTTACTCATCTTTATTTCTCAAGGTATTCCGCAGACCTCTACTGTGTGGTCTGCAAAATTTTGTCTGTCAATGGAACCTACTTCAACTTCAGGGCAAGTAAACCGCACCCGGCTTCTGCACCAAAGTAGTCACCCCTTTCTTATTTCTTGAACATTAACTCAAAAGAAGCCAGTGGCAGCACTATAGAAGATGTTTGTAGAATCCCCTCATAGCACTCAATTTCCTTAGGTCGTACAAGATCATCATCCTTCCTTTACTAATATTTAAAGTTCATCTCTTGGATGCAAGAACACTGGGTGCTGACACACTGCACCGTTCATCTACAAATATCTAAGGTCTGAGTGCTTTTCCTGGATTCTGTTCTGTACTCATAATAGTACTTGGCAACAAGTTAATTTCTTATACTTTTCAATTCTCAAGATATGCTATGAATTTTCCATCTCATGAAGTCATTTGCTGCACTCTTATTCAATTTCTGATAAACATTTTATTTTCTGTTAATTTTGTGGATCTCAGAAGATACATGGCCAGACTTGCTCTTCCCAATGCAGCTCAAGCGCATAACAGCACAGCCGTCATCAGGCTTGAAATATCAAGAGCAGGTACTCTAATGAGGTGCATATACTCCTGAAGAAGTGCACCCTGAAGAGACTTACTAAAAGGGCAACTAGGCATTTGTCAGTAACACTTGGAGGAGGGTTTAAAGTGTGATGATTTGAGGGGAGACTGCTTTCAAAAACAGAATATTTTAGAACAAAAAAAGACAAATTTAACCAAGAAAAATTGGCATCTACAGATATTGTGTCCATTAGGACATTGAAAACAAGTACTGGCAAACCCAACAGGTCTGGCTTTTTGTCAGGGAAGTGTTTGGTGACAGGTGTGCCTCTTGTGTTGTCTGCAGCAGTCCTAGAAAGAAAAACCCAGAATGAAGCAACATCTTGGAATATAAAAGTATGGAGGATGGGAGCAGGACCCTCTGCCAAACAGAGTGCATTAGCAATGTTAAGCTGTACCCTCAAAGAACGAGTATTCTGAATAGGATTCAGAAAATGCACATATACAACAAAATATTGCATAGTAGTTAGTTTTGACAGAGCCATTTTTAGGAAAGCCTACATGAGTGCACATTTTTACTTTATGGAGAAAAAGGCCATAAATTCAGCAGGACAACAACGTTTACAAATGCACAATGGTGATTAGTAGTGAATAGCACTGTGTCAAAGATGGGCAAAGGGATCCAACCTACGAGCACTCCCAAACAAAAAAGCCATAATTTAGCAATTAAAATAAGGCTGTGTTGCAAAGTAAGTACTTCAAAGAACCTACAATCGGTCTCAAGCTACATGTTAAACTCACAGAGAGACCATCTAATCAACGGCAAACCATGAAATTCAAGAAAAGGCAATGGCTGAAGGGGGCTTAGCCAAAGGCCATTGTCTTCATACCCCCCATTATATTTTTTTTAAGGAATTGATAATATGAGGTGATGTAAACAGCAAAAGCTGGCAGAAGCCATACCTAAATTATAGAACTCCTGTTACTAGTACTTGGGACACAACATTATATCTGTGATGTCACCAACCTTTCAGTCTCATGGATCCATGGCTGGAATAGAGCAATACAACCTGGAACTGTGAATGGTATTGCTACAAAAAAATCTTATGTGGGAAACACTATCCATTAGAATTTAACTTTATAGTTACCTTGTTACCCTTAAGCTTTTCACACTATAAAGTCTGTAGCTGCCCATCCACTTAGTAACAGAAAATGTAACCACTTCAAAACCTGTTAATACTGCACAAGCGTACATACACCTTGTGAAGCACTCCTCTCCATTGTACATGCGCTCAACAATTTTCTTTTTGCAAAAAGGGGTGCATTTTGATGGTCGGTGAGGCCAGTGACAGGGATGGGGGGGAGGGGTTTAATAACTGGAATAAGTCCATGGACTAAGAGTAACTACTCACCATGTACATGCCTTTATCCTGCATTATTTCCTAGCTCATTTCCACACTCAACTTTAAGCTATATTTCCCAGTAATTGACAATGTGAAAAAGACAAGACAATGTTGGGCAGCTTAGGCCGAGGTAAACTAGGCAGACAAAACTTCTTGGTTAAGCTTTGTATCACTCCGAGAGGAACCCTTAATAACATAAATATTGGCAGAATGCATGGGGGTTAGTCAAGAAGCTGCTTTGCAAATATCTGTCAGGTACATACATGTCTGAAGAATGCTGCCTTCACTTTTATTGAATGTAGTCTAAAACCTGGAAGAGGATTGTCCCAATGAAGAATGCAGCACTGTATGATGCAGGATATAATCTTTCTGGGAATGGTTCCTCTAGCTGCCAATTCACCGGCATTACTCCTCTAACAGTCACAGTTAGTAGTTTGAATGCTAGTCCCATTTACTATCTAGGTGGAAGCACAAATCGTAACGGACGTCCAAGCTCTGTATGGTCAGTTATGGAGGCAAATGGACAGAAAAAGATTGTCCATAGAACGATATCATTCAAATGGAGCTCTGAAAAAAAATGGGAGTACTTAGGAACACCTTGGGTGAGTGGAATACAAAGTACGCGAGTCGCAAAGGGCTTGGAGCTCACCAAGGCACCTACCTAATATTATGGCCACAAAAACTGAAGTTTTCCATGAAAGAAAATTACATTCACATGAGTCCAAGGGCCTTAAAGATGTGGCTCTCCCTTGCGGCTATCGGCTTAAACGCTTTATGCCTCAGTCGCCATTGAACCAGGCTGAGATCTCAAGAGGTCACAGGATGCATGATTGGAGTAAATGGGAGCATCACGCACATTCAATGTCTTTTGCAAGCTTAATGGCAGTTAAGAAGGACTCAATTCCTATTTTGCTCCAATGGCAATCTGATATTTCCTGTTGTTGTTAATCTGAACCCAAGATCCAACAAGATGACGATAAACTGATAATTTGGTTTGATAGGGTACAGTGCCATAATCTGAATAATTTGTTCTTGTAATGAGATCTGGTATAGGCTCCCGCAAATGTGGGAGACCAGCAGGAACCTGCCATGTATAACTGGCCATTTCACAGCTCCAGCCGTTGGCAAAGATGCAGAGGTTGGTGCCCACACTGGACCTCCTAGCTGGAAGGATCTTTAAGCACTAAAAACAGTGTCTTCAGCTCCAATACATGCATGTGGAGGTAAAAAGCCAAACTTTGCATTATGGCATGGATCGTCAGTTCCCTCAAATGAGTCACCCTCCCCTCTCCTCTAACCATACCACATGCACTCAAAAGAGTCCACTACAACCATAAATTGTGGCTTGGGGAGGTGGAAGAGGCATCACTACAAAAGTATGAGAGTGCACATCCACCACTGTCAGTTTGTGAGCAAGGATGGAAGGAATTGCACAGGCTTGAGGGAATGTTTCTGTCCCAGAATAATGTTTGTGTCCCAGAGGCCTCTGAAGCCTCCAGACTGATTGCACTGCTGCTAAAGAAATGGTCCTCTGCCCATTTTATGTTTATTAGATCTCCAAAGGAAGGAAGCTCTTTACCAAATTAGCACTCAGACTTGATCCGATGACTGACACCTCTTGGGAGGCACAAAGAAGTTGGAGTAGTTCAAGAAAATCTAACCTTGAATCTTGTGGTAATCTGGATCAAGTAATAGTAAGAGAGAGAAGCGTTCCTCCTCAGAGTGGAGTGGGCCCACAGTTATAGACCCCACAGGGGACGGGCTTGGGGCCCTGCCAGTGTTTATTAGTTGTATTTATGATGTGCACTGCTATTTAAGATAGGCTTCCTGGGGCTAAGAGTACAAACAGACAAGTACACTGCAACATAAAGTGCCAACTTGACCACGGGCAAAGTTAAGACTAGACTAATGGAAGAGGACAGCTTTGAGTCATTTGTGGAAGGCCAGGTGGTTTACCACCCTCTGCAAATGTTAAGGCAAACTGCTAGTGTATGGTATGGGTGCCAAGTAAAGGAATAAACACTCTATAGTACCTACCTTCCTAATGTGGGGACCCGACAGATGAGAGATTTGCTGATTGCAAGGCACAAGAAGGTGCATGCTTGCCAGTAATAGGTTAAGCTCAGATCTCTCAGGGCCACTGAACACCCTAGGAGCCTTACAAAGACATTTAAATTATGAGCATTATTCCTATGTAGTCTTCAGGAGCTTCTGCAATGTGATCTAATTTCCAAAGCCAACTCACTAGTCTCACAGCAAAGGTCTGCTCTCTCGGAAGGAGTGGCATGGAATAAGCCGGAAGTCCCAGAAACAAACTGTTGCAGTAGTCAAGCTTAAAGACCATATGCAGGTCACATCCACTACGGTATGGTTTCCCTAGGAGGAAGACAAGAAATGTATCCAACAGGTGGAGTGGGGAAAAAACAGTTGGATGCCATTGTCTTCACCGGAGAGGTCAGACTAAGAGACTATATCTTGACCAGTGGGGTGGGAGGAGTGCCCAGACTCGTAGACCTTAGGGTGTAATCCCCCAAAGGAGATGTTACCCAACTGCAAAAGTTCAGCTTTACTTGTGCTTGGCTTAAAGTAATTATGGCTCATTCATGGCTGACAAATGACAAGACCAACTGTCAACTGGAAGTTCTTTGCTTCTGCAGAAGGTGGGGGAATGTAGTTATTCTTTGGCTTGACCCAGAAGTGGGAGGCTGCGGTCAATGGCTTTCAGGGAAAGGATGCCCTAGCCCTTTCAAATATTGGCAACCCTTTTCTAGCTTGGAGGAAGGAGCACGACTTGGTTGAGCCACCTGGATGTCACTCAATGATTTAGCCATAACCATTTAGTACTGCTAAAGAATCATGAGTGGGGGGGAATAAGTTGTAAATCAATTATTCCTGGGCCAGTGGCTTGACGCCCAAGGACTTCACTTAAGTTTGTTGGTGCATGGACAGACTGGAGTGGAGTTCATGTTTAGGCCATAGCATCAATAAGAACTCTGGACAGCAGCAATTTCTGCTTAGTTCCCTCACTGTTCCGCTAAAGTATAAACTTACAATCCCCATGAGCACAGCCTAGGAGCAAGGTGTCTTACTACTTGAACTAGCCACAGATTCAACTCGGATAGATTCAATCCACAGGGGCCAGAGAAGCCTTCGCAGTCTAATGAAGAGACAGCCCAATATGTACACTCCCTTCCCATATGCCAAGGCATTTGTCTTCTTTATCCATGTAGAAAGACAGTATCTTTTCCAGCCATAATCAGGACAGTCAAAGATGCAAGGTTCCCAGGGATGATACTGGGTTCCCAAAAAAAGACCGGGTATTAATATTGAGCGATTTTAAGCTGATTGGCTCAGAAAATGTTTTCTTCCAGTCTTCTGAGCCTGCTCGAAACCTGTGGCCAGTGAGGAAGCTGTGACTGCCACCGAAGTGCAAAACATCCTCATTGTCTAGAAGGGAAAGAGGGATTCAATGGGCAGTGCCTCCAAAGCCTTGGGCAGGAATCAAAAGTAGCACCTGATTGGGGGCGGGTTTTTGTGTCTCAGTCAGTGTTTTGAGCTTGCAAGATATGCCTCAGGCCAGAGGTAGCCTACGGCACGAAGTTGTGGGAGTAGCTCTCATCCATGGTTAGCGCTGCTAGAGTGGCTTGGTCAAGGTGTTTGGGACCGGCAGTGACAGAAGAGACATGAGCTTCAATTAAATGCATAGTGTAACTCAGTAATCAAAGAGACCCTGTGCCAGTAAATAGAACATAGACAACGTGTTCCTTTAGGAAAATCATTTCAGAGCTATTTTTAGGTCTCGCCTAGGCAGCGCTTGCGTGGTCTCTCTGAGACATGCTGTATTCAGGATGTGGGCATAAAGCTCCCCCACTTTCTGCTCATCTTTAAATTGTCTCCTGTCACTGTCCTTTGTAAATGGTGGCTTTTAGGCTTAGTAGTCCCTCCGTAGCACCGCCTATTCTCTTCTTGTAACCGCCCATGAGGGCACCCCTGTACGTGTGTTGTTACTCAGTGGGTTTTAATTACAGCCTCCGAGCACTATTTTCTTAATGGTTTGCAGGCAGGACACGCTCTCCCGCAACTTTTTTTTTTTTATGTAAGCAGCGTGGCACGCCTTGGCAGGAATAATGGCGGCCGGGCCTTTCTTTTATTATTTGCGGCGTCGAACATGGCTGCATGCCTTAGTTTGTTTTACTTTTTAATTTTTTTTAGCAATGGCCGCACCCGCGCTTAAGCTTTATACAACTTAAGCTAAAGGCGGGTGCTGCGATTGCTTCAAAAGTAAAGATGAAGTAAAAAAAACAAAAAACTATTTCTTTACTTTTGCAGCAATCGCACCACCTGGGCTTTAGCGTAAGAGGTTTAAAGCAAAAGCGCAGGTGTCGCCATTGTAACATAAGCAAATAAATAGAAGGAAAAAAAACCTGCGCCCACCATTTTTTTTCTATTTGTTTACTTTTGTTACAATCGCGGCACCCGCGCTTTAGCTTTAAACATCTTAAGCTAAGTTGCGGGTGACGCGCTGCTTTTAAAGTAAAGAAATAGCAAACAAAAAGTTTTTTTCTATTCTTTACTTTTGAAGCAATTGATGGCTTTCGCATTACTGAAAGTTTGAGCTATTGACACTGCATTAATATTAACAATGCCAATATCTCAAACTTTCATTAACCCGAGACCTACTGCATTACAAATGCTTGTTTCAACTATGCATCCCTACTCAAGACAGGTAACAAAGGAGCTTATGTTGAACTGAACCTGGAATAAACAGGTCTCTGCATGTAACTGAAATTAAAATAATGATTTATAAAATAAAACATGTTTACTTTTGACAGTGTATATTTATTGTAATGTAGGTGATTAATGTATACAAATTTGTTACGTAATGTGTGTAAATTAAATTTATTACATTTTAATGAAGTGGCTTTGTAATTAAAAAAATTAAAATCAAATTAGTGTGTGTGGCGGGCAGGACCTAAATTGTCTGCAACTCTTTTAGCTTCCTGAGTCAATCCCCATTCTGTGGTCAGTGGACTAAATTGGGATTGCCTTGCTCCCATTGAAGCCACGTACAGTGCACAGGTACATATGGGTCTGCTATACAGTAAATAGGGTTTGCGGATTGGTGCCTCCTTGGAGCGATACATTTGTGCTTCTTCTATTGCCTCTCCCATGGCTTGAGCTATGTGGAGCGCACGACTGCTGATATGCTATGACAGAGTTGGTGGGGTAAGATCAGTAAATTCCTATGCTATAGAGTCTGTACTGCCTAGACCTGCTGCTTTCACTTTGTCTACGGTTACTTGCACCCCTGGAAAGCCTTTGTGCACGTAGTCTCACTACTACAATTGCATAAAGGGTGCTTGGGACCGCACCTCTGGGCTGAAACCCTGTACTCTCACCTCCTGATTCTTTTTAGCAATTCTAATATGCACTGTCTCCTACAGGATCTGTGCACCCTTCAAGCTAAGATTTTGCAGAGGATCCAAGAACAAATGAAGCATAAGCATACATCAATTCAATTCCTGGCATAGATCGGTTATGCTGCTGCAAACGGTGAGTGACACAACATACATGACTACATGAACTGCAGGAAGAAGAGTAAAAAAAGACTAGAAACGTTATGACACCCCCCCCCCCAAAAAAAAAATCTAAGATTTAAAGGGGATACTGGGGTGGGGGACATGCTCGGGAAATTGCTTAACTGGACAGAAGCAAATTTCAGTCCATGCCTATGGGTGGGGAAAAAAAGCAAATGTTGAGGGGGTGCTTTTGCTCAGGAAAAAGAGGACATGCACCAACGATGCATTCATCTGAGCACGATATCCCAAGGTTATGTTTTCACACCTTTTTTCACAGTTTGAGTCCTGCAACAAGGGAGGAGGATGCCCTCACATTTTAAAACGGAAAAGAACCAGGGCACGATTATTTTCAATTATACATACTGCATGCATCTTAGTATGGCAAGTAAAACCACTTCAGTATACACCGGGGTGACTATCCATTCCAACCCTTGCAGCATTATGAAGAGAAGTTCAGCAGGCCTCAAGTCTCTTGGCATGGCCAGTGTTAGGGGGAAGACCAACCTAAGGCTGACAGTTCTAACTTTTTGCTTCCTCCTCCATTTTCCTGACCTAGTTTTTGCTGGTATTAAGACTCTAAGCACTTTACCACCTGTGCTAAAGTGCATGTGCCCTCTCCTCTAAACATGATCATATTGGCTTATCCCGATTTGGCACATTTAATTTACATATATGTCGCTAGTAAAACTTCACTACATGTGCCCAGGGTCTGTAAATTAAATGCTTCTAATGTGCCTGCAGCCATGATTGTGCAACCCACTTAAGTAGACCTTTAAACCTGTCTCAGGTTTGCCGTTGCAGAGCCTGTGTGGGCAGCTTTAAACTGCCATTTCGACCTGGCAAAACAAATCTTTTGCCAGGCCCAAAACTTCCTATTTAATACATAACTGTGTAAAGAAGAAGGACCTCAGACACCACCACTTCAATACACTTCTGGACCGGAGGATATTCTGCCAGGAAGAAGGCCTGTTGTGCTGCTGAAGGACCGTCACTCTGCTTGATTGCTGCTTTGATGTGTTGACCTGCTGCCCTCTTGCTTGGATGAGAAGGACTGTACCGGCATCCATCTCTTAAATCCAGAACCTAGAGTTACTCCAACGGCTAGTTGGCTAGCCTCCCAATCTGAAAACTTAGGGACATAACAGGCTTCTAACCTCTGCACCTGGACTCTGCCATCTGCGAGTCTGCCCTGCTTGCCAGCGGAACGGACGCATCTTCTCTGCTAAGCGATGCATCACCAAACAGAACCACTGCGGCGTGGATTGTACTGGTCGCAAAAGACTAGCATTGCTGCCGCAACCCGCATCTTGGGACCGACGCATCGCCTCCAGTACCGTCAGTGTGTGATGCTTTCCCCAGGACAGCTCCTTGCACCTCGTCAACAGCAGCCTCTACGACAACGCCAAGACTCTTTATTGCAGCTTCACCGCTCATCAGACTTGACGCAGCACCTCACCTGCGCATCGCAACCCTGATACCGGACTTTGCACCGCAAGCTCGGTCGACGGGATCCTTGACGTCAACGCAACAGGACCTCGCGCCACGCTACAACTCGTAACAGACGCATCACCTTGGCTGTGTGACGCATCTTCAACGCAGATCCACACAACTCTCCACAACCAGGATTTAAGGTACTCTGTACAGTGGACTTAACTGGGTCCTGTAGCCGGCCCGTGCTCCATCGCAGTTGTCCTGAACTTGTGACTTTGTCCCGGTCCAGGGGGATCAGACATCCCAAACAGCGCTTTAAGCTTTTTGGCGCCATTTCTCACTATAAACTTTAAGATTCAATAACTCAGGTTCTACTCATTGGCTTTTTGTCATTTTGGTCTTGTTTTATTTAATAGATACAGATCTATTTTTCTAACTTGGTGTGGGGTCTTTTTGTGTGGTGTTTTCACTGCTTTACTGTTTGAAGTGTTGCTCAAATAATATTCACATTGCCTCCAAGTTAAGCCTGGCTGCTCAGCGCCAAGCTACCAGAGGGTGAGCACAGGTTAATTTCGGGTTTGCCTGCACTTTACCCTGACTAGGCTTGTGGTTGCTGATTGACTAGAGCTCACACCCCAGTCAACTAGTAACCCAGTTTCTAACAGCCAGGCCCTGAAAATGGACACATTATATCCCACTTTAGCCTGTCATCTTATTCCACGGGTGTGATGTGCTCCAAGTAGTACCGGAACATATAGACAGTGACAGGATAGATGTTGAGTTTCCAGCGGACCAATGCCCTAAAGTTAAAAAGTGTTCCTGTAGTATAAGGCGCACCACAAAGCCCTGGTTACACTTGAAGTCTATCTGCTCCCATTTGCATCAACCTGCACACCCACTGTGCTGGCTGATGTGATTGGTCATTGCAGCCACTGTCAGTCACCCAATATATATATGTTCAGTGCTGCTAGCACCAAGACACAAAAATAAAAAGGATAGTGTCGGAACCTGGGTGTGGGATGTGTTCTTTATACATATAAATTCAAATATTATACCATAATGTTACTGGAACTTCCATACAAGGTTCCTCAATTTACTCTTACGAAAACAAACAAGATCAAAATTGTACCCGAGAGGCAACAACTGAAAACTTCCAAATCAAAATCTGCAGTTTAGTTAGTCAATTCTCCTAGGGCGGTGTAGGATCCCTCTTGGTGAATTTTCCCATTAGGGACTAAACTGCGGAGTGCATTTGCTCTATTACAGACCATCTGTGCTTCATAAATTAGCAAAATATGGACAATCCAGAAAGCTTTCGATTATGCTGCTTCGTTCGTCTATCTGTCTATACGATTGATCAAGTCTTCATCTGCAGTCGTCTACTCCAAGGGTTCTTCCTAATCCTAGTGCTTACAAGTCTGCATATAACTCTTCAATCAGCGACACAAACAAACAACCCTACATAAAGTTTAGGTTGCAATTTAGAGCCCACATAATTCTCTGTCCTCTGGGAGGTCTACAGGAGTCATTCTCCATGTACTCCCCAGATTTGCACCTCCTATTGTATGAGCAGGGGCTTACAGGGCAGTTGACTTTAGTGCCTTGCTTGTTTCAGCCAAGGTCTGTGCTTGACCTGATTGCTGCCTTCCCTTAGCCAGGATACAAGCCCATTGGGTGATTTATTTTATGGCTAGCCCCAGGGGCCAGCCATATTCTGACGAGTATTTCAAGTTCTGCAGCAGCTAAACTTGATTTTTTACTGTTTCGATGACAGGAAGTCTTTGTGCTGGCAACGGTAGTGTGGGTGCCCTCTTCTGTGTGCTTCCGGCTCCTGAAACGCTTCAATGAGACCTAGTGTTATGGGGATTCAATAATTTCAGGCAAATGGGTGTGTGTGTGTGTACATGTCCATAATGATGAAAACTCACTTACTGGCATCGACACATGACCAGTCATTTCTTTTTTCTGGTGACGGTCCTTGGTGTGAAGCTTGTAACTTGCTGCAGCTTGCAGCACGGGTAGAACTTGCATCTTTATTGCCCCTCTGATGGATTTCATTATTTTACTGTGTCTTAACACAGTCATGTGCTAACTGGTCACCTGAAACGGAGTGGATCAGTAATTTCTTTAGGCACCAATGACCTGAATTAATTAAGCAGATCTGGCCAACATGGCGACTGATCATGAAGGACACATCCTTGAACAGGAAGGGACGACGCTCGTTATAATGGGGATTCTTGGTGCAGTGTCATGCTTGATGCACTAACCATACAGGGACTAGTCAAATCTACAAGAGACACAATTGGTAGTCTTTCACGAGCACATAGTAGGTAGTGCGTCTTTTGCGGTTTGGATTCCTTTGTACATGCAACAAGAGTTCTCTGCTGGCCGAAAAATGGGTTTGTTCCACATCACCTCTCTTTTTTACTCCAGAACTTAAAACCCACCACATAACTGTAGATCAAAGTGGGGAAAGGAACAGAATCACACGTCATTATTTTTATATTTTAACATTAAAACATTAAGTGGCCCATCCATAAAGTAACCGCACTGCATGACGTCTTTGGTGATGTAATACATTTATGCTTCAGTACTTCAAAAGCAGGGTAAACAGAAAGGTGACCTGTGAATGATAGAGAGGAAGACAGATACCCCGTTGAACTCCTCACTATTAAAGAACTGAGGTGCTATGCAGCATTACATGTTGGTAGCATTAGATTGATCACCATTCACCAGTGGTTATGCATCCACCTCATTAACAGTGCAAGTCTTTCTGTTAACAACCACCAATAGATGAAAGATCTTGTGGAATGAAGTGTAGCGGACCTTACGTTTAGCGACATAATATGCATTTTTATGCAGATATTGCCATGGCTGTATGATTAAGTGTCCAAAGTCAGTGGGTAATGACAACACTTGCATCTACTTTTACTGGTGGTTCTCTGTTTATGATCAACTGTCATGCTGCGCACTCAAGACTGAGCCACATCTTCATATGTGCATGTGTAAATTCTTAAAGATTAGGCTGGTGACAATTGTACTTCTTGACTGCTTTTGGAATGGATTCCATGCATTCTGGTTGGGTTTTCCAATCACCAGTTTTGCACACATAGGGAAGCCACAATTCTGTCTGGAGTGTATTGTGTATATTGTATTAACTGTGCTATACAGCACTTCATACCACTGTTGTGGCGTAAATGTCTTTAAGAGATTGCATAAGAGGTTGCCCAGTTAGCTGTGCATAGTTGGTAGTGTGGGGGTGTATAGTGTGGTACCACGCTAGCTGTATATGGTTGGAAGAGTGTGGGTGTATAGTGTGGTACCCCCACTAGCTGTGGATGGTTGGTAGACCGCGAGAGCCCCGTTAGCTGTACATGGCTGGTAGAGTGTGGGTGTACAGTGAGGCAAGTCTGGGAGGCATGGGGTATCAAGCATGAGGTACTCCAACTGTGTAGCAGCAAATGAGTAGCTCTGCTGGACCCCAAATGACACATAGGTGTAAGATGCTGATTTCTTTACTCTCAGCAGCAATAATGGGGTTGGTTGATCCAGTACTTTATTTTAGCCAGAAGCTGCTAGTTAGGTCTACACTTTTTTTCTTCACCAGTGGAAGACACACAAATGGGAAAGCAGGAGAAGACGGAAAACGGGCACAAAGAGAGGAAGCAGAAACTGGTAAGAGTGAGCTAAAGGGACAGCAGTGTCTAGTAGTGAACTGCAGAGGCCTAAGGCGGATTCAGGGTTGGACTGGGGCCACAATTAAGCCCAGGCAGCCAAAAAAATAGTGGCCCACATTCGCAGGTCACAACCTTTCGCAATGCACTTTTAGGTTAGGACCATTGAGCTAAATGATGGCAAACATTTGTGGTAAAAAAGTTTTTTAAAGCTTATAGGGCCAGTACTTAAATAGGAAATTAACATTTCAATAGAAAAAAATCCACTTTGGAAGAACAGAATTATCAAAAATACTAGGAACTCACTTTTAATTGCGTTATCTATACGTTTACTGTGGATGTTTTAATTAATGTTCACTTCGAAACATGGCATAGACTTAGACTGCCTTTTACACTTACCCTGGGCTTTTTTGATATTCATTTTATTTTTTGCAGTACTTAAGACCTCCAATGTTCAGAGGCTGGTGAAAGGTACATCTGTTTTTTTGTTTTGCTTCCTGCTAGCATCATGTGTATGCTGTGAGAGAAGGAATGATGCTAGTGTGTAAATTAAAAAAAAAAAAAATTGAGTCACTTTCCTTACATGCAGTTTTATATTCCATGAACTTGGCCCAGAGACATTAGGAAGCTTTACATGAGCACCAGATAACATTACAGGAATGTCATATTAATTTCTTTACGTTCAGATTAAGTGATTTGCAAATAATCACAGAATGTTGAGCTGACACTGGGACTTGAACCTGGTTTCCCAGTTTCAAAGCCAACTTAGGCCACAACCTGTCCCTGTTGACTGCAGTAATTGATATCTGGCAGACAAAGAAGAAGAGCAGAGACTGATTTATCACTGCCTCTTATGTGGAGGGGGAGACAAATAAACTGAGGAGCTCCCTCGCTGCCCCTCGCCAACCCACCACCACCCCTTCAGCCCTCTCCACTGCTGCAGTCCCCTGCAAAGCAAGTGCTAATGGCTTCCATCAGCAGCTCCTTCTGGCCTCTGTCACACCTGGAGGGAGCCAAGGGCGGGCACACCTCGTGCTGCGACAGATGGAGCAGCCCATTGTCATTCTGCCTCCGACACATCCCGCTGGCCTGACTTCATGTGCACAGGTTCAGGCTCAGTATATGTTTGTTAATTAAGGCTATAACAACAGCCTTTCATGGTGTGCACCAGGGGCAAAAAAAACAACAACAAAAAAAACTCGGCCCACCAACTGGCCTCAGCCAGAGGCCCATTGGCTGATGGCCGAAGGCCCGCCTTGCCAATCCGAGGCTGGGTGGATTCAACACTACCAAGCCTTGGTATTCGGGGAACCGATATCTAAAAGCACCGCCGGAACAGAGCTGTGGGCCCCAACACTCACTCATTTACAAATTAACCACTGAATCGCATGACTAACCAGCTGCACAGAAATTAATACTGGACACCGGCAATTCAGATTTTGCTGGGGCTGAAATAACCGCACATATTAAGTAGGTCCCTCACAAAACCATTTTAAAGTAATACATAGCGATTATGGTACATTCAAGTTTTTTTCCTGAAGTTTGAGGTGTCCTCCCGCTTGCTGCGGCTCGACAGTGTGGGAGTTCTCCATGCTCCAACCTCGTCGCTTATGGAAGTTCAGAACTTTTAGGTCAGGGGAGCCAAAGACGTAAGAGTACAAGGCGGATGGTTAGCAAGGATTGTTAACAGCCGCCTTCACCTGAAGGAAAGCTTAAGTGGATTTGTGTTTCCGAATCTCTCTGGGTATGAGGAAGCCATTAAGAAACACCCCTGACTGACTCTGAAAAATCTGCTGTGATATCTTGAGTGAAAGGCTTCTGTATGTGCAGTGTGCCTCGAGTTCCCCAAACAAAAACCAGGGCTGATGGATGAAGTAATGAGGAGAAAATCAAAAATGGACATCTGATACACGCAATATTGGTTTCGGTCTCCTGGCACCATCAAGATGTACCTTGGTTCTATCTCCCCATTTATTTTATGTTTTACAAAATTGTAGTCCTCTTCTCTGATGAACTGGAACATCCCAACGATGTTTTAACTGGCTATATGCCACATGACAAAAGTCTTGTCGCCAGCCTAAAAATCAGTTTGCACTAGCCTTTACACCTTCTCCTTATTTTGCCTGTGGTGTGCATCCTTGTGAGCAAGATTTGGTGGGTTACCGAATGCAAAATAATGCAAAACATAGTTTGTGTATATCTACGATTTTTTTTTTTTATATAAAACAATTTTGTGGTAGGTGCGGGCTGTTTTCCGCAGATCATTCCAGTGAAATTTGAGAATCACTGGATTAAGGACCGAAAATTAAAAGCTGTCAGTTCTTCAGACAAGTTGGTCCGTCAGGCCTAGGTGTTGTTAAACAACAATTTCCACAGGTTTCCTAGTAAAGTTCTGTCACAACTACTCTTGATGTCAGAGGGTTCAAGAGAGACCCTATAACTAGCAGCATGTTCTTGGTCGACGGACATTCCTAAATTTAGGAACAGTGCGTATTTTATATGTAGGGACTCACCCGAAGTGCTTCAAGAATCCAGATTGGGCTGCAAAAGTGAGCTTGTGTAAACGAGGATTCTGAATTTTGAGTGAATTACCACACATGTACAGTTTCCCTCAGACAGTGCGCCCCAGGAAAAATGGTCGGAAATAAGCAACAATCTGGTGCAATACTGCATGTTATGCCCCATCCTTACCTGTGGCGGTCGGAATGATGCAGTAACAACACTCAGCAGTAGCAGTAATTACTGGGTTCAGTATTACTGCCCCGATTAAAGGAGTAGTCACAATGAGGCCCTCAGTGCAATACAGGCCCCCTCAAAGATATTCCAGATTTTGACTGCTGGCAGAACAAAGAGTGGTTTTCAAGATTCTCTGAGTTTGCAAAATATCTGAGAATGGGAAGGACAGTTCTGCATTCATGTTGATTATACGTCCTTGCAGTCCAGTCCGCACCAATCTCTGTGCTGAGAGAACCAGTTTCTTTGGGTGTCCCGGGGGAAGAGAAACCACTTGGGGGAGGAAGGAGGTCTTTCTCTTGGTTATCCAGGTCCCATGCTTTGGAACAACCTTCCCCTGGAGAGGAAGAAAGAGGGCAGTTTTATCCCTCCAAGCATGCCCAGAAAACCCTTCTTTTCCGTTAATATCCGTGCCAGGCTCCTCATTTACCTTTACTCGTCTCGGCGACAGGGAGCCAAGTGGTGACCGTGCACTTCATGCAATACAAAGAACTCGTTAAAATTCTAGATAGAAGCAGGGGGTTGGCTTTCTGAAGTCCATGCCCCAGGCAGAGGAGCCCACCTACCAGCAATGGGAGACTGGCATTACATAGAAGTCTAAACTTGGTTCTGAAAATCATGGATTAGGGACTGGTGCTCTCATAGCACCCTGAAATAGATAGCCATGAAACCCACGCAGCTAGACGCCCCACTGAATACACATCTAGGTATGGCAATCCAGGCCAAGGCCCGGTCTCATGTCCCAACTAAACCCACTTGACCCATGTCACGCCCATGGACTTAAGCAGGCCACGCTGCATAGCGGATTAATAAAATATCACTAAGAGGCCGTGTGAATGCTGTTACAATAACATGAAATCCAGCTATGGACAAACAAGTACAGAGCAGCAGGAATAAAGAATGTTCACCAGCAGCTATAAACACAGGCTGGCGCCATCCGATACAAGGAGGACGGGCTGGCAGCCACAGACAGAAGCGAAATCACATTTGTCAACCGAAACTCCGACCATCAACACGCAGAGAGACGCAAGCTAACACCAACGCAAACAGAAGCAGCAGGTAACCAGCCAACAGAGTTGGAATGGGAACCAAAAGCCCTAGGAATAAATGTTTAAATAAGCACCGCTCCTTTCTCCTCTCGATCTCTCGCTTTTCCTATTGATCTATTCTCTGGCTGGCCTGACTAGGGCAGAAAATAGGCCTGGGCACCAAAATGAATGTGGCTCTCAATAGTTAATCAGGCAGCGAGAAAAGTGGCCCACATTTGCAAATCGGGACAGTTTGAACTTGTAAACCCACGCCGTACAGGTGTTTTGCAAGTCATGGGAGACTGCATCCATTTGTGCTTGCTGCAGGCTGTGGTAATAGGACTGCAATATCAGAGCCAGCAATAGTAACATCCGGGTCACCAGACCATAAAAGAGGACCACAAACAGCCCAAAAACAGCCCACACACTGACCTGTCAGACCAGGTCTTCTGGCACAGCTAGTTTGCCCTACTGACATGGCCACTGGACTTGTGTGGCAGGGAAAGACCGAATTATGTGGCAAGGTGACTAAATTATGTGGCAAGAAGCAGCCAATTATGCAACATAATGTAGCCCTTTAAGTACCAGCTCAACATTTTGGAATTTTTACACGCTAACACTTTCTGGGAAAAGGTTTCAGCTCATAGTACCACTTAGACAGCCAAATACAGAAATAAGCAACAGAAAGATAAGTAACCTTCGATCCGTTTGAGCTAGAAATATACTTTGTTGAAATCTGCAGCACATGATGCATTATGTGACAAGTGATGCTAATCCATAATTATGCGGAAAACGTGACAGCCTCAAAACCGCATCGTTCCAAGGGCCCTGCCTATAGGCCAGCCCAACATTGATTCGGTCTCCTTGTATCTCTATTGGCACTTGAATCAATATCTTGCCCCCCTTCCCCCAATGTGCTTGTTCTAATTAACCTTGGGGTGATGGAAAATTGATAAGGTGCCAGCTGCTGCCTTGTGCCTTCAATGACTCCAGCCACTAAGGAGATGCCATATGAGGATACATGCCCAATCCTGCCCCGTCAGGCAATGTGGATTTTTGTAACCGCAAAACAGAAACGTAAATCAGACCAGACTTTACCTTATAGCGGCATTTCACTACCCAGGTAACTCCATATTTGTGCATTTGCAGTGCAACACAGACACCGAATTACAGAACTGGTTGCATAAACTGCTGGCATTGAGGATTGCTCGGTGGAAATATTTGGCATTCAAAGTCTAGAGGTTTGCACGACCCTGGTTAAACGCTACTTCCAGAGCACCGATTCCATGTTCATATTCAAGCAACCAGTCCCAAACAGCACAGTGCAACTACAGGCGAAGTCTACATCTACTTGCGAAGTAACACCGAGCTGCTGTATACTGCACCTCGACGAAGCGAGGTTCACAGAGCGAACGCTTGGGCAGTTCAAATAAAAGTCGCATGCCTTTTGTCCGTGGTGTGTTGTTTTTAAACTAAGGGACACACTTCCCACGGATACAATGCTGCGTAGAACCAGTTGCCTAAACAAGCCTCCGTTATCACACAAGCAGTAAAGGAGGAGGTTGTTTTTGTCCAATGCTCTGCCAAGTGGGATGAGTACACAATGAGCGGGCACAATGTCTGCGGTATGCAAACGATTACACTGGAATCGGCACGGAAACAGTTGGTAGTCCTGTTTAGCAGTAGGCCGATAAAATGTTATTTTGATATCCATTTAGACTTTTCTCTGTTTTTTGTCGGCTTTTCTAGATGAACAACTTTTTGAGGGCGCGCCGGAACAAGGAAAGACAGCGGATCCAGTCACGTTAAACGTAGTTGGTGGCACAGCTGTCAACTTCGCGAAGGAGACCAAGGACGAACGGCTTCCGGTTTCATGTAACCACAAAACTGCACACTGATGAACGAATAAGGTACCACCCGCGATCAGTCAATATTTTATGTACACTTTATTTGGTCTGCTTGATTTGCTAGCACAGTAAACCCACACCTACAATTACAGCGATTTATGCTAATGTGAGGAAATGTAAAACAATAATGGCAGTCTTCAGGTGTAATATTTCCACTTGTTAGTGCACAAGGTGCCACCTGTTACTTGGATAGAATACTAAATGAAATACAAATTGCAGAAAAATGTAAAGTAACACTTAACTGCACCATAATATCGCAGCGCGGAACTACTCATGTCCACTGGCTAGCTTTGGTGAGGGAAAAACAGCAAGTCAGAAGTGGATGTCATAGCATAGCTACACAAACAAAACAAGCATTTGCAATGCAATAGATCTTGCATGTGCGAGATTTCGAGCTATTGCCATTGTAATGTTATATGACAATAGGGTCATTGTCAACATTGCTAAGTTAGCATGATCTCTGCTGCCATGATGCTGCTTTTGCACACCTTACTACATGACTATTTTGCAAGACTCTGTTTTTGCCTTTCACATGAGAACTGTCTGCTTTCTGCGCTCTCTGCCTGTTCCTGGAGTTTAGTCTGAACACAATGTGCAAGGTCGATAAACAATGCCCTTGTTATTTTGTTCTGGTCAGTCCCTAGCACCTAGACAAAACATGCTAACACAGCTGCGCTGCAGAAAATTCGTGCTTTGATATTATGGGGATGCATGTTGTTCTGGAGACACTTGGAGAGGGACCTTTCCAGAAGCTATGCCGTTCCTATGATGTAAAACTTCCATCTAGGCACTAAGGTATGGGGTCTGCTGACAAAGCCCAGAGATCTTCTTTCATATAATAAAACTTCCCTTACCAAGGGGAGGGTGGTTAGGCCTTATAGTCCTGTTTCCACTGTCAGTACACGATGACAACCCCTTTTATACTCTATGGAATTGCAACAATGCTAACTGTATTAGGTTTATGCATTTCGCTGCTGGTAGTGCTCGTATACTGCATTATAGAGCACAATAGTTAAATTAAACATTTTGAACTAGAACAGTGACTGTCAATTCTTATTGTGGACAAGTACGAGTGAATGAGCGAAAGGGTGGGTCTTGCTACCGAGATTCCTGAGAGAGTCGGGTGTGTTGTGTTCTGTGTTGTCTAATCATTTGTAGCTTCATGATTATGTAGGAGAACAAATGAGACACTATAGCTAGTCGGTTTTGGGATTTTGGGTACTAAGGTGGTAGGAAGGTTCAGCCCCTATACACCGAGGTCCTGTTTTCCTGCGCATAGTTCTGTGTATGTGCAGAATCCCCACAACATGGCGCCGCCAACGTTTGGTCTGGTACTTATTTGCCAGACTCCTGAGTAGTGCTTGTGCTTGTCCACAATCCCCTCACATCTGTTTCCGGAGACAGTAGTGACGGTGTAGCCTCCTATATTGTAAAGTTATACGTTTTTCAAGCTTGAATTTTAAAAGGTCTTTCTCATTCTCAAGCCCAGTGTTGCGCTGCCACACATAGGTTGTCGTTCTATTCTGTCAATGTGGCGGTTGCCATAACGGCTCCTAACCGCGCTCCAGTCACAGCTTATTTGACTCAATATGGAGTCCCTAGTGGTGGTGCTGATCTTATTTTTAGGTCTCGCTGAGCCAGCGCATGCGCTGCTCTGCGAGAAATTTAGTGAGTGGCTTTTGAAAGTGCTACCACAGGCTTTTCCTGGCCTCAAGCTTGCGTTCACGCGAGCGTGCACGCGCGCAGCCGCCATGTGGGTTTCTGTCAAGGCTCATTAAGCCTTGCGTGCCTCTCTCCGCCTTGCTTGCTTGTTATCATAGTAACACAGTAAGATGCGAAACGTGAACTCTATTGAGCACGGAGAGGTCCCTTCAATACACACCAGATGACTTCATGAACTATATAGGTTTTTCCGAGCTGCACTTTGGCCATGATCAGTGCCAACATACGGTCCAGCACCCGTTCGAGCGATGTTTCCACTTCCAGCCCTGTGGCTGGGCGTGACACTGAAATGATGATGCTTCTTGACTAAGCTCTGCTGGAAAAATGTTTTCAGCATTATTAGCTGAGTTTCCAACTTTCACCAGGAACAAGGCTCATGGACTCGGTACGAATGTGACGCAGCTGCGGCCCCTCCTGGGCGGGGCCGGACACAAGGCGTCTTTCCGTTCACCCACAACCGAGCACAGGGGACAATGCAGGGGCAGGATCGCATGGGGCGTCAGTGCGCTACAGTAGGATTGTGGATCTGCGCGGGAGGACGTGAAAAGCTACCAGCATTTACTAACGGAATACCGGCCTGACAAACAGCATAAACATTCCATGCTTATGGCCAGAATAGGAGCAGGCAGTTCTATGGGTATGTTGAGTGTAATGCTCTTATGAATTCCAATCTAGCATGGAAATTAAGAAGCATGCGAGGCCTCCATTGGGTCTATTATTTCGAGTCATTGAGCTGGGAAGGGTCACCTCTTCCGAGTTTAAATTACGCGTATCTTTGATTCAGTTTACAAAGTACGCACGCCTCGGCAGCAAGACAGTGACAAAAGGTGTACGTCAGGGCACAGGGATACAAGACGCTGCCACGAAAGGAACTTTTTCAAAGAACTTCCAGCTACTGATGCAGATGCAAAGGCTAATGAGCATCGTCCCAAGATCACACGTGGTGCGCAGCTCTTCATGAAGCACCACATTCTGTGAGCGCAGGTTTACTGATCTAATCCACAACCGAGCTCACTGAAGGATTATTATTCAGTTGCTCACTACATACATCTATTGTAATCAATTGGCTCTTAAATGCACATCGGCGGTCACGTAGAAACAACTGTATTTGTGTTCATAATTTTCAAAATTTTCTCTAATTCAATTCAAACAAACGACGTTTTCGGCAGAACTGCACACACACGTTTGGCGACTGTTTTTTCAGGAACATGTATTTCCCGAAGAGATATTTACCAACGCGTTTAAAAATGTGAAAGTGAGGATTTCAGAATATTGCTCGTAAAGATTACTCGAAATACATTTCAAACTCAAATTTAGCAGCCATTTCTCACAATTACTCTCTGCCCCGTGACTCCAGACAAGATGTGTCATCGTGTATCTTACGTCTCAATGTGCATGGAGCAGTTCTCTGGTTCACACGCCTTCAGCTTACTAACTGGAGCAGCAACCAGTGCCTATGCGCTTATCCCCAACGCCATTTCAGGAACAAGGCACTTTGCGGCTTAATCAAAGAAACGCTAAAAACAGACCAGTCCGTCAGTTCGCATAAATAGCTCTTTCCTCTCTTTATATTGTCAATCTGACGTTTAAGATCCACATGATCACACAGGCGCAACACTGCTTCTACAATAACAGCAAAAACATATTTAATATAAAAAGTAACTTCGTAACAAAGGGGCCCTTGCACAAAATGGGCGCTGAGAGTGTGAGCCACTATTTCATGGGGTGTAAAGAAGCAATATCGGATCCAACGCAGACATTATTTCCGTGCCTGTTGCCTTTCAGCATAGCAGGCGTCGTGTCAACAGCTACCACTACCAAGAACTCAGCGCACTCCGGCAACTTCAGAAATTATAGCTCTAACATCATTCATGTGTTATTTCATACTTGCAGCTGGAGTCAATATTTTCAAAACATGTAGGAAGAGTTGAATTCTAGTTCAGGATAAGTAACGGCATTTTTCATGCTGTGTATATGTGAGACAATGGAATACCCTGAATCAACTATCAGATGTGTTCTGTAAATATTAAATGCACATAATTTCTTGAAAGGAGTTGCCCTTTTCTCAGATAGCTTTTGGGGAGCTCGCACAGCGTTAGCCAGAATAGCTAATGGTGTTTATATTTGAAGGCGAAGTTGAGAAACTCAAGTGCTTCATTTAACGTCTTGAGGGTGTAGTGAGAGAGGCAGTCCCAGGGTTTAACTTATCTTACAACAATATTAAGCAGAATAAACCCTCTGTATCCCTCCCTCCCTCTGTCTCCCTCCCTGTCTCCCTCCCTCCCCGTCTGTCTCCCTCCCTCTCTCTCCCTCGGTCTCCCTCTGTCTGTCTCTCTCTCTGTTCCCCTCCCTCTCTCTCTGTTCCCCTCCCCCCCTCTCTCTCTGTTCCCCTCCCTCTCTCTCTCTTTCCCTCTCTCTCTCTCTCTCTCTCTCTCTCTCTCTCTGTTCCCCTCTCTCTCTCGCCTTCTGTCTCCCTCCCTCTGTCTCTCTCCCTCTGTCTCTCTCTCTCTCTCTCTCTCTCTCTCCCTCTCTCTCTCTCTCTCTCTCTCTCTGTCTGTCTCCATCTGTCTACCTCCGTCTCCCTCTCCATCTCCCTCCGTCTCTGCCTCTCTCTCTCTCTCTCGCTCTGTCTCTGTCTCTCTGCCTCTCTGTCTGTCTCTGTCTGAGAACTCATTGTCCTTGTGACAAAAATTAAATGCGCAACCATTCTAAAACCCGCCAAGTTTTACAGGCCATGCTGACCTGTCAGTGGTAACTGGTTGAACATTAGTGCTGATTTTTGGCGTCATCGGTGATCTTTGGCAGTTGCCAGCCCACAAATACAAGCCCCCTGAATATGGGCCAAACGTACTTTGAAAATGTTTTTCTGTCATTTATTTTTGTAAAATGGAAAACAAGCACAGTCCAGCAACATCAGAGGACAATTAAATTATGCTTCATTTCTCATGTTTATTCACATCTTTGCCCGGAGCAGTATGTGGCAAGAAGGAATATCCATTTACAATCATTAAACCACCGCATCAAAGCAAACAAATCAAGGGGGCTTTTCAATGGGGCAGTTAGAAAGTTTCTCCTTCTCATGCTCTTGCCCTAAAATAAGATATATTATCTACCTACCAACAGATGTATATCAAGTTTGTTTCTAATTGGAAGCTGCAGTAGGATGACCTTTTGTGGTGAGCTTGCGAGACACTGATTTTGCACATGCTTCTTTCATCCTTTTCCCTGTGAATGCAGCCCCCGAGGAATCACAACAGGCGGAATTGCAGTTGATTCCAAACTGACTGTTGTTTTACACGAGGGCCGCATGGAAAGGCCTGGCGGGCCGCAACTGGCCCGCGGGCCGTACTTTCAGGACCGCTGCCTCAGGTCATGTCCACAGGGCCTCAGTGGCCCATCACAAGTGAAGCTCAATAGACAAGCATTGGCATAGCCAATAGGTCTCACCTTTGGGACCTTATAAGTGTTTAGCCATGCAACAGTTGATGTTGTTGCACCAAGGATATTGTGCTGCATAACTAAATACTTATAAGGTCCCAAAGGCGAGACCTATTGGCTATGCCAATGCTTTTTAATTAACTTTGCACATTAGAAAAAACCTGACCTTGAGGACTTGAGCAGGCGCTGTGCTGCCCGGAGTAGCGCACACTGGACACAGGGCTGGAACCGTCCCAGCCTCGGCATCAGTTCACATCAGAGCAGATGTCATTAAGGACGTGGCTTAAAAACACTTAAACTAAAAATCTGTGTTTAGGATAGTGTGCCGCCCAACTGGTATTTTGCTGCTTCTGTCATTGCATCCAGCTATATTATACAACAAATAACATTACACCTACAACAAGCCAGGACTATTGGCTTTGTCAATGGATGTTAGTTGCATAACATAACAAGCATTAAAAATGCAATAGGTCTCGCCTTTCATTAAGTTAAAGCCATTTGCTTTGCTATACAATACCATTAGCAAAGCAAATGGCTTTAACTTAATGAAAGGCGAGACCTATTGCATTTTCAATGCTTGTGGTATTTCTTATGTGATATATTCTGCTTAGCTGGTTACTGCACTGGGTTGTCCAATCTGAGGCTTTGTGTATGGTTGTGGCCCTGTGCTGGTATGCGTGGAGGGAAAAAGAAGTGGAGAGATGTTAGATTGGATATATTCATCATCATCCCTTTGTGAGATGTAAAGAAACGGTTACATAGTATCGATATGTGCGACCTGCAGTTAATGGACTACATTAAAGTCCTCCAAATTGTTCAGTAATGTGTAACAGATCTCTTCAGTTATTCCATGCCTTTCATTTGGTGATGTTTGGTTTCTTGACTGTAGTGTTGGTGATGGACAACCCTCGTAGCAGATATGTTATATGAATTTAGGAGGTATAAGTTACAATTTGTTGCTGACCGCTGTATATTGTGGTTTTGGTGTGGGTTTTATGGTGTGGGCCATAACTGTTCTATATGGAAGTACATAAATATATAATGCCACGGTGAATCATAGGTCAGCCCTTTTTCTTACCTGCATAACGAAAGGAGTTTGCTGGTTGAATTGTTTACAGTTTGTGGTGTGTAAGCAGAGGATTGCGCTTGAGGATGGAACTGTTTCCTGGGCTCTGTTGCCGGGGTGTGGGCGGTACGATTATCTAGGAAATAGCCACGTTTTCAACTGTTGTTGGAAGTGTATATGATCTTGGGTGCTTCTCATGCTGGCTGGTAGTGAGTTTCACAGCTCTATAGCTCTTGAACACTCCAAAAATGCTGTGAAGCGTGGTATAAGAAGACAAACTTGTATTGTTAAATGCGTTTGAGAACAGAAATCTTTAGAGCACAGCTTGCCTATATAGATATCTCTATAAACTTAGGATGTTCAAAAAGATTTTGAGGAACACCTGGCTTAAAGAAAAAAGGGAATCTAGGGAAAACCCAGCGTTGTTAGTGTTACCATGAAAAATGAATATCGGGAAATTTCAGAAAGCTTTTTTTTGTAACATTTGCCAGAGTAACCAATGTGCGGCAGTCCTACCACTTACTGCATACTAAAAAATATTTAATTGTACTGGGAAAATGGAGGAATGAGGTCAGCCTGCATATTACTGGTCTTTTAAAGTTTCAGCGCACCTTAACTGCTAATTCGCTTAAGTGCAGGGTTTGACTCGGCTCTTGTTGAGTCCTTGAACTGTCGGGCATTCTGCCTTACTTCTGGGTACATACACAACTAGTAGAGACTTCACATCTTTTACTACTCGGGGAAATCCAGGAAGTTGGTGGCATTACCGTATGAAAAGAATGTTTTTTCTGCTTTGCTTTCATGGTCGCGACCCAGCATTGCCGTGGTAATTCTAACATGGTTTACAGGTTTATGATTTATGTAATCCATAATGGAGGGTCTTAACCCTCACATAGGCGTTCCAATCGTCAGAAAATCACAGTTAAATACATTTCTACATGCTAAAAACTCTTCCATAGTCCAATCGCAAGGCCGGCCTTCACCCTGCAGTGCCTCTGCAATCTGCCCAGCGACTGAAGCCTGAAATACTGTTAAAACAAGCATTGGCATAGCCAATAGGTCTCGCCTCTGGGACCTTATAAGTGTTTAGCTATGCAACAGTTGATGTTGTTGCACCAAGGATATTGTGCTGGTTAACTAAACACTTATAAGGTCCCAAAGGCGAGACCTATTGGCTATGCCAATGCTTGTTGTTGAGGCGGATGCAGTACACCGCTTCGAGGTATTGTATTCTTGGGTCACCTTTCCGGCGGTGGATGGAAATGATAACTTCTTTCACGAGTATACTGCCACCGCACTACCGCCGGATTATCGACCTTATCAATCTCTTGAAGTTCAGTTAGCAGCTTGGCAACACACTATATGGTTTAATGGCGCCCTTCCTCACCCTTTGACAGTGGTCCGTTTAGGCCCCTTATCGATTGACGGGGCCACATGGCCCATTTTGGCTGGGTATACCCCACATCCAAATTATCTTAATGTTACAGTCGCAGAGCTATGCATATTGCATACTTCGTTAATACGTGTACATAGAGCTGTTATACAGTTCATGTCACGCAACATGCAGGTGGGACCACCTGGAGTTGCTGCACAACCACCGGGGCCCGGTGGTGTAGTTATCAGACCTATCATGATTAATTCGGTGATGGGCAAGCGTCCGCAAAATAAGGACGAACTTCCTTATTGGCTTGCTGAAAAATTTGGGCAACTCGAAGCCGTTTTTCCAAATACCACACCTGTGGAGAAGTACAGGATTCTGACCATGAGCTTACCTAAAGGCCTTGTTCCCGAATTGGCCCATTGTAACACTTGGGGTAGAGTGTTTGCAGCGGTATATTCGATGTGTTTCGGCGCTCCCTCAATGACCGTTCTCCCTTCCGTGATAAAACGTGTTCAGGATGAACATAGGGCCGAAGCGGCCCTGGGGTTGGGGATGAGACTGGTGGGGGTGTTTGACACTGTTTGCGATATGGTCCTTGCTAATGTGAAGGGTGAAGCTGTAAGTTTACAAGTGGCACAACGCTTGGAGGCTCTTGCTGACGCAGACAAACAGCGCAAATTGCCGAAGATTATTGCTAAAGCTTATAAAACCTTACGGCGCAATAGTCTGGGAATTAAGCCTTTTACTCAAACTCAGACTCAGTCTCAAACTCAACAAAAATCCCAGACTGATAAAGATGGGTGCCCGTTCTTTCCTAAAAAGAACTGGAGAAATAAAAAACAGGGGCAGCAACAGCAGAAGCAAGGTTTGCGTGCTGGTTCACCGACACCTGTCTGAGCGTACTTATGACTTGCGCGATCAAGCGAAAATTAAGACTCCTGATAGATTTCAAGTCCCTGATCAGCGCTCTCCTCGTTCTTTACAGGACACATCGGACTCTCGAGTTGGTGGTGGGGAGCGCCAGGATCGCGGCAAAGGAGCAGCCGCTCAACAGGGACGGGATCAACCTTGCCAGTTTGACGTGAAAGCCAAACAAGAGGGACTGCCTCGTTTTGGACCCCCATATCAAAAGAAGAAAGTTGCCGCTTTAACAGCGAAATATGCCTCAGACGGTGAGGACGCTACTCCTAGACTGGACACGGGCAGTGAATCTGCTCAACAGCGCAGCGGAGGTTACCATAGTGCGGGAGGCACTGCATCCCTGTCTGGAGGCGCGAGCAACTGATACTTTAATTACAGTAGAAACGGCCGATACTCTAGTTGCCCCCCCGGATAGACTATGAAATGGTCTTACAAATTGAAGGTGACATACAGTGTACAATTACGGCGGTGTTCTGGGAAAATCTGACCTCATATGACATTTTGTTGGCGGAGGCAGATTGGCCTCCCCCATTTGTGCTAGCCGCTTCTAGAGGGGAGAGCGTGATACTTCCGAGTTTTTCGCGTTACGTCCCCGAGGAACATGCAAAGGCTTACGAATCTGAGTGGGCATTGGCCCTTGCACCGGCTGTGTACCGAAATCAGGTGGGCTGGGATAGAGATTCACCGGAGCATGAAATACCATTAATGTCTATGCCACAGCCAAAACATCCAATTAAGCGCGAGACGAAGGCTCACGTTTGTGACATTCTGACACAATTGGAATATCAAGGAGTAATTGAATCTTGTGTATCACCGATGAATAATCCTCTTTTTCCGGTATCAAAACCGGATGGTTCTTATCGCTCTGTATTGGATTATCGAAATTTAAATAGTAATTGTCGTACGTTTGCGGTACAGAACCATCCAGGTGTGGCACAAACATTTTAATGCCAAAGAGCATTTCATATGGGGTCCGACCACCCAGAGATCTTCTAGGGAGATTGAGTGCACGTTGAAACACAATATCCCCTTCAATGCAGTTTCAAAAATGGATGAGGGAAATTAGCTACTGGATGGGAAGACATTGTCTAAAGCTGAACTCGGATAAAACCGAAGTGGTGATTTTTGGTAACCTTCAACCTAAATGGGATGGATTATGGTGGCCGGCTGAAATTGGACAGCTCCCGAATCCAGTAGAGAAGGCTAACAAACCTTGGGGTGCTGACGGACAGCAAACTCACCTACTCCCAACAAACTAACGCCACAGTCTCAGCCTCATTCTATTTGATAAAGAAACTTAAGAAGGTAATGCCTTATATTCCCACAGATCTCAGGAGAACGGTTGTAACGACTTTAGTGCTATCAAAATTAGATTACTGTAATGGCCTCTACCTTGGATTACAGAAACATCTGAAAAAACTTCAGATGGTGCAGAATGCTGCAGCCAGGCTTTTACTGAACATACCCAAGTATCAATCAATTAAAGAGGAGATCCAGAAACTTCATTGGTTGCCTGTGGCGCAACGTATCAAGTTTAAGGCACTTTGCCTAGCTTACAAAGCATTGAATAATATAGGGCCTGTACCTTTGAAAAACCTCTTCTCCTGGTACCACCCAGGCAGACAGTTAAGGTCTACCAATGCCAGATTAATGCTGGTACCAAGGATTCGAACCTCGAGTTGGGGAGGCCGAAGTATTGGCTATTGTGCGGCCAAGCTATGGAATACACTCCCGGCATACATGAGAGAGGCCAACTCCCTCATCTCCTTCAGAAAAGAATTGAAAACTTGGTTATTTTTAAATTAATTCACCTCCTCCCCACTTCGCTCAGGGTTTACGGTCCGGTTCAGCGCCAAGACACCTCAGGGTATTCGCACGCTTTAGAAATCATATTAACATAACACGTTGAACTCCATACAAATGGGCCAGCCAGTTCCTGCCAGTACCTAAGACTCTAGCTGTCAAAGATTGCTTTAAGTAACGGTTCATTCGCTCCACTATAGAATTGCCCTCAGGCCTGTATGGAGATGAAAACTGCACCAGCACCCCCAAAGACTTCATCGCGTCCTTGTACGCCTTAGAGGCGAACGCTGGACCTTGGTCAGAATGGAAGGTGCCACAGGCAAACGTCCCGACAAAGACATGCAAATCTCTAATGACATTTCGAGCATCAGCGCTGCGTTGTGGTCAAACCCATAGGAATCTAGTGCACGAATCAACTGCAACAAAAATATATTTATATGCAGTATCAGAAGTCAGTGGACCACAGTGATCAAGATATACACAGCCAAACGGGTGATTGGAAATACATAGCTGTGTTTGTGGTGGTCGTGAAACCGTAGAGGGTTTGATTTGCTGACATATGTCACAAGAAAGCTCATAATTACGGGTTTCTTTATATAAACCACGCCACCAGTAACGTTGCTGTAAAATAGAAACCGTCGCTGACAACCCGGCATGCGCAGAAGCCATGCCTTCGTGTGCGGCTATGATCAAAGCTAGTCTGCGGTCCATGTTGGGAATCAGCCGATCCCCAAATGACGGTATTATAGCATAAGGAACTTGTTCGGGAGATAAATGAAAAGAATACTTTGAAGGGAAGCCCTGCGGATGAGCAGTTCTATCCTTTGTAGCAGCTATAGCTGCCAAAATGTCATTATCTATCGACCTTGATGGTCTAGACGTTGTGGCGGCTGCCGCAACCTTTGACGTAGATAACCATTCCACTATGTTACAGGACCTACAAAAGACCTGTGACAGCTACGCAACTGAACATTTGCCCTCTTCCAATGACAAAGCAATGCCGATTCCTGTCGCCGGCTGGCTTCCTAAGATTTGAGATCTGGTACGAGAAAAGTTGGAGAACAAAAAAAGAATTTGGTCCCTCTTATCGTGCACCGGTCCCAGTACTTGGATTGAAGGGTACTCGTACAATGATACTACCACCTTTGCCTGGTCACAAGGAAAACAGATACATTTCAGTCGACAATGTCAAACTACACCGTCTGGCCAATTCTGAATAGTGTAACTCCTGCAGTTTCATGCAACGCTATTTCTTTGAATCGGGTGCATTCCGCCTCTTCGTCTAATCCCTGTATCGTTGAGGATGAGATGGAAACTACTATTGACCTTTTGCCTGCTCTGCCTTGTTCCTCTTCCAATGCAGAAGTCGAGTATACTTATCCTGAGGATGAGTCTCACATTGAAGTCCCGAACAGTCCTCAACAACATCAAGCTGATGCTGCGCTACCACCATTGATGAACATGGGAGCAGGCGGTTATTTTGGAGACCGTACGAGCTTCTCTTATGACTCTTCCTCCTTGTCTTCCACTTTGGCACTTCCACCGACGAAAACAAGTATTTACCTCTCTTGGGTCAAAAAGACTTACCTGGTCCCGCCCTGGACCTACATTTGGTTGATACTTATCCTGATTTTCCTCTTCATGTCAATTGGATTTGTAACAGTATTTTTCCTGCTCATTAATGGACATTTGCCTGAACGCTCTGCTGTGAAGTTGCTTGATGGAATTCTGGCTCCCCATACATCGTCCCATATAAATTTATTCTGACCTACACAAAATTAATCTATTCCAATTCCTTTAGAACTGAATTGGTTATACAGGATGATGATCACTGGAGGGATTCCATTGATTTGAAAACGGTTTGGGGCACTAAGGCTTGGCAGGTGCAGGGAACTGAAGCTTTGCATCGTGCCTGCCTAATTCGGACTCAAATATTATTTTTAAATGATACAGTGCACCTAACTACTTGTTTTGGCCTGGCAACTGCCAAATATTTAAATATCCCGTCCATTCCGTCATTGGCGGAGTATGATAATTGGCGTACACACACAAATTATATGATCAATGTATTACAAGCTCTGTTCCAAAATGACACTTTCAATGTCTCTAATGTTGACCGATCCGGATGGTTGTTGTGGCAAACCAATTCAAATTCATGTCAACTGAGTTTTTATAATGCAATGCCTGGTTTCACTCAGACTAGACCAGATCCTCGTTTCCCACATTCACATTTGGTCACCACATATTCGGTGGGAAAATTGTGCCAACAATGGTTGGAACACTCCACTTTGTCGTCAGTAAAACAACACCTGTCGCTCGTTGAGCGAAATCAATTTGGCTGATTTTACCTTAGGTCCTGGGATTCCTAGAACAAAGAGATTCATCTATGCTGCTTACAATGAGGTATGGAAACTTTGTCAGATGGAAGCAGCATTCCGTCTGCGCCAAATTGACAACGCAAATTTAGAAAAAGTTCTTGCAGTAGTCGACAATAGTATAAATACACTGTCTTCCCGCATCTATACTTTAGATAATATTGTTTCATCTGTTATTGATATTGTTCAAAGTGATGTATCTGTGTTATATCATGGTCAAAATCAATTACGGTCTGTGATGCAATTTGCATGGACGTTACAGACTCTCAAAATGGGAAAAGTACCTTGGGATTATTTGAATGCTTCTGCTTTGTTTTTACCATTTAATCTGACTGATAAACAGAGATTTATGTCCATGAAAGATGCTACATACACACTATTACACATTGAACAGTTAGAACACTTGCCATTTTCTGTGGCGGAGACAGATTCAGCTGTATGGTTAATTCATGGCGTTCTCTCTGCCTTTTTTGCTGTTTCAGTTTAAATCTTGCATGAAACATTTTCCAATTGGCCGCTTTGAACCCCTGGGTAGTACGTTTCTCCATGAATTATGGTCACTACCTTCCACCTACAGATGTAAACGGGAGGATAAGGACATTTTCCTAACAGGGGAGGACTAAGATTCCACAGTAGGGCCTTCCTTGGTTTGTAAACAAGTTGCACGGCACTTGTAATGTGTCCGTGCCTAATCTTGCTTGTTTTTTGAAAGGAACTCCCGTCCCAGCAATAATTCCCGCACTCACGTTGCTTACAAATGGCAGTTATCTTATTCTGAATAACCACGACTGCTGTGGTTTATGGGCAGGAATCCCGTATATAGTAAATGTTTCACAACGTGTTACTTGTTGTAGCAATGTGCTTTTTCCACCCCCGCATGGGATTGTAGATAGTTCCATTTGGTCTTCCATTCCAACTTTGAAAACAGATTTCAACAAATTAAGCAGACTCAAAGCGCTATTGTTTCAACAAGAAGTGGCTCTCACTTCGCCTCAAGAGACCTTCGAATTGCAGGTGGCTAGAACATCTAGGGAGATTCAGTCAATTCTAAACACGAACCTCCCACTTCTCTTTGGGGAGCTGATACATCAAATATTTAATGCATCTGACACTAAAGGCCTTAATCATTTTTTTAAGCTTGTGGGATCCGGCCTTGTGACCTTTTCAGACGATATTTGGAGTAATACCGGCTTTCATCCATTCTATTTTTTCCAGCGTCTTTGGAGAGTTCCCATTATTACTGGCGCTAGCTGGTGGAATCCTGATTCTTCTGCTCCTGCTACGCAATGGCTGCTCATCTTGTGGTAATGCACAGACCAGGACAATTACAACTGTACCGTGACCGAATGCAACAACTTTTTGGATGCTTGCCATTAGCAACGCTTAGCCTGAGTTATGGACTAACTTTTCGCTTTGCCTACTTCACTCGCGTGCAACCTGTGTTCTACTGTCAGCGGTTCCCTTTCTATTTGGCTTTGGATTTATGCCTCTCCAATACGTCATGTTCAGACCCGGATTATGACCAGTTGATGGGTCCCTTAGTGGCCCATGAGCAGGCCTGTTCTGGGGATGGCCGCATGGCGGTGCGGCTGCACTTGGAGTCATGGCTGAGTGGAATATCTGTGCAGCTCCGCAGAACCTCTTGCGACGGAGTTTCATCGAATATCACGCAAGTTGTCCTGATAAGCTCTTGGAAGCATCGGATTATGAGGAGCACGTCTGTTCCTTCGGCCTGCTGGATTGAATGCCATCCCTTTTTTCTACTAATGATAGGGATGCCCTCTTGGAACGAATTGCATTCTTAAGTTCACGTACTTGATGGATTTGCCACCTCCATATTAATGTTTTTCGCATAACGACAAAATGTAAACATACACATTTTTTTCCCCCAATTTGGTTTTTTCAAGCGCTCTTGAACTCTGCTTACCTTTGAACTCTGTTTGGGCCTTTTTTCTATATACTACGACCTTACCAAGGGGAGGGTGTTATATGGCCAATAGGGTCATTGTCGACATTGCTAAGTTAGCATGAACTCTACTGCCATGATGCTGCTTTTGCACACGTTACTACATGACTTTATTTTGCAAGACTCTGTTTGTGCCTTTCACATGAGAACTGTCTGCTTTCTGCGCCCTCTGCCTGTTCCTGGAGTTTAGTCTGAACACGATGTGCAAGGTCGATAAACAATGCCCCTTGTTATTCTGTTCTGATCAGTCCCTAGCACCTAGACAAAACATGCTAACAGTTGCCCTGTTGAAAATTCGTGTTTTGATATTATGGGGATGCATGTTGTTCTGGAGACACTTGGAGAGGGACCTTTCCAGGGAGAAATGCTATGCTGTTCCTATGATGTAAAACTTCCATCTAGGCACTAAGGTATGGGGTCTGCTGACAAAGCCCAGAGATCTTCTTTCATATAATAAAACTTTCCTTACCAAGGGGAGGGTGGTTAGGCCTTATAGTCCTGTTTCCACTGTCAGTACACAATGACATCCCCCTTTATACTCTATGGAATTGCAACAATGCTAACTGTATTAGGTTTATGCATTTCGCTGCTGGTAGTGGCTCGTATACTGCATTATAGAGCACAATAGTTAAAATAAACATTTTGAACTATAACAGTGACTCTGTCAATTCTTATTGTGGACAAGTACGAGTGAGTGAGCGAAATTGTGTGTCTTGCTACCGCGATTCCTGAGAGAGTCGGGAGTGTTGTGTTCTGGGTTGTCTAATCATTTGTAGCTTCATGATTATGTAGGAGAAAGAATGAGACAATATAGCTAGTCGGTTTTGGGATTTTGAGTACTAAGGTGGTAGGAAGGTTCAGCCCCTATACACAGAGGTCCTGTTTTCCTGCGCATAGTTCTGCGTATGTGCAGAATCCCCGCAACAGTAAACATGAAAGCGGGCGCCGTGCTGAAACAAAGCGTGGTGTCCGTGCACATAAAAGTTATGCACATGGTGGCCCGTGAAGCGGGCACCATGGTGATAATATATCACTAGCAGGAAATAAAAGAAGGAGTCCCTAGACAAAACACAAAGACCTACAGCGTAAGTAAACTGTAGTTGGCCGGTGCTCCTTGCCATAAAACAGAAGTGATGCATCAGTAGCACCAACCAATAAGGAGCCAGGAAAGAAGAGCAACGCAGGAGTGAACCAATGGCAAGCAGTGTGCACAATTACACGCCGTATACTGATTACAGCAGGTCTTGCAGACAGCGCAAGAGCAATGCCTAGACTCGATCTAAAAAGAGCTTCTGCTCATTAGATAGCTACAGCGAGCTCTTGAACTCTGAGAACAAGTGCAAATTATGAGTTAATTTCCAAAATGCCTTTTTCGAATCAGATGTACTTTCGGTGGTTCAAACACTAGTAGAAGACCGGCTTTATTACAGAAATGCTTCCTGAGAGGACTCCAAATAATCCAGGTTCCTCCATCCAAAGCCTACAACATGGCTGTATGACTCCTCTCAGATAGCCACATCTTCAAATAAATCCTAATCTCGATACACCTGATGGAAGTGCTGCAACGTATATTAAAGACTGCCAGCCGTATAAAGTTCTCCATTTGGAGGGAAATTTTCAAACACAATAGATCATGGACTCTAGATAGTAAATGGAACTCTGTCGCAAACGCACGTGCACCTGAGCTATTCCAGGCTCCTTTCCTCAACATTCCAGGAAGAGCGAACTACTGTAATGTTCTAAGGGAAGAGCGGCACGAGCGGGTAAGAGGATTTATCTTATGCGAACGGATTCTACTGGAGCCCCTCCCAGGAAGGAGGAATTAATGCATAAGGATATGTGCCCAACTGGCACAGCACCGTTCCACTATATCGTTGCAGATTGCTCTCCTAGTCGAACCAGGCTCAGGCACTTAATATTCCACTGTCTGAAAAACACAACCTGGACAACCCAATGGACAAACGCCGGAGGTCCAACTGCCCATGTTTTGTTTTAAGCCTCGTTATCACAACACTGCCATCCCTGTGTACCATTGTATCTAGTGGTACTAGAGATCCTGATATGAAATACAAATTCATTCAAACACCCTCATCAGCCTCCCCTTTCCCATAGGTACATGTCAGGTCTCCATGAAATTCTTTCTGAATCTCCTGCACAACTATATTCTATACAAGCAATAGTACAGTACACTGCGAACAATTCTATCCAAGCTATGGAAGCATACTGCATTATGTACGTTTTCATACCATAACAATTGTACCACCTCTGCTAAGATAGGAGCCGTTTGGCTGCTAGATGATCACCAACCACAATTGCCATTTTGGAAACTATTTCACAAATTTTGTAAAACTCGGCTAAATAAACTTTTATAGTGCTATGTACTCCCTAGGGCCTGGTCTTCAGCCCATAAAATGTACACCTGAAACAAATTCTATAGCCCTCCGTGCAGTACCTGATCAAAGTCATGCACACGTCATCTCCTAGGGCAGAGGCAACTGCAGAGAAGAACAATAACTTCTTGAAAGGACTCAGTCAACCCTTAGGGGTCGAGGACTTGTCAGTGCTAAGGGAGGTTAACGTTAATCTATTAAAAAATGCCTGAAAGCAACACGAGCCCTTGCCTCACAGAAGTTTGAATCTGTGTGTGCCGAATAGAGGCAGCCAAAGACACTACAAACTAGGAGAGGAGGTAGGGCACATCAAACGACTGAGGAAGCTACCCAAATGGTATCCATAAATAAACTTGGGCTGTATGCTGAAGGTCACCGAAGGCGAAGCCAGCTGTACAGAGTAAAGGCAAAACGTTAATTAAATACTTCTAACATGCAGTATATCGACCTTGAGCTGTACCCATGCATAAAAGACCGTCTGTAAAAAGCAGGAAATTTGTCGGGGACCAAAGATTGCGCATTAGTGAGTGATAACAATTCTAAAGAGCACACAACTCAGAACAAACAGATTCGAACGCTGGGCAAGCCAACTCAAAAGAAAGTTGAGAAAAGAGAAATTGCGCAGAACAGGAAGAATTTGAAGGGGCATGAAAGGTGTGAAGGTATTCTTTTATGCTGATAAACCGGTACAGGCCAATGGGCCATACACAGAAGCTTCTATTGCCCATTTGGATTTTTTGGAAAGATGTGAGAACAACCAGCAGTCGCTGAACGACTACTGGCTTGAAGGTTTGCGCTGGGGTGAATTTAATTCTCTTATTGCATGGGTGAAGAGCCATGCCATAAAGATCTTTATGACTAGGTCAGACATTTAAGGTGGCTTATATTCCTATGGTCTTTAATGAGCAGGACAGCCGCTACCTGAAAGAAGTGCATGCTGAAGCTGGTTTCAATTCTTACTGCTAAATATGCCTTCAAGGGTCAAGGAGTACTTACCTTTTATTGCAGACAGAAAATAGTTAGAGTCGAAGGGAAAATTCTGAAAGAAGATTAAGCCAGAGGGTGATGTTGAGATTTACCAGCCAGTGGCTCAGCTGGCATGTGTAAAGGGGGGCAGCAACTGTGGATAAACCAGCATGGCAATATGTAAGCATGGATTAGTAAGTGTCGAGCAGTTCTGCAAGGGCTCAATTCTGATACTGAGCTCCATTATTTTCTGCATTGATTTATACAATAGGTAGACTGATATACTGTGAAAAGCTCTCATCTCAGGCGTTTTTTCTATAATTGACTTAATGCACAAGTTACTAACTTGTGTAACGATATATCTGTAAGAGACAGTAGTTAGTGACAGATTCCTTACCTTAGAATATCCCCAGGCGTCAGGCTGGATCCGGAAAGTTTTGCGTAGCAGTACCCTTGCGCGTCGGTAGGCGGCGTCGTGCGGCTCCGCGTCCGTCGTCGGCGTCGTGATCGCCGGGATGACGTCGCGTGCAGTACTTAGGCGCCGCCCCTGCGCGCTGACGTCAGTTCTGTACACGACTTTCCGCGCCAGGAACGCAGAGCCATGCAAGAAGCTGACATAGGTGTCTGAAAAAATACTAGGGCCCTGAAAGGGATGTCCTTAACCCTAGAAATCAGTTCGCAGAACGGGGAGGATGCGTGGGGCGGTAGGAATCTGTCACTAACTACTGTCTCTTACAGATATATCGTTACACAAGTTAGTAACTTGTGCATCTGAAAGACACACGTTAGTGACAGATTCCTTACCTTAGAATAGATACCCCAGCAATACCAACCCCGGTGGTGGGTCTGCGAACAAAGATCAGACAAGGAAGTCCTGGAGGACAGAACGGCCAAAGAAGCCGTCCCTCCGGACCTGACTGTCAAGGCAGTAATGCTTTGTAAACGTGTGCAGCGAGGCCCACGTAGCTGCCTGACAGATAACCGGCAGCGGAACACCGCGGCCCAAGGCCGTGGTAGCAGCCGTTGCCCTGGTGGAATGGGCACGCAGCCCAACAGGAGGCTCCTTCTTAGCCAAAGAATAGCAGGTCTTGATGCACAAGGTAACCCAGCGGGAGATGGTCCTCTTGTGCACCGCCCGACCTTTTTGGCGCCCACGTAGCCAACAAAGAGCTGGTCATCCACCCGGAAGTGTTTTGTGCGGTCGATATAGAAGGAGCGCGCACGTTTTGGGTCCAGACGGTGGAGCCTCTCTTCCTCTCTAGAAGGATGCGGAGGCGGAAAGAAGGTGGGCAAAGTGATGGTCTGCCCAATGTGGAAAGCAGTAACCACCTTTGGCAAGAAGGACGGACGCGTCCGAAGAACAACCTTGTCTGGATGAACAGACAGAAAGGGAGGTTTGCAAGATAGAGCCTGGAGCTCACTCACCCGCCGAGCGGAGGTGATGGCCACCAGAAAAGCTGTCTTCAGAGTCAGAAGACGAAGAGGACAGTTATGCAGAGGCTCAAAGGGAGCGCACATTAAAAGGTAAGAACCAAGTTTAAGTCCCACTGAGGCATCACAAACGGAACAGGAGGGAAGAGGTGAGTAATGCCTTTTAAGAACCTGTTAACAACAGGGGACTTGAAAAGGGAGGGCTGATCAGGGAGCCTGAGGAAGGCCGAGATAGCACAAAGATAACCCTTGATGGTACCCAGGGCAGAACCCTGTTGGGCCAGAGAGAGAAGGAACAGAAGGACCTCAGAAAGAGGGGCAGAAAGGGGATTCACAGCCTTTGCTGTGCACCATGCCACAAATTTGTTCCACCTGCAGGCGTATACCACCTTAGTGGAGGGACGCCTGGCTGCCAGAATCACATCACAAACTTCGGGAGGCAAGTCGAAAGGAATCAACTGCCGCCGCTCAATCTCCACGCAAGCAGGTGTAGACTGGACAGGTTCGGGTGGAGGACCGTCCCCTGCTGCTGCGACAGAAGATCCTCCCGAAGAGGCAGACGGATCGGGGGATCTATGCTCATATTGAGTAGCTCGGGATACCAAACTCTTCGAGCCCAGTCCGGAGCCACAAGAATGACTTGGGCCCGGTAGTGCCGAATCTTCTTCAACACTCTGGGTAGAAGTGGTATAGGCGGAAAGGCGTACAAAAGACCGCAACTCCACTCGTGACGAAAAGCGTCGCCGAGCGAGTGCCGCCTTGGAAATTCCAACGCGCAGAACTGATGACATTGCGCGTTCTCTTTGGTGGCGAATAGATCTAACCAAGGCTCTCCCCACTGTAGAAAGAGTCCTTGCGCCACTTCCGAGTGAAGACGCCATTCGTGATCCATCATGCACCTGCGGCTGAGTTCGTCCGCCCTGGCGTTCAGGGAACCTGCCAGGTGTTGAACCATCAGGAACATGCCCTGATGTTCCAGCCATGTCCAGAGGCGCAGAGCCTCCTGACAAAGGGTCCAAGACCCCACCCTGCCCTGTTTGTTGCAGTACCACATGGCGGTGGTGTTGTCTGTGAACACCTGCACTACCTTCCCTTTGACAGAGGGAAGGAATGCCTTGAGTGCAAGTCGGATCGCCCGGAGCTCCAGAAGGTTGATATGGAGCCGGGACTCAGCCGGAGACCAGAGGCCTCTGATCTCCGCCTCTCCCATGTGACCGCCCCATCCCAGAAGGGACGCGTCCGTCACAACTGTATGCTCTGGCTGGGGAAGGGAGAGGGATCTGCCCATGACCCATTGCCGGTTCGAGAGCCACCACTGCAACTGTTTTGCAGTCCCCTCCGAGATCTGGACGTGATCGGACAGGTTGCCCTGGTGCTGCGCCCACTGGAACTTCAGGTCCCACTGCAGAGCCCGCATATGCCATCTGGCATGAGTGACCAGCAGGATGCAGGAGGCCATGAGGCCCAGCAGCCTCAGGGTCATCCGTACCGAAACCCAGGATAAAGGCCGAAAGATCGGAATCATAGCCTGAATATCCCGGACTCGCCGTTCGGGAGGATAGGCCCGAAACTGCGTCAGTATCCAGAACTGCTCCGATGAAAAGGAGCTGTGGAGAAGGAATCAGATGCGACTTCGGCACATTGATGGAGAACCCCAGCGAGTGCAGGAGTTCGGCCGTAGTCTGGAGGTGGGAGACGACTGCCTGGGACGAGCCCGCCTTCAGCAGCCAGTCGTCGAGGTAGGGGAAGACTGAAACCCCTGCCCGGCGCAGATGAGCTGCGACCACCATCACTTTCGTGAACACCCGAGGGGCACTTGTAAGGCCAAAGGGGAGCACGGTGAACTGAAAATGCTCGTGGCCTACCGTGAACCGAAGGTAACGCCGGTGGGCCGGCAGGACGGGGATGTGGAAATACGCGTCCTGCAAGTCCAACGCTACCAACCAGTCTCCAGGGTCGAGGGCAGTCAAGACCTGAGCTAGGGTGAGCATCTTGAACTTCTCCTTCCGGAGGAAGCGATTGACGTTCCGGAGGTCCAAGATAGGACGCATGTCCTCCTTGTCCTTTTTGGGCACCAGAAAGTAGTGGGAGTAGCAACCACGCCCTACTTCTGGGGTCGGAACATGCTCGATGGCCCTCTTGGTCAAGAGGGCCGTGACTTCCTTCCGTAGAAGCACCAAGTGATCCCCTGACATGCGGTGGAATTGAGGTGGCATGGCTGGGGGGTGGTCTCGAAGGGGAGGGAGTAGCCCCTTCGGACAATGTCCAAGACCCACCTGTCCGAGGTGATGGTGCGCCAGTGGGGAAGGTGATGGCGGACCCTGCCCCTACTGGCGTGCTGTGCACCTGAAAGGAGGGACTAGGAGGGCTTGGAGGCCGCGGACGGGTTGGAGGTGGTGGCCTGACCCGCACGCTGGTTGCCCGATCCGCCACGGCGGAATCCACGTCCTCGGCCACGCGAAGACGCCTGCTGCGCGGGCCGGTGGCTGGGCTGCTGACGTGAAGGGGCGCCCCTACCGTGGCCACAATAGGGGCGAAAAGCAGAAGTCAGCGGAGGGCGTGTAGCAGAAAGGCCCAGGGACTTGGCAGTAGCCCGTGAGTCCTTAAAGCGCTCCAACGCATGGTCTGCTTTGGACCCAAAAAGACCGACTCCATCAAAGGGCATGTCCATGAGAGTATTCTGGACATCCCCTGAAAAACCAGTGGTTCTCAGCCAGGCGTGGCGTCTGGAGCGCCACCGTCGTTGCAATAGACCTGCCCAGCGAGTCGGCGGTGTCAAGGCCACAACGAATGGTGTATTTAGCCGCATCCCTTCCTTCCGCAATGGCGCGGGAAAGCAGTGTCTGGACCTCCTCAGGACACTGGGGCAAAACATCCGCCACCGAATCCCACAGGGAGTGGGTATATCGGCCCAAAAGACAAGCGGTGTTAACGGACCGCAAGCCAGCACTGGAGGAAGAAAAACCCTTCTTCCCAAACTGATCCAGGCGTTTGCATTCCCTATCCGGAGGAGCGGTAGGGAAGGCGGTTTGGGAAGCGGAGGCTTGGACAACCAAGCTCTCAGGAGTGGGGTGGACAGAGAGAAACAGGGGGTCGCCCGGAGCTGGGCGATGGCGTCGTGACACGTTCCGATCCACAGGAGCCCCTGTGTTGGGCTTGGACCAGGCGCCCAAAAGAACGTCAGTGAGGGCGTCGTTAAACGGCAGCACAGTCTCCGCAGAGGAGGCTGCCGGCTGAAGCACCTCTGTCAAGATGTTAGGCTTGACCGTCAAAGTAGGAAGTTGGAGACGTAAGGCCCCAGCTGCCCTACGCAACACCGTACTAAAATTGGCTCCCTCCTCCGTAGCCACGGGAGGAGACAGCATGCCAGTGTCAGGGGAAGTATCCAGACCACTGGCCTCCCCTAGACTCTCTGTCCAGTCCTGATCATACTGACAGTTTCGTGTCAGAGGGTCATCAGACCCCTCCCAGTCCAACTGGTCCTCCTCTGGTTCAAAATAAGGAGGAGGAGGGACAGTTGGGACCCAAGGTCCCATCGGCGCCGGAGCCGGCGTCGAGCGACGTCGGTCCGGATCCATGTCCGGAGCCGGAAGGAACAGGGGGACGACGCCGCCCGGAGCCCAGGGCGGCGCCGAGAACGGCACCGGAGACATCGGCGCCGGCGGAGGTGTCGTTAGGTCGACCGGCGTCGATGGGGGTTGTGGAGCCGGGATCGAGGCCGGGGCCGGAGCCGGGATCGAGGCTGGAGGCACGGGCGACGCCGGGGCCGGAGCCGTCGGCGACGCCGGAGCAACCCCATCAGGGCCCGCGGGGCCCGAAGGCGCACCGGAGGGGCCTGAAGGCCCGAAGAGGCGGGCCATGGCCGACAGGAATTCCTGTACCTTGGCCGGATCCGCCCCCGAACCCGGGAAGGGCGGGTATGGCGGGGGCGACTCCACAGGCATGTCCGGGGCCGCGGGGGCGGGGACGGTGCCGGGAGGGGCCTCAGCCGAGTCGCGAGACCGGCGAGGCGAAGTCCTAGAGCGATGATGCTTTTGGACTTTTTGTGCTTCGACTTACCGGACGAAGAAGACTTCGACGCCGACGACCGGTGTGGACTCCGCGATCGACCCCTGGACCTCTCACGCGACCGGGGCTTCCGCGGAGCCGAATGCCGGGCCTCGAGGAGCTTTCGAGACCGCTCTCGCAAAGCTTTCGGGTGGAGGGCCTGGCAGTCGGTACAAGACTTCGTGTCGTGGCCTCGGCCGAGGCAGAAGAGACACTCCCAATGCGGGTCGGTGACGGACATCATCCGCGCACAGGCGCCGCATCGCTTGAAGCCGGGCATCCCTACGACACCTTGAAAGATGGAAAAACAGTGAAAAAATCACCAAAAAGTATGGTCAAAAAATGACCAGGGCACTGCTCTTCCCGGATCTGCGCTTGCTGGCGCGGAAAAAGAAGAACTGACGTCAGCGCGCAGGGGCGGCGCCTAAGTACTGCCCGCGACGTCATCCCGGCGATCACGACGCCGACCGACGGACGCGGAGCCGCACGACGCCGCCTACCGACGCGCAAGGGTACTGCTACGCAAAACTTTCCGGATCCAGCCTGACGCCTGGGGATATTCTAAGGTAAGGAATCTGTCACTAACGTGTCTCTTTCAGATATGATTAATAGGTATCTTGCTGTATTTGGGACCAGCAGCTGAATGTTTATTTACTAGATCGATTTATGTAATGGCCAGATTGATATATTGTGAAAAGCTCATATCTCAGGCGTTTTTTCTAAATATGACTAAATATGAGGAATAGGTATCGTGTTGTAGTTGGGACTAGCAGCTGAACGCTAAATGAATGTTTAAACGTCAGCTGACTAAGTAGGGAATTCACGGTGTTTTGACAGGTAATGTGGTGGAGTTTACTTCTGTTACGGGTTTAAGCGGCTGACCGGATTTCTTGATTCAACCTGGAATTAGGTTGCTGCATTTCTGGTCAGATGACTCGGTAATGGTAAAAGTCTAAGATTATTATTACAGGGCGTTTTATGCTTCGGATGGATTGAAGTTTCTTTCCGTGTTATTCGATCGGTTTTTGATATAGCAAAATGGAGACAACTTGATTGATTAGGCAGTAAACGTGACCATTAGTTATTTGAGTTGTGATTGGAAGGATCTGAAAGATAATCAGCGTGTGATTGGATGTTTTTCTCACACTGATATTTTTTGTATACTTGTGTTTACTTTTGGTACGGGTTCAAGCTGCTGGCCATATTTCTTGATCGAATGATGAAATTTTAAGATTATTATTAAGGGTGTTTTGTGCTTTAGATGGATTGAAGTTTCTTTTCGCGTTATTTGATCGGTTTAGGTGGTAGTACTTTGAGTTTGGAGTATACGGACATAGTAAAAGATATATAGCTTGATTGAATCGGCAATGAACGTGAGCACAAGTTATCCTCGTTGTGATTGGATGAATCTGAATGGTAATCAGCGTGGGATTGGATGATTTCCCCACACTGATACTTGTCTTATACACGTCACTGGCGGACCAGATAGGAAGCATTCTGTGTTGAAGGGTTGATCGCTGATTGGCCCATTGACACGTAGACTGCCCTTCTGCTTTGACTTTAAAATCTTGTTTCTGATTGGGCCTTCCTCGCTTTAAAGACGGTGTGTGGCGATCCTTCTAACTTATTCCGGATTTATCGGGCCGGAAGGAGGACGCTTTGGACGACATGGAGGATTGAACTTTTAGGTATGGACTTAGGCGTGATTTGGGATTTTTTGGACTACAGATTTAGATACTTGTATTAGTTATTACAAGGGGCATACATTAGCGGTAGGCTTCTCCAGTAATATTTTTCTTTTAACACAGATCCTTAGTGTAATAAAGGATTAAGGATTGTAGGACGTTTTTGAATTGGCTCGTATGGAAAATTTGATGCAAGGATATTTTAGAGAATAGGTGAGTTTAGTTTGGCTCATTCATCGTATACTTAGGGTAGGTTGCTATGTTCTTGGAAGTTATCTTATGGTTATTTTTCACCTTTTTTTGACAGTTGGCTGAACCTGGAGCTATATATACTCGGGGTATACATTTATGAATTTTAAGAAGATAACATGAGAGAGTAATGTCAAGAATATATTTTCTATACAGACTAAAGGTGAGATTTTTGGAGTGAAATGTCCTAGCATATTAATAATTTACTTTCTTTCTCCTTGACTTTTATAAATTTTATAGTGGAAACAAAAGTTAGAATAATGGTTCAACGCATGATGGGGGCGTGGTGTATGTACCACACCTATCGTGGTACATAATTTTTGTGAAGGTTTAAATGGATTTAGGAGGATGCATACTCTGAGCCAAACTATGGGGTTCGCTCCAAAGTATATTATTTGGTAAAAATGTCATATTTCTGATGGAAACATATGTGAATATACAGTCATTTTTTAGATGCAGTGTTAGGTATGTGGAATAACATCAAAATACAAGATTGTTGAGTAATTTCTTTTCTGTGAAATCTAGATTGTTAAATAGGCAGATTCATTGGAATAATATTTTGAAGTGTATCTCCCACTGTGTGTAATATGAAAAAAAAAAATTAATTTTTTTTGTAAATTGTTTTCAAGTAGTGGATTTTGATTATTTGTTTTTACTTTACAGCCCTGATGATGTCCCAGATGGGGACGAAACGCGTCGGCTGTAGAAATCATTAATTTATTTTGAAGTTGGATGATATTGATGACTTGATTCTGTACAAAAATAAAGAACAGAATATGAAGCGGACATCATAAAGACTTTTTCTTCTTTGGGACTTTAATATTTGATTATCAAAATTTATGTTTATACTTGACGCTCCTTCTTGATAACTATTGAATTTCTGTATGGTCAGGGTGGTTTTTGACGGTGGGCCATGTGAAGTTGAGCGTTCCTATTGATTAATATTTGAGTAATTGAAGCAATAGAATCTCCAGTGCACACAGGGTCTGACCCCCATCGTCCGGTTTTGTTCTACAATATGTAAGCATGATCTGGTGGCACTACTACATACTGCAGGTTTCCATCATGGCCACTTTATAAAGCAAAAAAAAACACAGCACCATGGAATAATTTACAAATGGAGGTGGGAAAATGAAGAACTTCTTTCACCCTCACAATTTGGAATAGTGTACACACTGCAGAGTTTCTCACTTTTTTTGAAATCAGAGAATACAGAATAACTTCATCCTTGACTTGACCTACCATCAGATGCCGACTTGACCTACCAACAGATGCCGACTTGACCTACCATCAGATGCCGACTTGACCTACCATCAGATGCCGATTTAAAATCCTTCTAGCATTTGAGAGCCGAATACAAGATCAGCTGCTCAACCCGATTACACAAGAATGCTCTCATTTGATGAAATAGTATTGCAGGGGCTTTTTCGAGGTGCCCAAGCTGCTTAGAAGAGACTGAGGGTGGAGAGGATAATTAATGGTAGATTAAACCTCCAAGTAGGATTTTTATACCTTAGACCTGGTAACCAAACCGTTTTTCACAGACTGGGAGCTAGAGGCATGCAGGAATATGTATGTTCCTATTTTAGTAACACAAATATTCAGCGTAAGATCCTACAAGAGTTGTACCACAACATTTCTAAGTGACACAGGACGGAGATAGAAACATTCCCATACTGCCAGAAGGGTGCACAGCCTTCTGTATGTGCTGCCATAGGCTTTGACCATACAGTCATGTCCAAAATGTCTGGGCAAAGAATCTGGTAAAGAGGAATCCAGTACTGAAATGAAGAGGTGCTCCTTCAGACACAAACTTGGTTTTTCAATAGTGTCAGAACTTTCAGAGGTCCAGAAAAGACCAAAGTCCTTTTGAGGCAGTAAAGACAAGATTTACAATACGGAAAGTTCAGCGATGTATAATTATGGGGAAGACTCGTGCACTTCTTCAAACGCAATAGTTTTTCTAGAACAGAGCACTGCGCCCTGAAAATGCAGACAAAGTATTGACACAGAAGAAACACTTTATACGACTACTAAATATATACATGACACTACTTGACTAATTGGACCCACTTAAATACAGCACACTACCTTAACAAGGATCTTGGCACACTTCTGGACAGTTGCAAGATCTGTTATGCTACTATGCTGTCTCTTGTCACAGGATGCAAACAGAATTGCTTAACTAGCCATTGATTATATCTGATATCGGACCTGGATAATGAGCAGACGGGTTTGATGTAGCTAAGAAGTCTACAATCTAAGCACATGGTAGCGGCTGTAAGAGAGCGTCCTCATTCCCTATTTTTTTGGGTGCTTATTATCTTATTTTGGTTGCTCGATTTCCCAAATCATTTATTTCCTTTAATATCAGGGTGTGCACTGCCTAGATTTGACTTTCTTTGCCAGCAGCAAAATGACACAACTAGTGGTCCAACCTTTCTCATTTGGACTTGTATTATTTGACTGTGGTTCATCCTGTTTAGGGGTTAGTCAATCATGTACAAAATGCCCCTAAGGGGAATAACTTCTAATGAGTTTTGTGTTAAAAATAAAAAGCTTTTAAACTCTGCAAATGAACGTAGATTGTTACGGTTGCACAGCAAAGAAGGGACCAGCACAAATTAATATTATGGTTATATTTTATCCACCTCCCAACCCAAATACTATTGGGCCGTGGGATCACACAAGATAAGTCTAAAGGAAAGACTGGCACACAAAAATGTACAGTGGATGAAGGAAGAACTCGGAAGAGTTCAAACAACGGTGGCTAGATCTTGCGGTGACCTGCATAAAGGATTTATTCTGAGCAGTCAACTTGGAGAGAAAAAAAACGGTGTTAACAGGTGCTACCAAAGAGTCCCTCAGAGTGAAGATGTCCTAACACCCAAGCTCTATCTAGGTAAAATAGCAGCCAGAGGACAGAGAAAAGGTGTTCTAAAATACATAGTGCCTTCTGAGACCAACAAAGAACTTGTGTTTAATTATTTGAGATGCATGACTTGCAGCCGCATTATGATGGGGGTCCATCCCGCCGACATGTAGTTTCACACGCCAAATTACGATTTGACCACCATGCAGGCGGTTGGAAACATGCAGTTTTCTATTGCAGCTTGTGCAGCGGCCCAGAAAAAGGCCGCAGCACAAGCCACAATATATATAGACATGTTTTAAACATCCATGCACTCTGTGCCAAGCACCATGAGGTGCCTGGAAAAGGGTACATGAATGTGGGGGGGGGGGGGCATCACATGGCTCCGCAGTAGGGCTTGGGGGCACAACGGGGGACGAGGGCCCTGCTTGGGGACCCCAGAGTCCTTTTCTAACTGCCTGTACATGGCGGTCAGACCACCAAGTACATGCCGTGGGAAATGGACATCGTCCCTATTGTATGGATTAAGGTTCCCACCGCTGCTCCAACGGGCTCCTTGAGCCCATCGGAAAAGAAGCGGTCTGTCCCTACGACAGATGCCTCTGACCCATGGACCATAAGCCAGCGGTCGGACCACTTCTATGGATGGGGGTGGGACCGCCACCAACGGGCTGTTGGTGGTGGTCTCACCGCCATCGTAATGAGGCCCTTACTCTTTATCAAGAGACCAGCTTGGGCTAGGCAATCCATTAACAAAATCCTAGAGAGAAGGAGCTATCCTGAACTCCAACTGTGCTAAGATCACAATCCAAGTGCAACTGGCAAGCAGACCATGAACCTGCCAGTGACACAGATATAATCCTCTGACATTTCACCCTACTGATTACACATAACTGGCAATGTTAAACAGCCATCTGCATAATACAATAGAACATGCCGTACTAGTCAGACTTACTGAAATCCCCCCCAAAAATGTTGGGCTGCCAACAGCTATTTGCATGGAATAACAAATCAAACGTTTGCAAAAATGACCCCAATAATACAGTCAATCCTGGTTAATAGCTATATAAATCCCTGTACCGTACACTGGATGTCTAAGGCTTGAATTTCTGATGACCCAATCACATACACAGGACTTCTCAAAGCTCCAGCTTCTCTCCAATAAACCATGGATCACTGAAATCTAACAAACCTACTTGGAATCCAAATAGATTTATGGCTGGTTGCCCTGAAACATCTGAAAACAAAAATCACACAAGTGCAACGCTATGCAGTTCACAAATGCACCATTGTGAACAATGAACAACTCATTATAACATGCCTCCACTTTTACATTCAGGTAAAATAAAGCACACCGCTTTCCAGCAATCTACTCATCAATAGCCAAAATTGAGACTAGCACAAAAGCTGTTCAGTATAAACAAAGAAACTCACTTCCACAAATAAAGCCATGGTCATTACCTATGGTGACCAGATAGCAGATTACAGGAAGGCTGTAGTTCCAAACCTGGGCTATCACTATGGGAGCAGTACTCTTGCTTTAGTTCAAGTGAATCAACTTAACAACTTCTATTTATCTGCAAATGAACTGCCCATTAATGGAAAACTGGGGTCGGTGACTGATTATTCAGTCACACCATCACAAATGTAGCACACTGCTAAGGAACCCAGTCCACGCACAATTCACATTTAAACTTGAAAGCATCACAGCCATTAAATTAAGTGTACAATCAATCAAGCAACAAATCAGGGACTTCTAAAGCGTGACTACTCTCCCGTGTAGGGGTGAGTGCTGGGTCTGCGGTTCAGTCCAAGAGACAGATCTTGAGATCCTTCCTGAATTGCAGCAGCAATGGTGACTGCCTGAGGTGCAGAGGCAGGAAGTTCCAGGTCTTCGCAGCGAGGTAGAAGAATTTCCCTCCAGCCGTGGTCTTGTGGATCTGTGGGACGGTGGCCAGGGCCAGTGGGGCGGAGCGGAGATCTGTGGTGGGGGTGTAGAAGGAGAGGTGGTGGTTGACGTATGAAGGTCCAGCATTGTGGAGGGCTTTGTAGGCGTGCATGAGAAGCTTGATGGTGATTCCATTGTAGACAGGTAGCCAGTGAAGGTCTCTCAGGTGGCTGGTGATGTGGCTGCGGTGTGGGATGTTAAGGATAAGTCTGGCAGAGGCGTTCTGGATGGTATGCAGTTTCTTTTGGAGTTTCTGGGTGGTGCCGGCGTAGAGTGCGTTGCCGTAATCTAGTTGCTGCAGACGAGCGCCTGGGTGACCGTTTTCCTGGACTCTGTGAGGATCCACTTGTCTTACGAAGGAGGCAGAGCATGCTGAAGCAGGCGGCTGTGACGGCGTTGATTTGGTGGTTCATTTAGAGCGAGGAGTCTAGGATGATGCAGAGGTTTCTTGGGTGGGGACCCTTCCCCCCCCCCCCAAGAAAGAATTTCCAGCCACAACTCAAAAATAACTCATTCTCCTTAAAAACACTCAATATCTGATCAAAGGCACCTCTATCAAAGAAATAGGCCTATGCAATCAAAATTAATTGAGTACTTCATGGTTTCCCAACAATGTGAGCACAAATTCATTCAGTACTTAATGGTTACCCCAAAATTTAAACAAAGATCAGAAAACACTACCAAAGAGAATGGCTGCAGGTTTAGTATCTAAAAATGTCGCAGGATTCCATACAACTCTTATTCTTCAATTCCTTGAAGAAAGCTCCATCATCTTGAGGCAGCCCATTTCAGTAATGCGGTCAATTATCAGGGTGAAGTCTTATACACAGAAAAATGCATAACTCAAATCGAAACGTCCAGCAGATCTTTCTACTCTGCACATTTCAGCAGCATTGTCTAGCCAGATACTCCTTAAGTTCTCATCTGGATTTGACACTGTAGCAAATCTACCTTTTCCTGCATGGTCACCTAGAGTTTGCCTTTTTCTGGACCCTACTTTTGCTGGCTTTAAGACTGAGAACTTTCCTACTGCTAAACAGTAGTAAAGTGACTGGGTTTGCCCTCTAAAACATGTGCTGTACACTGGAACTCCCTATCTGGCCTACTGAATTTTCATATAAGTCAATTATAAATAGCACCTAAAGTGCACCCACAAATGGCCAAGGAAAGTTAGAAAAGTCATATGTGCGTTGCACTGTATATTTATACCACCCACATAAGTGACAAAATTATTTCTGCTAGGAGCACTACTGTGGTGTGGGCTAAGCTGCAGTTTAAATGCACTTCAGTGACACATGGCAGGAAAAAGTGCCTTTGCACAAAAAGCCTATTTTTATGTATTCACTAGTCACCCCTAATGTGTGCTTTGTAAGCCGGCTGAGACGACACCGGGAGGAAGATCCACTTTCATTTTTTGCTGCAAGTTGCACACACGGCTATATCCGGCCTTACTTAGGAAGGTTTTAAAAAACGCCGCGGTCCAGGAATCACGCTACCAGACCCAATCAGACTCAAGATCAGTCTCGGTTTCCCTATCCCCACAAAGTGGCGTTCTCCTTGAATAACCAGCTCCTGTTGCAGACTTTGACCCATTAGGAAGAATGCCTATGCTTCTTTCATTCTTGTTGATGCCCTGACAAGACGCCCCACTTTCACTCCATACAGGATTGGAGGAGTGTGGCTCTACACGACTTGGCTGTCACATCCCCTTCTTTTGTCCTGAAGAAGACCCACCGTGATGTCCTCAGAATACAGACATTTGGGTCGACGTACCAATCTCATGTCCGATAACAGTGTAACCATAAATATTTGAAGGCTCTGGTTACCACTGTATTTATTCACTTGGAAAGAGACTTAAAATGTTTTGTTATTTAAGTATTTGTGTTTTAATTTCTTGTTTCCAGTTTCTCACTTTATTCACTTCATGTTACAACAGTCACTATTGAACCACTTTCTCTTTGTATTGTATGACAGCCCGCTCTTCATGAACAGGATTTGACATATATAAGAGAATATATATACACACTCTTTTGATCAAGAATTGGTGTAGTGTGTTTGTTTCTAAGAATCCATGTTCTTTGTTGAATGATTATATCACTATTGCATGTTTAAAGTAATTATTTGCTACCCGACGGAACTACACTGTAGACTATATCGTCAATACCCAGGTTCCGAGGGACACTGGGTCCCCCCCTTTGTCTTTAATTGTAAGCCCGCTGGGCAGGGTGGTAAATATATAAAAAATAAGGTACACTAGGTATTGGAGTTAGTATATCATCACAGTGAAATAAAAGCAAACGTTATTTCATTCTGTAGGCCTGGCTTGATGGAAATGAAATCTATTTTCCAACTCTGCTTAGGAAAGGGCTAGAAAAAAAGCATCAAATTTATACCCTGCTTAGTTAAAAAAAAAATCTGATTTAATGATGAAATCAAGTAACTTACTCTGTAAAAATGCATTTTATGCTGCCTGACCCAGAACTGGTTTAAAACCAGATATGCCACCTATCATACATCCAAAGATGGAATACACATCTTTAGCCGGGAGAACCAAGAGCTCTGGCTGAGAGGACAATAGTTTGCCCAGGAAAGGCTAATGGGTGTTAACCGCATACCACTTTGCAGGGTTTAGCTATTTGAGAGTGGACAGGACTAGTTGGTAGAAGAAAGGGCAGCTTCAGAACTACCTATTTCGACTTGGAGATTCCAAGTAGGGCTTCTTCTATTCATCTCCAAAACCCTCCTTGATAGGCTCCACCCATAATAAGAGCAGTAAGAGGGAAAACCAGATCTGATCCTGTCATGTAGGGGGCTTGCCAGGGGCGTGGCTTGACGCCGATGTAGACAGCAGCGGACCTCGGAGCTCCTCCGTGGCCTCCCTCCGCCGCAAGCAATCCTGACACGCTGAGGTAGCCCCCGGTACCGCAAATTGTGGTGGAATACTGGGCGCTCCACTAGATGCACTTTCAGGACGTCGGAAAGACTAGAGTGAAGAAAACGGTGATTTTCACTCCCGTTCGCGCCCGTCATGACAGTGGACAAAATGGCGGCCGCGACTTGCAGAGGACACTCCGGCAGTTAAGGTACGCTGATGCGGTTGGGGCGCCTCCTGACCAGTGAATCGGAGCCTGGGGCTAGAGTAAAGGCTGGGACTCACCTGCCACGACCAAGCGGCGAAGCTGAACTGCGGTGAGAGCTGCAAAGCGCCCTACAAACGATCAGAAAACGATGCCTGACCTCAAGATGGCGGCGCGGGAGAATCTGGCCGTGCTGCGGTAATGCCGTTCACTGCCGGGCGGACTCCTCTGCACAGAAATATTACAAATTGCCCTGGCGCACCACCCATAACAGCCCGAACTCAGAGAGGCCACATTGCTGCCAAGGAATCGGGGCGGGCTGGGAAACCTCAATAGCTGGGACTGCTAGAGACCGGGAGAACAGTGGGCCTGCGACCAGACGGAAGGAGGAGCACACGTGAGACTGAGAGCTTGACCGCGCTGCTTTGTGCCTGTAAAGGAATTGCGGTGATCCCGGGTGAGGCGGAAAGCAGATCGCGGCGCTGTCGCCATGCGTCCAGGAGCACCAGAGGGAAGGTCGGATCTGTTTGGGGCGCAAGCGGTGACACATCCTGGAAGTTGGAGCTTGATCAGGCCTCCCACACGAATAGCTAGCGTCGGACCCAGACACTGCTGACGGGAGGCGCTAGGGAGGTGACGCTGTGCTGCTGCCTGGCTGCTGGGGCCCCTGCATGGCGCTGGGACTACGCTGCTGCCTGGATCACTACTGCGCCTCTGCGAGCCCTGAGGTGGCCACTCCGAGCTCCTGCGTATCGGGGGTCGGCCGATCTGTGTGCGGGGGTCTCCTCCGTCGACCTCTAGACGGAGACACGATTGCACTTCTTGTGGGAGCCCACGAGGATTAGAATCCTGAGGATACATTGGAAGCAGTGAGTGTGCCGCGGGCTGCTTACTGGCGAAGCGCCTGATCTTTTTCTCTTCGGGGAGCTCGCGCCTAGTTGATCCTTTCCCTGCTGAGGGATCTGTGCGGCCCGGGACACTGAGCGGGAGGCATCCGACTCACTTATCTTCCTGATTGCTGGGGTGGTGGCGGCCCCCCGGTGGGTCTTCAGGGCTGGACATCATCGTGCCTGGCTCGCCTTGCCCTGGGCCCATACCAGTAGCTGGGGCCCCTAGCAGTGGTGGTGATCTGGGAGAGAGGCGGGGCCCCGCCGGAGCGTCCCTGGTGCCAGGCCCGGAGGGATCCTGACCTCGGCGGGGCGCTGCAGGGCCTCTTGGGGCCCCCTGGCTTGCGGTGAGTGAGGCGACGGTGCTGCGGATTGGGGACCGGCGGAGAGTGTTGTGTTCCGTCCTGGCTGGGGGCCCTGAGACTCAAGCTTGGTCCTGAACGAGGGGGCTGGAGGCCCCATCTTGCTGTGGAGATTTGACGGCGAGAGGAGTTCTCCCCGGCCGAGAACGAATACTGGTGCCCAGGTGCCCCGGCCGTTGGTGGGATACTGTGCCGCCTTTCGTGGCCCGCCGAGATGGGGCGGGTCTCTAAGAAGAAGGGATATGCGGTCCTCCAGGTGGAGGAGCCGGGGCAGCAGACCGATGACGAAGACGATGTGACGGATCGCGCTGGGGCTGATGGCCAGGGGGGCCCCACGCTGACCAATATCATGCAGGCCATCACCTCGACTAGAGAGGCCCTTGAGTCGAAGAGTGATACTATTGGGGTGGACCTATCCCTGCTCAAGGACGACCACAGGAAATTGAAGGAGCGGGTGAAAGAGACGGAGAAGACACTGGAGGGAGTCCCTGAGGCGGTGGTCACACTGCAGCACGCCTTAAAGCAAGTGGAGGACAAGGTTCGTGTCCTGGAGATGAGAGCGGAGGACAGCGAGGGGCGCTCCCGCCGCAACAACCTTCGCATAGTGGGGGTTCCTGAGCGAGCGGAGGGAGATGACGCTGTTCGTTACTTGGAGGAATGGATCCGGAGGGAGGTTGCTCCGGAGGAGCTATCCCAGTTCTTTGCCCTTGAGAGAGCCCATAGGGTCCCAGCTAGGCCTCCCAAGCCGGGAGCCCCTCCGCGGCCGTTGGTGGTACAACTCCTACACTACCGGGACAGGGACCACCTCCTGCAGCAGGCCCGGGGGAAACCACAGCTGCAGATTGAGAACTCCAGGGTGCTGGTCTTTCCGGATTATATGCGGGAGGTCCAGAGGCAGCGAACGTCCTTCATTGCGCTTAAGCGGAAATTGCGCCAACTTCATATCTCGTATGCCATGTTCTTCCGAGCGCGCCTGCGAGTGGAGGATGGCGCTGATACTCTTTTCTTCGCCACTCCGCAGGAGGGGTGGCAGTGGCTGGAGATGCGCCGCGCGAGATCCAGGCGAGGCTCTGCAGCGAGTGGTGGAGAGAAAAGGTCACCGGAGTGCGAGAGTCCGCAGAAGGCACTTTCATTACCGGATCGGCGATTGGAACGCGACAGAGCTGTGCAGGCGGTGGTGGAGATCAGCCGGGGTGGGCCAGCCCGAGCTCTGCCTCCACTAATCGGGCGCTGGGCAGCCCAGAGACATCGTTGCCTGGAAGTACGACTGGGGACTCGGATTCTGAGCTGCCGGAGGTCACTCCGCGCACGGCGGACCTGTTTGGCTGATTTGACAATTGGTGGTGGGGGGAAGAGGGGGGAGATAGATCTGTGGCGAGCTTTGAACTGAGATGGAGTGGGGTACTTGGTTCCTATAGCGAGCAGAGTGGCACCAAATGTTCAAAGATGGGGGGGCCCTCATGTTGGTGCAGAGCGGGGGGGCCGGGAGGGGCTTTGGGTCCAGTAGGGTCGGCACGCGTCTTACTCCTGCTGAGTGCATTGTTGCTGGTTATCTTAGTTTGGATGGGAACTAGTTCAAGGGGTCCTGTCCTGGGGAGTGGGAGTTGGGGATTTTGGGTTGTTGGGGGGGTGGAGGTTCTTGGGGTCAAGCATGCCGCGGGAGAGGGCCTGGACGACAGAGTGCTTATCATTGTGCAATGGGAAGCACCGTAGGGATCAGGTGTTTGTCCTGGAACATTAGGGGGATGCATACCATGGCCCGTCGCCACAAGATTCATGCCTATCTTCGACGGAGAGGAGTGCAAATTGCGCTCCTTCAGGAGACACATCTCACTAAGCAGGAGGGGGTGGCTTTGCAGCGCAGATGGCGAGGGCAGGTGCTCTGCACAACATACTCGGCGTTTGCGCGGGGTGCATTGATTTGGGTAAGTGCTGGAGTTCCGTTCCAGAGCACTGGGCAGCTGTTTGACCCGGAGGGCAGGTACGTTGTTGTGGCAGGGCGCTTGGATGGCAGAGACATTGTCATGGGGAGCGTTTATGCCCCTAATATGGATCAAGCCTCCTTTTTTGCGCATCTATCGCGGAAGCTTGCGCCCATGTTGGTGGGGTCTGTGCTTCTGGGGGGTGACTTTAACTGCATTGCGGACGTCGCCTTGGACCGCTCTCATCCCCCTCTAGTGGACGCCCCGGTACACAGGCTGGCAGCAGTGCGGAGGGCATGGCAGCAACAATGGGGACTAACTGATACCTGGAGGGCGCATCACCCGACGGACAGAGACTATTCTTATTTTTCACCATTACATGACCTACATGTTAGGTTAGACTCGATCCTTTGCTCTCCGGATGTGCATGGGGGGATGGTGCATAGTGAGTATCTAGCTAGAACGTCATCCGATCATAATCCTCTGTTGGTGCTGTTGCATTGGGTGCGAGACCGCCCTGCTATTCCCACGTGGCGACTCCGACCAGATACGCTGGACGAACCGGTGTTTAGGGCTACACTGGGCTCGACCATTGACGAATATTTTCGGGTTAATGTCAACACGGCTTCTTCGCTATTAGTAGAGTGGGACGCGTTTAAGTCAGTGGTTAGAGGGCGCTGCATAGGGGAGATGGTGGGGGTCCGCAGGGTGCTCCTGCAGGATGTGTCAGGAGCAGAGCAGCGGCTGCGCGTGCTGGAGCGGGAGCGCCCGGAGAATCCGGATAAGCATGATGAGTTGCTCGTGGCCCGGGAGGAACTAGCGGTTCAACTCGAACGATTGCGATGTTTCGATTATAAGGCCTATACGGACAGGGCGCATGCGGAACGCGATAAGTCTGGGGCTTTGCTTGCGTGGCTGGCCAATCCGGCGCGCAGAGGGACGTCTATCTTAGAACTGAGGGGCCCGGGTAATGAGGTATTCTATTCCCAACGGGACATTAATGGCCAGTTTTTGCAGTATTATAAGGAGTTATATCGGAGAAGGGTGGGCTCTGAACTTCCGGAGGCTGAGGAATTTGTTGGGAGCTGGCCTCCCTAAACTTGATCCCGCGGAAGCGACAACCCTGGGTGGGGACATAGAGGCGAGTGAAGTTTGTTGTGCCATAAAACATATGGCCAGGAACAAAACGCCGGGTACGGACGGGCTGCCAGTGGTGTTCTACGCTGCTTATTCGGATGTGCTGGTGCCCCCCCTGGTGGCGCTGTACAACAGGGCACGCCGCGAGGGTGTCCTCCCTGCCACTACGCGGGAGGCCATCATAGTCCCTCTCCTCAAGCCGGGCAAGCCAGCCTGGGACCGCTCCTCCTATAGGCCCCTTGCGATGCTCAACCTAGACTATAAGATCTTAAGTCGGGTTCTGGCGGGCCGTTTGCTGCCCCACATGGCGGCGCTGGTTCACGAGGATCAGGCCGGGTTTATCCCTTCCCGAAATACCGCAATGAATGTTCGCAGGCTCCTGCGCGTCTTGGGGTCTGACACTTATGATACGGGGGAAGCCTGCATCTTTGCGGTAGATATTGAAAAGGCCTTTGATAGTTTGGAGTGGTCCTACCTTTTCAATGTGTTGCAGGAGTTTGGCCTGGGGGAGGGTTTTGTACAGTGGACAACGCTTCTGTACAGTGCTTCCACTGCCAGAGTCCGGACAGGGGGCTTAATTTCTGCTGCTTGTGAGGTTGCTCGGGGGACGCGGCAGGGGTGCCCGTTGTACCCTCTATTATTTGCTCTGGCGATGGAGCCTATGGCTGCTCATGCCAGGACGGGGAGGTACTATCCTGGGCTGCTGGGCAGGTGCAGCATATAGCCTTGTTTGCGGATGATCTGCTCATGTTCCTCCCAAATGCTGGGGACGCGCTTCGGGGAGCTACGGGGTTGTTAGAGAAGCTGGGAAGACTGGCTGGGCTCCGAGTGAACTGGACCAAGTCGTGCTTATTTCCCACCAGGGCGGGGGGGTCGGATCGACGGGCTGCGGGAGACGTCCCATGGGAATCCTGATGCTTGACCAATTTGGGGGCCAGGATTTACCACGACAGTGCTGACCTCTTGGAGGGCAATGTGGGGCGTGCGTTGCGGGATACTAAGGCTTGCTTTGATTTTTGGGGGACCCTCCCACTCTTGGTAGGGGGGAGGGTCGCTTTGGTGAAGATGGTCACGCTCCCGCGGTTCCTTTATTGTTTCGGAACGCTCTCTGTCTGGATCCCGGGTGGGTTTTTTGCGCAGCTTAATTCGTTGATCACAGGCTTCTTGTGGGGGGCTGGCAGGAGGAGGGTTGCCTTGGGTACCATGCAGCGACCCCGAGCGGAGGGGGGCTTTGCGTTGCCGGACTTTGAGGCCTATTACCACGCTGCGCAGCTCCAATGGCTCACGAAATGGGTGGCGGGCCACATCAGGCAGCTGGAAGGGCTGGGGGGGGGACCCGAGCTGGCGTCTGTTGTCCTGTGTCCTCCTGCGCGTCCCATTGGGAGGTGAGGCAGTTCCGACAGATTTGCGAGTGGTGCAGAAGTGCTGGGCGCCCATGGCTAGGAAAATGCACACTAAGGTCCCATATGCGCCGGAGATCCCGCTGAAGATGTGCGAGGTGTTGCCGCATGGCGGCGACTGGAGTAAGCTGCAGTCCTGGGAAGAAGCAGGGGTCCTTACATTGGGTGACCTATACGAGGATGGTGCCCTCCTCCCTTTTAATAATCTTATGGAGCGTCATGACCTACCACGGGGGGATTTCCTGTTCCATGCGGCCCCGACGGCAGCTGTTCGGAGGCATTGGCGGAAAGGGCTAGTTGAACCGGACACGTTCCTAGCCTGCCAGTACGTAGTGCTGGCGGCGGAAACTCTCAAAGCGGTGACCTGCCTCTATCGGCGAATCACCCAAGACTTGCGTCAGCCCCTGGAGGCGTTGCGACTCAAATGGGTGGGAGACTTGGGGGAGGATATAGAGGAAAAACCCTGGGCGGCGGTTATGGAGCGGGCATGGAAGAGCACTCGGAATGCGCGTTTTCAGCTCATTCAATTCTATGTCCTCCATAGGGCCTACCTAACCCCAGGCAAACTCAACGACTACTTTGGGGGGTCGGCAGCTTGTCCTCGTTGTGCGCTGGAGGGAGCGAGATTTTTGCACATGTTCTGGGACTGCCCGCATTTGGGGGACTACTGGCGGGGGGTGACGACTACTTTGGCGACTGTGACGGAGAGGGAATTAGCTCTGACGCCGCGGCTCTGCTTGTTACATGACTTTCCGCATACTGCTAAGACCAAAATCACCAGCAAATTCATCGACATGGGGTTAGTCCTCGAGAAAAAGGGAGCTTACGATTCATTGGAAGGCACGACAGGGACCTGCTCTTGCGCGTTGGAGAAAGGAGCTTGAGAAATGGGCAGAGAGCGAGGGGAACTACAGGATGGGTATAGCTAGACGCACCGAGAATGTGAAGTCCTTGGACATGGCTCGGGCGTGGGTGGCACTGGTGGAGCCGACTAAACATCCCCCTGATGAGGAGGAGGGCCCTCCTGCTGGGAGAGAGGGAGCGCAGGCTTCCTGAAGCGGCTGACGAATGAGTTGGGCGAGGTGTAGTTCGGTGGAAGAGGGGATTATTCAGGACCTCCATCTGGGTTCTTGATCTGGGTAACGACCAGTGGGGTAAGGCTATTAGAGGGTGGTGCAGGCGATCTGATCGAATCTTTGAGTATATTGGTGCCCAGCGGCATGCTTGGGGGAGTGGGGGGGGGGCTTGTTGGGGTGAACTGGGACTAGGAGGGTCGGATGGGGCATAAGGGGGGTTCCGTCAGCATTGTTCTTTTTGGGCTACAAGGAGCAGGACAGTGAACGAGACGGAAGGATGGGCTCCTAAAGGGCGATATGGGGGGTGTTAGAGGGGTGGGGGGTCTCTAGGGGTCGCTGGCGAACCTCTTTACTCATACCATTTTGGGAGGGCTGTGGGACGATAGCTGAACGAGGCGATATTGTACTTGCCCCCCATGCTTATTTTTCTATGATGTCTCTGAAGGTATTTGCATGTCTTTTGGAATATCAATAACGTTTGTTTAAAAAAAAAAATGTAGGGGGCTTGCCAAGAAGCTGAAGACAGGCCTGCCTAAGGACAGCTGGGTCTTGCCACGTAGTAACAGGAAATTCTTGGTAATTTTATAGTAAAGCAATGAGGAAGTTAAGTACAAAGACGACAGAGGGAATCTGAAGAAAATCTACCACCCAATCCTAACAATTTTCTCAGTCACTAGCTAATGCACCGGATGATTCTGGCACCTCAATCACCACCACCTCCTCAGTATATTCCTAGATCTGGGAAAACCCTATCGGAAGAAGGGCCTGCTTTAAGAAGAATATGGGCTTCCGATTGCCGCTGGAAGAAGATTTCTCACACACAAAAGCAATGACTCCTGAATCCCAGGCACTAGAACTGCCCTCTAGGGGGTCAAGTGCTTTCTCTGGACACAAAAACCAGAAGAACTCCTGACTCGAAGAAGGCCCAAGAGACCTGGAATCCAAAAATCTGTCCTGACGAGCTAGTGGCTGCAGGACTGACCAGAAGAAGCTTTCTGAACAGGTGGAGACTAAGGGTCTGATTTAGAGTTTGACAGAGGAGTACTCCATCACAAACCCATTTGCCCTATTACAAGTGTCACAGGACATAATGCATTTCTAATAAGGCAGACAAGATATTTTTCCTGTATGTGATAGAATAACCCCTCCACTAAAACCGGTCTGAAGGTAAAATCCTTTTTTTTAATAACATATTTATTGGCATTTTCCATATTTTCGCTTTGAGTTGCATGCAAACATTTTTCGACTTTTATTTTCATCATTTTGGGTATACAACATATGATCAGTTACTCTGAGGTCTTGGGGAGTGGGATCGCAAGTGCATTCTGGGTGGTTGCAGGGAGGCCACCTAGTCGCAATGATTCAGCGTACAGTTTCACCAGCTGTGGCGCCAACCTGGGCGCAAACCTTGCATAAAACTCCGCAGGGAGACCATCAGGCCCCGGCGTTTTGCCATGTGCCATATCTGTAATAGCAGCGCGAACTTCTTGCAGAGTCACTGGGCCACCCAGCTCCTCTTGTGTCCGTCTGTCTACGGTCTGGAGTCGCAGAGGGGCTAGGAAATCTTTAAGCGCTAATTGTGTGGCTGGCGGAGGGGCCCCATACAGCCTCTCCTAGTATTACCCGAAATAGAGTGCGTCCGTTCCCTGAGCATTATCTAGGCTTCTCAGCTCATCTTCTAAGCCCATCAGTCCCGGTCTGATTTCCCTCTGAGCCCCTATTGACTGGCCCAGGCAATGTCCCCTCACCACCACCTTAAACGCCTCCCATTCCACCAACGCTGTAGACGCAGTGTGGGCATTATCGGGAAAGTATGTGTCAATAAGGGTACTCAAGGATTCTCGGAATGGCTCATCTTCAAGCATCGCAGGGTTAAGTCTCCATAAGGGGGCTGGAGGGCCCTAACCTAGGGGTTGGTAGATAATCAGCAGGGGGCTAAGATCAGAGAAGGTTCCTCCCAGGTATTCAGTATGCGTGACAGAGCTACTGAAGGCCGGTGTACCCAGGAAGGCGTCCAGTCTGGTGTGTAGTTGATGTATAGGGGAGAATTCGGCCATCTGGGCCGAAAGACCGGTGAGGAAAGCAATCTGCTCCTGGTTGGGTGCATATATACTGCTTAGCATCATCTCTTGCCCAAATAGTCTCCCCACTGCGAACACATACCTACCCTCCCCAGCTACAAGGGTGCACACAGGCTCAAACAGGGCTCCTGCTCGCACCCATATCAGCGCTCCTCGGGCGTAAGCTGAGTAGGTTGTTGCAAATATTTGCCCTCTCCAGCACCTGCGCAATTTCTCTACTTCACCCCTAATCAAGTGTGTCTCCTGGAGGAGGGCTATATGGACACCTCTACGTTTCAAGTATGTGCAAACGTTATGTCGTTTGGCCATGGATCCCATCCCTTTTATGTTCCATGTTAGGAACTTTACCGTGGTTTGTGTGGGCGGCATAGTGACTGAGTAAATTGTTTATTTTGTCTCTTACAGCCTTCCCACCAGGCTGGTCCCCCATGTGAAAATCCCCACTCTCTCCTGCAAACAAAAAAAACAAAAAAACACAAACCAATAGAAAAACTCCAGTATTGAACAACTCCCCATTCCCAGAGCAGTCTGGCAACGGCCATCTGCCCAAACCTTATGCAAAACATCAGAGTCTAGTAAAGGTCCTAACCAACCACGGAGAGGACCATAAAGGGGTGGTGGCTGGAATAGATCTCTAATGGAAGTCCGATGTCGGCATAGACCGCACAGGCCCAGATTAGGTCTAGTTCAGGCTGGTCTCCAGGAAGTCAGCAGGGCGCCCCCCGCCCCCACCTAGAAGCTTTCGGGGCGGACTGTGTGGGTTTCATAGTTAAATAATCTCATCTGCAGTCTTCGGGGTCACTACTGGGAGGTTTATTCTATCCCCTCTGGAAGTCAGATTTCGATCCCTCAGTTCCCCTCACTGAGGGGGACCCTGGCTCCGATGGTGATTGCCGGGCATGTAGGATCTCAGCCACCGCCTGCAATGCCGCAGCACTCTCCTTCTCGGTTTGCGACGGACTTGGCTTCTTTGAAAGGACTCGCCGTAGACTTCTCCTAGTTCTCTTCCTGGGCTCCCCAGCTGGTGGCACGGTTTATCGCGCCACCTGAGGTCCTTCAGTTTTATAAGTTTCGATCCATTCCCATGCCATCTTGGGGTCTTCACAGAAATGGGCCTTCCTATCTAAGAGTATGCACAATCATGCTGGAAATATTAGGGAGTATTGAAGTCCCTCCTCTCAATACTTTCTTAACTTTGAGGAACGAGGCTCGGCGTCTTTGGACCTCTAACGTATAATCAGGGAACAAGGAGACTTTACTGTTATCTACTACATATGGGCCATTAGTGCATGCCTTCTGCAGCAGGGCATCCCTGTCCCTAAAGTGTAACAGTTTGGCCACCACCGGTCGCGGGGGTCGGCCTGGAGCCGGCGGCCTGGCCGGAACACGATGAGCTCTTTCAATTGTATAGAATGTCGATAACCCCTCCGGTGCCACCACTGTAAGGAGCCAGGGTTCCAAGTAGGCGATCAAATCATTGCCTTCCACCCCCTCCGGTAGGCCCAGGACTCTGACGTTGTTCCTTCTGTTCCGGCCCTCTGCATCCTCGGCCCTACACTCGAGCATGCGGAGCATGAGTTCCCCCATCTGTAGAGTCAAGGCTTTATGTGCCGGTGTGAGGTCAGCTATCGATGATTCCGTCAGTTTTACTCTTTCGGCCTGCTTCTTATTTTCTGTTCTAAGAAGTCTAAGCCCAACAGACACTGTGTTATGTCCTGGTGTAAAGTGCCTTTGGTGTCAGCTATAGCTGCTAATATTTGGGCCAGTTGTTGTACTAGATCCTCCTGGGGGGTGTGTCCGCAATCATTCTGTCCTTGATCTTGCTGTTCATCCTCCTGGTCTTGAGCAGCCCCCTCATCTGTCATGCGCTAGGTTTGCCCATCTTGACTCACGATTCGTTCAAAGGGAATAGGGGCAACGGTAATGGGATGCAAATCCACCTGCAAGGCTCATTGTCCAGTATGATAGCGTGTAGCCAATTAGGATCTTGGGGCCTCCGCGGTCCTATTACTCAATATAATGAGGTGGTCACCATGTACTGGCCCGGACACCAACAAACCTGCCAGTCCCCACTGTTCGTCGCAAGCACTCAGGGGGGTGGGTGGGGGGGGATGTCACTCCTCTGAACCACCATTGGACCCTCTTCAAGCCAGACAATGTCTCCAGTCGCCTCCGGGGTCCTCAACCAGCACCTGACACGTTATTTCCAGCTAGGGTCGTAAGGAACATTTTCAGGCCGCCGCATGCAGGCACACAGCCCAGGTGCGGTCTTTCTGGCCAACTAAGAGCCTTCCCTCAACGCCCTCTCAGCGCCAGGCCCCAACCTAGGCCCAGAGCATTTGCTGCCGCCACTCACGCCCGTCTTGTTCAGCAGCTGCCGGGTCACCTCCTCTGCCTATTCCGCGGCGTACTTACTTGGGTGCAGTAGCGCCGCTCCGAGCTCCGCAGCTCTCACCTTATCGCCGAGGAGTCAACACTGCAGCACTGCACTTCACCACACAGCGCAGCATGCATCCGCTACTCACGATCCCGGGTTGATCCAGTGGCCGTCCCGGTCCGTGTCACCCCTGATCAACAGGTCAATGGTTCTTGGGGGGGTTCAGGTCAGCCCCCTCGCTCTTGGGTCTCGTGCTCTCAAGCACCTCCAGGCCCCATACGGGAGTGAGCAGCCTCCAGGTGCGCCCTCCCTGGCCCAGTAGCACTCTGGTTTCGGTTATGGCACGACAGCTCTGCTTCCGCAGATGTCTTCGCTCTGGCCCAGAGCCCCTCCCGCTGTTCTCTCTCTCTCTCCGCTAGTCAGCTCCCAGCCTGTTCTCACAAGCCCAGGTCAGCCCGGGTCCTCCCCAGGAGCTGCACCGCCTCTGTCCCGCGGGGGATCCAGGCCGCCATTTTAGGTGGGGTAGGTCTGCCCGCTCGCCTCCTGATTTCAGCGCTCGGGCTTCCTCAGACAACACACTGCCCCGGATCGCCCTCAGCGGCCGTTGCCTAGCAGGGAGGACCACTCGGCCAAGCGACCGGAACCCCAGCCATGAAGAATGTAGTAGGATAATTGCCAGGCCAGTGAGGAGCTACAGGCTCACACGTCCGACATCTTAGGCTCGCAGGCCACGCCCTGAAGGTAAAATCTTTAATTGGGAAAACCTGTTGGTGTATCAGAGCTCCGCTCCATCGCAGTCGGCTTGAAATTGCCCAGAGGTCCAGGTAAACTGTGAACTCTTTCAATAGTGGTGGACTTTTTAAAGTTTTAAGGAATAAAGTGCTTAATTAAAGTCCTATCTTTGGTTCAGCTTAACCTATTTTGATGATCTTGGTGTCTTTTTGCTCATTAATTTCTTAATTTTTCTAAATTGGTCTGGCACACCCCACCCAAATTAATAACCTAATTTATGACAGACATATCAGGAGTATGCAGGAAGGTCTGACATGCATAAGCTTAAGGGCTTACGGTCATGGTAAAATGTCTAACCAATTTAATTAGTAGTTGTAATTCACCTGAGAACAAGATTCTAGAAGCATTTCAGCAGTTCATTGGTGGGGTTCTTTCAAATCCTCTGGCATAAATCTAGGATTCTTGATTATTTCCCAAATTGCTGCCACATCTGCTTTTGACACCATAGGATATTATACTTTATTTCCATCAGCTGTGTTTTACCAGCTATATTACAATTTGAAACCTCATTTTTAAGGAAAAGAATCAATAGAAATACAACATTCATTTCTGCGTTTGTTACAATTTCAACCAAAACGTTACATAGATCTAGGAGGAAAAAAAAATTGAGAGAGAGGCAGAGAGAGAGAGAGGCACAGAGAGAGAGAGGCACAGAGAGAGAGAGGCACAGAGAGAGAGAGAGATAGAGAGAGAGGCAGAGAGAGAGAGAGAGAGAGAAAACGAACCATATAAATTCAGCGCCCCAGGATATTTGTTTGGAGGGTACTCCAGCAAAGTAAATGATTATTTTTAAACAGACCACACCTTATGTCTGACATTGGCACTCGGGGTTTGGCAAACAACATATTACGATGAATGAAACCACTCCTATTCATACTCAAGTGGGAGCACATCAACAAAAAACTAGCTCGTCCTTCAAAATTGGACTCATCAAGATCCTTTTGGCTCACACATTGAGCAGACAACTACATTCGGACTGAGGCAAGTGCCACAAAATCAGAAGCATCAAGAAAATCTGCTTTGGTGACCATTCAATTACTATACACAATTATTTGAACTCAACAGTATACAAGATAGTTATCAATAAAAGGGAATCCATTCAAAGAATTTCCAGTCAGAACACACCTTAAACATACAAGTCACTGGGGTATGCTGCTGGTTGCACTGTGCACCCAAGTCAACTACCACAAACCCAGATAAACTAACATTTTTCTGGATTAAATGATTTTTAATCTTTTGCCTCAGCACCAGGAAGGAAGAGGAGCTAGGTAAACCCTCTCTCTGTGTGAAAACGTTTTTTCAGTCCCCAAATGACAGGGTCCCAGAGTAGCCTACCAAAGCTCTAACCCTGCTCAAGAAATGCACTAGTCAAGAACATATTCCAAGGCCAATTGCAGTCTTCTACTGAAGAATTTCCAGACCGACCATGGCTGAACACAAACACACTGAAAAGGAATACTGGACTGTTTCCCTGGAAATAAAAATGCTCCTGAACACTTGATGCATGCATTCCGCTACTTTGGGAAAGCCAGGAAAGACTGCAAAGAAGCTCCGCACTTTATGCTGGATTCAGTGCCCGAATTTCAAGATGAAACATAGCCCTCCAACTGCGTCAGGAGGTTGCATTTACTTTCAGTTCAGAACGAGCACAACACCAGCTCAGAGTGGTCTTTTGGCAACCAGGACACCCATTCTTGGGTGTACCATTTGTAGGATCAGTCTCTTTGAAAGTTTGAGAGGAAACCACCGGATAACTGTCAGATCTAGTAGATTTTGTACAGAATGATAATGAATGGCGTTCAGGTGGCGCCATGCTGATACCACTGAAGGCTTTGCTGGGCTGGAAGTTTCCCTTCATCACTAATGTTTCTGGATACTATTCATGAACAGTCTGCACAAATATGGTCCTTATCCTCTGTAAGGCTGTGCTTTCCTCAGGTTCTCCGAGAAAGGGATGCTACAGTGTCCCAGAAACTTGGTACTGATAAAGACCACCCAAGTACCAAGTGTGGGGTCAAACAATTGTCAACTTTATAGTTTTACTCAGTTTCATGAAAAAATCCAACCAGAGACTGAGAAATAAAACTATTTAATTTGCAGTTGATACTTGACAGTATAGCTCAGACCAGACGGACTTGACTTCTTGAGTTTGTAGCCAGTTTAAACTGAATCATATCCTTTACACTGCCACTCACTTGAACAATGTGCCATAACCATATCAAATTGGAAGCACCTGGACTATTTATGCTATATGTACCTACGAGTTCAATTAATAATTAAACATTGAATACACTTAATTATCTGTAATGAAGAGAGTCCATGAACATTTGAGTCATTTGGGAAGCATTTACAGTAATGGATAAAAGACCAATTTTGATTTCTCTGCATTAATTAAATATGATGCAATTAATCAAATGCTCGCACGATAAATACACCAATTTGTGAGAATGCAGACAAGCATAGCAAAATGTACTCCAACCGAACACTCCTATTGATATTAACACCCACTACCCAAGTTCCTAGGAATTTATGGTAACTCAGTACACTGCTAGCATTAGAAGGAAGATGGACAAGAATTCCACCTCTGGTCCTTATCTTCATAGAAGTGTGTGGATCAAGCTCCTCGACTGAGGTTAAAACAGGCTATGCTGAAGGGGTAGGTTATATCCAGTCCTGAGGGCAATTGGTCCAGGGCAACTGTCTGGCCAAATTACAGTTAGCCCCAAATTCTTTTGGGGAGAATAAATGACAAAGGACAGGCTTCTTTAAGTTGGCCAGAGCTCTATGGCAACCACTAGTAAGTTAAAATGCCACCTTCCTTTTGTGGCTACCAGGTAGACAGTATCTGCTCTCAGCGAAAAGCACAAGAAGTAGTGATGTGCAGGCAGCACAAGTCTGTCTGTGAAGGGTGTACCCCCTGCAATGCTTTTAGGCCAATGTCATTGTCCAAGTGTTGCTCTCGGAGCAGGTCAATCCTTGATCTGCTGAACAGGTTCAGGTTCAATCCACTGCAAATAAAAAAGTCTTACCTCTAGCTGGTGATTCAAATTAAAGATATGCACTTGGATTCATAAGTTATTTGTGGAGAGGCAGCTTCTAATTCATGTGTCAGGAAATGTCTGTTTTTGCGTGACCACTCCCATTTTTTGCTGAATTTTATTGCTGGTGTTTAGACTCTGCACACGGAGGCATGCATTGCTGCTCAGTGCCCAGCGTATGTGCTCTGACCCATAAGATATGTAGAAATTGGCCAATCCCTGACTGGCTTATTTAACTCTCCTATATAGACCTAGTAATTGATATAGACACTGCACCCACGGCATGGTAAGTTGAATGTCACTTGTGGACTGCAGCACTTATGCCATACACTAGAGGGACAAGGAATACACAGCTTCTGGACTACCATCTCAGTCGGACTGCTGCAGTTAAAACCTGCACTCTGACTTGTTAAAATAACCCTTTTTAACAGGTAAAGCCTCCCTTTTGAATATTAGTAAGTCACACTTATAGAAGACTTGTAGCCAAAAGTTGCAGTGTATGGTATTTAAAAGTGAGACATGTTACTGCAGGGACATTGGAACGTTTATTTTCTACAAGTCCTAAAAGCTAACTTCACTGTGGCAGGCCTAGCTGTCCTGTGTAGAAAACCCAGAATGAAGATTAAAATGCCATTATTGTGTTCCGGGAATGGGATCAGCACGAAAAATGTTTAAACAGCTATTTTTTATAGTTATTAAAAATCAAATTCAATGGTGAAGTTAGATTTTTAATAAATGTTAAGAAAGTAACTTTTAGAAAGTTAACCTCTACCTGTCTGAAGAGTTGGAAGGCTAATTTGTGTTAACCTCTGCCAACTACTATCCTGTGGTCAGCCTAGGAAGAGGTGTGAGGTGTGAAATTTGTTCCGGAAGCACAAAACATGCTGACCTTAACGGGCAGAGATGACTCGGAGCTCTACAGAATATGGAAGGTTGGGGCTCTGACCTTCCGGTTGACACCTCAGTGTCATATCCTACAAAACATGTCTATCTGAATCACAAGTAAACGTTTTGCACCATTCAAAGGAAGCAAACAGGATGCCAGGACAATTCTAGTGTATCCCCTGTTTGGTTGCTAAAGGACCCTGATTTTGTCCTACCAGACGTCTGTCTCTGGGTTTGCTGTGGGTATAGTTCCTGCTCCAAACTGGATTTTAGTGTTAGATTTGTTAGGACGCTAGGATTATCATAGTACATTTCCACCTCACACACCCAGCTTCAGACCCCATGTTTAGTGTGACCGAAGGCCTTCACTATCTCGAATTTGCCCTGACATTGAATTTTAGGCCTTTTGCAGTAAAGCAAACAGGAACTACAGCAAAAGTAGATAGGTAGAGCCTGGCAACCTATACTTTACTGGTCAGAAATGCACCAGCAGAGTCTTAGGGTGCCCGCCCCCCCCCCCCCCCCCAACTTGGGAACCCTACAAAGCTGGACCCTCACCCAGCATTACTAAGAACACTGCTGGGCTTCTGAAAGGATACCATGTGGACTGAACCTGCTGCACTTGGCATCTGTGACCTGTGAGAAGGTCCTGAGTAGGTTGGACCTCTTTCACTTGAAATCCCAGGACAGGAAGATCTCCTAGGATCATAAGGCTGATCCCATGTGTGGCTTCAGGAACAAAGCTGAAGAGGACATTCCTGTTAAGAATCCCAGCTGTCCAGGGGCAATTGGACCTGGACTGAACTTTGCTGCTGCCCTCTGCCTGACACCCTGAAAGCCTCAAGTCTCCCTGAGGTCCTGGGGGCCTTGGAATTGAAGTCAGCTGGTTGTTTGGGCACTATAAGAGTGGGAACTTTTTCAAAACTCTTGCTCCAGTGCTTTAAGGGGATCGCAAAAAGTATCTCACAGGCAGTGTCCTGGATTTGGATTGAATTTATGTTTTGTTCTGCGAGGGGAGAAGTTTTTCCTCTGAAAAATGACAAGGTTCCTTTTCAGATCAGGACTTATTACTTTTTTCAAACTTTTCTACTTCCCGGCCCTAGGGTCCAAGCAATGTCAATCTACTTGGTGTATCAGACCTGCGTTACATTGTAGTCAGTCTCAAATCACACCTAGCTCCTGGTCTACACACAACAACTGACCGCCATTGGCACGTTTTGGTGCCATTTTCACTTAAATCTTTACAAATTCATATCTCTAGTTATCCTTATTGGATTTTTATTGTTTTACTGAGTGTGTTTGACTGTTTAAATGTTTTGGTACTTTTAAATGCTTTGCACATTTTCATTAAGTTAAGCCAATCTGCTCTGTGACATAGCTACCTGTGGTTGAGATCAGTTTTAAATTAACGAAACCCTTGACTGGATCTAAAAGGATAGTGAATTTATTATTTGTGGTGGGCACCAATTCACCCCAGCTAATAAGCCACTTTCTTACAATGTGGAAATGTGGCAGCACTTCTGGCAAGAAGGAAAGATGAATTATCATAACCAATTTAAATGTATGACAAACTCAGAGTAAGGTTAGCAAAACGTGACTTTATATACCATTGTGATGCTTCCAAGAAGAAAGCCTGTAATTAAATCGCAACTAGGAAATCAAAATGGTCTTCCAGTTTACTAGTTTGACTCACTTGTGACCACTGATCCAAATGGCACTTCAGTAGAGAACACTAAAAAAGTGTAGAAAGTTGTAACATTTTTCTTTGAAATCTTAGCTCATCCATTACCAGTTGTATGTAACGTAGTTACGAGACCCCACTGACTTCTAACTGGCGAAGGGTGGGGGGTACTCAAATTCTTAAGATCCAAAATAATAAGGCCAATTTCTGTTCTTAACTCTCAACTCCCACATATAAATCAAGATACATAAATCAGAAGATTATCCAAAAGCATTTCATAAAGTGTTACTGAAGATCGGGAGGGGTTCTTACAACAAAGTCATATTTCTGTACAGACTCCATTCTTGTTCTCTCCAAGCGATCTATCACTCTTTGGTGAAAGTGTTAGTGCTAACTCCAGTGATGCTAGGAGTGCTCTGCATCAAGAACCAAGAGATGCTGATCTAGTTAACAGTTCTCAGCTGATCCGGAGTGGTTATAACTTCACATTGAGCCCTTGGCCCAAAGGCTTAGCAACAACTCCTCAGTCCACCCATTTAATCTGCATAATTGGGGAGGAAAAACGTAATCTATAAACAGATTACAATCTATTGTACAGGTCATACGGGTTAAAGTTGAACAGCAAAAGGACATATAATATGCCTATACAATGTTTTGGTTACAAAATAACTGCATGAAATTATAAAACTGACAAATAGGAAAAACTACCAGAAGGATCAGGCAGTCAAAGCACATAACACATACATATCTGAGGGCTCTCCAAGAGCAAATGACTTCTTTAAATAAACCATGCAGAAACTTTTAACAATACATTTAAACTATCAAGCATTTAACACAATTTAGCTTTGGCAATAATTATGTTAAGATGTTTTTTATTATGCACTTGTATGCCTCAAGGTTTCTTGAAACAAGGAGATTCAGAAGCGCAAACAATCTGTCACCACATAGATAGAAGAGGTAAATGGCCTCCTAAGGTTCGGTGAATAAAGGATGAACCGAAGCTGGAGGCAGTATTAATTTCACAGTAGGGGCGCTAAAATTAAAAACCACCATCCTTATTTAAATTATTTTTGGATGCCCAGAACTGCCTGTCTGTATGTATGTATGTATGGTGAGTAGCATTCTTGCAAGGGTGTGTTTAATATTTTTGCTTTACAGAAAACTAAGGTGTCATTCGTAGAACTCTTGAATTCAACCTTCAGTACAACCGGAAGATAGTTAAAAAGTCGTCATAACAGAGGAGACATTGTGTGCATTAGTCAGACGCCTAGCCATAACCGTTAGAAAGAATTAAAAGCAGCGATTCGGCTATTTAGCGAGGTCTTGATAGATCATATTTGCATGCTAACATGCAATGCATCAAAACCAAGGCAATCATTGTTTTGTGTTTGCAGGATGGCCATACAATATCCGTTTCTGAGACCACACATTAAAAAACACCTGGCTTGATAACAGATGCATAGTATGCGCACAACGTGACATTCACTCCTCTCCATTACGGTCATTCTTACACCCCGATATGCCCAAGAACTCTCAGAATCAGAGCATGTTGTTCAAGGCGTAGCCTTTTTATTCACCTCAAACCAGGTAATTCATCACAGTCCAATAGGAGAAAAACATCCTGCTTGGATATATAAATTATTCACAGCATTATGCTTTAGCCGCATCAACCGGTCAACGCATTAAGTAAATTTGGCACGACATTACACTTAACTTCTGTTCTGTTTGGCCGTACACTTTAGCGGCAATAACATGTCAAAGGCAGTAAGAAAATTAGGCACAACATTACACCTGCACTTGAGCTTGGCCGTACAGTTCAACTTGGCTAACTCAGCCCGCCAAGCTCCCCACTAAGCTGCGCACATTGTGCCGGCAGGCCCCAACGCGCTACAGCAAATAGTTGCATTACTTGAAATCCAGGGCACCGCATAACGCACCGGCCCACCGGGGTACCTGAACACAGGCATCCTCCCCAAGGTTGAAATCAGTCCATACGTTGCGGGTTAGGGCACTAGAGTCCAGGACTACCAGCAGGTCAGTGCCCCCTTTTCCGCCTACCCTCTGCACACGTGGTTCCTACCCCCTCCTGGGCTCCATCCGGTCGCTGAACTTCCATTGTGGTGCACCCCCCTTCAATGTTAACTGTCTGTGCTCCGCGAAGCCTCGCTCTTCTGCCGGGTGGGTGGTCAACGACGCGCCCCCTGCAGCTTGCCGGAGGTCTGAAGGGACAAAGAGGCAGGATTCCCCAGGGCGCAGCCTAAAATATCATTCCAGGAATTCCCGCACACCCTGATGACCTCACTGGCCCTCCTCCTCAAATCCACCCTTTCTTAGCCGCTCAGTCGGAGGCTCAGTCTCGTGGCGCAACTAAGGGCGCCCCTCCCCTAGGCGCGGGGAGCACCTGTTCATAGTATGCGCACAACGTGACATTCACTCCTCTCCATTACTGTCATTCTTACACCCCGATATGCCCAAGAACTCTCAGAATCAGAGCATGTTGTTCAAGGCGTAGCCTTTTTATTCACCTCAAACCAGGTAATTCATCACAGTCCAATAGGAGAAAAACATCCTGCTTGGATATATAATGTATTCACAGCATTATGCTTTAGCCGCATCAACCTGTCAACGCATTAAGTAAATTAGGCATGACATTACACTTAACTTCTGTTCTGTTTGGCCGGACACTTTAGCGGCAATAACATGTCAAAGGCAGTAAGAAAATTAGGCACAACATTACACCTGCACTTGAGCTTGGCCATACAGTTCAACTTGGCTAACTCAGCCCGCCAAGCTCCCCACTCAGCTGCGCACATTGCGCTACAGCAAACAGTTGCATTACTTGAAATCCAGGGCACCGCGTAACGCACCGGCCCACCGGGGTACCTGAACACAGGCATCCTCCCCAAGGTTGAAATCAGTCCATATGTTGCGGGTTCGGGCAGTAAAGTCCAGGACTACCGGCAGGTCAGTCCCCCCTTTTCCGCCTACCCTCTCCACACGTGGCTCCTATCCCCTCCTGGGGTCCATCCGGTCGCTGAACTTCCATTGTGGTGCACCCCCCTTCGATGTTAACTGTCAGTGCTCCGCCACAGGGTGAGAAGCTACCCGGCGCACTCGCCCTCTCCCCCCCCCCCGGCGCCGACAGTGTTCCCTAAAAGCTAAAAGTATTATGGAGTTAAAGAGCTCATGTGTATATCTTGAGAAATGCACCCTATCCCTGCGGAAGGGTCCCTTTCACCTACGAAAGCCAGGTGTGCCAACTTGTACCTGATGTGACACCCGCCAAGATTTCTTGAAAGAAATGGTTCAACACCAGCCGATACTGGTTGCGGTATTACTTCTGACCACAGGTGTGAACAAGGCCTCCCTGAACAGATGCCTTTGTAATGATATAAGATCCTTTCCACCAGCGTCAATGCCTAAAGGGAGCGAATGGGGAACGGTGTTTGATCGTATAGCTTGTTCAAGCTAACCAAACGGAACCTGGAATGTTACTCATTTTTCCTAATGACAGAAAGGAAAATTAGGCAAGGTAATCCACACGAACTGTAACTTGGCCGTAAACTAGCACTTGGATCTTTGACCATTATGCCAGCTGACCCCATGTAGTACCGTTAATCGTTGAACTACTTGAAAAAACCTGGGCCCCGCATAATAGTTTGGCCCCCGGAGTACCTGCTGATGGCCAAAAAACCCGACACTTGCCCACCGCCCAAATTAATGATCAGAAAACCTGATCTTCCCCATTTTCCGGGCTCTGGCGCCTTAAAAATGGGACACTGACCCTAAATTTTCCTACTTATTCCTTTGTAGGAGGTTTGCCATAACGGCAATCCAAGAACCTTAACCGAAGGATGTTAGATATTACTGTATTTTTTTTTAATGGTGCAAGGAAGTCATACCATTGACACACACTAAAACTGCGAACCTGTGGAAAGAAAAATAGTAACTGTGCATATAATACCTCGGCTATTGACTAAAGCCATCATAACGTAAATAGATATTAAGCCATCCCACTTGCCTGTGTGGTTATGACACAAATAACTTGCAACCGTTGATTGGAATTTGCTTTTAAAAGGAAAAACTTTGCCGAAAAACAAAATGTTTGCCCGTTAAGTACCGCCCTATAAATTTGCACTGGTTAGTGGGATGATGTATAAAAATGGATCTCCTTCCCAATGCCCACTCCATGTTAAGTGTGTCGCACCCCATTAGTCCTCCTGAAGGACTGTTGGCACGCAACAAAACACTGCATATTAATGCTTGGCATACCATTGTCTGTGGAATATGCCTAAAATAACTCCCCCACCCGTTGCTGGGATGCGGTGTACTACCGCCTTTGTTGCCTAAGGCCCGTTCTATACATGCAGTGTTGCACACCACCCGTCCTTTATGGAGGCCACTGATAATTAAAAGGGGAAGAGACACTTTGCAGATAAATTTTAGGCAATTGAGTTTAGTCACATAAACTGTATACATTATTGAGATGTGCTTGTAGAATGACTTTCCTCCTCCAGGCTCACTCCCTGTTAATGGTGTTGCACGCCACCTGTGCTCCATTATTATAATGTATGTCCTTCCTGAGGCCCACCACATGAAGTGTTGCACCGCACAGTCCTCACTAAGAACTACGGACCCGTACAAGAAAAAAGGAAAACGTGCCTACCATTGTTTGGCAATTAAGCAAATCCCAAACTAAGCCAACGCCCCAATCAATTTGTAAAGATTATTGTAATGCAATGCATATGTGCAAAGTATTTCCTTACCAAGGTACCCTATGGGGCCTCACTAGGGACTGCTGGCAACTCCCCACATAGCCTGTGGTGTATGACGCAAATAGATCGCTACCTGTTATCGTGATGAACTCTTAAATTGCATTTCATCCCCAAAGCCCACCTGTTAATTGTACAGCACACCAACCACCGTCACAAAGGACTGCTGCCACTGGGAAGGAAAAATTCCTGCATAAAACAGTTTGTTAATTGCGTAAAGGAACCTTAATATTGCCGGACTTGTTCGCAATTCCCCATGTAGTCTACCGAGTATGCCACCAATAAATCTGTACTCATTGTTGAGATGAGCTGTAACCGCAATTAATTAATGCCTGAGAGAAGGCAGGTTCCATATAGCAACGCCACATCTTCCTGGGTAATAACGCCCATAAACCAAAGCATAACCCCACGTTTCGCTATAGATTGCCACCTCTTTAAATACCTCTCCAGGATTAAGTCCAGCACACCTTTGGGCGATGAGCAATTGAGAACCAAGAACACCCAGGCGTAGATTATATTCACATCAAATCCGGTAATTCACCATAAACCACTATGAGAGTACAAGTATCCTACTTGGATATATATATATCATTATACATGGCATTGCACTCTAGCGACATTCACATATCAAAGGCACTAAGAAATTAAAATGGTCATTACAGTTAAGCATAGCATTAAGTTGTCCATACTCTTGAACACTTTGCTGCGCACATTGTGCCGGCAGGCCACAACGCGCTACAGCAAATAGTTGCATTACTTGAAATCCAGGTCACCGCATAGCGCACCGGCCCTCCGAGTTACCTGAACCATGGCATCACACTATAGTGACATTCACATGTTGAAGGCACCAAGAAATTAAAATTGTCATTACAGTTAAGCATAGCATTAAGTTGTCCATACTCTTGAACACTTTGCTGCGCACATTGTGCCGGCAGGCCACAACGCGCTACAGCAAATAGTTGCATTACTTGAAATCCAGGTCACCACATAGCGCACCGGCCCTCCGAGGTACCTGAACACAGGCAGCCTCCCCAAAGATATTTGAAATCCAGGGCACCGCATAGCGCACCGGCCCTCCGAGGTACCTGAACACAGGCAGCCTCCCCCAAGATTCATCTCAGTCCATAAGTGGAGGGTTAGGGCAGAAGAGTCGAGGACCACCGGCAGGCCGGTCCCCCTCTCCGCCAACCCACTGCACCAAAACCGGGATTCCCGTGCGCCACCAACCTTCAACTTATTCTGCACCAGAGGTAACCGGAACTACCACTGGGCATGAAGTTATTTTGGTATTGGGGACAAGATTAGAAAATTTGTGCCTCAGCGCTGCCATCGTTCTAACCCCCATCTCAACTGGCAAAGGGTTACTACCAAGTTGCCGCAGCCAAGGGTTACTACTAGGTCGCAGCTGCCCATCCATATTTTGACACGTCGCATGATTTGTATTAGCATTGTGTTCCTTCACTCCCCTAAAGAGGCATATTGGCGGTGGATAACAGATGCTCATCTTGCCAACTGAATGTTGGTCAGTTATCCACCCCTGCGAGATTAAAGGCTACGCGTACCCGCTGGGAATTGAACCGGTTAGGATGAGGACGAACGCCTGCCCCTAGAATGCATCGGTTATTACCCCTCACGGACCACATGTGGAAGAGAACATCATATACATATCAACCAAGAAATATTGTGCCTCAGGGCCACCACCACCATCCCAACTGACAAGGGGTCGCTGTCACGACCAGGTTGCCGCAGCCTATTTATTCGTGACATATAGAATGACATATTTACAATGTGCATTTTCACCCCCAATGGGCATATTGGTGCTGAATAAACAGATGCTTATTTACCTAATAGAATTATGTGTATTTGTGTACCTCCGCAAAGACGAAATTCTAAGTGTACCTCGCCGGGAATTGAACCTGTGACCAAGAGGTGGAACACCGGGCCCTGCAATGGATGCGTAAATGCAGTAATGAAGTCTCGCTACCCAGCTGATGGACAGGGGCCCCTTTTTGGATCACAGACTGATAACATCACCTTCAACATGTTCAGGCCCAACCAAAACGTGGTCTCAGGTTTTCTTCAACACAGCACAGTAAATGGACTCGAGTTACCGTCACTTTCCAGTGATAAGTGTAATACACCCATATCACCTGTTTGCGATAGATTGTTTGTGTCAATAAAACCGTTAAAAGTTTAGATAACGGTCTCGGTAAGCGTCAAACCACTTCACCGCTTCACCACACGGTAACACTTTCTTGTGCCTGAGCTTTAAAGGAAAGTTATTTCGGGCATTAATAAATAAAGCCACGGAGTACGACCCAGTGGGACCATTTTACAAAAATACATGTTTTAGCAGCCCTTATGAAGACACTGCAGGAGTCAGACGGGTAACTGGTAACCGCCGGAAGCCACAGAAACCCTTCCGTCCTGGCACGTCCGCAACAAGCCTAGGAACAGAAACAAGTAACTCCCGGTTTGAGTTTAAAAGTGAATCCAGGAAAGCATGTCTTATTAAAAGCTTTAGAAATCTCAGCCCAAAAGTCTCGAGTTGTTTAAATTGTTAACTATTGACTAAAGATAACTTTGTCCATGGCAATAATCACTTGCTCCTTGTATTGGTATGCCAATGAGGCTTTTTTGCGTTTAATATTTGGCGAAACGTATATCTTTTTATCTCCAGCCTTCCACCGAACTACATATTCTGGAGATGCTGCTAACTGCAGTTAAACGTTTTCATTCAGCCTCAGAAACCTAGGACCGAAATGGACAATCTTGTAACACATCTTGTGAGGGCTACTGCTCCACGACATGCATGATCACGCTAATAGCCGTTTGCACTTGAAAGAGGTATGTACACTGAGCCTTAGCTGGTATCTTTTCTTAGCTCCCATTTTAAGTATAAAATGCCCCGGAATGCATAAGGAGACACTGTTCATCTGAACACTATGTATTAATGCGCCATATCTGTCCTGTTTTTAATTAATTACGTCGGCCCTTGATTGAACTTGAGTTACGTAGGATGAAAAACTAAGCGGCCTCCCAAAAGGCATGGCCGATGCAAGGAGGGCGTGGCCTAACGACAAGCGCATCGATAAGTGTTTAAGAATACTTGGAAGGTATTCTCAGAAATTAAGGTAAGCAATCGCAACAACGAGCACCCCGCCTACGCCCCACCAACACTCCGGCGCGGAATCCAAGTGAAGGCCGCCCCTCGAGCACCGCGCTCAACCAAATGCCGCCGACTCGTCCTCCATAACGGAACACCACCGGGGCTCCCCCACACACCCGCGCGGTCTCACAATTGAACTGGACGTCCCGTAGTCACCTACAGGTAAGCGACCCTAAACTACCACGCTATAAGAGCCCAGGCTAGTCAAGATTTGGCGCGCTTCTCCTACGCGGCCAAAAATGCCTCTGATGATAGGATGCAATCTGTCCTAATCGGCAGTGTCCTCCGCCGCACCAGCCGGGCCTGCAGCCTCAGGTGCACAATGACAAACCATAGCCACAGAATCATTCAAAGTTTCTAGACGAACGGGAACAGAATCCATTACTGCCGGACGGAACCACCCATCGTGTGAAGGTCTAGCCCCTAAACAACGTGTCCTATGCGGCACCACTAAAATTGAGCCACTACCTTTGCCTTCCGCCAAACGTCTCCGAAACCGACGACCCTTCCGTGCCAAAAGAATGAAGGCGCGTGCCCTGCATATGGTGGCGGGGACGCCTCGCACCGCAAACCGCATCTTCCTGTAACGTCGCGGCCCTTACTCCGGCGCGGCCCCTTAAGCCTTTACCGCGCGCTTCCATCGACCCTACAGACTGCACTCTAAAGGAAATTACTTATTTAAATAAATACCTCCTCGAAGCGACCTCTGCTACTTTTGCAGCCTTAATACCTTTGTCGTAAAAGGTTTCGTTATTTTAACCAGACACTTAAACGACAACACCCAGGCCCCTCAAACCTAAGTGCACTCTAAAAGAAAATACTTATTTAAAGATATACCGCCTCGAAGCGAGCTACTACGCCTAGGCCCCCTAAAACCTCCCGTGCTACACTCAGCACACCGCCGACTGGAACTCTCTCCTGGTCAACGACGCACCCCCTGCAGCTTGCCGGAGGTCTGAAGGGACAAAGAGGCAGGATTCCCCAGGGCGCAGCCTTAAATATCATTCCAGGAATTCCCGCGCACCCTGATGACCTCACCGGCCCTCCTCCTCAAATCCACCCTTTCTTAGCCGCTCCGTCGGAGGCTCAGTCTCGTGGCGCAACTAAGGGCACCCCTCCCCTAGGCGCGGGGGGTGCCTCTTCAATCCCAGACTCCAAACACAACTCATCATCAAGAAATAAATTTAGAGCAGCAGTGGGTTACTGGCTCAGAATATATGCACACAAATCATGGAACTAGAGATTCATATACTTACCCCACTCCCAGATCTATGGTTTTTATATGAGATTTAAGATTCCTTTTAAACCGTATGTTAATGACCAACTCGCAAGTTCTTAGTTGTCATTAGCTAGTTAGTGTATCATTTGTAAGACTGACCACAAGTTGGAGTTTACCAGCTAACACTAAGAACACCCAAAAACCAAACCATCAGTATAAGAGGGGAGGAACTGGAGGGATCAGGGCATCAGGGTTCCCTCCTGCCAACACATTATCAGAAATACAGAAAGTGAAACCTGACAAATTAACGATGGAGGACAATTTGTCCATAGGATGGAACAGTACCTGAATGTTTTGAGTATTAGTTCACGGTGAACATTTTTAGAAATGTCAGGTAAGCACATGACATGTATCATGCTTCATCCTTGGGCTTCCTCATTCACCAAAAATAGTTCTAATGGTGAGAGGGCTTCCTTAAATACGGAAAGTATGTTCAAACTCTCCAAGACATTGGAGAGAAAACAGGGACACCAGAAAGTGTAATTAAATATCTTCCGGGTATCACTGAAGCGGATTTTATCCTCGAGTACCAGGGGGATGGTTAAAAAAAAAAAAATTAATGATGCTAAGGGAGACCTAGTACTCCTGCACCACAGTGGTCAATATGTTTCTGCCAAGCGACCCTCAAACAGGGTCTGTGGCATTCATGAAGATCTGGATCCCTACTCAATATGGACACTATCCATCCATCCACTCATGCATCATGCAGTCACAAAATTAAAATACTTGCTGATGATCAGTGATAATGCTTTCACTTGGATGGGGAACCTGTAATAAAAATAGAAATCAAACGGCAGGCAAACAAGACAAAATTAAAATTAAAATTAAAAAAAAAATCAAAATTAAAAAAAAAACGTATTTAAGTACAAGCAGTCTTATATATTACTGGCTTCTGCATGCTTGATGTGGTTCATGACAATGCACAGCACATGTGTATAGAGTCAAAATTAGGCGAATAATAGTGCTGAAAGTGACACACAACACTCCCACATTAAAAATGTTAGGGCTCATCCTAATTCAGCGAAAATAAAGCTCCATGGAAGCAGGGCCCAGGGACCTTGCATCACACCACCGGGGCTCACACATCGGGAGAGATTTTTTTTTACAGAGTTTTATATAGCGCGAACTTGACCCGAATCAGGTATCAGAGCGCTTATAGCACCAGTTGCATTACATGAGGACACATTCATTTTTGTTAGGCACAGGGAGATTAAGTGATTTGCCCAGAATCTCAGGATGTTCAGCGTCATTGCCGAGACTCGAACCCAGTTCCCCAGATTCGAGGTCGACCGCCCTAGCCGTTAGGCCAACTCCTCTCCCAATATTATCAATAGTGGGCAAAGTAAAGGATACGTAGATTCTCTAAACCCCCACCATTGTCCCAACTTACTTCGTCAAAGGGCGGTCTCTGCTGTACACCTATAGCATAGAATGCCCTCCGAATGTTAGCTTGCTGTGTGGCACGCCTAAACTAAAAACAGAAGAGCACACTTTCGTTCTAGGGTAACTGGAAATTATGTCAAAGATGTACAGGTGCCTAATAGGTTCACAGGTGAGCGAGAGAGATTTGAGTGTGCCTGCACATTACTCAAAACAAAGGCCCAGGGCCTTCAAAAGAGATTGGATGGCGGCCCGTGTTATGTGATGTCATTCTCCACGGATACTGGGAACAGTAGTTTACCCTATCAGGGGAACAGTGTAAAACTGTACTGCTGAGCCCTGAATATCAAAGAAATGATGAGGAGCTATTGTCACAAAGGGGAAATCACATTGTACTCATTGATACCAATTCCAATTTTACCAGAGGATTCTATAGAGGGACACACGAAGTTACGCTCCTATATATAATAGGTTTACTGTTACAGTGACACCCCACTGAGAAGTTTGAAATCGTCATGTGCCCTGGTGACGTCAGGGGGCACAGGTGCACCAACGATGGCTAACCATTCATATGGTCATATCTAGCCCACCCATATATATTGGAAACCAAAATGCTAAGATCTGCTATGATCCCGTACTCCAAAGACAATCTACTCAATGGAAGTGATGGAGAGGTTTATAAAACAAACTTGTAACCATGGAATATCATCATTGAGCCCAGAAGAGGAGCTTCACTTCGTGTGTCCTTCTATGGTTATGGGTTTACGTGTTGCTCCTGTAACATACACTTTTTACCCGACTTCCTAGACATGGACATGCTTATACTTGGTTTGGGAGGTTACATTCTGCAACTACAAAGTCGCATATTTATTTGACACTAACGGAGAAAATTCGATGTCAATTTGTTGTAAATACAGAGCCCTGCTCTGTTGGCCTATTCACCGCTGCGCTTCTCGAGGTGCCATGAAGCACTATTGGGTCACAGTGCATACAATAAAATAATCAAATTCAAATACACCAGCACATGCGCCTCAATTTAAACACTCTCAAATATATTGAATGTTAACAGTCCTCATTTTGAGAAATTTTATTTGAAAAAGGAAATTCGTATTCCTACCTGGACATTTCTCTCCTAATGTCAGTCAAGCAGAGCAAGGAAAGAAAATAAACCATTTCAATATTATTTTGAAATACAAGGGTCTAAAGACAAGAAATCACCGGCTCGTGAACAAACATTTCAAATTAACATGACTCGCAAAAATATACACACACACACACACACACACACACACGCACACGCACACACATACATATACACACGCATACATATACACACTGAAGACGCCCGCCATTTTTCGTGAAAATACAGTGAAGTGCTTGGTCATCCTTTTGAACAATATTTAAATGCCCAAATGAAACATATTTTATAACACTCATGTGTGATATTTTTCACGCCTTTCTTTCCCATCCAACATGGCAAGTAAGTGCTCCTTTGAAATGCTTTCCACACTCATCCATTAAAAATACAATATTTAACTGAAGTGTTTCACACGTTTTCCCTTTTATGGCCTTCCTCTACTAGGTTCAGTCCATTCCTCAATTTGTAAGAAATTCCTTAATGTGGCCATTTAAATTGGAACCAATAAAGCTACACATTTCTAAATATGGTATCATTTCATTTAAGTTATCAACCAGTATATGTAAACATGTATGCGGACTGCTAAATGCACTTAGTTTGCAGATAAGTTTGGTAACTATCTGGGTCCTTGCCTTACAAAGGTTATTGCGTTATTAGAATAGTTTCTTAGGCATGCTTCAGGAAGCGTTCAAGTGTGTTTACAAAATGTTACCAACTAGATAATTCATAACAAGGCAAACAAAATACTAAAAACATTGAAAATGAGGCCCTCAGTGCGGAAAGCATAGGTGGAAGATCTGAAGGTGAATGGAAGACAGCAGAACTACTGTGAATACAGAACTGGTTTCTTCACTTTCATGAGGTCAGGTAGTTGTCTCAATTTTACAGAGAAAGGATTAAAGTTCTAAAGTGTAGAAGGAAAAAAATAGAAAGACAAAAAAAAGGAAAAGCCAGCAAGACATGCATTTCCTAATGAACAATTGAAGTTGCTAACGTTTCTCCAACGAAGATCAGAGATGAGAAAATAGTCTGTAATACTGAAGCTGTCTGCAAGTGACTAAAGGGGCTTGGAGGTATAAGGTCTGGCTTGAATGCAGGACATCTTAAAAGTAAATGACAATCCAGCGGTGCCTAATAAAGGGCATGAAAGCTTGAAGGAGAGATCCGTTCTACAGAGCATGCGCAGTTGGCAATCTGCTGCATTCTGCACAATTGTCAACATTTTAGTAAGAAAGACTGACTTGCTCTGGTAGAGGGCATTACATAATAAGGGTGTGAGGAAAACTCATTGATGGGTGATTACAGTTTTGATGAAATGTTCGCTGCAAGTGTCTGGATAGCAAAATGTTGATCTCTGAGCCACTGCTTTGTTTTTGCTTTTTTAAATGCCCTCTAGTCAGTGCTTTGAATGAAAAGTGATATAAAGCAAGAAGGTGAGGTTATGAAGAGTCTGCCGGTCCTGAAGGTTCAACGGTTCGGTTCTGTTCCATTGTTATTAAGCTGTCTAGGGACGACCCTTCCACATGTGGGAGGACCATCAAGAGTTTTATCAGTTCAACATGCTTGAGAAGGTGACTTTGTTGACCATGAGGGGTATGCCATTGGAGGTAGAAATATCCTACGAATGTGTGGTTTGCAGTGACACGGATTTGCTGGTAAATAGATCAGGCAGCTATTTAAAGGCTGCACTATTAAGACCACTTGAGTGGTACATCATGTATGTTTTGCTAGAATTGGAGTGTGCGCCTTTGCCAAATTCAATTCCTAGCCAATGGAATGTGTGGTTGTAAACAGTTTCAAGACCTTTGAACTGTAGAGAGTCTCTGTGAATAATCACGACCCTTCCCCCAGGTCTCTTCCCTCAGTCTAGTTGCTTCATCAAATAATATGGAGGGACAATTAGAGTTAAATCAGTTTATGGCCTACAGTTATCTAGGAGGCATATTGGGGATGACTGCACCATTTTGTGGAGTGGAGGACTGAGGTCTATTAGATTGTTAATATCGGGCTCCTGTTTGCTGAGTAAATTCCTTGGTTTTCTGTTGCCCACAGCATTTTTGATGTTTGAAGGTCCTGTGAGACCTGGATTAGATTTGGGGCACTGTAGTCCATTAACAAGTCAAAGTCGTTTTGGGTGACAGTGTCGTAGGTTTGTCTTTTTCGTTGACGTTTCAGGGAATGGAGATAAGGTGTCTATTATGGTCCACTGGATTCCATTCTGCCAGTTTGAGCTGTTCATGGTACTCTTGATGTTCATCATTTAGTGCCTTGCGGTTTAGGTCAGAGGTTAAGGAATTCCATTCTTTGCACGTATATGTGATTTATATACAAGTATCATACTATTTTCTATACCTTGAAGTGGTTTCATGCCTTGGAACAGGCTCGCCATACCCAATAGAGTAGATCAGGAGGCAGGTTCGACAATGTCTGACAGCAGGAGTGATTTAGGTTTATTCTAGGGTCTGGATTTAGAACTTGGTCGTTTGATTGCTATTTCCACAGTGTGCAGGAGCTAGAGAGGAGTGTTGGGGAAATGAATGACTCCGTTATAATGGCCCTTCGGTCACCTTCGGGAAATAGGAAGTTTTTGAGGATCTTCAAAGTGAAAGAAAAAAGTGGGACCCAAAGGCGCCTTCTAGCTGCCGTCTGTCACGTTTGAAACCACGATTCTTTACTGCAGAATAGGGGACTTCACAGGTCTCCCAACATGAAATGTGGCAAAGACTCCCTACTACAAGGAATTACATTTCAAAGCTGGAAATCTCATCCTTTCATAATGTAGCTGTTATAGTGAACCATCAGAGAAGCAGACAGCTGTTTCATGTGTGTATCCAAGGATGGTTCCCTGTATTCATTTTGGTTTAAAATTGTATATAGTGTGCATAGTCAGTAAAGTCATTGTGAACCTAGATTTACATGGATTTGTGAAAAGCCTGTCTATAGCTGTGTATATTGTAACACTATATACAAAACCAACTTTGTAATAGTGTTGAGTGCGACACTAATCTCTCCGGGCCATACCTCGTCCTTTCTCCAAACCATGTCTGCACCCCAGAATTTCTCTGACCTCCTAGAACAAGCACAGTTCAGGGACTGAATCCGAAAACAGTCTCTATCCAAAAATGTGATTTTGAAACACTTTGCAGCACTACTCTCCGCTTTAAATGCGTGGTCCTTCCGGGCTTGAAGACCTGCATGCTTTTAATTCGATATCCTACGGGAAAAAGTATGCGTGACCCAGTGCAAAACAGGTGACAGACTGTATGAACCACCGGTTATTGTCAAGTAATCGTAAACAAGATGTTCCCTGGAAATGCTAAAGTGGATGTGTAGTCTAATGGCCAAGTTGCAAACTGTGGAACTAAGAGACCTGAATATTACTCCTGTCTTCCCCATAGTTTCTTCCTTTGAACCAGTTTCCTTATCTGCTAAAATTCGGAGTGCATAGAAGCAGGGTAGCTCCTAATCGATGTATAAAACTTTAAAAAAATGACTTTTACAAGCAACGAAGTCCTACGGTTTTCGTCGGCTACTGGTGCCTACGAAATTATTTTACAGAAGCGCCCCAGGCCTTCTGTACACCTAGTATCCTATTATTAGAAACATGTAATATCGTAAAAGGTGCCAAATGTCCACCTTTATACGAGCATGCATATACTTTGAACTATTTCTGCAGGTTACCTAACAAACGTCTGATCTGCTGGGTAAGAATTACAGTCAAATATATGCTTTAATTTCGCTAGGATGAACTCTAGTACACTACTTAATTACAACAACACGAAAGGAACTGAAACGCAACTAAATGTAAAATATATGGCCTTCTATAGGGTGACACTTCTATTCGTTCGTCAGATGTAGTAAAAAAAACTCAAAGCGCGTTCTATTGACGACGGCGTAAAAGGTAATGAGTCTTTGAAATACGTTTTGTGTTGGTTAGACACTGGAATGAAACACACGAACGTTTTTAGAATAACGTGTTGTGAAAATAACACAAAAGACCATATTCGATACAAAAATGACACCACAACTCTTCCCAAACTCCCCCCTCTGGGCAGACTCTCGAGGTCGAAGGTCTACTTCCGGGAGCAGGCTGGAGGGTGGCAGACAGATAAAGTACTCAAACACTGAAATCCGATTAAGTACGGGATAGGTCAGGAGAATGAGAAGACACCTTGGAGGGATGAAGAGTAAATATATAATCCCTGCTAGCTAATAGTGGTGCTTTGAAAAGCTCCAAGACTCTACACCGGCCAATACGGCAGGCCCATTTCTTATTGTTTGCAAGCACTTGTCCTTTTCACCAATGCCTGACTTTCAGAATATGGAAAATCCGCACACAAGTACGGCTCACATGAACGGTCAAACTAACACCAAGAAACGAAGGACAAGCCCTCGGCAGCCACATTTTTCATTTGCGCTTCGAGGAGACGCTTTTTTTCGGTGTCAAAGATCGTTAGGGACTTAACCGAGTCCTTAACGGACTTTATTAAGGAACTTATTTTGAAGAGCTCACAAAAACAAGTCCTCACACCAACTCCGTAGGGGCCCCGGGGCTAGTCTAGGTTGGTCCGTGACGTCATGTGTTGTACCAGGACTGAGAAGTGGACTCCAAAGGTAAGCTGGCTTACCTCCTGTGTGGCTATGGTGACAAACTTCAAGACACCTTTTTACTGAATTGACCAGCTAACCAGTAGCAAACGGACCCAGACTGGGCCCTTATGATGGCATCTACTGGAGTGAATTCTGCCTTTGAGGTCCAGGAAGCTTTAAAAGTGACCAAAACTGAGGAAGCACCTGTGAGAGCCTACCCACCATGACTGAAAGCCCTTAACCTTTTGATGAGTGGGAGAGCAGTACCTAATAACTACTGATGCTACACACACAAACTGCGCCTCTTAACCTTAATGAATTGTAGATTTGTTTTGTATGTGGTAATCCACAGGTAGAACTTGTTTGAACATAGCAGCAGGAAGGGTTGGGTGTTGGCGGGACAAGATGGGGGCCATATTATTTCATTTGTATGCAAAATGTAAGTTTATGCAACTCTTAACAAGGGTCCCATTTGCTATTTGATATTATATTTACAGAAGTATCACTTTCTGCTGTAATAGTAGAAACCAATAACATTTTGCTAAAAAACCGTGACCAAATGGAGGAGCTGGTCCAGAAAGTTTGAAAAGCTGGGACTTAGAAATCTTTTTGACTCCAAGACATCTGGAGCTTAAGCATGACCTGTAAGCAAAGGTGTACGATTCTGACAGCACTTCATTGGATACAACTTCAAGATTGCCCCGCTGAAGGATTCCAAGCTCCAAAAAAGAGACTCAGTACAAAGACAGAAACCTTGAATGGGTGAAGGCACAAAAAAATATTCCCTCTACAAGGATTTCAGTAACCCCGAAATTTGAATTTTACAACTCTGAGCTTGTCTCATCAAAACAAACGACTTCCCCAACAGCTTTCAGACTTCGAGAGGTCTTTTTCAATTCAGCCAGCAACCTTGCCCCACTGAAGGATTTCAAATTTCATTTAGTAAAACGGAGGGCCAGAATTAGGAGAAGTTACTCCATCACAACAGCAACAGGGTACCCTCTCCGCCAAAATGAAGTTCCACCTGCCTCAATGAACAGCGGGCAGAAATGAAGTATGTCAGTAACAGAAACTACTCTCCCACCTCCGCTAACATACCACGACAGCCCAACAAAGTAAGGGCCGTCGAAGGTTTGGCCATTTGTTCACACACCCTAGAGTGGGTAGACAGATGGAGTTCTTACTTTCACATACTGCCATCCAAAACGTTGAGGTAAGCAAAAGAAAAAACATTTCAATGACCCCCCCCATGCCATGGGAGAAAACTCAATGAGGGGGGGATAATGCTTTTTATTTTCAAAAAGAAAATCCCTCTGAGATTTTGTTGAGCCGTATGCCACATACATGTTGACAAAGTCGCACGGCACACTTTCAATGCATTGACAGGAACAGTTGTAATGATGGTTCATGCCAATGTGAGAGATGCCCGCTGGAGGGGTTGACATGTCTAAATTTGCAGTACAGTTACACCGCAGGCCTCGAAAAATCTACTCACCCACTCACTATGGCAAGTCAATTTCTTTCAGGCCGAGACAGTTTTTAGGCCTACTGGCCAAACCTGGTGAGTGAACTCAACAGCTGTGCCAATTATAGCCAGCTTAATGCATTACCAGTGGAAGGCTCCGGGGGGGTCAGGAGCTGAAAAATTTCTTTAAAACTTTAAGGGTGGGAAAGAACAGGTGTGGATTGGCTGATTGCAACGTAAAGTCAGCAATCCGAGTCCGCGTTGCAATCAGCCAATCACTTGGCAGCTTACCCTTGTGCCGTCCTTTAGTGCATATGGTGATCTTTACCAGGGCATGTTTACACACTTCTCATTTGCTGATTACAAGCAGTCAAGGCGGGGTATAGAGCCTGAGAAGCGTGTAAACTGCCTTTGCCAGTCCCTGCAAGTTGTGCTTCTTGATGTGTGGTGCCAGCATCAAACTGATTGGGCACAGTATAGCATCATATTCCAGCGGTGCCACATTTCATAAGTGGCCGCTCTACTGGCAGAAGCCTTCCGCAGCAGTAGGTAAGCTGGCACAGATCACTGTCCTTCTGGGTCTTTAGACGCCGGTGGCCGCCTCCCTGCAGTTCCAGACGGCATGACCCAGGGTGTAGAGGCGGATGAGCCAACAAATTAACTGGGGGAGCAGAGACCAGGGTGGGCTCAGACTGTACATCCGTGCACGAGAAGAACCCTTAAAATAGGTGGCATATAAATCATGCAAGGAGCAGGTTAGAACATGATAAAGTGTCTTTAAAATCCAAGACTGTATTTCTTCAACACATGCAAGCGTTTCACCCTAGGACAGATTACTAGAAATGTAAAAGTGAGTGTTTTTAAAAATGCGCTGAGAAACATTCCTGCCACCCGCCTGATGACGATACTATCACTGAAATAAGAGGCAAGTCAAAGGTCATGTGTGCCATATATGTGGGCTACATTCGTATAGTTGGAGCAACAGGTTATACAACACAATAGTTTTTTTGTACAGCGCACATCGCGAAGGCATTTGAAGGTCCTCATTTGGGACAATGGATCGTTTCCCCATAGATGGTGTTGATACTATGGCTTTCACATGTAGTCATCTCTGTTGCGAGACTCCCAAGTGGCTCTTGCAGCCTGCTATGCCATTCAGTCCACACAAATTTTATGAAAATGTAATTATTATTAACAGGAAACAAGGGGGCGGAGACAGGGTGGGAGGCTCCCTGGCATATTTTGCACTAATATCTGGGCATGCTAAAAAATCTGTTCTGGCCATGGGTGCAGCTATAGAGCAGCAGGTACAGTGGTTCTATGACCCTGGTGTGTTGGTCAGTGAGCAGCCATTCTCCTCGAAACATGGCAGTCTTTCACTTGCAAACCAGATGGTGTGGTGCATTTCCTTGCTTGCAATGGAGCTTGTGGCTTTGTCTCTGGTTCCACAGCCGTGTACGTGGATTAACCAAGAACAATATATTAATGTAACTGAACTCTGGTTTACTAATGCATTCAGAGGGCCTAGCTCTAGATTGCTGCAGTGACACAGCTTGTTAGAGGGACAATAGACTCAAATTTTGGTTTATTTTAATGTCCACCCCTGTGACCAGTGGGGCCAAATGCTTTGCTTGCATTAGGGCCCACTGAACCATAGCTAGTAGAGCTGTAGATTCACATGCTCTTCATACTCCTGCCATCTAGTGTTGGGTCCGGATGTTTGCAAGTTTTTTTTCTTTGAAGACGTCTTTCCTAGTCACGAGGTAAGGTGACTCCTCCTTTCGGTAACAGTGCGCATGGGCAGACTCCATTGTTAGATTGTTTTCTCGCAAGAGGGTGAGAATGGAGTATGTGTAGTATAGAGATGTCCATGCATATGTAATGTAAGTAATGTAAGACTGCAACAACTACAGGTGCCCGGGGAGGTGGGAGGGTGCATGTGAATCTACAGCTCTACATGCCAAGAACAGATCCTTACTGAGTAAGTAGCATAATCCGTTTGAGGCATGTGTGCTGTAGATACACATGCTTTGAAAAGACTATATAGCAGTATTCTCCCAAAGCGGTGGCTAACCAGTAGATGTTGCAGCTGTTTGAAAAAGGCGTTTTAGCACTGCTTGCCCTATGTTGGCTTGTTGAGGTGCTAACACATCCACACAGTAATGTTTGGTAAAAGTGTGTGGTGTGGCCCGTGTTGCTGCTTTACAAATGTCAGCTACAGGGATGCTACCTAAAAAGGCCATAGATGCTCCTATTTTACAAGTGGAATGCGCTCTAGTAGGTATAGACAAAGTTTTTTTAGCTTTAGCGTAGCAGGTTTGAATGCATTTAACAATCCACCTAGCAATACCAAATTTAGAGATGGGATTGCCTTTGTGAGGTGTAGCAAATGCAACAATTGTTTTGTTGTGCGAAATAGTTTTGTTCTTTCAATGTAGTATAGTAACACTCTTCTGACATCCAGAGTGTGAAGAGCTATTTCTACTACAGAATCAGGTTGAGGAAAGAACACAGGCAACTCAACTGATTGATATGAAAAGCAGAAACCACTTTTGGAAGGAATTTTGGGTTGGTGCGAAGAACTACTCTGTCTTTATGAAGTTGAAAGAAGGGTTCTTCTAAGGTTAAAGCCTGTAGCTCACCAACCCTCCTCAATGAAGTGATTGCAATGAGGAAGACCACTTTCCATGAAAGAAACTGTAGGGGACAGTTGTGTAATGGCTCAAAAGGTGTACCCATGAGCCGTGTAAGCACAATGTTCAGATTCCAAACTGGTGCTGGAGGTGTCCTGGATGGTATAACTCTTAAGGCCCTCCATAAAGGCTTTAATTACTGGAACCTTGAACAAGGATAGATGTTGTCTGTTCTGCAAATATGCAGCGACTGCTGCAAGATGCAGTCGAATGGAGTGTAGGCTAGACCAGCACACTGTAAATGCATAAGGTAGCAAATGATATTTTGAGTGGATGCATCTAGTGGATCAATATTGTTATTAGTACAATATATAACAAATCTTTTCCATTTAGCTGCATAGCATGCTCTGGCAGTAGGTTTCCTTGCTTCTTTAAGAATGGTCACATTCTGCAGGCAAGTTAAGATAACCAAACTCTATGACTTCAGGAGCCAAATCGCTAGATTGAGATCCTTGGGGTTTGGGTGTCTGAGTTCTCCATGGTTCTGCGTGAGAAGGCTAGAATTGAGGTGCAGCTTTTGATGTGGAACTACTGACAGTTCTAAGAGTGTCGTGAACCACGGCTGACGGGCCCAAGTGGGAGCCACTAGAATCAGTGAGAGGGATGTTTGCCTGAGCCTCCGAGGAGCTTTTTCTATGGCCCCTTTCTGAAGAAGAACATATGCTTCCTTTCTTAACAATTGGAGAGGAGCTTGAAGTCGTCTTAGGGGTGGATGAGGAGGTTGAACTGTTACAAGGTCTAAAGTATGACCATACTTTATGATGTTCAGAACCCATTTGTCCGTTGTAGTTTGGCTCCACTGATCGTAATGTAGAGAAATACTTGTTGAATTGAGGTTGGTCCTGGATGGAGTCATAGCAGGTGCTGGGTGTTGTCACAGTCTCTTAGCATTGTCTCTAGATTGGGTAGCTTGCTTCCTCCTGGGCTGTTGTCTGGAATATGCAGCAGACAGTGGTGCTCGATATGACTGCTGCTGTTGATACCCATAGCGGTAAGATTGTGGCTGATCTTTTTGATAATTTCCACGAAAGGAATAAGATCCAAAGCCACGAAACTCCGCAAAAAGGTGTTTTCCTATACTGAAGCGTTCCTAACACCTTAGCGGTATCAGTATCCGTTTTGATAGCTTACAAGTCCTCATCAATATGCTTCCCAAAGAGTGCAATCACCATCAAACCGCATGTCTAAAATTTGACTCTGCACCTCAGGACGGAAAGTGGTAGATTTCAACCGTCCATGGCGAGGAAGAACTGCTGCTCCAGCTAATTGCCTAAAAGCAAGAGAAGCCATGTCCATAGATATATCAATAATCTCAGAGGCTGATCTTTCACCTTCGAAAAGAATCTTTCGTGCCTCTTGTTTTTTTATCGTCTGGTAAAAATTCAAGATATGATGCTACATCCAACCACATTTGGCAGTCATATCTTCCTAGAATTGCTAGGGAATGAAAAATTTCCTAGCTATCGTAACGGAAAGTTTCAATTCTATTAAGGACTCGGAGGCAAGGATTATGCCTTCTTTCTCCACTTTTATTCATTAGCAGCCATTTTTAACAACAAGACTACATTTCCCATCAACCCTGGGGAAAAATGTAGTCAAACAAAATGTCCAATGAACAGTAGAGAGTCCACCAATCAGGGTCCTCCAGTCTCCCTATAGTCCGTCCTCCCTGCTCCTTCCTCCTCTTTCTTTGCGCGAAGTCAGCCGTTGTTCCGAATCTCATGCATCTTGTTTATTGGAATCTGAACCTACGAGGACAAAAGGAGCCATGAATTCCAGAACAGAATACGCCTGAAGCATATAGAAAACAAGGAGACAACTATCACCATGATTCACAAGTCAAGAAAACGTAAGGTGAATAAGAACACCAACAGTGAGAACGCTTGATAGCACTAAGGTAAAAGTGACATAACAACTTTTCATAATATTACACAGGAACTGAAATACACTTTACTTACTGAAGTAGGGGGTGGGGTCCCATATCCTGATCCCTAGGGTGGGATAATCCTCGCCTCCGAGTCCTTAATAGAATTGAAACTTTCCGTTACGATAGCTAGGAAATTTTTCATTCTATGTCAGGACTGGAGGCGAGGATTATGCTAGTTTAAAGCTTGCTCACTACGAGGTGAGCCAAGTCTAGCACAGGTTTGAAGTAGAACCTTTTAAAGGTGGAGTCCGAAGACCAATCTGCCGCGTTGAGGATATCCTCTAACCTGGCACCCAAGCCAAAAGCTTTTGAAGCCATAGCTCCTCTTGTAGAGTGAGCACCAAAATCTCTGAAGATGCCCGCCTCTTGCATAACCCACCTAACCCAACGGGCGATGGTGGGAGAAGAGACCGCCTTGAAAGGTTTGCGAATAGCAATGAGCAGTTGGCGTTCTCCTGGAGGGCGAAACTCCTGTTAGTTCCTCGTAAGCCTTCAAACAACGAACCACGCACAACTTGGGCGAATCTGGGAACTCCAGGTAGGAAATCACTCTAGTGTGGCATTTGGTACGCCGGTGCAAGGTAAAAGTGACCCCAGAGGGGGTAAATATTCTGGAAGTGACGTCTAAGGCTCTGACATCGGACACCCGTCTACAAGAAATCAGACAAAGTAACATGGCCAGCTTGGCAGACAATTCTTTCCGCGAAAGGAACCGGTTAGGTTGCCAGGACAAGAACAAGTTCAGAACCTGGTTTACATCCCATAACACAGAGTAACGGGGCTCCGGAGGCAAAGAAAGTCTAATGCCCCGGAGGAGTTTACAGACCAGGGGGTGCTCCCCCACTGGAGAATTGTCAATGGGAAGATGACCAGCAGATATAGCAGAACGAAAGGTGTTAACAGAACGGTAGGCCAGACCGGTAGAAGCTAAATGAGCGAGGAAGTTCAGGATGTACACTAAATCTGTGTCCACGGGATTGGTATGCCGTCGCAAACACCAACGGGACCACCTGCCCCAGGCGGATCTATAGCGTTTGACAGTACTGTCCGCCCATGCCCTGGACAGGAGTTCTTCAGCCTTTGTCAAAAGGCCTGGGATTTCCCAACGCGTCCTGAAATCCTCCAAGCCACCAATCGTAAGGAGTTCTGACGAACTAGAGGATGAGACTCCCCGCTGGGATTGAGGAGAAGCTGCGAGAGAAGGGGGAGTAGGATTGGAGAATCCCAGGAAAGTTCCAGAAGAACTGGAAACCACACTTGAGATCTCCACAAGGGGGAAGAGGACTACCAAGTCTGCTTGCTGACGTCTGGTCTGCGCTGTTACCCGGGTTAGCATGGCAAAGGGAGGGAACGCGTACCCCGACTCCAAGTTCCAATCCTGGAGGAAAGCGTCTGTGGCCACCGCTAGGGAATCCGGCCTCCAGCTGTAAAACCGAGGCAGCTGATGATCCAGCCTTGAGGTAAAAAGGTCGATCGAAAAAGGACCCCACAGGTCGTTCAACATCTGGAAGATCCTGGTGTCCAGTTTCCATAGACTGGAATCCCGGAAGTTGCGGGAGTGGAAATCCGCCACTAAGTCCTCCCGACCCGGGAGATACTCCGCCGTCACTGATATGTGATGTTGCAGGCAGTATTGCCAGAAGCTGGCGGCTAGATCGGACAGGGCCTTGGACCTGGCACCCCCTAGGTGATTGATATAACGAACCGCGGAGATGTTGTCCATTTTGAGTAGAACAGACGATTGTATGGATTCTCTGGTCCAACAACGCACCGCGAACGAACCCGCCAGGAGCTCTAGGCAGTTGATATGCAACTTGCGTTCGTCTGAAGACCACAGTCCTCCGGTAGAAAATTCGCCGCACCTGGCTCCCCAGCCTAGTGTGCTGGCGTCCGATTCGATAACTAAATCTGGGGCGGAACCGAAGATTGCTCGCCCGTTCCAGGCCTCCATGTGCTGGAGCCACCAAAGGATTTCCTCTTTGGCGTCTTGACAGAGTCACCTTGTGGGAATAAGGGAAACCCTTCCGCAGATACAGTGCTTTGAGGCGTTGTAACGCTCGATAATGAAGGGGGCCTGGAAAAATCGCCTGGATAGAGGCGGAAAGCAGACCCACTTATCTCGCCAAATCCCTGAGGGAAACCTGATTTTTGGCCAAGGTTCGACGTAACTCGTGACGAATCTTTGTGACCTTTCGAAGGGGCAGGCTGAGCGTGGAGGACTGCGAGTCTATCACGTAACCCAGAAACGTCAGACTCTGAGAGGGGGAGAGCATCGATTTGTTCTCGTTGATGACAAACCCCAGACCCTGTAGCAGGTCCACTGTCATCTGAAGCTGTTGAAGAAGTTGACGCGGACAAGCGTTCATCAGCAAAAGATCGTCGAGGTAAACGATCATCCGAATGCCTCGAGCTCTCAACCACTCCACCACCGGCTTGAGGACCTTGGTAAAACACCAAGGAGCCGAAGAGAGACCGAACGGGAGGGAGGCAAATTGAAACGTCTGGCCCTGCCAAATGAACTGCAGGAAGCGACGGTGGGGAAGGTAGATCGGAATTACCAAATAGGCATCCTTTAAGTCGAGGCGGACCATCCAGTCGTCCGGACGCAACACATCACTTAGAAGATGGATGCCTTCCATCTTGAAGTGACGGTAAACCACCCACTCGTTGAACTCGCTTAGGTTGATGACAGGACGTTTGCCCCCATCTGTCTTGTCGACCACGAACAGGTTGCTGACGAAACCCTGTGGATGGGGAACCGCAGGCTCGACGGCTCCTTTGGAAAGGAGGGAGGTAACCTCCTCGTCTACCAACACAGAATCTTGGTTGGAAAACTGGATAGGATGGGGAGGGGTGCGCTGGGAGGGGGTCCCCATGTACTCTATGCGGAAACCCTGAACTGTCTCCAGGACCCATTGGTCCCCCGTGACAGAAGTCCATGCCTGGAAAAAATTCCCCAGCCGCCCCCCTATTTTTAAGCGGGAAAAAGGGAGGACACTCACCGTTGGAAGAGGATGCAGCTCCTCGGTAACCTCGGCCCTTGCCACGTCTACCTCTGGTGGGGTAGAAGTTTCCGAAGCGTTGCTGGTCCTGATATTGACCTCTGTTGGGGCCTTGACCTCTAGGTTGGTTGTTGGAACCACGGCCGGACGAGCGGCCCCTGCCTCGACCGGCCCCACGGAAAACCCGGGGGAAAACTTTTTTGATGGTAGACTGTGCCCTGTCCAGGGAGGTGAAAGTGTTGACAAATTTTCCCAATTCTTTCACGAATGGGTCCCCGAAAAGTCCACCTTGAGCCACTGCTCCAGCCTCCGAATCTGCAAGATCCCCCAATTTGGGATCTACTTTAATGAGTAAAGAGCGCCTGCGCTCGGTGGATATGGCACAATTGGCATTGCCAAGGAAAACGATGGCTCTCTGGGCCCATCCAGAAAGCGAGTCAGGGGAAATGAGCGAGCCTGACGACTTGGCTTCTTCAGCCATGTCAAGTATCTTCGTTAAGGGTCCCAGGACATCAAGCAGCTTATCCTGGCACGCCCGCCAGGATCAGTCAATCCCCTTCTTGGGGTCCCGCATGAATTTTTGAAAACATTTCGCCATGCGGGCGTCAATTTCTGGAGTGAGGGCCACCTTGCCGTCTAAAGAGGGTCGGGGGCATTCCGCTCGAAGACAGTTCCGGGCTTCTTTGTCCAGAGGCTTTCTGATGCGTAAGGCCACGTACTCTGCCACCTTATCCGCTGGAGCCCAGTCGGAAGAACGTGGGTGTATAATATCATCTGGGTCGAACATATCCGAGCCCTCTGGTAACGGAGCGGGATCAGAAGGACAGGAAGGACCCGGCTGGGTGTTGTCATCACCTGGAGTTTGAGGAGAGGGAAGAGGGGCCCCTTGCGGGGGGAAGGTTGCGTAGCCAGAAAAGCCTGCTTAAGCCTATCAAAGGCTGAAGTATCTATACCCCCATCCCGAGGGCGCTTGGCAGGCGGAGCAGAGATTAGAGGCACCGCTGTGGAAGTTGAAGGTGGAACAACATTTGCAGGGAGTGGGGTGAAAGGAATGCTGGCTATACGCGATAGCGCGTCATCAATCTTTTTGGATAATCTCTCCTCTAGTGGGAACATTGCTTCACCAACCGCTCTATAAATGGAGGCATCGACAGCCTCATAAAACTCGTCATCCCATTGGAGGTCGGTCAGGGCATTCTCACCTCCATGGGACTCCTCGTCATACTCAAATTCCATAATGACAGGATAGATGAGCTCGCGTCAACATAGGTTCTGGGAGTCAGAATGTGCTGGGAAACACCAGCTTATGGGGGGGGGGGAAGGAGGGGGGGGGGCTGGGTGTCAGCCGGTATAGGGGCGAGGCAAGAGCTCGCAATTTCGCACTAATGAGGGGTTACCTCAGGGCACTCACGTCTGGTGACTGCAAACGTTATAACCGAAAAAATCTGGCTTGGGAATAAAGTGCCCTTCAAGCGCGAAATACTGGACCCCAAAGGGCGTAAAATACACAGAATACAAGACTCCACCAAGTGCCCAGTGGAGCGTAACGTATACCGCGATCGGCTGTGTTCCTTTGAAACTGACAGCGATCGCGGTGAAAAAACCGCCATACGGCGGCCTCCTCAGGCCAGAAACCCGCTCCTAGGGCGCGCCGGACAATCCCCTCAGGGATTGAAACGCGCGCGCCGTTAGGAGTTCCTCACGCGCCCCCCGACGGCCGGAGGAGCGCTGGCACACCAGACAAACCACGTAGGAGCAAGGGCTCCCGCGGTTCACACAACAGGACGCGACACTAGTCCACAAGTACAAAAACACGGCGGCAAGAAAACACGGGAAAGCAGAATTTCCCCCCGCTCGCGAGTAATTGACAAATAAAGTCAGACGAGACAGCTGTGAAAACGCACTATTAGGAAAGCGCACCGCAGCATAAGAATGAGGCAGTGTTACGCGCTGAACCAGTATCACTCAACTTAAGCATTAAGCACCTTAAATACACTTCACAAACCGATTAACGCATTCAAGAGCAATGAGAAAAAACCACTTAACTTCGGCTGCAGCAGCGAAGAAAGAGGAGGAAGGAGCAGGGAGGACGGACTATAGGGAGACTGGAGGACCCTGATTGGTGGACTCTCTACTGTTCATTGGACATTTTGTTTTTCCCCAGGGTTGATGGGAAATGTAGTCTTGTTGTTAAAAATGGCTGCTAATGAATAAAAGTGGAGAAAGAAGGCATAATCCTCGCCTCCAGTCCTGACATAGAATTGGCAGCAAGCACTGACGCACCTGCAATGGTGGCAAACCTTTTTCCAATGTTATCCAAGCGCCGTCCATCCTTATCAGGCGGAGCAGTAATAGGTACCGAAGGATTCCATGATCTTTGTTGCACAGCCTGAGCAATTACAGAATATGGCCTCGGATGTCCCACCAAACATGCTGGTGCATCATCAGGGGCTTTATATTTTTTAATCAATCCTCAGAAGGAATGCCGGCACTGAATATGGCGCTTTCATAATTTTGATTCCTTCTTCCCAAATATGATCAATAATGGAAATTGCACGCACAGATTTTCAGGGCTGATCTTTAAAATCATACAAAAAAACAGACTGTTTCACGGGCATCAGTAAATGAAAACGATTTGCAGCCCTTTCTATAAGAGCATGGAAGCCACGAATATCCTCAGGTGGAGAGTCAATAGCTTGAGGAGCTGGCGGAGAAGGCGTAAGAATTAAGTAATCTTCCCACTCATCAATAACTGTTGGACTTTTCTGTATTTCACCTTCTTCTACATCATCATCATCATCCTGTGGGACCGGATCTTGCTGCACAGGTATAGAATCTTGTGATTCCGGAGGAGGCACTACAGATGGTCTAGAATCCGCAGCAGGAAGCGGAGATTTTCCTAATTGCACTGATCCCGCTGCCGTAGGGAAACGCGTATGATAATCATGCAACATAGCTGTCAAATCTTGCACCCATGCAACAGGCAGCTGTATCATTGGTTCCTGGCGTGGCACCAAAATTTGTGATCTGTCCATAGGTTGATTATACTGTGGCCCATAATATTCATCTTCATCATCCTCCTCCTGAAATTTGACATGAAGGTGTGAAGGGCTGTGAGCCAGACTGAACATTTCATCATCCTCAGACTCTTCAAAAAACTGACTAGGAGGTAAAGGGGAGATATATGAAGGATCCTGGAAGAAACCCCTCGACGACAGCATCGTCAACGATAATCTCGACGACAAAATCAGCGTAATATGCAAGGTAGAAGGTCTCTTTGCTTGAGGCAGATACCGTTGACGTAGAAAAAAACAGTAGTCAGCGAAGGGGTTGTTATAGTCTATGCAGTCGACGGAGCCACTACCGTTGATGAAGATGTGGTCATCGAAGTAATCGTCGTCGACGGAGGAGGTGTCGTTGATGAAAGTGTCGACGATGGAGGCGCCATCGGCTGTGGAGACGCAGACTATGGCTGAGGTGTCGACGCTGGCAGCACAGTCAACAATACAGGTGCAGAGGAAGAGATTAGAGTCGACAGTGGAATAGGTGCTATCGACAACGACAAAACTTGAGCCGAGCAATTCCTAGTAGACGAAGCCTTGGTAGATGATGTAAGCGCCGACGACTGCTGGGAAACGAATTCCAACCCCGGTTTTATCGTCGACGAAGTCGTTTGACGACGCCTTCACAGCCTCTGACTGACTTTTTGAACGCTTTAAGGCAGATTTTTCCTCAGAAGGGAATGGTTGCGTCCCTTTTTTAGAGGCAGTATGCGCAGACTCATGATGGGTCTTTGACACTTTATGTCCCTCAGGGGATTTCAAAGATCTATCCCTCTTTTTAGAAAGCTGGACTGATGCCTGGGAACTGACACTTCCTTCCTCATCAGAGAGCACAGAAGATTTAGATTTTAGCCTCTCCAACCAAATAAGCAGTCTGCCTTCTCTATCTTTCAAAGTATTTGAAGAAAAGGTTCTGCAGATTCTACGGTCCTTTACCTTATGAAGAGAGTACAGGAAGTAAACACAATCCTTGTGGGGATACTCAGCATGCAGTCTTTTCTTACCACACGACCAACAAGGTCTGAAGTGTCCTTTCTTGAAGATTCTGACATGAAATCACAAAATCCAAGATGAAGAGAAAAAACTGAGCAGTGCTCAGGGAGACTCCCCGTCACAACGACGTGCAATAGAAAATCTGAGTGACTTGCCTCTCTGTGGAGTGTTCTAGAGTGTGCGGATGTCTGATTGGCTGTGTTTGAACTGGTTCTTTTTACAAAAGGATATGGATGGGCTAATGCAGTGACTGTGCAATGCATTGTTGCCTATGATAAGATTAATTACTGCTATTATAACATTTACAGTGAGACTCCCACCTCGACGGCAGGGATGATTCAAGCATGTGAATCTATGAACGATCCAATACTGGGTAACTGAGGTATACAGTCATGCAGGTTGAACCTCTAACAGGTTAATAAGTAGACGGCACCTCTTCCTCATTAGAGAGCAAGGCTGGCCTTTTAATGAAGCAGCATTAAAAAAAAAAAAAAAAAAAAGACCTGCACATACACTGATGGACTGAGATGAAGGTTTGAATATGAAAGAGATAACTTTGGTCTAGTTGTCTCTATCAACTAACAATGAGAAAGAATATGATCCTAAAGTATGAAAAGTATACAGGCAAGAGGCAAACATAAGAAAAACACTGTGCAATCACACCGTTGACCACAAAGATATGTAAATGAAACATAACTATTAACCTTGTATTAGGACCACGTAATGAGTTGACAAGCTTCTTATTACAATAAAGCGCAAGGCCTGGTAGCAGGAAACCTATTCAATTGGTGGTAGGAATGCTTTGGGGCCTTGGATTCATAGCAAAATTATGATTGGTCTGACTGGCAAAAGCATGCAATTTGCTCACTGGCTGAGAATTGCAAGAACAGAGAAAGTGACTCTGCTCAGAGGCTGTCTGCACGTCTGTCCAGTCAGGTGTACCCAGTTTTGAGGCCGCCGCAAGCACCCGCTGACTCGAGTTAATAGATCACTATTGCTGGTATCTGCATTTTCTTGTAATACTCTTTCATGTTGGACCCTTTTTAAGTATGGGAGAAAGGTTACTCTGCTTCCAAACTGATGTTCGTGCTCCTATATGTGGTATAGCTGTTTTGGGGAGCTTCTACGGAGGAGAGTGAGTGAGAGAGTGTGTGTCTGTCTCTGATCTTTTCAAAGATGTTATTTCAGTGATGTGTTACATTTTTGGGGCTTTTCTGGCATATTTAATATACTGGCATACTTGCAAGTGTCCACCACCTTTGATACCCATTTCTCAGGATGTGCTTTAGTGACAAATTCACATTTGCTAGTAATATGGTAGGCTACAGTTTTTGGGTTGGTTATGCTGCAAATGTTTTGAAGAACATTTGTGTGTGAGACTAATTTGTGGGTCCAGTGCAGTGCAGTGCAGGTAGGTGGAGTAGATAATTCAAGTCACTAGACCTGCAGGTCTGGTAATATTTTTCAAGGCCTGGACCGTCAGGGCGACAGCTCATTTTATGTAGTTAATTCCTGTGGACTGCGAACTAAATCAGCCACCAAGTCAGAAGGTAACATCTTTGACCAAGACAACTTGCTTGGTGTGTCTGACCTCTACTCCATTGTGGGCGACCTGAAATCACACCTACTGAAATAAAGGCCAAGAAGGTACTGCACGGAATTGAACCAAATGAATTAATCACAATTGACTGTTAACTGCAGAGGCAAAACCGAAAAAAATTAAAATGAAAGAACAGGCGTACAAAGGTGAAAAAGTTTCATTCACTTTATATATTTTCCAAATTTGCATATATTAATAAGGGTACAACAAAAGCAATATCCAGATTGTAGTTTGTCCATGTGCATCATTAACCACTTGCAAAACAGATGTATGCCAATTCCATTCTCAGTGAGGAGCAATCCAAAGAATGTATCCTTATGATGTAGAATTTGTTCCTATGGTAGGTGGTTCACAAAGTAGTGGCAACTGTGTCGGCGTTTTTGCCTCCTACAGTGTCAAGTACATGAGACCATCTTCAGGACTAATTGCATTTTGTATTATTAGAAGACCCCTAGCTAGTCTCATTACCCGGTAGGAGAAATGGACCAAGATTTATTAGTCTCACTAGTCTAGTGTACCCGATAGTACCAGGGTCCTAAATGACTTTATGACCACACAATGGTTCTAAATAAGCATGGTAAATAAATTATTAACCCCATTTATGAGAAACTTAAAGCAGTTATGTTTGAATCAGGGTCTTCTCTCAGTGCATGCACAACAACGCTTTAATTTTTTCATTGGTTTGGTAATGCTAAATACTTTACACATTTTTATTAAGTTAAGCATGTCTGCTCTGTGCCATATCTACCAGTAAATGAGCCCAAGTTTATTTACTGGATTTGTGTGTTGGATGGGACAAGATTTTGGCCTTATTACTTGGGATGGGCTCACATCCTCCCCAACTAATAACCCATTGTCTTACAACTATTTACACATTCTTTCTGGTAGTTCTATAGAGCACGTTCTTTTAAAGGTAACTTTTAATATGTTCTTCTCATAAAATGATGAGTAGCTTCCAGCCAGTCTGTGCATCACTTCAACTGACTAGGCTGTACATTGAGCAGCGCAGGACATTGTGCATCTTACTGGCACAAGCAACATCTTATCCAGTGTGCCTTTTGGTTTGTGTTGTTGCCAGAGATGCATCAAATATGGAATCTACATTAAGTTCAAGTTGATTATCTCAAGAGTGTGCAAGGATCCTAAACCTATTTGTTGTCTCCATAAAGAGGCTTGCAAAGAATCCAAACATTCTCTTTCCTTAACAAAATATCGATGATCCATACTTAATGATAGCACTATCTTTGCTTGATTGGCTCTAATTTCCTCGGTCATAAGGCCTCCAAACCTATAAGAAGAAGATCAGAAAAAAACTTTCATAATGTTTCACATTCCTTCTGGTATGGCTGTTTATAAAAGGTCTTGAACTAAGGAGATTGCCTTTAAGGTCTACCAGGTAACAATAATTTAATATTACTCATATCCCTCTATTCCCACATGCATTTAAGGATTTAGTTTTGCCTTCCCAAAAGTCACGACCTGTATTTTAGTAAGTAAATGGTAAAGTTCTTCTGGTGAACAGAAAGGTGGGGATAACCAAAGCCTGGGCAAAGTCCGATTTAGCTTTAATCAACTATCACTGCATTCTGCATGATATAATGTGCTTATGTAGTCTTCTGCAAACTTTGATGGATGTGAGGTGGCACATCCTGTTCGCTCTGCTGACCACTATTATACATAGGCAATACAATGGCTACAATGATGGAGCTCTGACAAGCTTCCAGTCCACAATGGACTGTCCTGGAAGATTGCCCATTCTGTGGATCCTCACTGCAGCCCAGGTTTTGCATAAAATTAATTTAGGATATGCAGAAACCAGATTGGCAATGCTCACTGACGCAATAGTGTCAAAGATCTTGCTCAAGTAAACACATGCACAATGCAGTGCTGGGACTCCTATGCAAAGAGCAGGGACTACCAAGGTAGCTGGATGTCTACAGTGCACAATGTTGCACCAGCAAGGATTAAACCTGTCTGGGTGACTTTAGTGGCAATTATTACATTGTGTCAATAATTCCTTCCTTAAAGTGCTCATTTAATATTTTATCGAAAATATTGCCACAAAGAGAGCATGGTAACAGTCTATAATCACCTTTTAGAATCCGGACTTCCTTCTCATATACTGAACCAGACATGATCCTTACCATTCAGCAAGGCAGACCCTTTCCTTAAAATCCGTGGAAACATGGTGTGCATAGTAAGCTTTGGATGAAAGGTGTAGTCCTACACTAACAGTCGCCTCTTATTGACCATACCGGACAACTATAAGGCAGACATGGAATTTTTCTCAAACCTCCTCAAAGATGGTACTTAATTTCTGCGACTCTTCATCCCTATTCCAGTTCCAAACAAATTTCAGAAAAGTTGCTCATCTCGACTAGGTGCTTTTGCAATTGGTCAAATGTTTCTTAACCATAGTGTGTGTTTTTTTAAATATCTGGAACCTAAAGCCCATAAACAACCAGTGCTTATCAAATACTGGCCGTCCATATTATGCATGTGCTGCTCGCCCAACATTCTGTTTACTGCCGGTTTACCTCGCAAGAGTGTGATGGTTTATGGAGAAAACAACCCCTTCACCTCATCATCATCATCATCATAATAATCCTCCTCATAATCATCCTCTTCTTGGTTCCCTTCCACCTCACCTCCCAAACACAAGCATGTAAGGCCTTTGCAACGCCCTATAACAATTATCATCAGGTCTTCAATGTCATGAACCCAAATGTATTGTGCCTCAACTCTCGAGGAAAACAGCACTTTCCCCAAATCAGCAGACCTGGACTGCTAAGAAGGTGACTCCAACTTGCCCTTGTCCTGGCTGTTATCTTTAAGAAGCAAAGCAATGTCATTTCTTCATAATGGGGAGCAACACTGCAGACCTACATAACGAAATTTTCTCAGAGAACACTACTTCCAATATCTTAGGAAATAAGCTGAATCAACTTTTGGCTGACTATGTCTCAATCTTTAGCACCTTCGACAAAACCCAATGGTTGATTGAATGTGTGTTCTAAAAACCATATTTTTACATTAACCAACTAGCTTGAGGAGGGAGTTTGTCTAGCTCACAGGGCAGTTACTGCGTTGCTATTTCGTACCATACCTTGCACCTGTTCTTTGCTTACCGCCTGCCCTCAAAATGGGTGAGGTAGCCAAAGTGTCTCCAACTTCAGAAACTGTTAAATATCACAGCCTTGTAGTCCCCTAAATAGGTTTAAAAAAGGCACACAATGTTTTTCTTCAAAGAACGTGGGCTACCACATGTTTTGGGGATTTCGCTTTCAAGTTAAGCACCCATGACCCATCATGTTTTCCCACAAAGTCTGGTAGGCCAGCAGACTACTAGGAGGGTATTGAAGGAAGTTCTTATCTCAGTCCTCTTCCAAAGGTGGGTTAGTGAGTTCTCTTTTCCAAGTCAGGAAAAAGGAGAAAGGCAAACGACCTGTAATTACTCTTCAGCCCTCAATCTTATGGTTGTCTGCAGACATTTAAAATTGGAGACCATCCTGCTTTGGCAAGAGATCATGGTCCCAGGTGACTGGATGGTAAGGATTGACCTCCTGATTCCAATTTTCGAAGTCGATCAACCGAAGTTAGAGTAGCAGGGCAAGATGTGCAATTCTACCGCCTCATGTTGCCATCCTGCTGTCTCTTTTGGACTTTTCTCCAACCTGTGGTATTTCACTAAGATCCACTGGGCCACAGCTGCCCACTGTCTGCCTCAGGGCAAAAGTCTCATCTTCCTGGATAATTCATTACCGTTTCACCAGTGTCCCACAAGGCTATTCCAGCCTCAGAAAACAACGATTTTCAAATTGCCCAATCTGGTATTTCTGGTGGATTCAGAGAGTGAGTTTGTGCATTAGGAAGCCTTGCGAATTGCAAGGGGTACTAGTGTGTGTGCACTATGAGGCATTATTTCAAGAAGATTGCAAATACTGAGGGGCATGGCAGATTCATAGGTCTGCTAACTACCTCAGTCCAGGCCATCATACCCCAGTTTCCCTGGAATATTTGAGGGATCACCGCTCTAGCCCATGGTCTTTCATATGCAGACATCTCTTACCCAGGGAAGACAGTTTGAGGCTGGCGATCTGGAACACATGGGCCATTTTATAAAACTGCCCTGGACATAGTTCTGGAGTCTGATGCAGGTGGCTCAGGTTGGGAAGCCAGAGTGGATGGTATTTCTATTAGAGGGTTGGGGGCCTCAGCAGAATGACCCCTTTAGATCAATGTCCTGCAGCTCTGTTCTGGAACTTTTGCTCTCAAGGAAAGGGCATGTACAACCACAAACAGGTGCGGAAGCCAAAATTAACCAAGTCTAGTATTCGGTGCAGGCTCTTTCGCTTGCAGAATACATGGCATGGCACAGCTCCAGAGGTTCAGCATACCGCTATGCAAATTTGAAATAAGGAGAAAAGGAAGCACAGTGTGGGGGGGGGAAGCTGTAAAGTAGGCAAAATAGCAGCCGACAGGGGTTCATCTCACCCAGGAGGGCAAGGTTATGGGGTGAAGCACAAGTTACTAACTTGTGTAACGATATATCTGTAAGAGACAGTAGTTAGTGACAGATTCCTTATCTTAGAATATCCCCAGGCGTCAGGTTGGATCCGGAAAGTTTTGCGTAGCAGTACCCTTGCGCGTCGGTAGGCGGCGTCGTACGGCTCCACGTCCGTCGTCGGCATCGCCGGGATGACGTCGCGGCCAGTACTTAGACGCCGCCCATGCGCGCTGACGTCAGTTCTGTACACGACTTTCCGCGCCAGGAACGCAGAGCCATGCAAGAAGCTGACAGTGGTATCTGAAAAAATACTAGGGCCCTGAAAGGGATGTCCTTAACCCTAGAAATCAGTTTGCAGAACGGGGAGGATGGGTGGCGCGGTAAGGAATCTGTCACTAACTACTGTCTCTTACAGATATATCGTTACACAAGTTAGTAACTTGTGCATCTGAAAGAGACACGTTAGTGACAGATTCCTTACCTTAGAATAGATACCCCAGCAATACCAACCCCGGTGGTGGGTCTGCGAACAGATTCAGACAAGGAAGTCCCGGAGGACAGAGCGGCCAAAGAAGCCGTCCCTCCGGACCTGGCTGTCAAGGCAGTAATGCTTGGTAAACGTGTGCAGCGAGGCCCACGTAGCTGCCTGATCTATATCCTGTAGCGGAACACCACGGCCTAAAGCCGTGGTAGCAGCTGTTGCCCTGGTAGAATGGCCACGTAGCCCAACAGGGGGCTCCTTCTTAGCCAAAGAATAGCAGGCTTTGATACACAAGATTACCCAGCGGGAGATGGTCCTCTTGTGTACCGCCCGACCTTTTTTGGCGCCCACGTAGCCAACAAAGAGCTGGTCATCCACCCGGAACTGTTGTGTGCGGTTGAGGTAAAAGGAAAGCGCACGTTTTGGGTCCAGACGGTGGAGCCGCTCTTCCTCTCTGGAAGGATGCGGAGGCGGAAAGAAGGTGGGCAAAGTGATGGTCTGCCCAATGTGGAAGGCAGTAACCACCTTTGGCAAGAAGGACGGACGCGTCCTAAGAACAACCTTGTCTGGATGGACAGACAGAAAGGGGGGTTTGCACGAAAAAGCCTGGAGCTCACTCACCCGCCGAGCGGAGGTGATGGCCACCAGAAAGGCTGTCTTCAGAGTGAAAAGACGAAGAGGACAGTTATGTAGAGGCTCAAAGGGAGCGCACATTAAAAAGGTAAGAACCAAGTTCAAGTCCCACTGAGGCATTACAAACGGAACAGGAGGGAAGAGGTGTGTAATGCCTTTAAGAAACCTGTTAACAACAGGGGACTTGAAAAGGGAGGGCTGATCAGGAAGCCTGAGGAAGGCCGAGATTGCACAAAGCTAGCCCTTGATGGTACCCAGGGCAGAACCCTGTTGGGCCAGAGAAAGAAGGAACAGAAGGACCTCAGAAAGAGGGGCAGAAAGGGGATTCACAGCCTTTGCTGTGCACCATGCCACAAACTTGTTCCACCTGCAGGCGTATACCACCTTAGTGGAGGGACGCCTGGCTGCCAGAATCACATCACAAACTTCGGGAGGCAAGTCGAAAGGAATCAACTGCCGCCGCTCAATCTCCACGCAAGGAGGTGGAGACTGGACAGGTTCGGGTGGAGGACCGTCCCCTGCTGCTGCGACAGAAGATCCTCCCGAAGAGGCAGACGGATCGGGAGATCGACGCTCATACGGAGTAGCTCGGGATACCAAACTCTTCGAGCCCAGTCCGGAGCCACAAGAATGACTTGGGCCCGGTCGCGCCGAATCTTCAACACTCTGGGTAGAAGTGGTATAGGCGGAAAGGCGTACAACAGACCGCAACTCCACTCGCGACGAAAAGCGTCGCCGAGCGAGTGCCGCCTTGGAAATTCCAACGCGCAGAACTGATGACATTGCGCGTTCTCTTCGGTGGCGAATAGATCTAACCAAGGCTCTCCCCACTGTAGAAAGAGTCCTTGCGCCTCCTCCGAGTGAAGACGCCATTCGTGATCCATCATGCACCTGCGGCTGAGTTCGTCCGCCCTGGCGTTCAGGGAACCTGCCAGGTGTTGAACCATCAGGAATATGCCCTGATGGTCCAGCCATGTCCAGAGACGCAGAGCCTCCTGACATAGGGTCCACGACCCCACCCCGCCTTGTTTGTTGCAGTACCACATGGCGGTGGTGTTGTCTGTGAACACCTGCACTACCTTCCCTTTGACAGAGGGAAGGAATGCCTTGAGTGCAAGTCGGATCGCCCGGAGCTCCAGAAGGTTGATATGGAGCCGGGACTCTGCCGGAGACCAGAGGCCTCTGATCTCCACCTCTCCCATGTGACCGCCCCATCCCAGAAGGGACGCGTCCGTCACAACTGTGTGCTCTGGCTGGGGAAGGGAGAGGGATCTGCCCATGACCCATTGCCAGTTCGAGAGCCACCACTGCAACTGTCTTGCAGTCCCCTCCGAGATCTGGACGTAATCGGACAGGTTCCCCTGATGCTGCGCCCACTGGAACTTCAGGTCCCACTGCAGAGCCCGCATATGCCATCTGGCATGATCGACCAGCAGGATGCAGGGGGCCATGAGGCCCAGCAGCCTCAGGGTCATCTGTACCGAAACCCAGGATAGAGGCTGAAAGATCGGAATCATAGCCTGAATATCCTTGACTCGCCGTTCGGGAGGATAGGCCCGAAACTGCGTCGTGTCCAGAACTGCTCCGATGAAAAGGAGCTGTGGAGAAGGAATCAGGTGCGACTTCGGCACGTTGATAGAGAACCCCAGCGAGTGCAGGAGTTCAGCCGTAGTCTGGAGGTGGGAGACGACTGCCTGGGATGAGCCCGCCTTCAGCAACCAGCGTCGAGGTAGGGGAAGACTGGAACCCCTGCCCGGCGGAGATGAGCTGCGACCACCGCCATCACTTTCGTGAACACCCGAGGGGTGCTGGTAAGGCCAAAGGGGAGCACGGTGAACTGAAAATGCTCGAGGCCTACCGTGAACCGCAGGTAACGCCGGTGGGCCAGCAGGACGGGGACGTGAAAATATGCGTCCTGCAAGTCCAATGCTACCATCCAGTCTCCAGGGTCGAGGGCAGTCAAGACCTGAGCTAGGGTGAGCATCTTGAACTTCTCCTTCCGGAGGAAGCGATTGACGTTCCGGAGGTCCAAGATAGGACGCATGTCCTCCTTGTCCTTTTTGGGCACCAGAAAGTAGTGGGAGTAACAACCACGCCCTACTTCTGGGGTCGAAACGCGCTCGATGGCCCCCTTGACCAAGAGGGCCGCAACTTCCTTTTGAAGAAGCACCAAATGATCCCCCGACATGCGGTGGCATTGAGGTGGCATGGCTGGGGGGGGTAGTCTCGAAGGGGAGGGAGTAGCCCCTTCGGACAATGTCCAAGACCCACTGGTCCGATGTGATGGCACGCCAGTGGTGAAGGTGATGGCGGACCCTGCCCCCCACTGGCGTGCTGTGGACCTGAAAGGATGGACTAGGAGGGCTTGGAGGCCGCGGACGGGGCGGAAGTGGTGGCCTGACCCGCACGCTGGTTACCCGACCCGCCTCGGCGGGAGCCACGTCCTCGGCCACGCGAAGATGCTTGCTGCGCGGGCCGGTGGCTGGGCAGCGGACGTGACTGGGCGCCCCTTCCGTGGCCACGAAAGGGGCGAAAAGCAGACTGTTGCGGAGGGCGCACAGCAGTAAGGCCCAGGGACTTGGCTGTAGCCTGCGAGTCCTTAAAGCGCTCCAGCGCGTGGTCTGCTTTGTTGCCGAAAAGGCCGACACCATCAAAGGGCATGTCCATAAGTGTGTTTTGGACATCGCCCGAGAAACCAGTGGTCCTCAGCCAGGCGTGATGGCGCAGCGCCACTGTCGTCGCAAGCGATCTGCCTAGCGAGTCGGCGGTATCAAGGCCACATCGGATCGTATACTTCGCCGCATCTCTTCCTTCCGCAATGGCGCGGGAAAGCAGTGCCTGGGCCTCCTCAGGACACTGGGGCAGGACCTGCGCCACCGAATCCCACAAGGAGTGGGTATATCGGCCCAAAAGGCAAGTGGTGTTGACAGACCTCAAGCCAGCACTGGTGGAAGAAAAACCTTCTTCCCAAATTGATCCAGTTTTTGGATTCCCTATCCGGGGAGCGGTAGGGAAGGCGCTTTGAGAGGCAGAGGCTTGGACAACCAAGCTCTCAGGGGTGGGGTGTTGGGAAAGGAACAGGGGGTCGCCCGGAGGAGGGCGATGGCGTCGGGCTACGTTCCTATCCACAGGAGCCCCTTTGGTGGGCTTGGACCTGGTGCCCAAAAGAACATCCGAAAGTGCATCGTTGAACGGCAGCAGTGGCTCCGAGGAGGTAGCCGCCGGCTGAAGCACTTCCGTCAGGATGTTAGTCCTGACAGCCACTGTAGGTAACTGGAGGTGCAGGACCTCAGCTGCCCTACGCACACCGTAGCAAAGTTTGCTCCCTCCTCCGTTGCCACGGAAGGAGGAGACAGCATGCCAATGTCAGGAGAGGTGTCCAGACCACTGGCATCCCCAAGTTCCTCAGCCCAGTCCTGATCATACTCACATTGGGCAGTGAGAGGGTCCTCAGACCCCTCCCAGTTCTCTTCGTCCTCCAAATCAGGGTCAATGTAAGGAGTAGGGACATGTGGGACCCAAGGTCTCATCGGCGCCGGAGCCGGTGTCGAGCGACGTCGGTCCGGCGCCGAGTCCGGATCCGGAGAGAACCTGGTGACGAGGCCGCCCGGAGCCCCGGGCGGCGTCGTGAACGGCACCGGTGAAAGCGACGCCGGTGGAGGTGTCGTTAGGTCAACGGGCGTCGACGGGGGTTGTGGCAGCACCGGAGCTGGGGCCGAGGCCGGAGCCAGGGCTGGTGTTGCTGGCGGCGCCGGGACCGGAGTCGCCGGCAGCGCCGCAGGAGGAACCCCACTAGGGCCCGCGGGGCCCGAAGGCGCACCAGGGGGACCTTTAGGCCCGAAGAGTTGGGCCATGGCCGACAGGAACTCCTGTATCTCGGCCGGAGTCGCCGCCGAACCCGGGAAGGGCGGGAAATGCGGCAGCTCCACAAGCACTCCCGGAGCCGCGTGGACGGTGCCGTCGGGACCCTCAGCCGAGTCGCGCGACCGGCGAGGGGAAGTCGTCGAGCAATGACGCTTCTTCGACTTCTTGTGCTTCGACTTACCGGAGGAGTGCGAAGACTTTGACCCCGAAGAACGATGAGGACTCCGCGACCGGCCCCTCGACCTCTCTCGTGACCGGGGCTTGGATTGGCGCGGAGCCGACTGCCGGACCTCGAGGAGCTTTCGAGACCGCTCTCGCAAAGCCTTCGGATGCAAGTCAGGGCACGACTTGGAGTCGTGGTCGCGCCCGAGGCAGTAGAGACAGTCTCGATGCGGGTCCGTGATCGACATCATCCGACCACAGGCGTCGCATGGCTTGAAGCCGGGCATCCCTACTGACACCGTTGGAGTCGAACGACTCGAGAAAAACAGTGACAAACAATCACAAAAAGTTCAGTCAAAAAATGACTGGTGCACTGCTCTCTCCGGATCTGCGCTTACTGGCACGGAAAAATAAAGAACTGACGTCAGCGCGCATGGGCGGCGTCTAAGTACTGGCCGCGACGTCATCCCGGCGATCTCGACGCCGACGACAGACGCGAAGCCGCACGACGCCGCCTACCGACGCGCAAGGGTACTGCTACGCAAAACTTTCCGGATCCAACCTGACGCCTGGGGATATTCTAAGGTAAGGAATCTGTCACAAACGTGTCTCTTTCAGATGAGGCATTACAATGTGACTGCGAGAGAGGGCAGAGGCTAAGTTGTGATTGTAGGACCATTAATGTTTAATATTTTTCTTCAGGTTTTGCAACCTAAATGGGACACTTATGCAAATTGTGATATTTAGTATTTCACGTTGTAGGTTACGTAAATGTCATATGTTTGAACCTTGTAATGCTAGATGCCCTGGTCAACCATAGGTCACAGTTAATACATTTCTAGTTTTCCCAACAGCCTCAGGCATGGATGTCACATGAAGCACACTCGTCAATTCAGTTATCCCCATTTACTCTGTTTCTTGAATCAGAGTTTAGTAGCTGTACTGTAATCCTGTTGTTTCACTGAGGTGTGAATGTTACACTTCTAAATAGCAGACTATGCAGAGGCGTCCCACAGCTTGTGCTGTGATGGCATCCTATCTTGACAATTTCAGCTGTATTATATAGAGGTGGGCGAGCCACAAAAGGCTTGAGCGAGATGCCTGGCTTTGGCCCCGCTTGAGGTCCTTCTGGACCCTCTAGCACAAAACGACCCAAGCTTTCATGTGACTTTGGCCTGCCACCTTCGCTGTACCCTCATGCGCCAAGAATTAAAGACAAACATTAACTTTTGATGTAAACAGGTGAGAGGAAGAGATACCCACCCAGTCGCTAAAGTGAACAATATGAAACCATAAAACTTAGGATCAAGACCGCCTTCCCTGGTTGACCAAATTATGGGATCTTAGGCAAATAGTTTATTTCACAGTGCCTAAACCTTCTTTATTATTGCATATTAAAGCCCCTGCAGCATATTAAAATAAGGGAGTTCATGATGAGCGATACAAAAATATCTTGGGCTTGATTTAATAGACTATAATGTTGCTCTGAATATAATAAGAATCTAGACCACATACAATGTAAGGTGCACATGACAAATGAGTTGCCTCTTAATGTCATTGTCGTCAGGACGGGGGAGGTGGAATGAATGTTTAAGTTCATATTTAAAAACTGTCACATTTAACAAATGCATTTACTAAATTTGATGTACTACGGTAAAACGATTCTGCATGTTAAAGAAAATCCCTTTTTTGAATTTTAGAGACTGTATAATTTTTACAGGTTTGTTGCGCGCTTGACCGACTCGTCAACGGGCTCTGAGAGCCAAGCCCGGCCCTTGGCTCGGCGTTGTTGATTTTGTGGCTCGCCCGCCTGGTTAATGATTAAGTGTATCCATCTCAATCAGCACTACGATCAACTATGGAGAAAAGCGGGGGCGTGGCTACGTCACGGAGCGTGATGGCCGTGTTGTAAAGGAGCTCCGCTAACACTTTGTTTTTCCTCAAATATCCGCTACACTAATCCGATTCCCGTGTGTTGGGGATACATCGGAGGTCTCCAGCAACCCTGCGGATGCAAAATCCGGCGTCGGCGGCCCCCGCGGATCGCAGCTACAACTGCGTCGACATTGGGCCTGGGAGAAGACTGCAGCCGGGACCTGCCGTGGTGAAGGAGGGGGCGTGGCAGCGACCCGCCGCCCGCGTTTGTCTAACGCAGGGCCGTGGTTGATGGCCTGTGTCAGCGGACAAACTCGGCGTCAGCGAAACGGCACCGGGGCGCCCGGTACAGGTAGCGCCTAAGAACTGAGCGCAGGGTACTGCCACCGGCTGTGTGCGGAATCATCGGCCCGCTCTAAAACCGGGGACAACCGGTCTCCGGCAGGCGGTGAGATCAGCTGATCGCGGGGAGCTCCAGGCCCAGCCGTAGACACCCCGGAGGGGGCCCGCACACTACTATGAGGCGCAGGGCCACTGAGCCCAGAGGATTACCGCTGCGCCCCTTTCCCGGGCCAACCAACGGCGGTGAGTGCGGCAACCGCGGGGGGACTGAGCTATCACGGACCCGGTATCGCACGCACAGTGGGGGCAGTTGAGCCGGGCAGTGGCCCCGACGAAGGAGAACGCAAAAGCCTGGGGACCTGTCCTAGGAACGCCCGAGTCCTTTACCCCTCCGGCTGCAGTTAGCGGGGCCTCGGTAATCGCGACGTGACTGAGCACATTTATCTCATATTCTTGGGCCCTGCGCAGTACTCGCGAACCAGGCCGGCAAACTGGGAGTGGTGCCCGAGGGCCTGCTGTGACACAGATCAGCTCAATTGTTGGTAACATCGACAGCGCAGGTGATGGCATTGACTCATCGAACAGTTCCCTGGCCCAGAATTGCATGATCGTTTGGGACTAGTGAGGACATACTCCTGACACTTATTTTGCCCACTACTGCCTTGTACCCCAGGCCCAGGGGAACGACCTGTCTACACCACTACTCTGCTGGGCTGCTAGTAAGGCTTGGGAACCTGGAGACACGTGAGTGACTACCTCAGCAGGTGCAGTGGGGGTGACTCATGCGTGGGGCACAGTCGAGATTCCATCGGAACTGGCGAGGGTGCCTGTGACTCGTCGCGCCATTTGACCCCTGAGGCGGTGCCCTGGTCCTGTGATTCCACCGCCAGAGACAGGTGACTCAGTGTACGGACAAGACAGAGATAAAGATATCGCAGCCATGTCGGGCCCCAAGGGCTCAAAAGTGACCCAGCGGACGAGGCTGGACAAACTCACCCTACCAAAGCCTGCGATCTCGGAGTCCCACCCTAAGAGCAACGTGGCTGTGGGGCCTGAGACTGAACACCCTGAACTGACCTTACAGGACATGGAGGCTATTTCAGGGGTCCGTGCATCTCTTGAATAGAGAACGGACACGATCTCAACTGATGTAACTCTGATCAGAGCAGATATGTCAAAAATCAGCGAGAAAGTAAAACAAATGGAGATTGTCACCTCCAGTCTCCTGGGGGACACCTCGCAATTGCAGCAAGATGTCCAGGAACTCCAAGATTCTCGGAAATACGCCGAGGATAAACTCGATGACTATGAGGGTCGCTCCAGGAGAAACAACATCCGCATTATTGGGGTGCCCGAGAAGGCGGAGGGGCCGGCGGTGGACCTCTTCGTAGAGGACCTTGTCCTTAACCACTTGCAGCCCAAGGGCCTCTCTAAATTCTTTGTGGTGGAAAGGGCGCATAGAGTACCTGGTGGACGACCGCGACCTGGTGCGCCTCCACGCCCCATACTGGCCAGATTGCTCAACTTTAGAGATAGGGACGTCATACTCCAAACTGCCAGGGTGGCTCCACCTCTTCGCTATCAGAACGCAGAGGTTTCCCTTTTTCCGGACTTCACCATGCGAGTACAAAAACAACGGAGGTCGTTCCGCGAGGTGACAAGGAAGTTACGTGACAAAGGGGTGAAGTATGCCATGCTATTCCCCGCCAGGTTAAGAGTGGAGGCAGAGGGTAAGGCTTGGTTTTTTGAACGTCCTGAGGAGGCAGCGGACTGGCTGGAGAGGTGCGAAGGAGCATAATGCCAGAGGAGTGACGTTCAAGACTAAGTTTCTTGCCCGTTTGGTTCTGGGATGCGGGACACTCTTGATGGGCCTGCCAAGCCTAACTGTGTGCACGTCGTAGATGGGGGGGTGGGGGGGTGTGGGGAGGTTGTTTTTCTCATATCGGCACTAAGCCGCGGCATATACTATCCATTTGTGTCCTATTTCTGATGTGCTACCCTACACCGGGAGAGTATAGATAACTGATCATAATGGGGGGGGGTCGAAGTGGCGGTTTACTTCTCTTAGTTAAATGTTTGGGCAACAGGCACTCTGCATAGTTTGTTTGATGGGCAGCTTGAGGCCCAGAGTGCAGGGGAGCAGGGAGGGGGGAGTTGGGTTGGGGGGGTTGTTTTTTCGAAGTTCAGAGATGAAGGCATTGTCTCTCTGTAGGCAGGGGGAGGAATTAATGGTCCACAGGTATGCAGATGCCCACACACTCGGATAAAAGCCTTAGGCTGCTGAGCTGGAATGTTAATGGTCTGGGGGATAAAGTGAAGCGTTGTATTGTCTTGCAGCACATTAAAAGGCATTCCCCGGACATAGTGTTCCTCCAGGAGTCTCATCTTGTGGGTAACTCCTGTCAGGCCATGAACAGGTGGGGGTACAGACTGGTGGCGCACTCGGGCTTCACTTCGGGTTCCAGGGGGTTGGGCATCATGCTCAAAAAGTCTTTTCCACTCTCGATACAGCACACTTGGACGGATGAACTGGGCAGATATGCAGCTATCTCTGGGCAGTGGGAGGGCGGAACATTAACACTAATGACAGTTTATGTCCCTCCGGGATTACAGGGCCGTACTTACAAGGACTTGGGGGCCATAATGTTGTCGTTCCCAAAGGGTCATCTCATAGCAGGTGGAGACTTCAACTCGGTAGTATCGGGCACAGCAGACCGCCACCCTCCACGTGCCATTGGCCTCTCGCAGAGATGGCTCTCAGATTTTATAGACGCGATGGGCCTGGCGGATGCATGGAGGTCGTTTCACCCCACTAATCACCAATACACTTTCCACTCAGGGGCGCACAACAGTCTCTCCCGTATCGACTACCTTCTTGTGCCGGCGTCCCAGATTAGTTGCGTCCGGGAGGTGCAACATTTAGCGAGGGGTATATCAAATCACTCCCCCATCATGGTTGAATTAGTTTTGAATGAAAAAAGGGTGGGTAAAATTGCACCAATCAACCCCTGGCATTTGAGCAATCCGGCAGTCAAGAGGGCTCTCCTTCAGGCCATGGATCGCTACTTTTTGGAGAATATAGTCACGGTCACGTCGCACCAGACTCTCTGGGAGGCTTTTAAAACTGTACTGGAGGGAACAGGCTCTCTCGCTTATAGCAAGAGTCCGGAAGGAAAAGGTGAAAGACCTGGTTCAAGTGGAAACAGATATCCTCCGGTTGGAGGAAGAGAGCGATGGAGAGGCTATAGGGAGTAAGCAGCATGAACTCAAGCTCAAGAGGGAGGAATACAGGGCCATCGCCACTGATATGGCCAAAACACTAGGCAGGGAAAAAGAAGGCAGGCTCTATGACTTGGGTGACAAAGCCGGCAAACTCCTTGCCTGGCTTGATAGGAGGGACCTGGCAAATCGCCTTGTTCCAGAAATTGTAGACACACAGGAGGCGGGGGTCATAACAGACCCACAGGCGATTGCAAATGAGTTTACCGAACATTACCACCAAGTATACCGAACAAGCTCTGTATTGTCGGAAGAGGATTCGGGGGGGGGGGGACTGCTTGCGGACATACAACTTCCTGCCTTGTCGACTGAGGAACGGAAGTCCTTAGACAGCGTTTTCACGAATGACGAGGTTGCGCAGGCGATAAGAAACCTCCAGTCCGGTAAGGCATTAGTCCCAAATGGCTTGCCGATAGAGCTGTACAAGCTGAAGCCTGACTCCATTGCCCCACACCTACGAGCAGTGTTTGCAGAGAGTAAAGAGGAGGGAATGCTTCCTTATGACCAGCGTGTAGCTACCTTGGTAACAATCTATAAGGAGGGTAAGCCCAGGGATAGGTGCTCAACATACAGACCTATTTCCCTGCTAAATGCAGAACCCAAGATCTTGGCCAAGCTGTTGGCGGCTCGCTTAACCCCAGTTCTCAGTAAGCTGGTACACCCTGATCAATCGGGCTTTATGCCTCATCGTAATACAGCCCTGAACTTGCGGCGGCTACATGGCGTGCTGGGCAGAATCGAAACGATTCAGGAGGCAGCGTCTGTGGTGTCACTTGATGCCACAATGGCATTTGATACCATCGAATGGGCTTATCTTTTCGCAGTCCTGAAGAAGTTAGGTTTAGGACCCGAATTTATTGGGTGGGTGCGGCTGTTGTATGCCGAGCCCATGGCACAGGTAGTGGTCAACAACAAGAAGTCGGAGGTGTTTGCGTTGGGCCGTGGGACACGTCATGGCTGCCCGTTTTCCCCACTATTGTTTGCGCTCTCCCTTGAGCCATTAGCGGCATAGATCCGTAAGGATCCGATAATCCGTGGCCTCAAGTGGGCGGACACATGGGAGGACCGTATCTCCTTATATGCAGATGACATTCTCCTATATCTCGCCTCCCCGAAGGCCTCGCTTCATAGAGTCATCAACATATTTACAAATTTCGGGAAGAACTCCGGTTTCAGGATCAACTAGACCAAGTCTGTAATATATGTCCTCAGCGGTGATCCCCCACCCCCATCAAAGACCTGTCCAATCCAGGTGGCCCGAGACGGCTTCCAATACCTGGGTATTTTCATCTCAGCAGACCCAAAGACACGGCACGAGCGTAATCTGCTCCCCCCCCCTCCAGAGATTGAAACGGGACGTCGCACATTGGAGGACACTCCCGCTATCTCTGCTGGGACGAGCAGCGCTTTTTAAAATGATGGCTTTGCCCAGTTTCCTGTATGCCCTACAGAACCACACCGACCCAGTCCCAGCGCGATATTTCAAAGAAATTGAAACCCTCCAACGAGAGTTGCTCTGGGAGGGCAGACCACGCATAGCCTTACAAAAGCTGGTACTGTCATGGGATAGCTCTCCCAGACATCAAAAAATATTACTGGGCTGCTCATCTGGCTGCAATCAATCACTGCACATGTAGGTGCTGGGATGACCCAGGGTATAGGATGGACAAGTGGCTGCTTACGGGGGGCAATTTTAACAGGGCCATCTATTCCAATACTAAAAAGTTTCCACTCACCGGGCCTACCAGACACTCAGTACAAGTCTGGAGGGCAGTGAACAAAAGTCTGGGGTGGGACCGGAGGCTCACACGGGCCACTCCATTGTGGGACGCTGAGCAACTGGGAACTCTGCGGGCTTCGAAAGGGTTTAACAAATGGGATCTGATCGGGATCTCAAAGATTGGAGATCTGTGGCAGAAGGGGGAGATGGTGTAATTTGCCGCCCTGAAAAAAGAATATGAATTAGCCGATTCAGAATATTTCCGGTATTTACAGGTGCAACATGCACCAATATCGAATTTGCCCAAGGGGGAATCTTCCCCCAGAGTCGTCGCCGCTGGAAGACAGGTTGCTGGATGGCTACATGCCCACAAAAGCGATCTCCCTCACATACAAGAAACTAATAAATAACACTTCCGATCCTCTCGTTTTGACCAGGGGGCGGTGGGAGAGAGACGGACTAGAACTGGACGACGAGGAGTGGCAGGAGGCAGTAGCATCCCCGAGAGAAGTCACCATTTCCTCCAGACTCCGCCTGGTTCAGTTGAAGATTTTACATAGGGTCTATGTGTCGGGGTCCAGGCTCGTTAGCATGGGGAGAGTGTCTGATGGGTTGTGCAGGAGGCAATGTGGGCAGGATGGTACCTTCATGCATATAATATGGGACTGTGCAGCTATTCAGACTTACTGGAAGGGGATACACGAGTGTATAAACGAAGTGCTCGAAGTGAGACTCAGGCCTGAAGCCAAACGATGTCTGTTAAATGTCTGGGAGCCTACTGATTTGAATAGCAGAGGGAAAACCTGGGTCACATTGGGCCTGATGGTGGCTAAGAGAAACATCGCCCGGCTGTGGGGGTCTGGAGTGTTGCCTACATTGACTACCTGGAAGGCGGACATGGATTGGTGCATGCTTAGAGAAAAGACAGTGTATGTTGCACGGGGATGTCCCAAAAAGTGGTCCGCAATTTGGGACAAATGGCATGTATACAGAGGAAATATCTGTGTCCCACCTACTGTCCCTGCCATCGAAGAACCTTTAACACCTTGAGTTCCCACTTTCCCTGTCATACCGATGTGGTTCATCGATGGAACGAGGTCTATGTATAACTGCAATATTGCTCCTCCCTCTGTATTCAGAAATGCCATTTTTCTCTGTTTAATAAAAAGATTTATAAAAAAAAAAAAAAACTATGGAGAAAAGCAAGAGCCAGTCTGTCCTTCCATAAAAACATAGCTCTCCTTTAGCTGATAAGATGGGGTGCCACTCATACCTGCGGTGGTGTGTGTCTTCTGTATGTGCTTTGGCAAGGAAACCGCAGCATTCTGTCACCTCATATTGAGTCAGGGTACCACTAAATAAATTGAGTGGTAAAACATAGCGTGCTTAAATTAATGATATATATTTATGCTATTTTGTCAAGTGTAGTACTAAATCTGTGAACAAAAAAACAATCTTCATCTGATTAGTGTTAAATGTTGGTTGCTATGGGCTGGAAGTATTCCACAAGCAATTAACAACAATAGCCTGATTCACACAGAAAACTAAGACGCCGCAGGTTCATAGGGACGCCATTGCAGAGAGAACTCTGTCAGCAGAAGGGAATCGATCACTCGGAGCCAAGACGATGAGCCCACCACGGTGAGGAAACTGCGATTCATCGGACACAGACTCGGTTCAGAATATCTGCTTTTTCAGAACGGAAATTTCACGCAACATAAAACTACTCAAACGATTCCAGTTCTACACAAATTCGTTTGGGAAAAAAATAAGTTTTGTCTGCAGTCACTGTATAGTTGCTTCGCAGAGCTGAACATCACAGTATTTGCCACCGAGGTGACTATCGGTTTGTCAAGGTGGGATTCAAACAAGAAATGTGCAACTGACGCAGCATCTCAGTGGCACCTGCATTAACAAATTGACGGTAATTTAGCATCTTAAAATTTAAAAATCCAGGAGGAACTTTAGTGGGTAGAGCGCTTATATCTTGCACACGTAATATATCGGTCCTTAAAAAATAAACATCCTGAACTAGCTTAAGAAGTGTGCTTTTTGTGGCCATTTATATCTTTCTCAAAATTTAATCAAAGCAGACTTGTGAGGTTCAGCGTGAAAATTCACCCTTTCCTTCACATTTTCCTACCATCTTCCTCTGCGTCAAAGATGTAACGGAGGCATGAACTATCATTTATAATTTGGTGTACTTTAATTCCTTACATCTGAACACATCACAAAAAATAATCCTTTTGTGCTGTCGTCTGTGTGCTCGTAGTGTTCTTTGGGTGAGCAGAATCCCTTGCTTGAATATGCTCTGTGTGTGCCTGAAGTGATGCTCGTCTCTCCGTGCCCTATGACAAAGGCCGTGACGCACAGGCCTCAGGGGCAAAGCCTGTTAAGGAGCAGGCAGGGAGGACATTCTGCTCAGTTACTGTCTCCTTCCTAAAAGAAACACATGTCTAAAGCCTTTATTAGATCAGGAACTGAGGAAATGGTTTGTGCTTATATTAGATCAGGAAACAAACGCGATAACGCATGTCAAGGAGGAAAAGTTGAAGATGACCACACGGCCCGACTCTCTACAAATTAAAACAAAGATAAGCACACGCACAAGATTATTCAAACATGTCGCCATTACCAGGACAACAGCACCTCAGCGAGTAACATACACAGATGCCACACAACTATAAAAAGCGTTCAGTACTCAGTGTGACATCTGCAACTCGGAGAAAGGATTTGGTCGTTTCCAGAACCAACAGGTTTTGTGCGAACGTTGCCACGAGAACACACCGACATCTGCACTTGGAATTATTTGAAGCCCTCAGCGTTTTAAAAATAAAACTTCGAAAATCAACATCCATGAAACATCAGTTAAGATTGATGTTCTTTAGAATCGGAAGAATTTCGTTCAGTTCTAATAAAAGTTATACGCGTTTGCACGTTCCCTCACAAACGATTGTTAAGCCTACTTCTGTACAATATTTTACCAGGCTGTCAGAATTAGTTTATTACTTAAATTATTTGACAATTGCTACGATACGCCAGCGTTAGTTTATGGAGCAGAGACATGCTACCCAGAGTAACTACCAACTGAGACGACCCTTCGTCTCAGGCTCCCCAAGTCGAATTCCTAATTTTCCCAGGTTTTGGAGCTCCCAGCTCACAGTTCGGCACTGCAGATCAATACTTCCTGTACGGTTTTTATCGCATCAGATGTATTCTCCGAGATTGTTATAAGGTGTTTTGAACGCACAGACCGGTTTCACAATTTAGGAGACCAGCAGCCCAGTGTGCTAATCACCACTAACCTCCTTCATCACTTTTATATGCCGGGGAAGACACAAAGCTTAAGTGTGTACTAACATCCCGATATCAGTGCCCACCAGCCCCGGCTCTAGAATGTTTTCTTTGGGAGGGCCGTAAGGAAGCATGGGTGGGCCTTGAAGGCGAGTGAGTACTGGCCAAAAATAAAGTATTTAATCGATCTGACATTTTAGGTATTAACATCTGTCCGCATTTGACATTTTTATCACAATACTCAGCACCTAAAGAGCTACATACTTTGCTTTCTAGATGTGCTTCCGGCTTTGGGGGAGGGGAGGGATGCTGCTTGTCTAATCTTTAAGATGCAGAACTTCAAGACTGCAGCATGCTCCTCCTGGTCATGTGCAGAAGCAGAAATGTTTCTGCTGCCATACAGAGCCACTTTACAGCTTTCATGTTTTTAAAAACTTAGGCAGCTTTTTACTTTGCAAATAATTGAAGTTTAAAAATGCGATGCAATAAGCCCAGAATGTTAATTCAGTTTTCAGGATATCTGTGATGGTCATTTGTGCATCATAGCAGCTAATAAACTCTGCTGACTTCACACCTCTCCCCAGCCTGAAAGTATCCTATGTCAATGGTGTTAATCATTAAAATAAACGATAAGGGAGAGTGCATGGGGCTGCACGCCCCTGTGAAACATTAAGGTGAAAAACGCTTGTTTCAGTTCTGAATAGACTTGGGTGGGCCAGGGTATTCCTTGGGTGGGCCTGGCCCACCTGGCCCATCCTCTAAAACCGGGCCTGGTGCCCACAGACCGGGACAAGAAGCAGCAAGGTTGAAGGTATAGTTTTTTTTTAGGTCTGGGTTTTGGTACTCGTTGTAATCAAATGAAGTCAATTTCTCCGGGTGCAGGTTACGTAAAATGGTTTATTAAGTAGTTACAATTAAGAGCCCCACCAGGAGCAGCCTCCCTGCTGCTCAGCCCATACACCAATCATTCAATCAGGGAAGTTTTAAGCCCGCTACTCACCCGTGAGGGTCTCAAGGTGCTGGGGGGAGAGGGGTGGAGGGGGGAGTGGGGGAGCAGCTCTGGTCAGTCGAAGAGCCAGGTCTTGAGGGTCTTCCTGAAGATGTGCAGGGTGGGGGCGCGTCTGATGTTAATCTGCAGCTTGTTCCAGGACTTGACTGCGATGTAGACGAAGGTTCTTCCACCAGTTCTTGCTCTGCGGATGCGTGCCAGTTCGGCGAGGGCGAGGTCCGCAGATCGGAGGTTCCTCTTGGGTACGTGGAAGAAGATTCTGTCGTTGAGGTATTGGGGTCCGGTGTTGTGGAGGCATTTGTAGGCGTGGGCGAGTATCTTGAACGTTACTCTTTTCTCGGCGGGGAGCCAGTGGATGTTACGCAGCTGCGGGGTGATGTGTTTGTGTCGAGGGATGCAGAGGAGGAGTCTGGCTGCGATGTTCTGTATGGTCTGGAGTCTTCGGCGCAGAGACTTGTTGATCCCTGCGTAGAGGGCGTTTCCATAGTCCAGTCTGCTGGTTAGGAGTGCGTGGGTGACGGCCTTCCTTGATTCGGGAGTGATCTATTTGAAGGTCTTTAGGAGGATGCAGAGGGTGTTGAAGCAGGTGGAGGCGACGGCGTTGACCTGTCGGGTCATGGAGAGGGAAGAATCGAGTACGATGTTGAGGGTTCGGGCATGGTCCATGGGGGTGAGGGGGTTGCCGAGGGCAGTGGGCCACAAGGTGTTGTCCCAAGCAGAGGGGGTGGGTCCGAGCACGAGGACCTCTGTCTTCTCCGTGTTGAGCTTCAGGCAGCTGCTGCTCATCCAGGATGCGACGTCCTTCATTCCTTCCTGGAAGTTGTCTAGTGGTGATGGGGTCCTTGGTGAGGGAAGAGGATGAGCTGGGTGTCGTCGGCGTAGGATACTATGCTGAGTCCGTGCTGTCTGACGATGGCGGCGAGGGGGGCAATGTAGATGTTGGAGAGCGCGGGGCTGAGTGATGATCCTAGGGGTACTCCGCAGTTGATTTCCGTGGGTTCGGAGAGGAAGGAAGGGAGTCTGATCCTTTGGGTTCTGCCGGTGAGGAAGGAGCGGAGCCAGTCGAGGGCGGTTCCCTGAATGCCGGCTTCATGGAGTCTGGCGGTGAGTGTGCGGTGGGAGACGGTGTCGAAGGCTGCAGAGAGGTAGAGTAGGATCAGGGCCGCGGTGTGACCTTGGTCGAGGAGGGTGCGGATGTAGTCTGTGGCGGCGAGTAGAGCGGTCTCAGTGCTGTGGAATATGGATTGGGAGGGTTCGAGGATGGAGTTTTCTTCAATGAATTTCGTCAGTTGGATGTTGACCATCTTCTCAGTGACTTTTGCCGCGAAGGGGAGGAGGAAGATGGGTCGGTAGTTCTAGAGGTCCGTGGGGTCTGCGGAGGGCTTCTTCAGTAGGGGGTCTGACTTCTGCGCATTTCCAGTCATCAGGAAAGATGCCGGTTTTGAAGGTGGCATTGATGGTACGTCGTAGTTCCGGAGCGATGGCAACGGCGGCTCTGTGAAAAATGTGCGGGGGCAGGGGTTCATGGGGGCTCATGAGTAGATGCCTTTCATGGTAGTTGTGGTGTCTTCTGTGGTGACTGGGGTCCAGGAGGAGATGGTGGGCTGGCTGGCGTTGCTGGAGGAGGGCGTGCTTTCGGAGTCAGGTTGTTGAAGTGGTCTTAGAGGCCCTTGATTTTCAAATGGAAGTAGGAGCAGAGCTTGTTGCAGAGGTCCTGGGAGGGGTTGATGTCAGTGGTTTCGCTGGGGGGTTTGGTGAATTCCTTGATGATGCTGAAGAGTTCCTTGGAGTTGCTGGAGGTGGCGAGGATCTTGTTCTGGATGAAGGTCTTTTTGGTGGATCTGATGCGTTGGTGGTATTCTGTCAGGGCGTTCTAGTAGGTGGTGTGGTCTTCCGAGGATTTGCTGTTCCTCCAGTTCTTTTCGAGATGTCTTCAGGTGCGTCTGGATACTTGGAGGTCGGCGGTAAACCAGGTGGCCTTCCTGGAGCGCTGTCTGTCAGGGTTACGTAGGGGTGCGAGCTCATCTGCGCATCTGTGGAGTGCTGTGAGGTTGGTGTTGGTCGAGGTGGCGGGGGCATCGTGGTTGAGGGTGGAGTTGATCTGCTCTTCGGTGATCTTGCTTCAGTTTCTTCGTGGAGGTCGGGGTGCAGGCTTGGGCGCCATGGGTTTGTCGACGTGGAAGTGTACGCAGTGGTGGTCCGTCCAAGGGGGTTGCGTGGTGTGGCTGAAGTGGATTTTGTTCCCTCCTGCAAAGATGGGGTCGAGGATGTGTCCTGCCTTTTGGGTGGGGGTGGTGACGAGCTGTTTCAGTCCGAGGTTGGAGAGGTTGTCCAGGAGGGTGGCAGAGTTGGGGGTCGGTGAGGTTGTCGAGGTGGAAGTTCAGGTGTCCGATGAGTATGTAGTCCATGGAGGCGATGGCGTGAGGCGATGGCGTGGGGCGCAATGAGGTTGGTGGTGGTGAATGCCGTTCGAGGTCCGTATGCGAGGGTTTCCTCTTAGGGTTGTTCTGGGGCTGGTCCGGATCTGGAACTGGAGGTGTTCGGTGGAGGGTGGGCTGCCGCTCGAGCTGGAGGTCGTCAGTCGGAGGGAACTCTTGTGTGCGATGGAGAGTCCTCCTCCTAGGCGGTTGGGGCGGTCCTTCCTCTGGATCTTGTATCCGTCGGGGGATGGCGGTGGCGATGTCAGGGTGGAGGTGGAGTTGGTCCAAGTTTCTGTGAAGGCGACATCTGGCGAGAGGGTGTCGAGGAGGTCCCAGATCTCTACAGCATGTCGGTGCAGAGAGCGTATGTTGAGGAGGATGCACTTCAGGGCTACGGTGGTGCTGGCGTCCGGCGTGGGTGCGGCGGCCGTGGTGGTGCAGGTTTGGCAGCAGTAGCGGCAGGAGAACTGGCCGCTGGTGGTGTTCGGCGTGGACAGCTGGCAGTTGTTGTTCCTTCTGGGGTGGAGTGCGAGGAGGGCAGCTGAGTCGTAGCGGTGGGAGGTCAGAGATACAGGGTCCCTGGCGCTGGTCACGGTCGGGGAGGGGCGCAGACTGGCTTGCCTTAGGCGCGCCAGCGGCACAGCCACGCAGCGGCCGGCATCAAATAGGGAAAGGGGAGGGAAGCGCAGCTGGGAGGCAAGAGCGGGAAACCGGCAGGGGGGAGGGGCCGCGGGGGCAACAGCGGCAGGAAAGGTCGGGCACAGAGGACACAATAGGAAGAAGAAAAACAGGCAAGAGGCCAAAATTAAGGCACAATAACAGGGCACAGAGGCACAATCAAGGCACAATAACAGAACAGAGGCACAATCACAGGGCACAGAATGGCAGCAATAACAGACAGCACAAAAAACGGGCACCAGCAGAGAGGCAGACAGGGGCCTCAAACCTACAGGTAGAGGTGACGCGGGGTCAGCGGCGGCGACACAACGGCGGAGCTGATGGGGGAGAGAGCAGGTCCCTGGCCCTTCCCAGCTGACATTTACAGACATCCAACATTCCACTGCATCACCACACACCAACATTCCACACCACACTCACACTGGTGGAGCAACAGGTATAACAATACTGCTGATGGACTTTGGGTTCATCACCTTCAACCAATGGCTATCTTCGACCAGACTATCAGCCACTGGCTTGATACTTATGCAATCACAGCACAATGGAGTAGTAATCTACCCCTTAATCGCTGTCTGGATGCATCCTTGTGCCTCCACTCCAGTGCTTGCAATGGAGTGCATGAGGGTCTACTTTACAGCTAAATCCCCTTCTATTCTCTTGGTCCACTCCTACGGAATTCCTCCCATGTCTCACTTTAACAAAACAACGCTGCAACCACCAGCACATTAAGCTCACACCTACTGTCTTGGTCTTTTTAGGACTTCCCATCCGAGCATCACAGACTTCTTATAATACCCTGGAGGGCCTCGCTCTCCCTGACCTATTGACATGCAGTAGGTGTACATCTTTCCTCCGTCTGCAGCAGTATACCACACCCAATTTCAGCAATGTCCCATCCTCTGCACCCTAAAGCACAAATAAGTATAAGTATGACTGAATGATCAGAGCACAGCAGAGAATGTGCAGAGCTTAACTAAGGCGCTGCAGTGCATCATTGGTCAGCCTGTGCTGAGTGTGATTCAAGATTCACACACAATATGTGAGCTTGGCACTGGAAATTCAGACTACTGGGGACTGATTGTGCAGAGAGGGTATGCAGAACATCGCTAAGAATACATACAGCATGCCAGAGGCAATCAGGGTCTGGCAAAGGGGGAGGGCAAGGATTGGTTGAGGACAGAGGGCAGATTACAGAGTGTACAGGGCATGTCAGAGTGGTGGAGTAACACACTGATGAAAAGAATGTCATTGTTTTCCTCCACTGTGCCACTCTAGGAAGAGACCAGCCACCTGGAAATCAGTCTTGGTCATGCTCCCATAGGAGCAGTCCAGGCTGAACTGCCAGGCCAGGTCCTCTAAAGAAAGAAACACAAGCAAACTCATGCTGGTTTTGGGCTACTTGGCCTCATCAGTAAAGTGTAGCTCGAGTCCTGTGGCCTAGCAAGGTGGAGGGAATGAAGGTGGGGTGCTGAGTGTGTGGTTCTGAGAGTGTAACGCATGATGTGGAAATCATTCCATGACCAGGCTCATTTTTTTAGGAGCATAGTATGCCTAGCTCCTGAATGTCAAGGCAGGCACACAAAAAGGCATGAAGACATTTTTCTATCAAGTGATGTTAAAACTGTTGCTTTGTTGCATAAAACCTATGCGCAAGGGTTTTCAAATGCAGATCCCAGATGGAAAGATTGCTACTTGTTGCTTAAGCCAAAGTTTTTTACCTCACAGCTGCTAAATACAAGTATATATTTTATTAAATTCTCGTCTGAACGGGAACAGTTGCCAAATGAATGTAAAGAGCAACACGTGGCATGTTTTAAATGCGTTGACTTCGCCTTTCAAGGACTTCCTCACTGCGCTGGTTTTACCACAGGAGGAAGACAACCCACCTCCGTCTACTCTTTTTAAACAGGTTAATCCCGTTTTGTGTTTACAACCAGAAACGGGTCCTTGTGTCATGCCGACATCTCTTTAATTTAGTAACTTAATTTAGTGATCCTTACCCTTCCATTCTTTGCACTTCATTTGAATGTCTGTCAAAAAGTCAGGCTTTGTGATTGCCTGTGCATGTAAAGCAAATAGCAGACTACAAACATATAATTAAAAGGTTAGAATACGTGAAAGAACTTAATGATAGTTTTCTTAAAACACGTGACAGCTTATGGAATTGCAGCATCCGAACTGCCCTGTTAAAAGCACACAGCTACTTTGCTAGTATACAAGGACCTTGTGTAGAGGTAGGTTGATTGCAGAATCTAGTGCCATGTCCTTAAGATCTGAGAACTAGAACTCAGTGAACCGCACACGTAGCCCAATCTTCTTTGATGAATTTCATCGACTGACCCGCCACCTTAAGACTGTAGGCAAGAAAACCCTGATCATGGGCATTTTCAATTTGTGAGTCGATAGACCAGGCTTTGTCCGCTATGGATCTTTGTTAATGCATGCAAGATCTGGGCTACAATGAGGTGGTGTGTGGCCAAAAATTCACCCAGAAGGCCACAAAATTCGACTTGCTACATATAAAAATACAAAAATCTCCAAAAGGAGCGTGCACTGTAAAAATGGTTGGCTCTCTCATTGCGGTTGTCTCCCTCCTTCAGGGTGGAGAAGGCAGGGTTTTAACTTCACAGTTTGCACAGAGGTATTCAAGGCTTCCTTAAAGGCTGTTTGGCAAGCTTTCATGATGTTTGGTGCTCTGAAATTATCCTGACAACCTCTAATGCAACATGTTCACCACACTTGTACCTATCGTTTAAACTGCACACACCACGTGGGGTGGCTTGTAGAGTGATATCATAAAATCTTTTAAATCAATGCTGGGAACACCCAACGACACGCCTAGTTAAAAACAAGCCAGGACAAAGTCACCTCATGCCTAGACTGTACTTTCCTGGATGAAACAGTTTGCTTTGCATGGACAATGCCGGGAATGAGATATCGGAAATGGTGTAGGGGAGTGTTTGGTTGCACAAAGTATCAAACTCACCGACTTTCGAAAGGCTTAAGATAGCAGAACGCATACATCTACCTCGGTGCATTTAAGGAATCTTAAAGCACTTTTCCATTCAGTGATCTCAATCACTCCAAGCAATGGAGTGATTGAGGATGTCAATCTGGGTTTTTCCATACTTCTGAAAATTCTCGGTCTCACAGACAAGCCACAAAGATTGCTTTTTTTGCCTTGTTGTTTTAACCTCGAAAAATATGACCGCTTGAAAGCAGTCTTAAACTCACAGGGTGGCTATCAGCCGATGCAAGGGTCAAGTTGAAAGTACTCTGAAATTTACAAAAAGTCTACTTCCTGGAACAAATGAAATTGACAGACACTGACTCTTCACCAAGTGTAAACTATGAATTTAATATCAATTGCTACATAAATGGATAATTTTCAAACATACATGCAAAATTAAAACAAATATGAAAACATGCCACAACGATAAAAGATGATTTGCGAGCTACAAATGACAGTGTTGACGACAACAGGCAACATCAGAAGAGTTTACTTTTTCTCATGACAATCTCAGCTCCATAGTAGGGGGCGTAACCCTAATTCAAATCTAGAAATCATCACACTTAGGGCTCGATTTAGAGTTTGGCGGATGGGATACACCGTCACAAACGTGACAGATATCCCGTCTGCCTTATTACAAATGTATTATATCCTATGGCCCTTATAAAAGGGGGATGGCATATCTGGCATGTTTGTTACGGAGTACCATATCTACCAAACTCTGCATCAGGTCCTCCGCATCAAAAGGATAAGGCAAATGTTATCTCTGTGTGTCTCCATCCTAATGGAAAGTAACTAATCCATGCTCCCCATAGCTTTTCAGAGAATCTTTTCCCTTGTATACTGCCATCTCAGCTGCAATGCCACACTCTATGTTTTCGCACAAAGTGCCCATCTCAGCGACACAGGGCTCCCCATCTCTCAGCTTGATCTGTGTAGGTCACAATGAGACCCACAATTAAGAATAGCATTTGTGGTCTAATAAAGTTCTGGTAAACCCATATTTCCAAAGGAGCAATTTGGTGGTGGGATGTTGATCGTCAGCTCCACCAACTCATAGATCACTGCTTAATCTCCTAGAAAGAAGCTAATTTGAAAAGTTCACACAAAGATGTGAAAACTTGTACTCTCACATCCCCTAAGACACTCAGTAATGGGCACTTGACCAAATAAATATAACTTAACAGAGTGGCTACGTCACTCAAGTGAAGACTTTCGGCTGTACCAGCCAGATGTTGGCCCATCTAGCCACCTCCCAGACTCCTCTCAGGGAGTTCTTGTCAGTCTGCATCATCTATGTCAGCCAGGTCCCTTTCCCACCTCTTTCGCAAAGGACTCCGTTTTTTCTAGGTGCTGCTCATCAATGTTTTATAAATTGCAGAGACAGCCACCATATTCAGCTATTGCATAAAGACTCTCGTGAACATGGGTGAACAGTCTGGAAAGCCAACATATACATCCACTCAGCAACCCAATGTATGGCTTAGCGGTCAGTACTTTAATAACCTGAGTTTCATAGCTATCACTAGTCTAAATCTTCTCCAAACCCCACACAGCCCCAGATATCTCTACATTTTTAGTCCCATTGTATGAAGACCTTCTGTTTATTTAAACCCATTTAATCGGTTATCCACCGGCAGCAAGGTTTCACTCATAGGTTTGCCTTCCTATGCTATAATGTTGGTGGCCTCCTGCCAAGCCTGCATGACTGCACTAGTTTTCTCCAGCATCTCAGGGATACCTTCCCATCAAACATATAATGTTAATAACATCCTCTACCCATTTTGATCTGGTCGTGTGTCAGAGAAGGTTCTTCAAGTTGACAGAGGCCAAGTGATCAGGTTTTTACCCAAGGTGTGCACTGCAAAAAAAGGGGAAGTGTTCCCGTAATGATCTCTGGCGGTCTATGGCAGCTCGATCTCATGTGGCCTGGATGTGCTGTTAGAATGGCAGTTGATTGGGTCTTGGAGAACCCCATTCCAGGTAGCTCTCACCACTGGCTACCTGTACAAAAGCCTCCCCCAACCTAAATGCATTGTGCTCAAGTTCAGTGCTCTCAACGCCATGGAGAAAAAGCTCCACTCTAGATAACAGAACTCATTCTAGGTATCGAATTTCAGTATTGCCATGGGTTTGTCCACCGTTTCTGGCTGAGTCAAGCAATTATATAACCCAAGGAGGTGGAGTCTTTTCGTTGTGCCGGACTTAAAACATAACTGGTCAAAATGCATCATTCTGTCTATGGCTTACTGGAGCCGATCTGTCAGGAGCTTTGTGAGGATCTTCCCTTCTATGTCCATTAGTGAAACGGGGCGATATGAGACACAGAAATCCCTCGACTTGTCTTTCTTGAATACTGCAATTATGGTGGCTGACCTAAGATCACCTGGCAGCTTCCCTGCTTCCTTTGTCACAAAGAACATGGCCAGCAGGTTTTTCAACTTGGTTAGCCTTTTATTTATTTATTTATTTTTAACAGATTTCCACCATCCATTCGGACACAGTGTTTTCTTAGTTTGGAGCTGATCTATCACCTCATCCTCATTGACATCATCCCATGTAATCTCTTCTACACCTCCAATGTAGGGTGTGATGAACCAGTGAAAAAAATGGTTAAGACCATTTGTGATATATACAGGCGCTAGTCTTTATAGGAGTAGGTAGTAATCTGTGAAAATCTGAGTCGTTCCAGCATCTCACACTATCTCCTTCCCAGAGACATACTTCACTGATCTCACGCCTCTACTAATTTGTCCATGTCTGCTAAGTCATGCTATTAGTTTGCACATTTTGCAACCCCAGCAGTGACTTATCTGGGAAACAATGTTTTGGGCTTTGGCTGCATTGGTAAAGAGCAGCTGGTTTTTCTCTCTATAAACCTCTAGTGGTCTCTTGGCTAAGGCCCTGGAGGCCTATATTCTCCTTACTAGGATCATTTTTAACCCCCCTTCCTGATTCCTATGAGGTAGCCTTCCACCCCTCCCACCCCTTCTCAAATACCTATAGAGACTGCACATTCCTTAAAGGCCTTTTTATTTGCTCTCCACAAAATTGCTCCTGGATCACCCAGCTCAGATTCCTGTCAAAACAGTGTGTAGTTAGCTCAGTCAGTTGCCTGACGGTATTTAGAACCTGCCTTTGAAATGCTCCAAACCTTCAGCTTTCTGCCAACAATATAAAAGGGAATGATCAAAAATACTCCTCAAAACGTACTCCATCTTCTTGAAACAGCTCTTGGGTAGAAATAAAGAAGAAAGTGCTCCTGGCAAAAGAAATTGTGATCTCTGGAAGAGAAAGCAAAAGCTCTGTATACCTCTGAAGACCTCTTTCCATATCAGTTAGACCTGCAAACCACTGAAAACCTGGCCAGTCCATTGAAACAAAGCACTCCAGACAATCTTCCTGCATACCAGTTTAGACACTTAACCATTACCATGTGAACATCACCACCCAAGATAGAGATGGTGTTTCATGCATCCAACCATAAAGGCAACAGCTTCTCAAAGTCCACCCGTTGAAGGAATGGGGGCTGTAAACTGACTCCACCAACACACACTTTCTCTCAAGCTTACCAACACAGTGGCATAACAACCCTAGGCAGTCACTCCTACAGCGAGGTAAATCAGGCGATTGTCATGGCAAGTAACACCACTCTTCTTGGACCTGGTGTCAACCATCTGTGCCACCTGTTTGTATTTGCCCCTTACAATTAAATTAGTCCCTTTGTCTAACTAAATCAGACCACACCACCACGATCATGCAGGGCAGATGAGCCCATTTGGAGGCACCAAAATTGAAATTTTGGGTACACAATTACACATTTGTAGCACCTTATTTTGTCCTCCCCCTGTCCTAGACCTTTTTTAAAAACATAATTTTCATTTTTTCCTAGAGATACAAAAAGCAAGATAAATCATAAGCATTTCTTAATTACAACCATAATTTTCCTTCTATATAAAAGGGCACTCAGAAATACAACCAGGGATCACTAACCGAAGTGGAGTTGTCAATCGACGAGCATCACTTAGACATTTTGTTTATAAGAGAATCCCATCAAGGGGAAAATAATTACACTAGGTGTAACACCTAACATATCCAGGTTTTAAGCTCTTATTCATATCTAACTGCACACTTTTATTACGATGCTCGAGTTTTAGGAACTAAATGTAACTACCAGACAAATAACTCCATGTTGAGTGGTGGGGGGGGGGGGGAAGAGTAAGGGAGGGTAGGGACTACATTCGTAGTGGATCCATACTCAGAGAGCTCCTTTACTGTGCTATATAACATCAGCCTCGTGTCCTGTGTGGAATTAAAAATAAAAAGATAAAAATTACGAGCAGCTTTAATTTCAGCCTTATAGGAATACAATTTACTTTTGTACACAGAATGAATGACCAGGGACTATTTGCGGTGCGGTGCAGTCAGTGGTTCATTTTTGAGATTTGTAGGACTTAGAGAAAATCAGGCTGCTGTTTTAGCACGATATGGGAAAGTGGATTATTATGAAGGGAGGCTTGTTAGGCTTCACCATGCAATAATCTCACGGTGCCTCAAATAAGTCCTTGGATTCACACTAATAAATCCCTACCTAGTTCAGTCCTGGTAGTGTGGCACAGAGCAGTCAGGCTTTACTAGAGCCTTTCAGAATATCAACATGGACGATAAGTAAATGACACGACTCGAAAGAAATCCAACACCAATTTATAAAAATAAAGCAGATTTTTATACAATTTTAGACCCCAAAAAGAACAGAAAGGGATGAGTATAACCGGAGTTATAGATTTTTAAATGAAAAATAAATCAGAGCATTTCACTCTCGCGAAACTTAAATGTTGTGGTAAATGGGGAAATAGACTAATGACAAATGGTCACTTGCAGGTCGAGTTCAGTAGAAACCACAGGGTGTGAGTGAGGGTGAGGCGGGTCCCAGGACCAGGCTCAGGCAGTCATTTAATTTTTACTTGGCTCGCAGGGCTGGGTGCAGAGTAGTCCTGGCTGTCCCTGGTGCAAGAAAAACCAGAGCAGCGGTTGCGGACTTTACCGCTTAGACTGTGCTGGTGGGAGGAAGGGGATGAAAACTCTAAACCACAGGGGCATGAAGATGCTGCAAGGCTCCCTCGAGGCACAGCGTCGAACAAAGGTGGTGGTTGCCTGACTGGCTATCAACAAGCCTAAGTAGCAGCAAGTTCAGCCTTTGGTCACTGACATCCTGGAGTCTGGGGGAACACAGTATCTACCTGAAACTTGCTGGAGGTCAGGACTACGTTTCCAACAATGCACTAGACCATTTACTTTTGGGCAAGTCCCTTGGTGGGCCGATGGCTAGTGGTTCTTTGATCTGGGAGTGCGGGTCTTGCCTGCAGGCTGCAAGGGACTAGTACCTCAAGTCCAAGGGCGTTTTGGAGTCGCCTTTGGCTTGCAGGGCGGTCCCTCTTTCTTTTGGAACCGGACTCTGGAACAGAACGAGTCAGTCATGCAGTTGCAGGGTGGTTGCCACAGGTTCAGTCAGTGGCACCTTTTCTTTGTGCTGGTCCTGAAGTCACAGACGTCTCTCTTCTTTGTCCTTTGGTTGCAAGCCAATCAGATCGGAGGTTCTGGTGCTAGGGGAGCGCCTTAAATACTAGATATAGGGGCGTTAGTTGTGTGGGAGCTTGTAGCCAATGGGCTACGAATCCCAGCAGCTAATCCGCCCCTGAGGTGACCTCTTTTGGGGGAAATGTGTCACCTTTTCTACCCAGAAGCCTTCATTCTGCCACTTTTAAAAAATGGCGGAACCCTTCTTTAGCCGTACAGACCAGGTAGCCCACCCTAGGGGTCTAGCCTTCTGAGGGGTGTACGCCTCCTGACGATCTAATTTTCCCGCCTGCCTGGGTTGCAAATGTGCCTGCGGCGGGGGACGGGGTAGGCGCTTTCCTCCTTTATGAAGAAGCCTACTTGCATACAAGAGGTGGTGAGTGCCCTGAAGCTCTCCACTTTGATATGCCACTTCACTAGCCATTCTGTCAGGGAGGGAGGCAACACCTCCTGCACAGGCAGGCCTTGGTTTGTGACTCCTGGGAGCGATCACACCTCCTGGCAGGGGGTCGGATTCCTGTCTTGGCAGCAGCTGCGTCAGGCTGTCAGCCAGGGCACAGGAAAGGCTGGGGAAACCAGGTGGCAACCTCTAAGGTAGCCACCTGGGTGCATGCCACATTAAATCCAACTTTGGGGAAAAGTCGGGGATGATGAGACAGGATGTGTGATAGCAAACATGACACATTTTAGTGGGACCATAATGGAGCTGGCAACCTGGGAATGCCCAGGTGCTAGCCCATGTTATCCTATGCCCTCCTCAAACACTTATAGTAGCCCCTAATGGGAGGAGACTACTATAGAGACAGAAGCTTGCCCTTATATGTCCACACCTTTAATATAATGCACACTGCCTCCTGGGCTCAGGAGGCCTACCTTAGGGGTGACTGGCATATACTAAAATAGTGCTTTGACCTTGCCATTCATGGTGAGGACAAATTTTAGTTTGCACTGCTCATGCAGTTTGTAATGGCAGGACTGCTGTCCAGGCGTTGGATATTACTGACCTTATCCTCGCACATGATCTTGACCTCCTAATCCTGACTGAAACTGGTCTAAAAGATTCCTCTACTCCTATCCTTGACATACTAGTCCCTCCTAACCATGGCATAGCTAGACTGGATAGACCCAGCAGACCAGGCGGAGGCATAGCCTGTATACACAGTAACAGCCTATCAATTTAACATTCTCCATTCCCGGTTTTAGCCTCATGCGAATACTTATGCCTCGATATCACATGCAACAACAGGCCACTATGCAAACTTCACACGATCTACCACCCTCCAGGAAATAACCTTACTTTCATAGAACAAATTATGGAAATCATCGCAACAAACACAGGACAACATTGCACTCAAATCTTCCTCGGAGACTTCAACCTCCACTGAATGATTTGAATGACCATGCAGTTAACAACTTAAAAACCTTTCTTGCTGACCTCAACCTGACCAAAATCTGCGACAGCCCCACACACAAGGGAGCGACCTTAGATCTTATCATTGCGAAGGCCAACTCCATTCAACTTGGATCTATTCTCCCCTGTGATTGGACTGACCACCACCGCATCATATTCATCACCGAAGCTGTGAGAACAAACACAGCTCAACTAACGAAACCCAAACTCCGGAAAAAGAGCATGCAAAACATCACCAGCAATGAATTTACATCTCTCAGTAATAACATCCTGCCTCCTCCTGGAGACATGTCAGAGGTTCATGATCTTACAAACCACTACAGTCGTTCCATTGAGTCTTTTCTAGACTTGATCGCACCATTACAGCTAAAAAGAGTGTCTACCAAAGACTCCAAACCATGGTATAAAGGTAGCCTCAATATAGAAATCCGTAACCTGAGACTAGTTGAACATCGGTGAAATCGTGACCGTCCCTTGAACACCAAGCTTTTGAGCTCACTAAGGAACATATACTACAAAAGCATTAGAAGTTTGAAAGCAAATTTCTTCAGAAACTGACTGGCTCAAGCTAGAAACTAACCTAAAAAACTATTGGAACTCATTAAACTACAATCAAATGGTCTACCCAACCCTTTTAGTTGGATCCAGTCCGCTACCAAACTGCAAGGAATTTGCCGCCTTCTTTCTTGAGAAGACCGCATGAGAATTGATTTGCAGATGGCTTTGGAGCATCGTCCACTCTTACCTCATGCCGGCCTCTCTTTTCCCCAGACTGTTGTCCCCTCATGTCCACCTGGGCACAGCCCCAAAAACACCTCATGGAATTCTTCCGAAACCTTTGGTGAAAGTGCCATTCTCAAAATTCTAGCACAGCTGAAACCCTCAAACCACTTCAATGACCCTCTACTCCCCAATTTCTTCAATGAGATCAAACCGGCAATGCTCACGCTTTGGACCAAGATTTTAATGTCGCCCTACTTCAAGGTTTTATCCCCGACTGCCTAAAGCCTGGGCAGGTTTCCCCCGTCTTAAGATAAAAATTAAATCCAGCTGATCACACTGACTTAAACAACTTCCGACCTATGTCCAACATTCCTACTCTGATGAAGATCCTTGAAAAATGTGTACACATCCAACTCTGTAACCACATCGAACAATTCTGCCTTTTGGACCAATTCCAATCCAGCTTTCGTCCAGGGTATAGCACCAAATCGGTTTCTGCTCACAAAGTGGACGATGCACTAAAAATGTTGGATCAAAACTAATCTCGAGTTCTAATCCTCCTTGAATTATCTTCGGCATTTGACACGGTTAAGCACGACAACCTACTAGACCTTTTGGTGCATAGAATGGGGTTAACAGGATCATTCTTAAACTGGCTCACAATGGTTTCTCAAAACAGAACTCAAAGATTCAAGGTTAATCATTCCTTATCTCAGACCACTCTGGTCACACTAGGGGTCCCTCAGGGTTCCATCCTCTCACCCACGCTCTTCAACTTGTTCATGGAGCCTCTAACTGAAATTATTAGTTCATCCAACATCCACTACCACATGTATGACAACACACAATTATCTCCTTCCCTGAAGACATCAGATCCCTCAACTTAGATCTACAGAATACCCAAAATTGGCTGACATGCAACCACCTCAAACTAAATACTAAAAAAAAAAAAAATTCCTCTTAATCGCCCCACCCAACCAGTCACCTGTCATTGAAGGTTGGTTGAAACAACTACCAGCCCTCACCTGCTTGCCACAAGTTATAGATTCAGCGAGATCACTGGGATCAAGTCTCAAGAACCTTCACATGCAATAGCACATCAGTGCTGCCACTAAAGAAGCGAACCTCCAAATGAACATTTTAAGAAAATTAAAACCCTTCCTACCCCCCCATGACTTTAAGTCTGCAGTGCAAACCCCAGTGATTCCCAGGTTGAACTAAGGAAGTGCAACCCTTTGCGGCTTTGCCAGATCCAAAACGGCACCTCTAAGGGCCTCTCTCAACTCTGCTGCAAGGCTCATCACAGGATCAAAAAGAAACAACCACATCACCCCCAATTTGAAATCCCTCAACTAGCTCCCTTACTAAGCAAGAATGAAAAATGTCCTAGCTATCGTAACGGAAAGTTTCAATTCTATTAAGGACTCGGAGGCAAGGATTATGCCTTCTCTCTTCACTTTATTAAACAGCAGCCATTTAGAACAACAAGACTACATTTCCCATGAACCCTAGGGAAATCTGTAGTCAAACAAAAAAAAATTGTCCAATCCTGAACAGTCCTGGATCCTCCAATCAGGCTACTCCAGCATCCACATAGTCTGTCCTCACTGGCCCTTCATCCTCTTTCTTTGCGCGAAGGCAGCCGGTAACAAATCTTCATGCGTCCTGTTTATTCGCATCCGAACCTACGAGGACAAAGGTATCATCAATTCACAATAGGAATCGGATGTAACCAGTCATATTAAAGTGAGCCAGACGTAACATAGAACCATGAATCAATGGTCAGAACAGTTAATAGTTGACCTAAAACAACAAGCCAGCAATTAAAGCAGAAAATATTTTGGCATTTTATAATGACAAAGGAGCCACACCGTCAACGGAGAAAGAATCCAAACTGATTTACTTACTCTAGTACGGGGTGGGACATCCTCTAGCGATCCCAAGGGTGGGATAATCCTCGCCTCCGAGTCCTTAATAGAATTGAAACTTTCCGTTACGATAGCTAGGACATTTTTCATTCCATGTCAGGACTGGAGGCAAGGATTATGCTAGTTCAAAGCTTGCTCACCACGAGGTGAGCCATGTCCAGCACTGGCTTGAAGTAGAACCTCTTAAAGGTAGAGTCCGAGGACCAATCTGCCGCGTTAAGGATATCCTCCAAACGGGCGACTAAGCCAAATGCCTTCGAGACCTTTGCCCCTCGAGTTGAGTGAGCTCCGAAGTCCTTGAGGCTTATGCCAGCTTCCTGCATAACCCACCTAACCCACCTGGCTGTGGTAGGAGAGGAGACATCCTTGAATGGTTTGCGGAGAGCAATAAGGAGTTGGCGTTCTCCTGGAGGCCGGAATTCTTCTGTCATCTCCTCATAAGCTTTCAAGCAGCGGACAACACACAACTTGGGAGAGTCCGGGAACTCCGGATAAGAGATCACTCTTGTATGACACTTAGCCCTTCTATGCAATGTAAAGGTCACACCAGATGGGGTAAACATCCTGGAAGAGATGTCCAGAGCTCTAACATCAGACGACACACGTATATAAGAAATCAGACAGAGTAACATCGCCAGTTTAGCCGACAGCTCTTTCCGTGACAAAAACCGGTTAGGTTGCCAGGATAAAAACAAGTTAAGGACCTGGTTCACGTCCCATAATGAGGCATACCGAGGTTCTGGGGGCAAGGAAAGCTTAATGCCCCGAAGAAGCTTGCAGACAAGAGGATGCTCCCCGATAGGGATATTATTAAGTGGCAAATGTCCAGCTGATATAGCGGAACGAAAGGTGTTGATAGACCTGTAGGCTAGGCCACTAGAGGCTAGGTGGGCCAAAAAATGTAGGACGTCCACTATATCCGCGTCCAAGGGATTGATACTCTGTCGCACACACCAACGGGACCATCTGCCCCAAGCGGATCTGTAGCGCTTGACAGTACTGTCTGCCCACGCTCTGGACATGAGTTCCTCAGCTTTCGCCGAAAGGCCCGGGACCTCCCATCGTCACTGGTAATCCTCTGCGCCACAAGCCGTAACGAGTTCTGTAGAACCATGGGATGAGAAGCTTGGTCGGGGTTCAGAAGAAGATTCGGAAATAGGGGGAGTAGGATTGGAGAATCCCAGGAAAGTTCCAGAAGAACCGGAAACCACACTTGAGATCTCCAAAGGGGGGAGAGAACCACCAGTTCCGCCCCTTGCCTCCTGACCTGCGCCGTCACCCGAGTGATCATCGCAAAGGGGGGAAACTCATACCCCTTCTCTAGGCTCCACTACTGGAGAAAGGCATCCGTGGATACTGCCAACGGGTCCGGTCTCCAGCTGTAAAACCGTGGGAGTAGGTGATCGAGCCTCGAGGCAAACAGGTCTATTGAAAAAGGCCCCCAAAGGCAGTTCAACCTCCGAAATATGTCCGTGTTCAGTTTCCACAGACTTGAGTCTGAAGTTGCGGGACTGAAAATCCCCTACCAAATTCTCTCGCCCAGGGAGGTACTCCGCTGTCACCGACACTTGGTGATCCAGACAGTATTGCCAGAAGCTGGCGGCCAGATCGGAGAGGGCTTTGGATCTCTTTCCTCCCAAATGGTTGATATAACGGACTGCGGAAATGTTGTCCATCTTTAGAAGTACGGAGGACTGAATGGACTCTCACGTCCAGCAGCGCACTGCGAAGGAACCTGCCAGTAGTTCCAGACAGTTGATATGTAATCTGCATTCGTCTGGAGACCACAACCCTCCTGTAGAAAACTCGCCGCACCTGGCTCCCCAACCTACTCTGCTGGCGTCCGACTCTATCACTAAGTGTGGAGCAGAACCGAAGATTGCTCGACCGTTCCAGGCCTCCATGTGTTGTAACCACCATTGGATCTCTTCCCGGGCTTCCTCGGAAAGGATCACCTTGTGGGAGTAGGGACTCCCCTTCCGCAGATAGTGTTTTGAGTCGTTGTAAACCGCGATAATGAAGGGGTCCCGGGAAAATTGCTTGGATAGAAGCTGAGAGCAGTCCAACTATTCGAGCAAGATCCCTGAGGGATACCCGACTCCTGGCGAGAGTCCGCCTTAATTCGTGGCGTATCTTGAGATCTTCCTTGCTGGGAGGCTGAGCGAGGAGGACGTGGAGTCGATCACGAAGCCCAGAAACGTCAGACATTGTGAAGGGGAGAGCATAGACTTAGTTTCGTTGATAACAAACCCCAGACTCTGGAGGAGGTTCACTGTCATCTGAAGAGGTCGTTGAAGGGGACACGCATCCAAAAGGAGCAGATCGTCGAGGTAGACAATCATTCGTATGCCCCGAGCTCTCAACCACTCCACCACCGGCTTGAGGACCTTGGTGAAACATCAAGGGGCCGATGAAAGGCCGAACGGGAGTGAGGCAAACTCGAATGTCTGTCCTTGCCAAATGAACTGGAGGAATCGCTGGGGGGGGGGGGGAAATCGGAATCACCAGGTAAGCGTCTTTCAGATCCAGACGAACCAGCCAGTCTGAAGGGCGTAAAACATCCCAGAGAAGATGGATTCCTTCCATCTTGAAGTGGGGATACATTAGCCACTCGTTGAATTCGCTTAGATTGATGACGGGGAGCTTGCCCCCGTCTGTTTTGTCCAACAGAAATAAGTTGCAGCCAAAACCTCTGGGGTGAGGCGAAGATGGAACTACTGCCCCTTTGGCTAAGAGGGAAGCGACTTCTGCGTCCACCAAGGAACTGTCCTGCTGGGTAAACTGGATGGGACGGGGTCTGACCCGCTGGAAGGGGTCCCCTAGATACTCTATGTGGAAGCCCTGAATGGTTTGCAAAACCCACGGATCCCTTGTGACAGAAGTCCATGTCTGGAAAAAATTCCCCAGCCTCCCCCCTATTTTTAAGTGGGAAGAAGGGAGGACACTCACCAGTGGTGGAAGAGGCTGCAGCTCCTCGATAACCTCATCCTTTGCCGTGGCGACCCCTTGTAGGGTAGAAGTTGCCAAAACGGGACAGGTCCTGATACTGGCCTTTGTTGGAGCCTTGCCCTCTAGGTTGATGATTGAAACCGCGGCCGGTCGAGCGGCCCCTACCTCGACCGGCCCCTCGGAAAACCCAGGGGAAAACTTTCTTGACGGTGGTCTGTGCTTTATCGAGGGATGTAAAGTATTTACAAATTTTCCCAGTTCTTGAATGAACGGGTCTCCAAAAAGTCCTCCCCGAGCCACTGCTCCAGCTTCCGAATCGGCTAGATCCCCAAGTTTAGGGTCCACCTTTATCACCAAAGAGCAGCGACGCTCTGTGGATATGGCACAATTCGCCTTGCCCAAGAACACAATGGGTCTCTGCGCCCACCCGGAAAGATAGTCCGGGGAAATAAGGGAACCGGACGACTTGGCTTCTTCAGCCATGTCAAGAATTTTTGTCAGTGGGCCTAAAACGTCAAGGAGCTTATCCTGACAAGCCCACCAGGATCTGTCTATCCCCTTTTTGGGGTCCCTCAAACTTTTGGAGAAAAGTCGCCATGCGGGCATCGATCTCCGGAGTAAGGGCGACTCTGCCTTCCAGGGAAGGGCGCGGGCATTCTGCCCGGAGGCAGTTACGTGCCTCCTTCTCCAAGGGTTTCCTGATGCGCATTGCCACGTACTCGGCAACCTTATCTGCTGGGGCCCAGTCAGAGGAGCGTGGGTGGATAATTTCATCCGGGTCAAACATGTCAGACACGTCGGTAGGGGGGGCAGAATAGCTGGGTCTGGAAGGGCCGGGCTCACGGTCCTTATTCCCTGCATTATCCTGGGGAGAGGCAGGGAATCCCCTACTGGCAAACTTGGTTGGGTAGCCAAAAAAGCCTGCTTAAGCCGGTCAAAGGCACCGAGGTCCATCCCTGCGTCGCGTCCGCGTTTAGCAGGGGGGGGGGGGAGGAAGGGTCTGGAGGAGCCATTTGAGGCGCAGGAACCATAGGGAGGCAGGTTAGGCGCGCAAGCGCTTGATCAATCTTCTGCGTCAGCCTTTCTTCTAGTGGGGATATGGCTTCACCCACTGCTCTATAGATCAAAGCATCCACGGCTTTGTAAAACTCATCATTCCCCTGGAGGTCAGTCAGGGTGTTTTCCCCTCCCTGGGAGTCATCCTCATAGTCAAAATCCATTCTGACACTATGAGGGTAAAAAATACAATACAGGTGATGTGTTCTAGTTAGAAAGTCTGGGGAGCAGACCTGACTGAGGTAGCACAGTCTTATTAATTGGGGCTGGGTGTCAGCCTGAATTCCAGGGCGAGGGAAACTCGCAATTTAAACAAAGGGCGAACCCTGGGCACGTGTGTCTGGTGCCTCACAAAATGCAGTAATTCAAACTGGCCTGGGAAAAAAGTGCCCAAGGAGCGTTAAAAGGCTCTATACAGACCCCCACACGGGCGTGTGAAAGAATACAGACTCCGCTGTAAGTGCCTGCAGCAAAGCGTGGAAGCGCGGATCGGCCTGGGAACTGGAAACGGCTTGATCCCATATGCATACACCTCAGCGAGGCGTCCTCCTCAGGCCAGAGCTCGCAAACTACGGCGCGTCGCACAAACCCTTCAGGATTTGAATGTGCGCGCCGTAGATCAAAGTCTCCCATGCCCCCTGACGGCGGGAGGTCAGCGAGCACACCAGACGAGCCGCGTAAGAGCGGGAAACGCTCGGCGGCTCAAATGACAAGGACGCGGCACTCGTCCACAATCAAAACAATACAACAACGCTGGGGGCGGCGGTCTCGCAATGATCAAGGCGAGGAAAAACCGCTGCGCCGCCTCAGCGCAAGACGCGTAATCAGCAACCGGGAAAGCAACCTGCACAAATCGCCGTCTCAGCGCGAGACGTGCCAAATACAAATAAGGCAGATACGGCACATACAAGAACAAAGCAGTAATAAGCCGTAACAGCGTGTGAAAACATGGGAGAAAACCCACAACTCGTATGAGGTACAATAAAGCACACAGTCAAGATAAACAGAGTACTGAAAGAAAACCACTTATCTCGGCTGCAGCAGCGAAGAAAGAGGATGAAGGGCCAGTGAGGACAGACTATATGGGCACTGGAGTAGCCTAATTGGAGGATCCAGGACTGTTCAGGATTGGACAATTTTTTTGTTTGACTACAGATTTCCCTAGGGTTTATGGGAAATGTAGTCTTGTTGTTCTAAATGGCTGCTGTTTAATAAAGTGAAGAGAGAAGGCATAATCCTCGCCTCCAGTCCTGACATAGAATTCAGCTAGAAATTGCCTGCATGACCCATAAAGCCCTTCACTTCAATACCCCGAGATACCTTGATCAAAGCTCGTACTTTCTGGCGGCTTCAGATCCTCCAGAAGCTCTTACACCTTACTGCTGAGACCTCAGAGATTCTTCAAAAAGAAAACCTACAACCAAGCTTTCTCTAGGATTGCCCTGAGAATTTGGAACGCCTTGCCTTCTGAAATCAGACTAAATCCCTCCACTGCATCTTTCAACAAAGGAGTTAAAGTACTACTTATGAACACATTTCTGCGTTAGATCCTAGGATCTCCTCACTTTGTACCTTTCCTGACTCGTCAATTAACCCCATGACTACTGCTCTCCCACTAGGTTATTGTTTTCGATTTAGCGGTCCTGACATTGTGTCATAACCGCCCTTATCTGGGTGGTGCCTTATCTTGTACTTTTATCGACTTTGATGTAATTGATGTTATTTGCCTTTGCTCGCTGAACAATTGTAAAGCGCTATGACACCCGCAAAGGTCATGTTCGCGCTATATACAGCGTTCAAAATAAATAAATGCATCCTTTTACTTGAATTATGACCATTCTTTGTACCTGAATTAGACCATTCTTTGTACCTGAATCATGGCCATTCTTTGTACATGGTGTCGGCGCCATTTATATTCTAGGGTAAAATAAGCATCAATCCTGGCTTAAAGACCATACCACCATAATGCAACATCTCGCGGCAAATTCAACATAATATGCTCTGTTAACTGTGTCACTGACACCTGAATCATGGCCAAAATCAGTCCCCCATCTCCCAGAACTTTAACAACTCAACTTATTCCACACTTCTGCATGAAAAATCCCCGCATCCCAACACATAGTGCGTCGCAACACTACACCATAAAATGACAGCACCTTAAAACAATCATGCTTCACAATCCTTTTAGATATTACCACAAACTGAAACTGAATGCATTAGCATATCCTAAGGTACAATGCCACAGAACACCCTTGTCATATTTTAATACCAAAGTGGCCATGTCGAAAAAGAGCATCCTTGAGATCCAACATGAGCTCCAGAATCTTTTCACCTTCCCACCCCATGCTAGCTAGAAGATAAAGAACATTACTTGCACCTTTCATGGGGAGGGCCCACCCAGTACGCAGGTCGCAGCAGCGCCCCCCCCCCCTGCCCAGGTAGGCCACAGCAGGATACCAAGAGTACCTATATGTCGGACAGCCCTTAACACCCTTTGTAGGCCACATTCTTACGAGGGATCAAAGCTCATCACATCATGTACCTTACATTCTGAAACCAGAGCTCCACATCAAATCAAATGGAATGAAAGTCAGCCTTTCTTAATCCCTTCACAACAATGCACTTGATCAATCAACATACCCACAGCTCTCGAAACAGATGCATCTCTCTAATAGATGTGGAATTCAATGAACCGACAACGAGGGAAGGCCCAGAACAATTTGGTTCAAGAAAATCAAACAATTCAAACTTCATCCCCATGCAAAAAATCCACTGTGAATGAATAATGTTGGTCAAAAGTTCCAACCTACATCCAACTGGACTCCAGCCTGCTATCACCTGTCTTTATACAGACTTTGAAACACATCTCCCAAAAATGACCAAAATGCAACATGCTGTACGTAATACAACTACTGAAAGATAAATACACTAAATAAGCTATGACATCCAAATAACAAACGTCTTCCGTCAAAGATGTCGAGAAGCTAACCATACAGGAAGCGTTCTTTGCCTCCAGGGATAGTTCAGAATTAGCTAAGAAGGGAATCATTGGTTGCCCCATGGAAGAATTATCTGAATCACAGGTTTATGTTAGGCCAAGTCATATGTGGATGCAACTACATCTTGTGTCTGCTTGAAGGCCCTTAACTCCTGCTAAATGAATGGCATTTGTGACTAAGGCTTTGTCTTGGGCCAGGGGAACAAGAATGGCTAATTTTTTGTCACATTACACATTATGACAGGACTCATAAAAAAATAAAAAAAATAAAAAATTCAACTCAGGCAAAAATGTTCAAACCAACTCCACGCCACTGGATGTCCAATTAGCACAGGACCTTTCATGGTTGGGAGTTGGCAACCAATTCAGGTCTGAAAGCCGCCCCTATCCTGCAGCTCATAGGGTAAATGCCAGAGTGGTATAATTACCAGTCTAGCCTGGTTAAATATTTCTGTGGTGTTGTCTATAAAAACCGACATCCCTTTCCCAATAAGACACAGAAAATAAGTGATGAGAAGTTTGTCCTTTCGAGGCCCTACATCAGAAACTCCTAATGTGCCTATCCAGCTATAACCCAAAAGGGCTGTTTGAAAAGATATATTTACACTAGCCTGCTGGTCTCATATTTAATCAAATAGAATTAAGTCTTGCTGTGCGAGTATACAGTAAATATCTGCTTATTCTCTACCAACCAGTTTCTATGAACTGACAATTCCTTCTATGTTGACCAACTTCAAACAATTTGGACAGCACATCAAACAGCCACTTCCATTTCACACATTGAAATATCAACCCCACAACAAGAGGTTGAAACTCCCATTCATTTATCACAGATGTGGAATTCCTATAGCCCGACGCCCAGGACATATTGTTTAGGGCAAGGGCAACAAGTTTTCATGTGTATTTTTTCCTTGGCACGTAGGCCCAACACCCTACAGCACAAACCCTTTGACTGCCAGTTTCTAGTACCACAATACAGATCAGGGAAGGGCATTGTCTGCAGTTAAGGTAATATTCATATCCATTAGTTAATGTTGTTCAAACTAGTATTTATGGTTCATTAATGCAAAGCCTTTTTTATTAGGGTGAGCGCTCTAAGTAAATGTTGTAAGCTCGGACTGCACTACTGACAGTGGTTCCAGTATAAAAACGTGTACACACGTTTTCAGTTTAGCAATATGAGGCTATGTAAAATGCTCCCAGAAAGTGCTCAGATTAGATTTAAATATTTGCAGAAGCTTGAAAGCAAGGTTGAGGATTCTTTGCTTACAAAATAGTAGGAAAAAAAACATTTAGCTCAACTACTGTAAAATTTTAAAGTACCATTTCTTTGCAGCATCATTTAATAAAATGTGTTGATGTATGCTAGTATTTCCCCAAAATATTCATAATGGAAAATAAGTGTAGCCAGTTTCAATAAGATTACGAGAAACAGAAAAATAAACAAGCATTGGCAAAGTCGGTAGGTCTGAAATTGGTGTCAGCCTTTTGCTTTTGTCAATGAGTGACTTGTTTGGGCATGGTTTTTGTAAAACCTTATTGGAGTGGGAGCTGCCGGACCCTCACCATTATAACAAACATTGGCAAAAGCAGAAAATTATTTATGGTCTCAAAAAGCACCCATTGCCACAGTAGTTCCTGGCACTAAACCAAACTACTTTGTGGGCCGATCTGCTCCTTGTGAAAGAGCAGAATGCTGCCACTCACAATGAAGCCAGCGGATAACAGGGAGAGAGCGAGAGACAGAATTTTAATAAACACAAAAAGTCATGGTTAACGCCAGACCCAATTAGAAGCCAAATTATTAAAGAAAGTCTCAAAAATGCACAGATGGTATATGTCCTTGCATTAAGTGAAGATATAGGACTTTCGCGAATTCACAAAAGTAGGCCAAGAAATAGTACTCCTGGAAAATATTTGTTAACTGCATTTTAGCATGAGCAAATATACATGTGTAGATTTGCTCATGTGATAATCTGAGTGTTTGCAAGTTCACTTTTCCTCCAACAACTTTTTTCCCAACCCTGGAAGAAGTTTCAAGTCTGCCATTGTCCGAAGTAAATGTCTAACCTTTCTCAGTATGGGAAAAGATTAGAGAAGAGTTGGTGAAAACCTTTAAAACATGCAAGTTAGTAGGTTTGCACAGACTCAAAAGGGCATGTCAACCCAGGAACTATTGCTTACCACTACCTTCAGCCCCAGTACAAAGATCTGTGGAAACGTGGCAACATAGGGGGATTGCTAGTATTCAAACCCTACTATGATATGAGCCCTGGCATAATCACAGAGGCTATATCAGACCTCTTATTTATTTATTTATAAAGTTTTATATAGCGCGAACAAGATCCCGAAGGATATCAGAGCGCTTTACAAAGGATGGAAGGAGGTAACAAATGCAATAACGGCATCAGATAAGAATAACAGAACATAACAATTACAGGACAAAGGGGTCAAATGAGAATAATACACTAACTGGTACATAGCAGGCTAAGAGGGGAGCAAACGAAAGGGTAAAGAAGAGAAGCATCCACTGGAGGTCTTACGTTTGTAAGAATGCCATGCATACTGTAAGTGTGATGCTTAGATGGCAGTTTGGGCTAATAAAACAGGCTACAGTAACTTGTAAAAGGATAGAAAATTCCAAAGAAAGAAAGCTATTTGTTCACTTACCTCACAGAGGTGCTCCTGCTGGTTAGGTTCTTGGTGACTGTTTAGAGACGAGCCATATAACAGCTGATCTTCCTACCCCATGTTGAACCTCACCTCACTCAGTATATAATGAATTGCTGCCTTAATTTGTCAACGCATTACATGCCACAAAAGGGACAAGTGAATTTTGTTACAAGAAAAGTAGATTTATGAATCAACCTGCCCCATGGACAAGATGATATTTCACAGCCCTGATTTATACACACATAAAAAGACACCTCCTTTACAACACACAATCAACAATAAAGAATTGAAAAAAAGACAACTAGAGCATTCAGTATATACAAATGTTTCTGGGTTACTCTAACATAAATTTTCCTAACGAATAGGTTCATCACTCTACTTCTGGTTGCACTCTCACCTATTAACAACAACTTAAAAAAAAAATACAAAAACAAAAAGGCATTGGCAAAACCAACAAGTTGGCCTTGACAAGCAGGTGTAATTATTAAATTTAAATTTTTTTAAACATTTATGAAAATTATACGACACAAAAAGAAAATAAACTAAGCTGCAGCCGAAAAGTGCAGTCATATGCTTGCAATAAAAATATTAAATTGAAAAAATATAAGCATTGCATATAATTTTAAATCAAACAGTAGGCAGGTGTCCTTAGAACAGTTATAGAAACCATTTTTCATTTAGTTACTTCACTGTGCAAAATGGAAACTGTTCCTCATCGGAGGGGCAAAGAGCCCATCATCGTATTTGTCTCCCTGATGCCGTGCCTGCAAATGAGAGCAAATACTCCTGGGAGTACTTGCTCTCATTTGTAGGCCGAAGAGGAACAGTTTCTTTTCCGCACAGTGAAGGATACGGCCTCTCTTTTGCTTGGGCTCGCATTCAGATTTATCTGGCGAGGTGTCCGCGTATTGACATGCACTAGATCTTGCCTGATATTTACTTCATTGAACCTTTGGAAGCACTTTAGGGAGCCCCATCACCCGTGTTGGGACCAGCCCCTTACGGTTTCTGTGAATAGGATTTAATCCAATCAACACGGACAACATATTGTAATGGATTGTCCAGTCTACAACCCCGGGTGTCTTTATGTCCTGATGAAGACCCGAATGCGGAGGTAGAAATTTCCCTCATCGCCCAAGTCGGGTCGAAATATCGACAATTCTCTCTCCTGGCCTGGAATATAACTCATTGGCCCTTTAACATTTGGGCTGATGCATGTCTGACTAGATGGCATCATTCTGAAAAGAGGTCATATAAGGAATAATATAGTAGAATGACAATGTATACAGGCCTAACATTGGTTCGGTTAACTTATAATTCACTCCAAACAGAGTTGTGTATATAGAAATTAGGGAATTATGTTCATTATATTTCAGATTTTTCTTCTATCCTTCCAAGTTCACATTGCACATGAGCACTTTCTTTGCACTCTTTTTGACAACCGCCTACTGTCAAGATGATTTATTGAATATTGTCTATTTAGAACACGGGTACTCATAGTACGGCCCGCGGGCCGCCAGCGGCCCGGCAAGCCTTCCTTGGCGGCCCGCGGACCTTGCAGATATCCTACCTGTGTTTTTTCTTTTTTTTTTTTTTTTTAAGTGTCAGCAAACACCGCCGGTTGCAGCAGCGCTCTATGGGGGCCGAGCGATTCTTTAAAAGATCATTCACTTGTTAATGAGGCTTTGTTGTGTTTCACCTCTTCTTAGCGCCCCTGCATCTCCACTCTGGGTGGAGATGCAGGGGCGCTAAGAAGAGGTGAAATACAACAAAGCCTCATTAACAAGTGAATGGTCTTTTAAAGACCTGTGAAGTACTCGGGTGCGGCTGTGTGTGTGCCCGGGAAGCTGTCTCAGCCCGGGCTGACACAAACGCGGGGTGAGGTGACAGAGGGTGACAGAGAGGGAGACAGAGAGGGGGAGACATAGGGTGACAGACAGAGAGGGAAACAGAGGGAGGGAGACATAGGGAGGGAGTCAGGGGGAGAGAGAGGGAGGGAGACAGAGAGAGGGAGACAGAGAGAGGGAGACAGAGAGAGGGAGACAGAGAGAGGGAGACAGAGAGAGGGAGACAGAGAGAGGGAGAGGGAGACAGAGAGAGGGAGAGGGAGAGGGAGAGGGAGACAGAGACAGGGAGAGGGAGAGGGAGACAGAGAGAGGGAGAGGGAGAGAGGAAGACAGAGGGAGACAGACAGAGGGAGACAGACAGAGGGAGGGAGGGAGACAGACAGAGGGAGGGAGACAGACAGACAGAGGGAGGGAGACAGACAGACAGAGGGAGGGAGACAGACAGACAGAGGGAGGGAGACAGACAGAGGGAGGGAGACAGACAGACAGAGGGAGGGAGACAGACAGACAGAGGGAGGGAGACAGAGGGAGGGAGGGAGACAGACAGAGGGAGACAAACAGAGGGAGACAGACAGAGGGAGACAGACAGAGGGAGACAGACAGAGGGAGACAGACAGAGGGAGACAGACAGAGGGAGACAGACAGAGGGAGACAGACAGAGGGAGAGAGTCAGGGGGAGACAGAGGGAGGGAGAGAGTCAGGGGGAGACAGAGGGAGGGAGACAGAGGGAGGGAGACAGAGGGAGGGAGAGGGAGACAGAGGGAGGGAGACAGAGGGAGGGAGACAGAGGGAGGGAGGGAGACAGAGGGAGGGAGGGAGACAGAGGGAGGGAGGGAGGGAGACAGAGGGAGGGAGGGAGACAGAGAGAGGGAGGGAGACAGACAGAGGGAGACAGACAGAGGGAGACAGACAGAGGGAGACAGACAGAGGGAGACAGACAGAGGGAGACAGACAGAGGGAGAGAGAGAGAGACAGAGGGAGGGAGACACAGAGGGAGGGAGACACAGAGGGAAACAGAGGGAGAGAGAGGGAGACAGAGGGCAACAGACAGAGGGAGACAGACAGACGGCAACAGACAGAGGGAGACAGACAGACAGAGGGGGAGAGAGGGAGAGAGAGAGGGAGGCAGAGGGAGACAGTCAGGGGGTGACAGAGTGAGGGAGAGGGAGACAGACAGAGGGAGGGCGACAGACAGAGGGAGGGCGACAGACAGAGGAGGGCGACAGACAGAGGAGGGCGACAGACAGAGGAGGGCGACAGACAGAGGAGGGCGACAGACAGAGGAGGGCGACAGACAGAGGAGGGCGACAGACAGAGGAGGGCGACAGACAGAGGAGGGCGACAGACAGAGGGAGACAGAGGGAGGGAGACAGACGGAGGGAGACAGACGGAGGGAGACAGAGGGAGGGAGACAGAGGGAGGGAGACAGAGGGAGGGAGACAGAGGGAGGGAGACAGAGGGAGGGAGACAGAGGGAGAGAGACAGACGGAGGGAGACAGAGGGAGGGAGACAGAGGGAGGGAGACAGAGGGAGGGAGACAGAGGGAGGGAGACAGAGGGAGGGAGACAGAGGGAGGGAGACAGAGGGAGAGAGACAGAGGGAGAGAGACAGAGGGAGAGAGACAGAGGGAGGGAGACAGAGGGAGACAGCGAGAGAGAGAGGGAGACAGCGAGAGAGAGAGGGAGACAGCGAGAGAGAGAGGGAGACAGCGAGAGAGAGAGGGAGACAGCGAGAGAGGGAGACAGCGAGAGAGGGAGACAGCGAGAGAGGGAGACAGCGAGAGAGGGAGACAGAGAGAGCGGGAGACAGAGAGAGCGGGAGACAGAGGGAGGGAGGAGGGCGACAGACAGAGGGAGGAGGGCGACAGAGGGAGGAGGGCGACAGAGGGAGACAGACAGAGGGAGGGAGACAGAGGGAGAGAGGGAGACAGACAGAGAGAGGGAGACAGAGAGAGAGAGAGGGAGACAAACAGAGTGAGTGAGACAGAGGGAGAGAGAGAGAGAGGGAGAGAGAGAGAGAGAGGGAGGGAGACGGAGAGAGAGCGAGGGAGAGAGAGAGAGAGATGTGTGTATGCCGGGCCTGGTGGCTCAGTGGACGAAGGCGTCCGCTGCAGGGGCCTGTGTTTAACCTCATGGTCATAGTTTTTTTGTTTTGCTCTAGCCCCGCCCCCCTCCCCCACTCCCCCACTGACCCCGCCCCCACCGGTGCGGCCCTCGGCCACAAACCACACTGTAAATTTGGCCCCCGAGAGAAAGTTTGTGAGTACCCATGATTTAGAAGGATCATATAAACAAAAGATTTTGTCTTATAAATACAGTTGTCTTTGGCCTTTCTCTCTGGGGTATTTCTCTATGTATAGAATAAATAACCTATTGAATGACAGTTTGGATTGAATGTTCTAGTCCTTTGCGCCTTTTGCTGGCTTGAAAAAGGTACGTCAGGACCAATCCCCTTCTATGAGAGGCAAAATCATCTTATTCCCCTGCCATTTCTTTAGTTTTTTTTTTATCCTTCTATGGTCCATCACACCATTCGTTTTGGATCAAATCGTTATGAAGCAAACAAATGGCTTTGTAACATACAGAAGATTTCCTGCTGAAACCAATAAACACCAATACAGCATCGGAAGGTAGTCGGCCCTTATCAGTGAGAACAGATGAACATACATTTCACCACAATCCCACAAACTAAAATGCCGTTCAAAGCAGAGAAACAAGGTGTCGTTTTTTTTCTTATTTGTTACTGACAGGATCAACAGAATCTAAATGAGTTACAGTAGACAGCGGGTTGGAAAAATGGTCTCATAAGTCCTATTGCATTCTGAGGTTTACGAATGTCAAAGTTTTTTTTCCCATTTGAATGAGGCACAGAATTTGGGTTACTAGCACAGTTTTACATTTGATCGGATTAATCTATTTTAAGGTTTTGGTAGATTTAAAACATATTTGATCTTTTGGTAGTGGTTATGCTAAAGACTGGCAAAATGGATGGTCCACAATCTTCATCCATCATATGACACATGACAAACTATAGTTGAATCATTCAATGCATGGTGTAGTGGCAAGTATTTGTGGAAAGTGCAATAGTGTGCATGGGAGAGTGGTGAAAACATTTCACGACATTTTTCACATTCCAAAAGAAAGGGACACGAATATCATGTCTGACCCTTGAATCATTCCTGGCTTTTTAGTCAACAGCACTTTGCATGCTGTATCCTTATTAGCCCATTACCTGCGTTAAAACCAAGCACACAAGTTCTAAAGTGTTATTTATTGTTTCTTAAAAATCCAGTTTTTGTAATTAAGAGATGCTTAAAATAAGGGTTCAGGTAAGTTTTATTGTGTAAGCCCAAGACACATCTGGTTCTCATGGAGGCAAAACGGAACTTGATCGGGTAACCGATCTGTAACTGTCAACTATGGAATGTACAGAGATGGTGTGACACGCAATACCAATGAAGTTTGAGAATCATATTGCATCACAATTAACCCTGGGCAAAGCACTACCCTACGCTCGCGTAGTTTGCGAAGTTTGCGCTACTTCGCACTACGCGAATTGCACGTAGCACAGTGCAAACACGCATAGCGTAGTGCAGCGGTCATTTTTTGCTTGCTCGCGGTCCTCAACGTTAAGTTGGCGACCGCGAGCAAGCAAAATGACATCCCGGCGATACTTTTTCTTCGTTCGCGATCAGCAACATCAAGTTGCCGATCGCGAGCGTGGAAAATAAACCTCCCAGCGAGATTCTCAACGCGGGGAGGTCAGGTTTCTCATTGCGAGTGGTCGCGTATGCTCGCGATGAGAAACTACCAGTCCGCGTTGAGAAAGCTGCCGCTCGAGTAAAAATCTACTCGAGCGGCAGTAAAAGACAGCTCGCACTGTGCAAGATGCCGTTTTCAATGATTGCACAGTGCGGACAAGCATCCGGCACTGTGCAATCATCGCGAACAGCGCACTACGCAGTTCGCGTAGTGCTACGCGTAGCTCGCGAAGTGCACTTCGCGTAGCTTCGCGTAGCGCTACTTCGCGAACTACGCCCAGGGTTAATCACAATGGGACATATTAGCATGGCTATACATCACCACAACACATCCTCTCTTCCACAGAAAAACTGGAAAAGATTGAACATTGCAGAAAAGGGGAGAGGCGAGAGAAATAAATTGTAAGAGAGAAAATGTAAAATACAAAGGTTCAATAATGAAAAGGGGCTGAATGCAAAAATAACATCATATGGGTGTTCAAAGGTGAGCAAAAAGGGATGCACACATATCTATACATCAGTGATGTAATCATCATATTTCTTAGGTCGGATTATAGTTCTCCCACAACTACTAGTATGTCTCTGGCTATCAACAGGACTATCTAAACTACTAGTTGAACCAGGATCACCACCTTGGATATTGGCATCAAAATGAGTAGTTTCAGAGGAAACTTGTGCCCCATCGGTCACACTAATGCTCCTATTTGAAACACCCACAGTGCCACTGTTCAAATCAGGTATATCGACCCTTTCGTCGTCAAAATCTAACCACATATCACTGTTCGCATTTGCCACATTGATACGTGTGTTGTCTAGTAGATCTACACAAGGCCAGTCTGCTCATGTGCCAAACCTTACCATCACTCAGTTTGACAGAGTTACAAAATATTTATTTTTTTCCCAACAATCTTTCACTTAATCTCCACACTTGAACAAGATTTTTTTTTAACCATGTTTTCTATTGTCCCATCCTTTAATTTCTGCGCTAAACGTATTTTCTTTCGTACAAATTCAGGAGACCACTCCACTTGTTTTGGAACTGGCATCCAACCCAAGTCTTTGCTCAGAGCCTGCCTTCCCCTCATCATTGTAAAAGGTCTGTTGCCAGTAATTATGCTGGGATTAATTCTGTAGGCCCAAATCAATTTTCATAGCTCACCTTCCCACTTCAATTTTTCCCATCTTACCAAATTGAATGCTTCCTTTGAGCACCCTATTGAAGCTTTCAACTAGACCATTCCCTTCGGGATGATAAACAGACGTGGTATTGTGCTTAATACAGTTACACTTTAAGAAATCCTTAAAAACCGAAGATGTAAATTGTGAGCCATTATCTGTAATAATACATTTTGGTAATCCTGCTGTCATGAAAATTTTGTCCAAAAACAAGATAATGTTTGAACTATCTGCATTGTCAACAATTTCAATTTCTGGCCATTTCGAAAAATGATCGACCAGGACCAAGATGTACTTACATTCCCCATCAGTTCCTTCAACAGGACCCACTACGTCTACACCTACTCTTTCCCATGACATACTTGGACTTTCGATGGGATGTACAGGTGCTTTAAAAGTTTTGAGGCTCTTGTATGAATCATTGCACATAATGCATTCTCTCACCATTTGTTCCACCTGTTGCATTTTGTAAGCCTATGTGGATAATATTTTTGTGAGAGGCTTATGATCGGTGCGTAGCAAAACAGAAAACCCCAAACATACAAACGGAAATGTCCTAGGGCCCATGTGCATGGTAATGTTTCACGCTCTATCACAGAGTATTTTTCTTCGGCTAGGGTAAGGGAACGCAAAGCAAAAGCTACAACCCACTCATTGTGTTCATTATCACGTTGTGAGAGAACAGCCCCCCAAACCTTTATCGCTTGCATCAGTTGTTACCATAACCTGAAAATTTGGATCAAAACCTTTGAGAAAAAAGTGCATTTGACAACTCATTCTTTATCCTATCAAAGGATTCCTGGCACTCACTGGACCAAACAAACTTGGTTTTTCCCCTTCAAAAGCGGACGTATATGGTAGTTCTTTTCTGAGAAATGTTTTAATAAATTTTGAATAGTATTCCGTCAGACCCAAAAATGCTCCGACTTAGTCTTTCCCTGAGGGACTAGATGCATTCACAAGCACATCAATAAGACCCGGTCTAGGTTTGATTCCCTCTTTACCAATCTTGTGGCCTAAATACACAACCTCATTTTGTGCGAATTTGCATTTGCTGAGCTCTACAGTTAAACACTTCGCCTTCAAAATCTCCAGAACCTGCTTCAAATCGGGCATCATGCTCAGTTCTATTACTGCCCATTATCAGGATATCATCCTGGAAGAACATCACACAATTCACCCCCCCAAAGATGTTAGTCATAAAACTCTTTGAAAAAGTGCAGCAGTGGATGCCAGTCCAAAAGGTATACTGGTAAACTGGAAGCATCCAAACAGAGTTATGAACGAAGTGTATTTTTTGCTGTCAACATGTAATGGTATCTGGTGGTAGGCAGATTTTAAGTCTATGGTTGAGAACCAACACATTCCTTTAGTTGTAGAAAACATTTCATTGATACGAGGTAGGGAAAACTGATCAACCAATATGTTTATGTTAACTTCTGAGGTCAATGCATAGCCTGACTTTGCCAATGGGGAGTTTAACAACAACCAACAGGAGGGCGTGGCTTAACGAGCCAAGATGGTGGACGCACCTTGAGTGTGCTCCTGGACCCCTGCGCCATCCACCCGTAATCCTCCAGTCCTGCGGGCCATCCAGCCCTGAAATCGAAGCCGCCTTTGCGCCGCACCTCCGGCTGGGTCCTTGACGACGAAGAGCCCTGCATTTCGACGCCACACCGCTTGCAGCCAAGGTTCGCACCAAAATGGCGGCCTCTTCGTGCTGATCTCTGGCGCCGGCCACCTCTAAGCTGCGCTGCCTGATCCCTTGCCTGCATGTCTGGGGAAGCGGAGAGACTCTCCTCGACCTGGAGCTGCCGAGAGATACTGTCGTCTCCGGGGTGCCGACTGTGTTCCCCCCCTCTTCCCGACCGGCTGCGATCGCCCGGGAGCGGCTGCGGGTCCCTGGTCCTGCCCGCCGGAGCTGAAAGACCACGCCCGGCGCGGTGCTGCCGACCTGCTGTGCCTGCGGAGAAGACTATTGCTGCACCTCGGCCCCCAGCGGCGCTGCCGCAGCATCAGTCGCCATTTCGGGCAGCGGGGGCTGGGGGGCGACGGCGATCTGCCTCGCCTGCCGGGAGACGACCCGGGTGAATTGGGGCCTGCGACCGGTGGACCTACATACGGGTGAGTCCCGGCGGCGGTGGGGGTCCGGGGATAGCTGCGTGGGGGGGGGGCCCCCCGCGCGCGGGCGACCTGTGGGGGAAGAGAGAGAGAGAGAGAGAGAGAGAGAGAGAGAGAGAGAGAGAGAGAGAGAGAGAGAGAGAGAGAGAGAGAGAGAGAGAGAGAGAGAGAGAGAGAGAGAGAGAGAGAGAGAGAGAGAGAGAGAGAGAGAGAGAGAGAGAGAGAGAGAGAGAGAGAGAGAGAGAGAGAGAGACCGACCCCGGGTGGTGCTGCCTGACTCCTGGCTTGGCTGGATCCCCCTCGCCCCCTGTGCGGGCTTTCCTGGCAGCAACCGATGGTGATGATTTGGGGCTGACTTCGGATTCCTACCTGGGGGCGGCCTGGAGGGTGGTGTCGGCCGCGACCATCGAGCGGTCCCTGGTGGGGCCCTTCAGCCGCCCCAGCCTGCTGTTTCCTGGCCCGAGGTGGTCGCGGGGCCTAGCGGTGTGGCGATCTCCCTGCATCAGCCCTGAAGTCTGATTCCAGTCACATCACCTCCGGAGGCTGGGTCGCCGGCAGCCGGGGATCTCGGCCGCATTCATCGAGCGGCGCGCCGACTCAGGCAACGAATTCCCTTGCTGCCCCCCTGATCTGTGCACGCCATACCTGACTGGGTCCGCGAGTCAGCCTTGCTGAGGCCCGGCTGTGGCTCCTGGGTCGGCCTCACTCCGCACCTCCCTTGCTTGAGGTTGGGGCCTGACTAAGTGACATCGGCCGCTGTCGTCGAGCGGCGTGAGGCCCCAGGGGACGCCTCCTTCACCGGCCCCCCGCTGCTGCCTACCTAGAGTGAGGCCCGGTGGGGTCCAGGGGCCTTGAGTGCGGGGACCTCGACGCAGCCCTGGTCTGGAACTTTATCCTTCCGCCACTGGAGTGCAGCCCTGTCTGGAGGGGTGGTCTCGGCCGCACACACCGAGCGGCGGTGGGTCTTGAGGGAGCCTTCCCCTTTGCTCTGACTTCTGGGGTGGATCGGAGACCCCCTGCAACGACATCCTTCAGGAGAGATTCTCGGGGGCCCCCCCTGCTCAGTTTGAACGACATCATGGGCAGAGACAGACCGGCCAAGACCCCTGCCACTCAGACCAAAATGGACCGTTTCACGACTACCGATATGGGGGCGACCGGAGGAACCACTGACCGGGATTCCCCCACCACCTGCGGACCGGTCTACCATCCTACAAGCTATCCACAACTCACAATCCTCTGTGGAGGGCAAGATCGCGGAAGTACGTGTGGACATGACCCTCATCCGGCAGGATCTCCGGAACGCCACGGCCCGGATCAAGGAGACCGAATCCCAGATCTCCACCGTGGAGGACGACGTTCAGCAACTAAAGGGACAGGTCGCTCGTCTCCATTCGCACACCAAAGAACTGCACCGACGAGCAGAAGACGCAGAAAACAGGTCCCGACGCAACAACCTCCGCCTGGTGGGTTTCCCGGAGGGGGTGGATCAGGGTCGTACTGTGGACTTCCTGGAGAAGTGGCTGCGATCATGGGTCCCCGAGGGCTCCCTCACCCCCTGGTTCACGATCGAGCGGGCCCACCGTTCCCTTGCTCCTAAACCCCCACCGGTAGCAGCCCCAGACCAGTTATAATGCGGGTTCTCAACTTCAAGGACCGCGACTCTATTCTGGCCGAAGCCCGCAAACGACTTCGTTATGAAAATCATACAATTATGGTCTTTCCGGACTATACTCGCGAGGTCCAGGGCCAGCGCCGCTCGTTCGGCGAAGTCAAACAAAAGCTAAGGGCCCTTAACAGCCAATATAGACTCCTCTTCCCGGCACGCCTGCGAGTGGTGTTTTCCAGCAAAACATTGTTCTTTGACACACCTGCAGAGGCTTGGGCTTGGGCAACGGAAGAGAGTCCTCTGCGGATTGGCGACCGGAATCCATCGCCTGGTGATGGGGGCATTGGGGCCGCACATACCGAGCCTTCCGCCCCCCCCGGCCTCAACGTAACCGCTCCCGCAGGCGTTGTGGCCAACGGCGGGCCCGCTCAGACTCCCCGATGGGCCCCTCCCGGCAACCAGGATTGCTTTCTGGAGAATCATTAGCTGGGAGGCGATCTGGCTCCTCTGGCCGCCTGGACCACGGAGGTGTCTCGCCCCGACCCTCTCTGCTGGACCTCCCAGACACAGATCTTTCACGTAGTCCAACGCTTCTGAGGGACCCTGCCTGAACTCGTTTCTGCCTGCCGGGCTTGGCTCCGCAGCCAGAGACGGCGCTTCGGCTCACCATTTCCTTCATTCCCAAAGGACTGAATACGCATATCCTGTCATGAGGAGGGGTCCTCTACGCTTCCCCATTCCCAAGCGTTTTTAGTTTGGTCTTTCGTTAAATTTGTTCACTGTTGGGGCGACAGATGCTTCAGTTCCTGAAGTGCAGGGTGGGGAGATGGGTTAGGGTGGGGGGACTGTTGTCCCTTGTTCTGTTGTTCGTTTGTTTTTGTTCTTTCTTCATTTTGCCACACCAGCACTCACATGACGCCCTGTTACATTCCCAGTGGGACACAATAGCTCCCCTTTGGGCCCCCAACCAGGCCTCTGGCCGACCCAACTTACAGCCGGGCTTCCCTCTGAGATTTTTTCCCCATCACTGACGTCTGCCACTATACCTGATACACATCCGCTAGGGGCCTCCCTGCGCGTTATGTCCTGGAATGTCAACGGCCTCCTGGACCATTTTAAGCGCATGGCGGTATTACGTTACGCACAACGCCTCGGGGTAGAAGTCCTATTGCTACAAGAGACGCACTTGCTGGGTAATCACTGTCCCTTTTTAACACGATACGGCTACGATAGGGTTTGGCACTCGGGTTTCACCTGGAGCTCCCGTGGGGTGGCGATCCTGGTGAAACGTTCCCTCCCTCTCGTGGCCGTGCGCGTCATCCACGATGCTCAGGGCACCTTCGTGGCCTTGAGTGGCACGCTGAATGGTGGCCCCATCAATCTTGTATCACTCTATTCTCCCCCTTCGATGTGGACAGTGACCCTGGCCAAATCCGTTGACCTGCTAGCGTCCCTGCCCTTAGGTCCCACTTTCCTTAGGGGTGACTTTAATGCAGTTTCCTCCCCTGACTTGGACACGACCGGCCCTCCCTCTCCTGGCAGACTCGCGCAGGCAAGACAACTGACATCTTGGTCTGATTCATTGGGTTTCTGCGATGCGTGGCGTGTCTGGCACCCACACTCCAGGCAGTTCACACATACCTCGGCAGCTCATCATACACAGGCGCGTATCGACATTTTTTTGTTCCTTCGACTGATTGTATCATGATCCAGGATGTTTCCATCCTCCCTCGGGGTATCTCGGACCACTCCCCAGTGATGCTTAACACAAGCCCCCCTCCCGCCTCAATTCGCCAAACGTGGAGGCTAAATGCCTGGTTCCTTCAGGACAAGGAGTTTCGGAAGGTGGTGGGACGGGAACTTAAGCAATACTTTCTGACCAACGAGGGATCAGTACCCTCACCGGGCACTCTATGGGAGGCTGGCAAGGCCACGATTAGGGGGGTCGCCAAGGGCCAGCTCAAACTCCAGCGGCAGGCGCAGATAGAACAAATTACCTCGCGTGCGGCGCAAGCGCTGTGTCTTGAACAAAAACACCCACCCAACCTCCTGACGCCTCCGAGGTACGACTTCTTGCTCATATCCGTTCAGAGATTAGACAACTTTCACTGGACGCGGCCAAGCTCCTCTGGTGCTCATCTGTGGCCAGGGTGTACGGTTGGGGCGACAAAAATGGCTCACTCCTCCACAGACTAGCCACCTATCCCAGAGCAAACCGCATAATCCCTGAAATCACGGATCAGGACGGCTCGGTGTACCGCTCCCCAGTGGAGATGGCCCGCGCCTTTGCCTCATACTACCGTCAGTTATACGCAGCTAGAACTCCAACACTCTCGCTTTCCGGCCTGTTGGGGGTCGGGACCGGCTGTCTCTCCCGCCTGGACCCCACAGCTCAAAAAGATCTGGACCGCCCCATCACCCAAGATGAAATTGGGGAGGCGATCACCCTCATCTCCAGCAAGACGCCAGGCCCTGACGGCCTCCCCCAGGAATACTACCCTCTATACCGCGAAACCCTTCTTCCTCACCTGGCGGGTCTGTTCCAGGAGGCGGCTGAGAGGGGCTCCTTCCCTCCGGAGACGGACATGGCTACGATAGTGGTCCTTCCCAAGTCCCAGCCGCCCTCGCCGCGATGTGCGGAATACCGCCCTATTTCCCTCATTAATACTGACTTGAAACTGTTTGCTACGGTCCTTGCCCAGTGGCTCAAGCCCCACTTCACTGCGTTGGTTCACCCCGATCAATGTGGGTTCATGCCCTTGCGTGGCACCCGGCATGGTCTCCGGAGGCTGCAATTGGCTCTGGCTCACCGCTATTTACTCACCCCCTATCTAGCGCTCCTCCTTGTAGACTTTGAGAAAGCCTTTGTTTCGGTGGATTGGTTTTTTTTGGAGGATGTCCTTGATGGGATGGGCTTTGGTCCCCGCTTTCGAGGCCTGGTCAGGGTTCTTTACGCCCGTCCGAGGGCACGTGTCCTGGTGAATGGGGTCCTGTCGGATCCCTTCCCGGTCTGCAGGGGAACGAGGTAGGGAGGTCCTCTTTCCCCCCTCCTCTTCGCTCTGGTGATGGAGCCCCTGGCGACCTTGATACGATCGTGCGAGAAGGTGCAGGGTTGGAGATGGCCCAACACCGAAACCGATAAGATCGCTCTTTACGCGGACGATGTACTCATCTACTTAGCGGACCCCGCCCGGTCAGGCCCCCATTGCCTCCGCATCCTACAGTCCTTTGAACGGGCTTCGGGCCTCCGGCTAAACCCCGACAAATCGGTCCTGGTCCCCCTCCACTTGTCCCGAGAATGCTTTGATTGGCAGTCCACAATACCACTCCGCCGCCAATCGTTCAAGTACTTGGGGATATGGGTGACTCTACTCCCCGAACTCAGCTGGGCCCTCAATGTTACTCCCCTAATGAAGAGGGCTAAGGCAGACCTTCAGAAGTGGCAAACACTGCCCCTGAACCCCATGGGGAGGGTCGCCGTCTTTAAAATGATGATTCTTACCAGGTTCCTCTACATACTCCAAAATACCCCCCTCTGCTTCCCCAGGACCTGGTTTCGCGAACTGGATACTTTAGCCAATAAATTCCTCTGGGGGAAAGGTAGGGCCAGAATAGCTCTGAACGTCTGCAGGATTCCCTCATTCGACGGGGGCCTAGGGATGACCCATTTATATCTATACTATCTCGCCACGCGCCTGCTCACCATACAAGACTGGTTCAACGGGGGCTGGTCTGACCCGGCATACAGGCTTGAGCTGGGTGATTTGGTCTGGCCAGGGTCCAATCTACGCTGTACGGGGATCCTATCCCATCCCAAATGCCGGAGGTGACACGCTCAGCGCTGCTGGCCTGGCGGGCCGCACTGCGACACACCAAGTGGACACATACACTGACCCAATGCACACCCCTGTGGCAAGGGACCTGGCTTAAGGAGGTTTCTGGGTTGCAAGGTTTCCGATCCTGGGACCTTATAGGAATCTCGCAATTGGGTGACGTGTGGGAGGGGGATCACATGCGCTCCTTCAAAAACCTTCAAACCCGCCACTCCCTACATCAGTCGCAGTTCTATAAATACCTACAGCTGCGACATGCTCTTCACGCACACCTCACGACAGGCACACGAAACCCTGACCATAGCCCACCTGAGGCGCAGATCATGCTGGGGGACCTGGGGAGGGGTGGCATCTCCCGCATCTACCGTACGCTGATCAATAATACCCCTACTTCCCTGGATCGATTACGTGCTCAGTGGGAGGAATGGGTAGGCACGCTGGAGGAAGAAGACTGGCGTGACGCCCTTATGGCCCCCAGGACGGTCACCGCCTCCGCCAGGCTGCGTATGGTACAACTCTACTATTTGCACGCAGCTTACCTCACCCCTGTATGCCTTCATCGAGCAGGATTTAGCCCGACCTCCGCTTGCACTAGATGTGGTCACGACCCAGCTGATTTTCTCCATATGGTATGGGCCTGTCCTCGCTTGGCGCGGTTCTGGGGGGACATTGAGGAGGAAGTCACTGAAATTCTGGGGTGGGGAGTCCAATATGACCCGAAACATACGATCCTGGGCATCACTGACGGGCTGGATGGGTCTAGGAATGATGAGTTGTTTTTTACTACAGCAATGGTGGTGGCTAAGAGGGACATAGCGGCCTCCTGGAAATGCCCTGACCCCCCCATGTGTCAGGCGCTGGCGGACCAGGGTCGACTGGTGTGCCACGCAAGAAAAAACTATGTATGAAGCACGTGGGTGTCCTAAGAAGTATCGTAGGATCTGGGGGAAGTGGTTGGGGGGAATGGTTTAGTCTCAAAGGGAATGTCCTTACATATGCTGTTTTATATTCATTTGTATTTGTAGAATGGGTCACGCAGATTATTGATTGTACTCATGGTCTTCATGGTGTCGTAATGTATGGCTGGTGTCTTTTTGTCAAATCAATAAAAATTTGTTTATAAAAAAAAAAACAAAAAAAAACAGGGAAACCCATTTAGTGGATTCTACCGGTTCACTGATGCCAGAAGTAATTAGTTTTTCCAATTCCCTGTGCACTTCATCACAGATTGACATAGGTAAGGGTCTAACTTTGTGAATGCAGGGGATGGCTGTTGGTTTAAATTCTATTCGATGCTCAAAATCATTCAGTAGTCCTACCTTGCCAGAAAATATTTCTGGAATTTATTTTACTAATGCAGAACAATTCAGATCAATATCATTAATAGATAATACAGGTTTAGCACTGTTGGGGTTGAGGAGGATGCCTACATTTTCCTGGTCACTCTAACCTAAAACAGAAGGTCCTTTTTTTGCTATGAAGAATCTACAATTGGCTGATCTATTCTTGTATTTAAAGACAAGATTCCTGCATCCAACAAAATCAATTCTGTCACCTGTGTAACTTTTTGCAAAGACATCTGCATCGTCTAAATGTACACCCAATTTTTCCACAAAGTGACGCTTCCATACTTCTTCACTAACTATCGTAAAGGGTGATCCGGAGTCTGCTACTACACTCAATTTTACACAACCCATATCAACCACAGACAGGTTTTTTAACTCTAACCGGATTTACATCCAGGATATCATAATCAATGCAGAACACATAGTTGACATTGGGATTGTCAAAATCATCAGAAACATCAGTTACTATTGTTTCCTTCCTATACACATTGTACCTTCTTATTATATCCACCAACCTTTCTCCTACACATTTTTGATACTTGGCTGGACACTTTTTAAAGTATGCCAAATGCTCCACAGAACCACAACAATAACATTTCCTGGAGTTGTGGGTATCATTCTCATTCTTCCAGGGATTCTTTTTACCTTCTGCGTTGGTGTACTTTCCCTGAACTTCATTAGATTTGGAATTGTTTTTCGTGTCAGGCCTCTTGTTCTTTACAGGGCTGACCTTACTAACCATCTTGACATCCTGTGAATCTTCAAGTACAGCCTTGGCACACCGTCCTGTCAATTCAGCTTTCTTTACTAAAGCCACAACCTCTTTTAAAGGAGACTCCCCATTGAGCCACAACTTATCCTGAATGTTGGGATTACTGGCATACATTATAATTTGATCGCGAATGAACTCTTCCTGTAGAGCTCCGAACCTGCATGTTAATGCTAAAGCACTTAATGCTGACACATTCATCCACACTCTCCCTTTTTCCTTGCTTTCGTTGGAAAATGTGTAGCTGTCCTCAGCCACACAAACTATAGGTGAGAAATGTGCATCAAGATAATCTAACGCACGAGTATAAACATTACCACCCTCACGTTGTTTTTTTTCTATTCGGTTATACGTTTTGAGACTTCCAGGACCCAAACAATACAACAAAACCGTTTTTTTCTTTTCCGGAGTGAAATCTTTGTCCTCAAATGTGTCCATATAATTACAAAAATACTCTTTCCAGTCCTTCCAGGGTAAGGATGGTTCATCCTTGGAAGGTAGAAATGGCTGTGGGTTGGTAAGATTCATTACATTTAAAGCACACATTGTCACAACTTATTTATCTGTTGCATATGCTGGATAAGTATATCTGTTAATATACTGCACTATACAAGACTACAAGGGTGACTGCTATAGATGCAACACTATACACTTAACATTTCCCAAAATGGAATCTCCAATTAGAACTATGTGCACACAAAATATATTTTTCCGTTAAACCAGATACGTTACATATAGTTTCCATCAGTAATGTGAGCAAAGGCAATGAACTTGGAACACACAAAATTCCTTTTCTTTTGCAGATGAATTTAACTAATAATAATGGTTACAGGACTGTAAAATTCATCCTGTAGGATGACTGACATTTACATACATTCAGGCTTGAAGAAGTCTGATGGCAGATTCACCGCCTGCCAGTTCCAAATCATGCGCGTAGAAATGAGCTTCGGCTTCAATGCTGAAGTGTAATTACACGCTGTCCTTTGCGCGGCACACAAGCTGCCTGTAAAGATGGCCGCACGACGTCCTCCGACGTTGTTTTCTACAGCGATTTGGGCGCGTATCACGAACGTCAAGAGACAGCTACTGCACGCGACTTATCCACTTTCCTCCACGGACGTCACCATTATTTATTCAGCCTGCCAGAGTCAACACTGGTACGCTCCGCTTCAACTCGCTCACACTGCCAGCCGTACCTTGGTTTAAGCACTTAACTGGACTCCGGAAAGTAAGGAGACTCCGCAATATGATTCTTCGATGCTAAAATCAGTTTCTTGAGTTTCGAAAGGTGGTTCTTCAGTCCAGAATCCGTAGTAGTTAGTTAAGACGCCTAGGTCTAACGTGAGCAGTGTCTGGGGCTGTTTCCGCTCGTCGCCACTTTTGTAATGAAGAGAGATGCTTCAAATAAGGGTTCAGGTAAGTTTTATTGTATAAGACCCAGACATCTGGTTATCCTGAAGGCAAAGTGGAATCTGATCGGGTAACCGATCTGTAACTGTCAACTATGGAATGTACAGAGATGGTGTGACAGGCAGTGCCAATGAGGTTTGAGAATCATATTGCATCACAATGGGACATATTAGCATGGCAATACATCACCACAACACCAGTGCTCTCTGGAAGTCAAGTCACACAGGGATACAAAGCAGCAATTAACAGTCATGCAACTGCAGGGCCACTTTTGTGTAGGTATGCGAGGAGAGAGAAACACCAGCAGGGAAGATGCTGAAAGGATTAGGTTGCAGGTGTTTGGAAAAGCGGGGGTACGAACTGATCCGCTGCAACCGAGTTTAAAGGTTCCAAAAGGTAATATCTTGTAGACAATGGTGACCATCGAAATACAGTTTTCAAAATTTACATGAGATTAGGTGAATGAACACCAACCATGGATAAGCACTGGTTTCTTAAACAATATTTGAATATAAATCAGTTTTGTGGCACAAGTCGTTTTGTAAACCAGTCTCGCGAGAGTAAAAGTGTGAAAGGAAATGAGCATGAAAGTAAGAGACAGACAGAGAAAGAGACAGAGGGTGAAAAATAAGCACAAGATACGAGAAGATCATTAAACACATTGTCAATTGGCAGAACACAGTATAAATGGTCATTTTTCTCCTTTGAATAAATTACATATGTAGCACATGCGCTGCAATAAAAGCCACCTCGTTTTGTAAACACCGGAAAAGCAATTTTATGAATTATTTTGAGTGGGGTAAGAGTATAGCCGCTACTTTCCTAAAATCGGGAGATAATGAGAAAACATTTCCAAAATACCCAAAAAAACATACATTTTGGCAAAGCCAATAGGTCCCACCTTGCTGGCAGGTTGGCTTTACCAATGCTTTTTGCCGATGCTGAATAGAAGGGGAAAAAAAAGGAGAGAAAGGGGTGATTCTGTATGAGCACGCATGTGCGAGGACGTGCACTAATGTGCGATGACGTGCACAAATGTGCGATGACGTATGTACCAAGAATATATTTTTTTTTAGTTAACTTTCAAACGGTAGCAGACGCCACTTGGATCAATAGATAAAAAATAAAAAAATTATCTTAGCACAAAAGCGCTTTTGGCAATGCGGAACAGCCCAGCAGCAAATGGCAGTTGCCAGGCCCACCAAACAATATGAAATTAAATAATGTTATTAAAGGCTACGGGGGTAGGAGAGGAGGGAGTTTGGTGCAGGCGGGGGCAGCAATGGGAGTGGGTGGGGCAAAGGAGAACAGAGGTGCGCAAAGGCGTTTTTTTGCACTTCGGAGTGGCCTGGCAGCAGGTGGCAGCTGTCGGCCCTCAAAAACGGAAAGCATTTTTTTTTACTCATCGAAAGTGTAGGGGGAAGCAACAGTGGGTACTTGAGTGTATGGCAAGCAGCACAAGGTAGAGAGCAAGAAAAAACAAGCACTATCATGGAGTGCTTAATGAAAAAGAGAAGCAATAGTTCCATAAATGTGAGCAATGGAAGGAGATAAGTCAGCCAATCAAAAGAATAGTAAAGATGCTATGCTCCAGAGGAGAGGCAAACACAAGAAAGGAAAGCAAAACGTTACAAAAAAAAAAAAAAGGCAAATGTGAGTGAGAAAGCCAACCAATGGTAAGCAATGGGTAGACTTTAGGCCCATTGTAAGTTGTTGGTATTAGCCACAAGAGGTTTTCGCCTACCAGACAGTCAGTAGCTGTCTGGTAGGCACAACTATAAGCAGCATCAGCAAAGCAGATAGGCCAGTTGATGGGTGCCAGGCTATTTGCCTTGTCAAATGCATTTTTTGTCATTTTGTTGCAAACTTATTTTTAGGAGAGCTGCTGACAGAAACACTGGCTAAAACAGAAACACTGGCTAAAAGCAAAATATTTTTGGGTTCTGAAAAAGGACACATTGCTGTAGTATTTCCTTGCACTGAATGAAACTACTTTGTATGACTATGTGCTCCTTGTGAAAGAGCAGAATTCCGTCACTGACAGTGATGTTAGCCAATGGTTAAAGTGGGCTGACCCACTGCCCCATGCTGTAGTTGGTGGGAGGAAAATACTGCATGACACAACAAACCAAAAACCAATTGATGAACAGGGCTGGCTGAAACTCCATATAAGTAAATGTATTATTTAAAAGGTCTTCTGAAACCATCCATCCAAACTGCAAGCTCTGCCACCTATGGATGTTCATCCTCCTGCACATTGCTGGGAATGTATAGCCTTCAGAAAAAGAGGATTAAAATGCCTCAAGAACGTTCCACAAGAACTTAAAAAACACACATTTGAGATGTCTGGAACAGGCTAATTGGAACCAGCAACAGTCTTGAGAAGCACAAACTTACTCTTGGAAAAATACTGATTACAAAAAACACATGCAATTCACCCCTCTTTCTACTAACCCTGAAGAATGCATTCACCACACAAGCCTCCCGATTAGTGCACTAAATGAAAAAAATAGAACCGGTATGCGAGGCAAGAAGCAAATTGGTCTACAGAAAAAGGGCGTGAGCAGAGGTTTAGAGAGTTCAGTTCAGCATAAAGTCTCTGGCGTTTAAGTGTCTGGAGTTTCAGTTGCTCATCAGAATTGAGATGCACAAAATCTAATATGCCTGAAGGGAAATCCATTTCTTTAGTCAGAAGTGGGGTTATCCTTGTCTATAGCTGCAAATCCTTGGACCTCAAGCCCCTCCGGAGACTTGTGTCCCTGCATGAGCAACAAATTGTCAATTTTCACCAAAATGTAACATTAAACCATGTCTTACACTGCCCCCATGAAATAGTTCAAACAAGAGCCACAGAGTTGGTATACAACTTTAAATCTTCTGAAGCCACTTGACTCCTGTTGAGATTTCTCCACACCTCCTACTCCATCCATCCTTTGCTCCTAGTTATGGCCACAACTTCTCTCCTCTGTACAATAAACCAAAACTCCTCCCTAATCAGCCAGCAAAAATGTGCTGCTTCATCCAGAAACTTCCTTACTAGTGCCTCTGTCACAGACTTCACTGAGCTCATACTTCTGTGCCAAAGCTTCACTATTGCAAGTGGCAGATTCACAATTTTCAATATGTAAACAAAAGGATGTGAACTAACGGCTAGCGCGGTCGACCTCGAACCTGGGGAACCAGGTTCGAGTCTTGGTAACAATGCTCAACATCCTGCGATTCTGAGCAAATTGCTTAATCTGCCCGTGCCTAACAAAAATTAATGTGTCCATCTGTAACGCAACTGGTGCTCATTTAAAGAGCTACGATACCTTCAGATCGAGTTTGCGCTATATAAAAAATAAAAATCCTCCCGCTCCCATGTCCAACCTAGATAAGCAATCTGAAGCCTCCTTTTTATCACCTTGGAAATACCCCATTCCAAAAACTGCATCCACAGGTAAATCAATCATCTACAGATAAATATGAAGAAACAAGGTCCAGTGCTTGAATGATAAAAATAGCCTCAACAACACCCACAGCAATGATTCACTCCTTTTCTTCTTTCAGACTCTTGCAAATCACCTTATACTGCTAGTGCAACCCACTCCCCAAACATCGTTATACCTCGTATAGTCCTTTCCTCCATCTACCCAATGCAGCTACCAAGAGCATACTGTATAGGTTAATGGTTCATCCTACATCAGTCATTGGCCAATTTGCCCTGTGAATGACAGCATTTTCTGATCATGTGCATATCCACCTAACAAGGAGAGCGCTTCAGTGTCAGGGCTGTATGGGTAGTCCATTAGTTTTAAATTGTAGTTCCCCTTTTATTTCTTTGCTTCTCCTCTTTATTTACAGAATATTACAACTCTCCAGGCAGTGCTAACAGGTAGCCTGCTTACCTCTCAAATCATGTGCAGTATGCCACATCCCAAGTGACCACTTCCTCTAAACCAGGATACCATTATGGAATGTTGTTGTCCGTCAACACTTGGATTCTAAATGGGCGGTCATGCCATAACTTTGAAACGTCAGGCTATGTACAATACCTTTGAAAGGCAGACACACGCTGCTATGTTTAGTTTCATTATTGCCATCGTATGCCCGCCATGTTTAAACAGCAGCAGATTTTCTTTTTTCTGCTTGTATTCTTTTAATTTATCTTGCATATATTGTTGAGTTTGTGTGCGTTTTGTTGCCATTGTGTCAGAGGGTGAGTGCAAGATTGCATCAGTCTGAATGAATGAATGCATGAGTGTCATGATGAAAAACGAGTACATGAGTGATGACTTGAGCATCAATGACACAAGAGTCACTTTCATTCATAAGCCAGGCCTATGAACATTAACAGTGATGGTTTGCCTTTTAATGTACCACCAGCCTAACCCCCACCTTGGTTTACATGGACCCAAATCCTTTTATTCATCAACTATTTATCGGCTTATTGTAACTTGCATTTAACATTTACTGTACTTTTTCCGTGATCCCATTATTCCATGTTCTTCATTTTTATGTCACCAGAAGAGAACTGCTGTAATTATTCACAAGACAAGTAACCTCATGCTGTGACTACACTGTAACGATCATTACTCACATAACGAGCGGACTTGAGGCAGGTATAGGAGTGTTGTTATGGGAAATGTGTATTAAGTTAATGCAGATTCCATCCATAAACCACTAGACATTCATTTAAAGTCTGACTGACAGTAAAGCAATCCATTTATTTTAGTGGGCAGATCTGCCGCTTTGTCTTAGCGTGCGGACTAACTGTCAGGAATCGGTCGGAAGAAGACTCCGACTCATCTCTAGCAGCGAGCACTGCCTTCTATGTTTTTGATGGAGCAAAATCTCCACTCTTGGGGACATCAGGTCTAGCCAGTTCACCTTCATGGCTTCTCTGGAAGCACCACGGTATTCAACACCTGACTCAGCGCCACCTCTTTTCCCTTTCAAGAGGTCAGTCATAAGACAGAATTGAGGCAGAGAAGGCTCTGTTGTTGGAACTGGTGGAGTCAGAGGCATGTAACATTGGAGCTAACGAACTATCCGAAATAAGGTGGTCACCAGCACAGCAGTAACTCAATGTCTGAAAATAAAACGTATTTTTGTACTGACGTGCATCAGTGTAATACTGAAGGCCAATTAATGAGTGGGTGAATGATACGCATTCAATATTTTTCTGTGTGCGCGTTTTTTTTCTCCATTTAAGTCCTATGCACGGTGTCCTGACCTTCTGGTTGTCAGAGATGTATTAAGCATGATAATTGGCTGGAGGAGTCAGTGGGGGCTTGAATGTAGGGGCAAATGGGCAGAGTTAAACAAAATCCCACACAGTTGTCACTTAGAGGGACGGGTAAAGTGTGCACCACATTCAACAGAGGCAGGCAGCAGCACCACGTACATCCATTCCATCTTGCCAGCAGCCTCAATAAAGAGCGCATCTGCTATGGGCCAATCACGCTGCTTTAGCTAGCTGGCCAGGCTCCGTGCTCAGACACACAAACAGGAACCCAGGGCCTGCCAAATGCTGGAACCCAGGAGCCTATTTTCATTATCGGATACCGTATTCAGTTTCTCTACTAAACCCCCGCACCCCACCTCCCCCACCCCGAACCTCGTCATCGCTTTGTAACACACAGCACAACGTCACTACACAAACCAGTTCTCCCATTTTTTTTTTTTTTGCAAATTCTTTTAATTAGGGTTTGAACAACCAGGTGGTAGAACGCCCACCCTTCCGCTTACAACATAGTGAGGCATACTGGTCCGGATACCTTAGACACAGTCTCAGACACCCCATCCACCCCCAACTTGCACTCTTTGGGTCAAGCGAATACTCTGTTCCTCTCCCATTTTTCTTTTCCATTACAAGTGCCTCACCAAACTGCTTGCTACTCTTCTTATGCAACGCACCATGGAGATATTCCCTCTTCGTCTATAAATTACCACATTCCATACAGGTTTCCTCAATACTACATCCAGCCAGAATCTAGATAAGTCAATACACTGACTTTCCTACAATCCGGCTTTTAATAAAAGACCAGTATCAATGTTTATTTTCCTTCTTGGATGTACCCTCGCCTTAAATTCCATTATACTCCTAGTGCAAGTTGTCTATAATATCATTAGGCCGGACATGGTGTCTACAAATAAATTCCAGTCCCTCCTCCCGTATGTAAACTCTTCTCCTTAGGTCAGACACTCACACTATGAAACTCCATAACTTTCCTAGTAATTTTTTTTACTATTGCACCTTTAACCAAATCTCTTTGGACCCACATCCTTTTAGCTTCTCTGATGCATTACAAAGGCTAACCTCAATAGTTTCACAGTTGGATATCGTAGAACTGTCTCCACACTGCTTCAGTGCTATCCCGGACAAACCAATTGCTCAACAATTCTTACACCTACCCAAGCACATACTCCCTTTTACGTTATTAGTCTTGCACCATTGATAGCAAGAGAGCTAACCTCAGAGAGAACTCGCCTGTAGGACCATCTGGATTAAACTCAAACTGTACCAACAGGTCAAAATCTGATCTCTAAAGACGGATTTCCCAATATAGAAGACCTAAAGAGGGAAAAGGTGTTTATGGTGGCTGCAGTTTCTGGGGGGCGTGGCTACGCTGGCAATGGAGGAAGACGTGCTCGTGTAGAGCTCCGTCGGTGGCTCCCCATGTCAGCCTAAAATATCCGTGTAAATTGATCCGCCGAGACTGAGTTTCGCCCCAGCGGCTGCTGAACTTGCCCTGTGGCTCCGCTGTAAGTTCCAGAGCGATCGGGCTGATCACTCCGCACCGAGACTTGCGGACTCTCCTGCGACCCGGCGAGCTGCTGCTGGGCCGGCGGGGACATCCACGCGAGCTCGGGGATTGGCCCCGCCCACCAGGCCACAGACAGCGGCGCACTTCACGTTCAGGCACCTAGAGCTCACCCTCTGCGACCGATCTCCTCCTCGGAAGGGCCGCACTGCCTGGAAGACCATCACCCGATGCCTGAAGTCTCAGTGATGATTTCCCGGTGCTGACGTCTGCCTACTTTCCTGCGGGCGAAGCGGTGACAGAGGCGGGGGTCCCGCGTCGTCACCTAATCGAGGGCCCCTTACCGGAGACACGCTGGGACAGTGTTGACGTCGGTGGCCGACCCCGGAGCCTGCCTGGACCCCTGTGGTGAGTGACTACGCCGGATGCCCACGTCTGGGCTGTGGTCTTCGCGCTCCTGCGGTCCCGGCGGGCCTCTGCTGGCCTGTGAGATGGCCTGCGTGGCCCAGTGAATTGGCCCCCACCCGCTGAATCTGATACACATGGCGCAGTGACCCCGCGCGGTCATGATTGCACTGGGCTAAGAACGTGGCGGACTGCGGTGCTCTCGCCTTTGCCCGCAGAACTCACAGGAAGTGAAAGTTTTGGCGTATTGCTCTGCGCCTAGAGATTTGTGGCCCCGGCTGATAGGCGTGCGCCGGACCACTCACGCATGACTCGGCCCCCTCTGCGGTGCTCCGGCACTGGTCATCACGTGGCACTGTCGCATCTCGCCGATCGTTGTGCCTGCTTGGAGGCTACATACTGTTGACGTGGGGGAGAGAAGACGCGGAGATACTGGAGGTGATATTGGGCACGCGTACGCCGGCGGCGCTCCCCTGGGAGCCGATGAAGAATCACATTTGCGCTTTAAAGAACCCAACTGAGGCGCTACCTCCATGCTGGATGTCTCCTCGATGTAGCACAACGCGGTGAGTGGCTGCCCATCACCTACTTGTTGATCCCAGTATATGCTCGGCCATAGCGTGCCATCCTAGCACCTCGGCGTGTCACACCAGCTCTTTAATATCTCGCCAACCTCAATACACGGACACCGTACGGTCTTGTCCTGGTACAAGCTCCATTACACGAACACCCTCAGATCGATGTCGCGTGGTAGACGTATTAAATCGAGCGTGACTGGCACACCGGCTTCACCCCCACAAACCAGGGCTAGGGTAGACAAGATGGCAGATGCAGAATCTCCGGATATCATGACCAGCAAGCTGGATGCGGTCCTGGCGGCAGTGGAAAAACTGGGGGAGACCTTGAACCACACCCGAACTGCTCTGGAAAGCAAAATTGATAAGGCGGTCATGGACCTAACATTCCTCCACGCAGACCATCGCAAATCTAACGGACCGCACTAATGCACTTGAAACCACAGCGGCGGAAATGCCCCCTCGGGTGGCAGCAGCAGACAAGCATATACAACAACTCCTTAACAGAGTGGAATTCCTCGAGGACAGGGCAGAAGATGCGGAAGGCCGGGCCCGACGCAACAACGTACGAGTGGTGGGTCTGCCGGAGGGAACGGAGGGAAGAAACCCTGTCGCCTACGTAGAAACATGGCTCTGCGCCCTCCTGCCAGAGGAAGCCCTCTCTCCGCAATTTGTAGTAGAGAGAGCACATCGGGTACCGGCTAGACCCCTGCCACCGGGGTCCAATCCCAGACCGCTCTTGATTAGTCTGTTGAATTATAGAGACAGGGACATAATATTGCAGGGAACCAGGAAACTGCACGAGGTCCAAGTGGACAATCATAAGATCATGTTCTTCCCCGACTATACGCTACAAGTACAGAGATACTCTTACATGGCGGTGATGAGACGCCCAAGACAGAACAATCTCAAGTATTCCCTGTTGTTTCCGGCACGTTTGAGAGTAGTGGCCAATGGTAAAACGCACTTTTTCACCACATCCGAAGAAGCTGAGGACTGGATCGATACGTACTCGCCTTCAGGAACTGGAACTCAACCCGTTCATGCAAAAGACAAAGCCACCGGCGAAGCTCCCCGCCGTCGCCGCACCGGGGGGAAAAAATTGAAACAACGTCAACTCTCTCAAAAGACAGGACCGGACCCAGACCAAGTACTGCAGGGCCAACGAGGAGCTCTTCAAGCTGTGGCATGTATCAGCGGGTCGCAGACGGAGGAATGCGCAACCACCTTCGGCCAGCAAGATCGGACCAGCGATGCCGACGACCTCTCGGATGACCTTCCAGCCACACAAGACTCATGTGAACTGCCAATTGTCACCCCTCAAACCTCTGATGTCATTGCTTGAAATATGTTGCTGTGCCCTGCCACTCGATATCATCAATAACTCATGATCGTACACGCAAGTATATGGTTGAACATTATGTACTATTGTGTAGTTTCAGGCATGTAGGAAATTTAAAATTGAAGGTCCCACTTTTACGTTGTACACTGCAATTACAGATTTCCGTCCCTTAGCGAGACATTGTTTAGGATCTGCCACGTAATATCTCCTGCCTTCCTCTGCAGGAGGCCACACGTTACTCCTTTAGGGCCCAGCACCAGCGGATTCGTGACTGGCTCACAGCCGGGGAGCCCCGGGGAGACTTTTCTCTTCCCTAGACATTCATAGTTTGTAGCGTGCAGCACAACCCCCCAGACATAGATTGAACGTTGCTTATATGTATGGTTTGGACGATTGCCTGTTGCACACTCGCCCTTTTGGTATTCACTTCAAGTTTGGGCGGTTGCCTGTTGTATATTCGCCCTTATGGTATTTTTTATTGCAAATTGTTCTATTGTTTATCACGCCATCGCTTATGTACTGAAGTATGACAATCGTGATATTGGCCCGCGCAGGGAGGCACACTCTAGAATTCCCTTCGCGCACATCGCACCGACTCCTCCCACCCCTTGGCCTGGCAGGGCCACATGCGCTACTGGCATCCGAACGTTATGACACCTATCAGGATAGGGGCCTGGAATGCGAGAGGCATCCATAGTCCGGCACGTCGATATCTCATTTATTCATATTTGAAACGCCACCACATACAAATAGCACTCCTCCAAGAGACACACTTGCACAAGCCAGAAGTGACACGATTACGCGCTGGAGGGGTCAATTACACGCAACGGGTTATTCGGCGTACGCGCGTGGGGTTTTAGTGTGGGTAAAACCAGGGACTCCCGTCCTGGCTGTAGACTCCTTCATAGACACAGTGGGTAGCAACGTCATAGTTAAGGGTGTCTTGGCCAATCATACTTGCATCGCTGTATGCACTCAATACTGAGCAGACAGCCTTTTTGGAACTGATCTCCCACAAGCTGTGTGGAAATGTAGGTCTGTTGTCTTGCCATTAGCTCTGCCATTTTGCGCCTCATCCTCCATTACGACCTCTCTACCTCCCGAACGCTCTGTGGCTTCACATCTTGATTCACCTCACCTCTACACTGCCACCAACACCCTGTTTCTGACCTGACCTGCCGCCACCTGCCTGGACTCATGCTAAAACCAATCGAGCAGGACTGCCCATGCCCTTGTTTGCCACAATCTGACTGAACTCTTGCTAAACCCCAGTTTAACAGGACTGTTCACCTGCGCTTACTGTCCTCACCCTGCCCTTCGCCCTACAGGGCTTGACAGCTACCATCTTCGGACTTATCAGATTGTCCTCTGCTTGTTGTGTAATTAAGGGTTTCACCTACACCCTGCAGGGGCCCAACAGTGACCATCTGCTAACTTATCAGATTGACCTCTGCCTGTATAATTATGGTGTTCATTGTTTTACTGTACACGTCTCCCTTTGTATAATTATGGTGTTCATCGTTTTCTGTATACATCCCTCTTTTCATAATCATGGTGTTCTTTCTTTACTATACACGCATAGGGTGGGGATGAAGGGTATATAAGACGTGGAACCAAAGTGCTTGGCAGATTGCCTCCCAGACAGCTATGGGTGTCTGTTGCTGATGCTCTCTCTCTCTCTCTCATGAGATTGAAATAAATATCCTTTCTCTCCGTGCTCCAGTGTTGGTCTCAGTTTGTATTCCGGACCCGTGGACGAAGGGTGACCCTGCACCTTTGGGTGGTCTTTTGAGGAGACCCCCAAATCCACAATTGGCGCCCAAACGTGAGGCCCCATCAGTGACACGGCTGCCCGGTCGAGGGGTCCCAACGAGGAAGTTTGAACGAACGGTGGTGGGGTATACCTACGCGAAAAGACCCTCGTCCTCGTAGCCACCACCTGACCTTCACTACATCTGAAAAGACCCCCGCAAGTGGCGCCGGTCCTGACTCGGGCCCCGATAGACTTGGACGAGCTTTGCAGTAAAGAGACCGCCTGGAGAACGAGACAAAGGATTCTGGTAGGATCGCCGGTTGGCGATACCTTTTTGTTGTTTGTTTTTGGTGGTCTGATTTTTGTTCACTTTTCGCAAAGAGCGAAGGCAAAACGGGTAATGTGGACTTTTTGTCCGGTTTAGAAACTGGTAGAGACGTTTTGGTAAAATAATACAGAAAAACATGCCCGTGTTTAGTAAGTTTGCACGATGGTATTTTTGTTGCTCATCTCCATCAAGGGTGCTGGAAGATAGTCAGCCAGGCTCCTCCGGAAGGTACCCCTAGTAAGGACATGTACATAAAGTACGGTATTTCTCCCATAATGTATAACTCATTATGGCATAAATACACGTCTAAGGATACAGAGACTCAATGGCCTATGTACGGCTCTTTCGAACCTCAGAAGCTTGAGGCCGTAGAGGCACAACTTCATAGGAGGAGGTCCCGACAAGCATGTTTGATGCCTTGGGTCAGTGGAAAAAGGAAGGGACTGAGAGGGTGAGAAGGGCTCAGGCTAGATTACAGAAAGAGGCTCGGAAAAGTGAGAAACAGGCATTAGAGGAATTGCGACATGAAAAGGTTGCTTCAAACATCGCGTGTGCAGATAGGGAATACAGGTTAAATATGTCCGGTCAATACTCTGTACGTTACGCTCCCTTGTCACGAACGGACCCCCAGGAGGAGGAGTTTCTCCTCCACCCATTGCCACCACCGTACCATGTCCCTCCCCATCCTATCCCACAGCCGGCCGGTGAGAATGCACCACCCCCTAACACCCAACCTCCACCTCGCGATCACACTGCACCCCCTGGAGTTAGCCCCCTCCCGATCCAGAGTTAGCCCCCTCTGCTCGATCACACACACACCCCGCATTACACCTACAGAGAAACAGGCTCTGGATGATCTCGTTCGCACCTGCCTGAAGGATCTTTCCACATCAAACCAGATCCGTGCGATCTATGAAGCCTATGCACCACCCTGCAAGGGCTACTTCCTACAGCAATTTGCTTATGAAGTATTCTCTCTTTATGAGAAACGCCACGGAGTAACACCAGCAGGCCATATTACAGAATTGTATCGTAAGTTGACAGAGGGACGAGGAAGTGCTGAGGAAAGCCACAGCTTGTTAGCATTTACACTACAAATGATGGAAAGTTCGAGGAGAGACCAGGAGGAAGAGGAAAAACAACCAGTAGTGGAGGGAGCGATGGGAGGCCATATGGCACCGATAAGGGAAGCTGCTCCAGTTTTTGTCCCCGCTCGAGGGACAGGCACTGCTGAGGGAGTGAATAGTCCAGATGCCAAAAGTAGGACGTTATATAATTGGGTGTACACTCCGTGGCTTCGAGCTGACATCTTAGCTTTTAAAAAGGACTTACCCGACCCCCGGAAGAATCCTATTGGATTCTACGAAGGGTTGGACACGGTTATTGCCACCTACACCATGACCTTAACAGACATAGATCAGTTTTTTGGGCTAATACTGCCGCCAGACATCTGGAGACCAATAAGGAAAATAGACGATCAGACCGTATTCGGTCACAAGTGGGAAGATTTAGTAACAATGGTTAAGGATAGAAAACCAGGGGAAAGGCCAGCGGAAGCTATTTTAGCACTACCAGGTCGCATAGTAACAAAGCTGAAGGCCACCATTCCAGCCAGAAAGGTTGACTGGACAGTCATTACTGCGTGTAAGCAAAAGTCTGAGGAAACGACGTCTGACTACTTCTCTCGACTCAGCCAGGTGTTTGTTGACTATAGTGGACAGGACACGACGACTGAGACAGGCCGACACTTACTAGTTCAGACTTTTGTTAAGGGATTGTTGCTACCGATCTCCACTATGTTACAGAGTAGCGAAAGCACGTGGACTGCGGCAACACCAGCGCAGATCCGGACAATGGCCCAATATTACGAACATCTGCAAAATAAAATAGAGGAGGAAAAAGACAGAAAAAGAAAAGACCTAAAAGAAAAGGTGATGCTTTCCCAGATAAGCACGGGAGGGGGAGGAAACGGTAGGGGCCAACAGAACAATTATATGCCTGCGGCTGCTAGAACACACCAGCCCCCACGTCAACTGTCCCAGGACCAGTGTGCGTATTGTAAAGAAACAGGCCACTGGCGTGCAGATTGTCCACTTTTGCAGCGAAATACCATAGGGAGAGGGCGAGGAGCACCTAGAGGAAGAGGTCCTGCGCCACCCTTTGGCGGACAGCGTCCAAACGTCTTTGATAATTCCAAGCAGGCTGTTACCCAAGATTTTACCACTGATCAGTTCCCCGACAACTAGTATGCATGAGACAGCCAGGGACAGGGGAAGGAACCAGTAGAACTTCTTGTAGATCAAACAGGTCCCTATGTCACAGCTAAGGTGGTTGGTACGCAGGGCAAATTTTTGGTTGACACCGGGGCCTCTAGAAGTGCCCTATCAAAAGAACTGATTCCTAGGGCACCCCTGTCAGGCTTATCGATCACCTCCGTAGGATTTGACGGCACGCCCTCTACTAACTCCCTTTCTACTAAGGTACCCCTGGACATAAAAGGGAACACATCTATGGCCTCTTTTCTGCTCTCCCCAAATTGCCCAGATAACCTGATGGGCATATCTGTTAAAACACTACAGAGCCACCATTCGCTGTTCTCCCCAAAATGTCCGAGTCATATTGTGTGACAATGATTGCCCCATCGGTTATGAATCACGTTTTTATTGTCTCACTGATTCCGAACAGCAGGATTTGTCCCAATTACCAGATACCCTGTGGGCTGTCACGGACACCGATGTGGGGGAGATTGTCATGGACCCTGTCCAAATAACAGTAAAACAAAATGCACCTCTTCCCCGCCTACCTCAGTATAAGATTTCTGCAGAAGGAGAAAAGGTCCTCATGACTATAGTACAGGATATGATTACATCAGGGGTAGTTGAGGAAGTCCAGTCCAACATTTGCAATAGTCCTATCCTTCCAGTCCTGAAACACACGTCCACTTCTGAGAAAATATACCGTTTCGTCATTGACCTTCGCGCGATCAACAAAATAGTGGTCCCGCAATATCCTGGGGTCTCTGACATAACTATATTAACAATGATCCCTTCAACTGCTACCACCTTTACCGTGATAGACCTCAAGAATGCCTTTTTCTCCATACCAATACACCCTGATTCACGCTACCTTTTTGGCTTTACCATAAGAAACAGATCATACAGATTCTGCCGGGCTCCACAAAGGTACACGGAGAGTCAGAGCATATACATCCAAGCCCTTAAACAACAGCTCGACCATATACAGTTACCACCCGGCGCTGTCCTCATTCAGTATGTAGATTACATTCTTTTGGCTGCGGACACTCCGGCCCTGGCTCGCACTGCCTCTCTTACTACTTTACACTTTCTGGCGTCACAGGGCCATAAGGTGTCCAAGAATAAGTTACAGTATTGTAGACAGCAGGTGACCTACATCGGCCATCTGCTGTCTAAGGAGGGACGTACACTCACACCTGACCGCATCCAGACAATACTACGCCTTTCTTCTCCTACTACCCAAAGAGATGTTCGTGCACTAATTGGCCTCACTTCTTTTTGTCGTCAATGGATTCCAAATTTTTCCCTTCTAGTTAAGCCACTCCTTGCTTTACTTGCAAAAGACACACCCACACCCCTCCCTTGGACACATGAACACGACCAAGCCTTTGAAGACTTACGCCACGCTCTTTGTTCTGCACCAGTACTGGGCACACCTGACTACTCTAAACCCTTCTGCCTCTACACCCATGAACGCTCAGGATGCGCTCTCTCGGTCTTGACCCAAATTTACGGCACCAAACAACGCCCGTGCGCCTACTTTTCGGCCACTCTAGACCCTGTGGCCCGAGGTCTGCCCCCTTGTCTTAGAGCGGTTGCGGCCGTCTCTATTCGACAAAGTGAGGGAATTGTTTTAGGATCTAAACTGACGGTGTTAGTTCCCCACGCAGTCGACTTACTACTAAACCAGACAAAGACAACACCTCACTAGTGCACGACTGACAGGATACGAACTTACATTGTTAGCACCCCACATCACATTAAAGCGATGTATGACCTTGAACCCCGCCACACTCCTGCCCACACCAGATTCAGACACCACAGACAATCCACATGACTGCCTCTTCCAAACAGAAGAACAGACTAAGGGGCGGGTAGATTTGAAAGACATCCCTCTCACAGAACAGGATGGGCAATTATGGGTGGACGGGTCCTGTATTAAACTATCAGATGGTACCACATCTGCTGCCTATGCCGTCACTACTACCAACACCATTGTTGAAACTGCACGCATACCTCAGAAATCGGCCCAGGCAGCAGAGCTTATAGCGCTCACCCGCGCTTGTATCCTTAGCCAGAGTCTAGCTGTCACCATTTACACTGACAGCCAATATGCCTTTGGAGTAGCACACAGTTTTGGTATCCTCTGGAAAGAGAGAGGATTCTTGACGTCACATCCGGCATGGTGACTTAGTAACTGCATTACTCCAAGCCTTGACACTGCCCCGAACACTAGCTATTGTCAAATGCAATGCCCACAAGAAAATCACAGACGAAATAGGACTGGGAAATGCCTTAGCTGATGAGACAGCCCGAGTCACTGCACAAGAAAGAACACATACCGCCATGTACATAATAAAATCCCAAGCAGAGAAGTGGCGTTAGACAACAGATCAGGGACATCCGGTCTACTGCGACTCCTGGAGAACTTCAACAATGGGAAAAGGAGGGCATGCTTGACGAGGAGAATTGTTGGCGGTCCAAGGACACAAAATTATGGAAATTGCCAAATGTCTATCTCCTCCCATTGTTGAACATGACTCATTTACGTGCCCATACCGATGCTGCCACCATAACTAAAATCTTACAGGAGGTGTGGGATAACAACCAACTCCGGTCTACCGCCACAAGGCTGGTACAGCAATGTTTAGTATGTCTCCGTTACAATGTAGGAAAAGGGACCCCGGGTACCACGAGCTGTGTTTGCCATCCCCACGGCACCCTTCGAGGTCTTACAGATGGATTATATCCAGTTGGAACGGTGCAACAACCTTAAATATGTCCTAGTGGTTGTTTGCGCGTTCAGCAAATGGGTGGAAGCCTACCCGGTCAAAGACAACACTGCCCTAACAACCGCCAAGATGTTGTTGAAAGAATTCTTTCCCCGCTATGGCCTTTGCCTGGTACTCTGGAGTGACAGCGGGAGCCACTTCATTGGAGAGGTAGTCAAACACATATTAGCTGGACTAGGGGTCAAAATTCCACGCAGTCTTCCACCCCCAGTCAGCAGGCTTGGTGGAAAGATACAATGCTACCAACAAATCAAAACTAGCCAAAATAGTGGAGACTACGGGGCTTAGATGGGCCGACGCATTGCCACTGGCCCTTCTATCAATAAGATCTGTCCCGCATTCTCGCACCTCGTTTGACCCCATACGAGGTGGTTTTTGGACGCCCAATGAACATTTGGGGGGCGCCCCCTGCTACCACCTTGTCGGATTCTCCTTGTGAAATGCTGAGCGACTACTTGTCTGTACTTACACAAACTTTGTCGTCTATTAATCAGCAGGTTCAGGAAGCATTGCCCGACCGATCCACGGGGCCAGGACACACCATCCAGCCGGGGGACTACGTCCTCATCAAGAACTTTGCTCGGAAGCAAACGTTGGAACCCCGGTGGAAAGGTCCTCTGCTAGTCCTCCTGACAACCCGAACAGCCCTACGAGTGGAAGGCAAGAAATCGTGGGTGCATGCCGTTCACTGCCGGAAGGTCCCCAGCATCACACAGACTGACCCAACTCTGTCTGCCTACAAGGAAGTACTGACGCAAGACCACCCAGTGTACGGCCTCCAAGAACCAGAGCTCGAACTGTTCCAAGACCACACCGTGCCAGCCAAAGGAAGATACAACCTCCGTCCTCGCACGACCTCTGGAGCTCCAGCGACTGGACAGGAGGGCTGAGCCAAAAGTCGCAGGGCGGTAGTACAGTCTGGTGGGGTGGATCGATACTCCTTATAGTGGGGTATTGAGAAGCCTAGCCAGTGAAGCGACCACCAGCTACCGGCGACGCGTAGGGCTCAGTCTCCCTCTCCGACAGCTGTAGAGCCCAAAAGAAGATTGACTATGCCTAAAAACGCAGCCATACCACCCCCCGAGAAGAAGGCATACCATAACAAACTGTATAACCGAAGGTCAATAGTGCTAACAATATTTCTCTGCCTCACGATCATTTTTACCATCATCTTCTGGATTATGGAAGAAAAAGCGCCGGCGAAAAGGAACCATATTGCCGACTGATGCCACACCTACTGAACACTCTCAGGTGTCCTTGCCCACTTATCTCCAACACAGAAGACAAGACTTTTGGAACAACACTTTTATTCAAATGTTGCATTAGCATAATATGGTCCTGAACAAAATGAACTTTTGGGTCTGTGGTCTTCTGCCTCAATCCACGGAAAACCCAATATCGCTTTTTCCTTACCCCTACTCTGTACATGCCTCTTGCCTTGCCTGGATGATGCTCATCATGGATGCCCAGCAGACTGGCAACATCGCTGATACCATTCTCCAGCAATTCCGGGACTAATTTTGGTGGAACAAGACAGGCAACACCATCAACCCTTTCTGTCCAACTAACAGTCCCGATATTTTCATGGAAGATGAACAAGAGGAAATGCTGATCTTCAACACCACTGACCGTCTTCGCTTTTCTAGCTTCAAAAAGAAGGCCCCCGCCAAGCGAACATTGCCCCTATCAGTTGTTCGCATTCCTGGACTTATATGCATCAAAGGCTTAGGTACTGAGTACGTTGGGGACAGCCCTTGTGCCATAACAGCAACTCTGAACACGACATTTCCACCACTGCTTGTTGCCTCCCCAAACACCTATTTCGTGTGTGGGACAAAAGCATACACCTGGCTTCACAAAAACTGGGGAGGCACATGTTATATAGCGTTTCTCCTTCCTCCTGCCTATATTGCTCCTCCTCTTCATCATCGCATCCGCCGCAGCAACGAAGTGGTCGACCAAGCAGACACTACCTCTCAACTGTTCCTGGATGCCATGAAAGGTATCCTTCCCTTCTGGGGACCGATGGAAAACAGCAGAACCATTTGCCACCTCATCAGGGTCATGGAAGCAACTGTCAACATCACAGCTGGTATTCTGGCCAACAACACAGCGGAGCTCCAAGCTGTACGCCTCGTCGTTTTACAAAACCACATGGTCCTTGACGTCATCCATGCTGACCGCGGAGGAGCGTGCCGCATCATCGGCACCAGCTGCTGTGTGTACATCCCAGACCATTCCTCATCTGTCTATGAGGCTATTTCCACGCTTCATCGAATCACCTCTGATCTTCATCAAGATACCGGCTCATGGTCCCTTGGCCCCTGGTTGTGGCAACTTCTACTGACTTGGGGATGGAAAGTCCTAATGATCTTCCTAATACCTCTTGTATTAATTTTCTTTTGCTGTCTTTGCATTCAATGCGGTCCCCCACTTTGCGGCCTCTGCGCAAGTGCTATCAAGCCGGTCCCTATAAATACTCATGTCGAGAACAATAAAATAATGATTGAACGTGAGATACAGCTATTGATGGACATTGCAATTGACTAAAAATGATTTCGCTTATGGCAAAAGGAGGGACTGTGGAAATGTATGTCTGTTGTCTTGCCATTAGCTCTGCCATTTTGCGCCTCATCCTCCATTACGACCTCTCTACCGGGGTCCCGAACGCTCTGTGGCTTCACATCTTGATTCACTTCACCTCACCTCTACACTGCCACCAACACCCTGTTTCTGACCTGCTGCCACCTGCCTGGACTCATGCTAAAACCAATCGAGCAGGACTGCCCATGCCCTTGTTTGCCACAATCTGACTGAACTCTTGCTAAACCCCAGTTTAACAGGACTGTTCACCTGCGCTTACTGTCCTCACCCTGCCCTTCGCCCTACAGGGCTTGACAGCTACCATCTTCGGACTTATCAGATTGTCCTCTGCTTGTTGTGTAATTAAGGGTTTCACCTACACCCTGCAGGGGCCCAACAGTGACCATCTGCTAGCTTATCAGATTGACCTCTGCTTGTTGTGTAATTATGGGTTTCACCTACGCCCTGCAGGGGCCCAACAGTGACCATCTGCTAACTTATCAGATTGACCCCTGCCTGTATAATTATGGTGTTCATTGTTTTACTGTACACGTCTCCCTTTGTATAATTATGGTGTTCATCGTTTTCTGTATACATCCCCCCTTTTCATAATCATGGTGTTCTTTCTTTACTATACACGCATAGGGTGGGGATGAAGGGTATATAAGACGTGGAACCAAAGTGCTTGGCAGATTGCCTCCCAGACAGCTATGGGTGTCTGTTGCTGATGCTCTCTCTCTCTCTCGCTCTCGCGCTCTCTCTCTCTCGCTCATGAGATTGAAATAAATATCCTTCCTCTCCGTGCTCCAGTGTTGGTCTCAGTTTGTATTCCGGACCCGTGGATGAAGGGTGACCCTGCACCTTTGGGTGGTCTTTTGAGGAGACCCCCAAATCCACAGCTGGCCGAGTGGCATGATGTTCCCATGGTATTAGGCGGTGACTATAATAGTGTACTGGACGTTTCGCTAGACCGCTCCTTTCCTCCCCTGCCTGGCACGGCCACACACATTGCCGCGAAAGCGTTAAATCATTGGGCTGCACAATGGCACTTATCTGACGCTTGGCGCCACAGAAACCCGCAGAATAGAGTATATTTCTATTATTTAGAGGCGCAGGGCCTTCATGTACGCTTAGACCGCTTTATGGTGTCGAATGATCTTCTACCGTGTATCTCCGGGTCATATTATATGGGGCGGACGCACTCAGATCATAACCCACACGTGGTGGAGTTGCAGTGGGAGGACGTAGTACCGCCAATCCCTGTGTGGCGCCTCCAACCGGATGTCCTGCTCAATGCACCGTTCCGGGACTTATTAGCTACCACTGTAGCTCAATACTTAGATGAAAATGCGGGCACAGCTTCGTCGCCACTGTTGGAGTGGGACGCTCTCAAGGTAGTCGTGAGGGGGCACTGTTTGGGTGCATAGGCGGGTATACGAGTACAGCTGGAAAAGGAACTCACCACTTTAGAAAGAAAGCTGGCGTCTAGCGAGCAAGAAGCAACTGAGGGGTCCCGAAGACAACTTGACTGCCACAGGGTGGAGCATGCACGGTTGTTAGAGCGGTTGCGGGGTCTTAATTATGCCGCACATTCGGCGCGGACGCACCACATGGGGGACAAAGCAGGGAAACTGCTCACGTGGCTCATACACCAAGATGAGTCATCGACCCCTGTCGCATCTGTACGCATGGCGAATGGGGGGCATAGCGTACACACAGCGGGACAGACATGGTGAGTTTGTGGCTCTTTACCGGGACTTGTACAAATCTCGCACACAGGCTACACCCCTGGAGCTCCAGCTCTATCTTGAGGGGATAGACCTACCGCAACCCACGCGCACACAGAGCGGAACTGAATGATCCTCTCCTTTCGGAGGAAGTTCGGGACTGCATATTCTCGCTGTCCAACGGGAAGTCGCCAGGACCGGATGGACTGCCGACTGAATTTCATAAGGCTTATGCGCATATATTAGTACCGCAGCTGCTGAAGGTGTATGAGACCGCGATAGATGACTCCACACTTACCGACACACAAAACGAAGCCCTGCTGGTGTCCCTACTTAAACCTGACAAAAACCCTGAATCTCTGGGTTCCTATCGCCCACTAGCACTTCTCAACACTGATTACAAGATTTTTGCATCACTACTTGCTAAGCGTCTTTCGCCCTTAGTGAAAAAGCTGGTGCACCCAGACCAGAACGGTTTTGTCCCCGCCAGGAGTACTTCACTCAACATTCGCAGGTTCTTCCGGGTACAGCAGTACGCGTTACATAGATGGCCCCGCTCCGGTTGCTTGGTATTGGACCTGGAGAAGGCCTTTGATTCTCTGGAATGGCCCTATCTGGCGGCGGTACTGAATAAATACGAGCTCGGTGATCACTACTTGAGCATGGTTCAACTGCTATACCAGCAACCCACTGTTCGGGTCCGAACCGGTAGGCTCGTATCGGACCCCATTAGAGTGAGGCGAGGGACACGCCAGGGATGCCCACTGTCCCCGCTGCTCTTTTCTCTAGCCATGGAGCCACTGGCGATGTTGCTTCGCGGTGGTAGTGAGGCATGGGGAATCCAGTTGGGGGATGGGATGCATGCAGTTTCTCTATATGCTGACGATTTGCTCTTGTATGTGCTCGACATTACTGATATTCCCACGTCCATAGCAGACACGCTCAGGGCCTTTGAAGAGATGTCGGGTCTCCGGGTTAACTGGGCCAAGTCGGGGGTTTATCCCTTTAGTGCAGACACGGTTGAAACGGATGTGCTCCTTAATGGCTCGCTTCTTTCATGGTACCCCACCACCTTTCGCTATCTTGGTGTCTTCATATATCGGACACCTGATGATTTGCTAGAGGGCAATTTGACGAGAGCGATTTTGGCTGTTAGGTCCCAGGTACAATTTTGGAAGTCACTCCCACTGAATGTTATGAGCCGCATTACCCTGCTGAAGATGATTGTCCTTCCCAAACTATTATATTACTTCTCGAATCTCCCGATATATGTCCCAAGTAAGGTCTTCCGAGAGCTGGAGCGCCTGTTCCGAGACTTAATATGGAACAAAGGCAGGCCCCGAGTTGCAATGTGGAAATTATACGCCCCTACCAGTCAGGGAGGGTTGGCCGTCCCAAACATGGAGCTGTACTATATAGCGGCCCAGTTACAATGGGTGACGAAGTGGCTCAGTGGCAAGAGTTTGGAAGACACGGCGACCTTGCAACAGACATGGACCCAATCCCAAATCTATTATTTGTTCCATCCCGCTGCCAAGCCCCCAGGGCCATCCCAATTACACTTAGGACTGGCGCATAAGTGCTACAGGAGGAGCTTGCATCTCACTCGCACGACAATCCCATATGCTCCTATACTGTCACTCTTGGGGACGCCTAGGGGGAGGACGGGCACTTCCGAGGAGGCTCTTACACATTGGCATACATCGGGTATAGGCACCCTGGGCGACTTATACAGGGATGGTGCACTATTAACTTTTGAGGCATTGGCGGAAGACACTGACTTGCCGGCAGGGCAATTCCTATTGCACACTTCCCTCACAAGGGCCCTTTCGGCCTTCTGGGGAGATCTGACGGCTGAGCCACCGACACATCTGCTACTACAGTACTTACATGTAATGGGGCGGGATCACATATAGTACACTGGTTAGTGGCGGCTTTACTCACACACACACACTGAAACCGATGCTGAATCTCCGCACCCGCTGGGAAGCGGACAGAGGCCAGCCCTGGACTGACCAGGAATGGGACGCCGTCCTGGCTGGTTCTTCATATATACAGAGAAGCTCTAAATTCAAACTAATACAAACGTACATTATACAGAGAGCGTACCTTTCACCCGACAACATAAACAGATATTTCAACATCGTCACTTCAGCATGCCCACGCTGTCGGCAGCTTAACGCGGACCTGCTCCACATGCTGTGGTCCTGCACTTCCCTCCAACTTTACTGGCAAGGAGTAGTCACGGCCCTTGCACTTTGCACTGACACATCCCTGCCGCTTACATGGGAAGTTTGTATATTAGGAATCTATGCCAGGTCCAAGAAGAACAGAGTCACATCACGATTTCGTGACCTGGGGTTGATAGTTGCGAAGCGCTTGATTACAAAGAGGTGGAAGCACACCGACCCCCCAGAGACACTCAGCTGGAAAAGATCACTCACGATATGGGCGCAGGTGGAAAGTATAACATTGCACAGGGAGGAAACAGCAGGGCTCCGTAAATACCCCATAGCGCAATACTGGGACACATTACTCACAGCCTTCAAGAACGAAGGAGACGGGGAGGATGATGATGCCCAACCTGTCGATATGTAACTTGTACACTAGGGATCCTGAGCTATACGAGGTGTGATATTTGTAGTTAGCAGTGCGAACCATTGTGAAACCCACATATAGCCCAAGCCCGCTATGGGAGATTCCCCTGGCCCTTGACCATCCACCAATACGGAAGTGACTTTTAACAATCACATGGGTCTAAGTCCCACCTTGGCGAGCCACCATATTGTCATGTACAGGATGCACATTTCCATACCCAGTCATGCTATGTTTATCCTATTTGTTCTTTCTCGATGGCAGTTTCTTTATTGTGTTGTTAGACTTTTGCAGATTAGATAATATATGTCTTATTTGCACATTCCTTTATCCTCTTCTCCTTTTCTTTGCACAACCCCCCCTCACTGAAGTGCTGAAACGACCATGCCTTTGTATCTCCTGTGTACGCTAATGCCATGCTCACCTCTGCTCTTCGCTCTCTATATAGATTGGTTGAAACTAGATGTGTTAGCATATGGCACGGGCGATATTGTGTGAAGATTGGGAAATGCAATGCAGCAGCGCGAATAGGGAGTAGCACACAACGACTTACCAGTAAACGCCTTCTGGAGTAACATGTATGCATCACTATGTATTGTAATTCCACTTCTGTAACACATTGTTGATATACAGTGTTCTTATTGTGTTGCTTTGTATATGTCTGGATAATGTCTCAGATACTCCTGAACTGTTATGCAATATAAGAAAAGAAAAAATAAGAAGAGACCAATAAAGATATTTAAACAAAAAAAAAAAGAAATGGTGGCTGCAGTTTCTGTGCTTGTGTTTATGTGCCACTGAGGGACTCTTCTGTGTTCTATGCTTGCTTTTAGTTAAATGCTCCCCACTTGCTGTGAACAGTGGCAGTTTACGGCTTTTATTTATGGAACATTTTACTTTATTTCCTTCCTAATTTTTGTCCATAGGCCTCCCTTACAGTTTCATCCTTGGATTGAAATTGGGCTGTGGGGCAGGCAGTTGGTACATTAGGGGCTATCTTGGGTTAGTTTTAATTTAACGGGTGAGTCTTTTGGGGGATGTATCAACCATCCAAAGGCCTTAAAATATATTTTCTGACAGTGTTTGAGCAGCCCTGTTAGGAGCCATAGCTGTGTGCAGGTCAATGTTTAAGTGTCGATGAGAAGCTCACTCCCCACCTGCTACCTTGGCTGAGCAGTCGCACGGTAGTGAACTTATTTTAGTGACGTTTCAGTTTTGTTCCTCCCTTATTTATGCCTCAGACCTCCCCTACAGTTTCTTCTTTTAGAGTTGTGCTCGGGCTACAAAGAGGATTGGCAGTGTGCCCGAGATCATTTTGACAGTGTCATGGGAGGAAATCATAAGTTGCCCATTTAATATTTTAGAGGATGTGCTGACTCACCCCAGTGCCTTTAAAATGGAGACAGGTGTGCAGCCATGTAGCAGGCATGCTGGTGCCATGCAAGCCTCTGTGCATCAATCTGCCCTGAGGCAGTGTGGATGCCTCCGTTAGTTCAAGGAGGGGCTACAGCTGCAGCAATTTTCAAGTAAGCAGATTTGTGATCTTATGACACCACTGAATGAACTGCCATCAATGATCATTTGGGGTTTACTTCCATACATGCCTTCTTTGCACCTCCTAAGGGAAAGTAATAACTGCTCTGAAAAGTGTTATGTGCATTAACTGATGGTATTCCGGAAAACATTGCTGGGAGGTTCCAATCTGCTTCACACTGTAAGAAGTTCTGGGAATGGAAGCGGAAACTACAGTGCTGGAGCGGCTTGTACATTTTTGCCCATCCACAAATTTGCACATTTAAGTTTATTACCCAAGTTTTCTCAACTCTCTTCCTCCACTGCAAAAGTGATTAAATGTACTCCCGACAAGAGAAGGAGTAAACATTTTTCCAGGTTGGGAAAGGAGTTTTTCCACTAAAAAATTATTCAGTGAATTTGCAATTGCTCAACAGAATTTCACATGAGCAAATATACTCGAGTGTTACAGGAATGGCCCCTGCATGGCAAACAGGTGGGCCCCCTGCCCTGAACGCCCAAATGCAAATTAAACTGGTAACCGGACTCAATATGGCCCTGGCGTCATGCTAATACAGAGGTGCGTAGAGACCTAGGTCTGTCCCTGAAAATGTGATGTCCAGACCCTGGTGACCCGAGTACGACCCAAAAGTAGACATTGGACTCCTGCCTAGGCTCGGACTGTATCACATTAAGCACAGGGTTTTTGAATCTGTGGTCTCCGTAGTCCCTTTTCCTGCAAGTGTGGTCAACTGACCCTACTGTTTAAGTTGCACTGTGATGTGAAACTCAGAATCTGGTGCTGACATCCCATGTGGGTGGGTGGGGTAAAGAGAAAGATGCATGTGCAGCATATGTGTGGTAGTAGCACTCTGTTTTATGCGAGTCCGAGTACTGGGCCGGTGGGATCAATTCTAGATGCTCCCGAATTTGCATGGCACTAGATGGAGGATAAGGACCGCTTCCCCACAGCCAGTGAAAATGTATTTCCCGCATTTCTCCAGCTGGACCTTGGAGAACCAGACACAAAAGTTGAGGAGAATGGAGACAGGGCTCCATTTGGAAATTCCATTAGAGCCTTATTAGTAAATGAATGCCGACAAGTTCTTCATGAGCACCACTATATGGTAGATGGAAGGGGGAGAGGGTGGGACTGTAATTTCTGTTCAAACTGAGGAAATGGGGAAAAGTGACCCCCAGAGTCCGCATCTATCGTGAGGGGAGCAAGATGGTGTCAGTGTGAATCCATGCCGCGCAGCCGCGCATGCCGTGCATCTCGACCATCGGCTATGCGGACTGACCAGCGATGCTGAATCCGCAAGGGAGCAGGAGGCGAGGACAGCAGCTCTGCTCTCAAGCCCGGGGAAACAGCACAGTCTATCGGAAATGTGCCGCGCGCTACATTTCTCTCTTTTGTCGGACAGGGTGCAATATTGTATCCTCAACGCTAGCTCCGGGACCAGCAACGACAACGATAAAATCGAGTGGAAGTGGAAGTAGGACGTGAGCGCAGCTGTTCTGCTTCCAAGCTCGAGGAAGCTCGAAAGTTAATTCTCCTGCTGTGAGATACACTGCGCTAGGGAGAGCAATACATTTTTTCGTCTACCTCTGGACTCTACACCGCAATATCACTGTGGTGCTCGCGTTTATTCTGGGCTTCCTGCTGGCGACGCTTAGCCTGATCCCGAGAAGAAGCAGATTGCGGGGGCAGCGCCTCTGCTCTCAAATCCTGGGAAGCTCGAAAGTCATCGCTACCTGTGGGGAGTGTTTCGCGCTGGGAAGAGTGCTGGGAAAAGCGCTGCATTTCCTCTCCTGCTTTTTGATATTGTGCCACTTTGACTCCTCGGTGCCCGTGTTCTTTCCGGGACTTTTTCCATCAACACGGGAACGGTGTCTGTGTCTGCTTCTGAGGATGTCGACCAGGGGCTCCAGGACTGGGAAAACCAACAAGCCAAAGGTCGCCCAGCCCACATAAAGTAACATCGCTCCTGGGGAAACAGCTATGCCGGACAGCTCACTCAGAGGTAAACGTGAGTCCAACTGTCTTAAACGAGCCACAGGGAAAATTGGGGGTGGCGGGGGCGCTGGGGGAGCTAAGGAAGGCTTTCAACCTACGATCGTAGAAATGCTCACTGGCCCCAAGGCACAGTCTTGCAATCCTGATACTGCTCTAAATGGTACTCCAAGCCCTACCCCTCTGGCTGCGCCAGAACTAGCTCTTCTGCCCGGAGTGGCCCGGGAGAGTCTGATCCCCGAACCTGAACTTAACCCGGGTGGGCCCCAAGAAAGCGGCATACTTACAGAAAAGGAGGAACTTCAACCATTTAGCGAGCAGCCGGTAGATCGAGGCTGCCAGACACACATTAGGCTCAGGCTCAATGTCCCTCCTGGACTCTGCCTCATCGACCACCCTACACCTAAGTTCCACCAAACTGCTGGGGGAAAGTGCGACTGGGTCAAAACACCTAGTAACAGGCATTACGGATTACATCCTCAGAGTTGAACCTAATCCCGGCCTTAGAGCCCCCTGGACCCCAGAGATCAGTGGGGAACACTTCTACTCTGTCTCAGACGGCTCTTTGTCATCCTCTAATGGAGATCAAACCAGCTCCAGCGGAGATATTAGTATCGATCTCTCTAAAAAAACAGGGACGGTACAACGCCAGAAAAAAGTAGAAATCCTCCTAAGAGACGCAGCCAACTAAAATGGGACTATTCAGACTCACAAATGTCCTTTCCCCCCATGTGACGAAGAGGAGCAGGTGTCTATCTGGGAAAATGCTAAATCAACAACAGAACCCATGACAGAACCCTCCCTATCCGCAATCCTGGCCTAGATTAAAGAATTCCAAGAAGAGGTTCGCTCTGACAACCGAGCCGCTAAGGGGGCAGCTAAAAAGTTACAAGGGGGCCTGCGAAAACTAAATAAGATGTGCACGGACATCTGCGACCGGGTCAGCATGGTTGAAGGCCGCACAGAGAGCCTACAAACGGAGGTAACCACCTTAAAGAGCCAGGGGTCTGCTCATGAAGCATGCCTAGCAGACGTCAGGATGAAAATGGAGGAACAAGAAAACCGACAGCGCAGGAACAATCTCCGACTACTAGGTATTCCGGAAGGAATCGAAGGAGATGACCCAAGGCGCTACATTGTACAATTGTTACGCGAAACTTTCCCGGATCAAACGAATTGGAACTGGGACTATGAAGTTCAGCGAGCGCACCAATTCCCTTTCAATCTAAAACCGAGTCAAAGTGGCAGTAGCCCTTCCGGTGGAAAGCCTAGGGCCTTTTTAGTGTTCTTCGGGAACTTCCTCCTCAGACAGTTTGTGTATGATCAGGCCCGTCCGAACTCACCGAAGGGGGCTAATGGTGTGATGTTTTTTGCCAAACCGGACTTTTGCCGTACAACGGTAGAGCGCAGGTGGCACCTGCGCCAATTAATCACCCCATTTCAACAGCTAGGCGCCCAAGTGTTTTTAATGAATCCTGCCAGACTGAAAGTTATTTTGAACGGGTCCACACGGATTTTCTTGTCGGAGGTCAAGGCAGGGGAATATCTGGGGGAGATTAAGGCAAAAAAAGGTTAGCAAGTATAGGCTAGAGGGAAAAACTACCAGCAGAAGTGTAATTTGATAAGCCAGGAAAATAACTCTAGCTCAATGGAACATCTTTCTCTTAATGCACTTGATTGATGGGGAAGGTACCCATAAGATATATATAGTGGTGTAACCTGATTTTTTTTTTTTTGATTTAGGGTGGTCTGTCCCTTTGGGCCCAAATTTTGAAATATTATAGTCCAAGGTCGATAATGTCACCTGTTAAATGCAAGGCACGACCTAGCGGCGAGGTATCCTAACTGACAACCATCATTCAGGGTCTCCTGATTGCTCTATTTATGGGGGGGTGGGAGGGTAAGGGGGGTCACGAACTGGTGGTGATGGGATACACGATATTGGCAAGTTTGATATTGGTTGGTGAAACCAAAATACAAAAAAAGAAGGGTAAGACACAAAACAAAAGAAAAGAAAATAGGAAAGGGGAAAAAAACGTACAAACAAGTAAAATATTAGAATATGGTGGGATACACCAAATGTATGATTATACAAGATGTACACCTAGGAGAAAAGCAAAAAAAAAAAAATGTTAAACAATATGAATAATCAATGTTCCTTAAAAATTGTGTCCGTTAACATCTGTGGTTTAAACGATGCCCTGAAAAGGCAGAAAGTAGCTCAGGGTCTACGGTTTTTAGGAGCTGAAGTTATTACCCTGCAAGAAACACATGTGGAGGGAATCGCAGAAGCACCTATTAAACTCACTGGGGTATAGGGTCATTGGGGGAACCTCCCAGGGATCAAAGACAAGCGGGGTTGGAGTTTTGGTTCAAAATAGACACCCATTGACTTCCAGTAGGGTGAAATCTGATCCTCTGGGCAGGTGGGTTATCGCAGAATGCCATCTCCCCTCTAATTCGGTCTTTACACTGTGCTCCATATATGGGAACAACACTGACGACCCTGGGGTCATTAACTGGATCTCGGGAGAACTCGCCCACTGGCCTCTACCACTGGTAATTTCTGGGAATCTAAACATCAATTTACCCAGTAACTGGAAAGCAACCGATCACTGGCCCTATACAGGTAGGAAACCTAAAGTCCATCAGGCCCTACTTAATCTAATACAAACACATGGGCTCAGTGATGTCTGGGCCACTTTAAAATCAACTCATCTGGGGTACACTTACTTCTCAGCTCCACACCTCTCCCTTGCTAGGTTAGATTATTTTCTTGTGTCTTCATCAATACTCCAAAGCTGTTCTATGGAGATCGCCCCACGATTTATGTTGGATCACAATCCTCTCATCTTAAACATCAGTGGGTTAGGGCTCAGGGGGGAAAACCTCGAACTGGAGCTTTGAAAAAGCCTTATTGTATGATGAGGGTTACCGACTACACATGCAGGGGTGGATCAAAGAGTTTTTGGAGATTAACATAGGATCAGCAGCAGTGAGAACCGTATGGGACACAATGAAGGCGGGCATTCGAGGTGAGACCTTGCGGTACTCTATAAGAAAGAATAAAAAAGCCAAAGCACAGCTAGCAAGGGTACAAGACAAGATGAAAAAGGCAGAGGAAAAACTAATCTTAGCAATCAACTTGGGTGCTGAAATCGAAAATGCTCAGTTAGAAGTGATAGCTAGTAAGGCAGAAATAGGGTCCATATTTGCTGAGAAAACTGCTAAGAAATGGGCTTCCGCCAGGTAAAAAAATATATGAATGTGGCGATAACATTGGTCACCAACTTGCTCTCAGAATTAGACAACAGGTGTCTGCTAGCGAAATTCTGTCAATCCAGCTCAGTTCTGGCGAGATTACAAAGGATGCAATTAAGATCCGTAATGCATTCCGCGAGTTTTACCAGAATCTTTATTCTGAAGACAACACAGGGCCGTTAAAACAGAGAGGATGAAAGCCTGGAATATCTAGACCAGATCACCCTGGCGGTACTTAGTCCTGAAGATCATGACCAACTAGAGGAATCTCCCGGATGGGATGAGATAGCTAAAGCCCTGGTAAATCTTCCGGATGGGAAAGCGACTGGCGCAGACCACATACCGGTGGAGTTTTATAAAATATTTGCCCCTCAGATAAAAACCCTCCTTACTTTACTGGTAACTTCTATTTTTAACGATGCACCCCCTCCAGACTCTTGGTCTAACGCCAAGATAGTAATTTTTCCAAAAAAAGATAAATCTCCTCTAGAAATGGGATCGTACCGACCAATAACCCTAATTAACTGTGACTCTAAGATATATGCCAAAATATTCGCAACAAGGCTATCTTTGAGAATAGAGTCTCTGGTATCACAGTGGCAACACGGGTTCATCCCTAAAAAGAGCACGACGGAGCATATCCGCAGAGCTATCACCCTATTGGACGCAGCTCAAGTAACAGGAGACCCGATCTCATAAATTCTACTCGACGCTGAGAAAGAGTTTGATCGGGTCTCCTGGTCATTTCTTTGGGTCGTCATGAGAAAAATGCGCTTTGGGCCCAAGGCAATACAAGCCATATAAGCTCTCTACAGTAACCCCACAGCTAGCATATTAGTTAACGGGATCCTGACAGAGCAGATTAAAATCTCACGGGGGACCCGCCAAGGCTGTCCGTGCTCACCTCTGCTCTTCGCTCTCTATATAGATCCTTTTATAAAAGCTATAGAAAACAGTCAATCTATTCGAGCGGTGAGCAGATTTGGGCTAGACACCAAAATCATGGCTTACGCCGACGACCTGGCGGTAGTAACCCCTGACCCTGTAAGCGCCATTAATGCTCTAGAACAAGAGGTCAGAAAATTTGGGATAATCTCAGGCTACGCCCTTAACCAAGGCAAAACCCAGATTATTAACAACAACCAAATAGACTGGGCAGATGGCCGGGTGGTACAGTCTGCGAAATATCTAGGAGTCACTCCAACTGCCGATACCGACTTAATAGTAGAGAGAAATCTGACACCGCTGGCTACCGAAACCAAACGGGCACTTAAACGGCTAAATAACTTACATCTTACCATAGTAGGGAGATGCAATGTCATTAAAATGACCAACTTCCCTAAATTGTTGTATTTCTTTAGGGCCATCCCCTTGGAGATGGGCAAAGCAATGTTACAGAAATTCGATCATATCTTTTCCCAATTTATCTGGGCATATTCTCGGCCAAGGCGAGCTTTTAAACTGCTTTCTCTTCCCTGTGAGCGGGGCGGCTGGGCGCTACCTAATCTGAGATTTTATTATTGGGCCTCGGCTATGCAATATAGCGCAGAGCTGCTTCAAGAACATTCACACATCCCAAATACAGGCCTACCATCACCCTATCAATTGCTTTTGGGGGAAGAAACTCGTGGGTGCCTCTGGAGGCAGCTCTCCTTTGGATACTATAAACGGGTAAGATTTAAGACCTTAATGAGCGCCTACAAAATCTTTTCCAACATACGTAAGATTTATGGGTTGGGTAGCCTGAATTACTATTCCCCTCTTAATAACAATCCTAATTTACCAGCGATATGCGGGGCTTCTTATATACATGAATGGCATTGAGCAGGTATTTTAAAAATGGGAGACTTGATAACCACTGATGGTATTAAATCCTTTTGTGCACTAAAAACTGAATTTCATTTGGGGGAGCATGAGTTTTTTAAATATATGGCTATAAGAGACTTCCTGACCCGTAAGATCGGGGGGACAGCTGGTTTCTCTAGGGTAGACCTTATTGACAAATTAAAAAACTCCACCCTGCCCAGGATCGGATACATATATGCTATATTAATTAGTTTTATGCCACACGATAAGCTTGTCACTGCCAGCAAGTGGCAAATGAAATTGAATATCTCTTAACATATTCAATCAGGCCGTGCAATCCAACAGGAGTGATCTACTATCAGCTAAATTACAGGCACAATTCTTTAAAACTGCCTTCTTCTTATATATTACACCTGGCAGAGTCGCGAAATGGGGAACGGGGGCAGGAACGCTCTGTCCCAGATGCGCAGAGTTTAGTGCAGACTCGATGCATATGTTCGCTACTTGTCCCCAACTTACACCTCTATTGGGTCAGATACAAGACTTTATTAAAGTTCTTTCGCAGGAATTCCAGCTAACCCCCCCCCCCCCGATTGTTTTATTAGGCACGCAAGGCAAGATTAGTAGAAAGAACGGAGGCGCACTTATCTTTGTGGCTATGACCATTTTACGCCTCTGCATAGCTTCATCGTGGAAGGACCCCAACCCTCCATTATTCTCTCATTGGCTAGCTCGATTGATCTCTACCTGACATATGGAAAATGTCATATTTTCCAGAATGGGCAGCCGGGGGGGAAAAAAAAAGGGTCTTGCTATCTGGCAACCCTTATCTGCTTGGCTTCGATAGATGGACTCAACAGGGGCTTTAGACATAGAGGCAATAAATCATGCTTTCCACGTTAGGCAGGATATGTCTACCCCTTACATTTAGAAAAACAGGCGATATCAAAGTCCAAGAAGGCCTTGGCTGGGGGAACTTCAGGATACCCACAATAACACCTGATCTCGTCTGATCTCAGACGAGACATCCTCTTACCCATACTGTTAATGCCATAAACAAGTTTTCACGTTATAAGCTATAATGCACTGTTATTTCTATGCTTGTCCGTTTTTTTCTTTTTTTTTTCTCTCTCTTCTTCCCTTTATCCACTGTTTTATCGATTCTCGAAACATTAGACATTGAATACCTGTATTAGGTCACTCATCACCAAGTGCCTATTCTGATGTCTTAAGTGTTGGGGGAGGGGGGGTGGAGGGGTGGAGGGAGGGCAGGGGGGAGGCATTTGTTCGAAATGGCTTATCTCTGTATTTGACTTTTGTACTTTCAATTAAAAAAAAATTTAAAAATCAAACTGAGGAAATTTGCAGAGATCGCCTTTGTTTGTCTCGGATTGCTGCTTCAAAAAGGCTAGTGGCAGCCAGGTGCAGCGATCTCACACTTCATTGTGCTTAGATTTGTGATACTCCTGCTTAGAGCCAGCCCCATTGCCCAAAGGCTGCGACTGGAGATCAGCCTGAAAATAACATCTCAACAAGAACAGACAAAACCGGTCCTGAACCCTCAGACATTTGATTCGCATCCTCCACCTAGAAGATGTGTATAAAAGAGGGATGCAAACCATCTAGTGTTGCCAACTGGCCGGTTTTATACCAGCATTTTATTGTCCGGTACAAAAATTAGAAAATAAATCACCTAAAGCTAGCATTTTTTCCCTTATCAATACATACATTAAGTAGTTAAATTGTTATAAGAAAAACACTTTAAAAAGGTCTTCTACAACTGCTCTAATGACCCCCTGACTGATAATCAAAAGTAAACAAAGACAGAAGGCTTTGTTAAAATAAATATGGACGATTTCATATAATGTTCTAATAAAGAATCATTTCTGGGCCTTTACAGAACTTTAAAGCATTAACAGATAGCTGGTATTTTTCTCTGGGGAAAAGTGGCAACCCTAAAACCATTCAACTATGTTGCAGGTATACGTTCTTCATGACCAAGGAAGGGAGGGCTCTGCAGATGAAAGGAATGCTGTGTGTCTGCCAGGCAGTCAGGCTCCCAGAGGTGACATGACGTCACCTGAAGTCTGCACTTTTTGTTGGAGGATCTGAAGCTCTGCCTAAAAGTCTGCCTGACTGCTGATAAAGGGAAGGAGTGTGCCTGCACCTGCAGGAGAAGAAACGGTTCAGGGCATAAACCCGGTGTGTTCTCAGTGTGGGAAAAGCCAGAAAGAGCGAGCGACTGCAAGGGAGCAAGTCAGACGCAATCTGTATCCGGAAGGGGCCCCCTAGTCACCCTAAATGGCTCTCTTTCTGAACCGTATCAAGCATTCTACAAAAAGCAGCCACTAAGTGAATTAGTTAGTACACTGCTGCTAAAAGACTGATGTACCATCTGAGCCCTGGTATTCTTGTACTACGAGGTGTGCCCCCTGATCGGTCTTGAGGCTGCACTGCTAAGACAATTTGGGATCGACATGGGCCCAGAGGCTATCCCTGCCAAATCAGCTTCCCTCCAGTCCCCAAACTAGGGAAGCCGCAAGTGCTGAAAACAGGAAATTGCTGCCGGAAGCTACATCACTGAGATCGACAAAGTCTCCACATTCCCAGTAACACCACCTCAGCGGCCCAGACAACTTCAAAGTTATCTCCGGAGCAAGACCTCAGCATGTGTGTCTCCCACACCTGCCGGAATTCCAACTTCCAAAACCAGGTAACTGCGGGGCTGCAGACTGTGTGTACATAAGACTGAGAAACAAGCAGGAGCCTGCTGCACAAACTAAGACTTTTTCCATGCTAATAATGCACCAAAGGAAAAATGGTGCACATACGCCTTGGGATAATTGAGTGACTGCACCTGTGCCTAGACAGCGCCTTGTCCACAATCAGATGCCAGGGACCTCAAACACTTATGAACTCCATTAGTAAAAGGTGGATACAGAAGGGTGTAGTTTCTAGACTCAAACAGGCTTTTAATTCAGTATTGTATTCCCCTAAATGGAATGTGTACAACTAAGTAACATTGTGGGGTCATATTACTATGTTTGCTAAAAGATTAACAAAGGGCTCGACAATAGTCCATTGTGTCTGTTGATTGTTTCGGAGGCGCCTCCGACTGTTTTCTCTTGCTACCTTCAGAGTAGAGTACGGAAATGGTCGTTTGCAAAGCCATAGTAAGACAGACCCCAGGACACCAGTGGTGAAAAGCCTCAACCATCACGTTTTGGATCCAGTAGCCCATGTCTGCCCTGTGACCAACTAACTGGGCAGGACACTGCATCTGTTCAGGGGAAAATGGAATACACAAATGTTTCTAAGAGGATGGTCTCCAGGCCTACTTCGTTAATCTCATTTCAATAAATTAAAGTCATAATTCTGCATCAATGCCATAGGTCTGTGGATGCACTTTTGTGACTTTCTTTAAGAATGTGGGCCATAATTTCACTGACCCCTGACAACAGAGTGGAATGCAAGTGTACTGCTGGAGCTCTGGGGAGGTGGGGGGCGGCATGTGCTTTTAGTAAGTGGTGGTGTTGGGGATTTCAATGTGCATGTTGAATTAAAGCTAGACAAAAAGGCTCAGGAGCTTTGATAAAGTTCTTGAATGCTTGCGCCTGGATAAGATGGCCTTTACCACCACTATACAGAGAGTGGAAAAGGGTGAAAACTCGTTCATCCTAACTGGCATGTCAGGTATTTCACGGCACCCTTGATTAAGTCCTGAATAACAAGGCACGTGGAAAGAAATCCTCACCTCGGTTTACCAGACCCAAAAAAAATAAAACATAAGAATGGTTCTCAGATGTCCCCATAGCTGCTAAAATATATATATATTTTTTTAAAAACACAAATGGAACTCGCTTCACCAAATTACTACGAGATAAAAAAAAACAAATTTACCAGTGCCAAACGTAAAGTATAAAAGAAAGTGCTTGCCCGAGCAAGGCAGGCAGCCTATGTAGCAAAATCAGGTAGGCTGGAGACTCTTAAACTTTTCACCACTCTGAGGTCTTATTTACCCCTCCTCATTGCTCACTTGTGCAGGGCGTTACCTTATTTCCAGTTCTGTAATGAACTGGCTAGCCATCTTATATCTAAAGTAAGGAGTGCGGGGGGGGGTGGGGTTTATGACATCTGCTCAGGAAGTGCTCCCGTTTCCACCCCTCAGGTGTTGGCTTGGACCACACGGAGTGTTTTTGTTTTATTTTTGGAGTGGATGTTGATTGTGAAATCCAAACTTGGCTCTGAGAAGAGCAATGCTTGGAGGCTGTGCGGAGGAAGCTTGCACCTGGCATTTTCAGTCCTGCTGCTTGGCAAACTGATGCCAACATTACATACTTACGGGGGCCAGAGGCCTAGACACTAGGGGTAGCTTCTCCCCTCTTGAAAAAGTTTAACCTTGATTCAACCAATACTAGCAATTATTAACCAGTTACACTTCTTCCACCTTGGTGAAGTTGCTGGAGAAGCTGGTTCCAAAGCAACTGCGCAATTATTTATGGAAGTCTATTTCCTAGATCATTGGAAGACTGGCTTTTGCCCAGGCTATAAAACAGGATCAGAAACGGTCATAGATTTGCACGTGTTTAGGTTGACACTTTAACCCCTTCGATGCTCATGACGAGCTGGACTCGTCATAGCACACAGTGGTCGTGTGCTCATGACGAGTCCAGCTCGTCATAAGACCACCCACGGGGGAAGCGCTGGCGCTCCCCCCGTGGGAATCCGATCGTCGGGTTTTTGGGGGAAGGCAGGGGAAGGGCTTCCCTGCCTCTCCCCGCCCCCCAATGACGTCAGCGCGCGAGGCGCGCTGGCGTCATTGGGAGTTTTCCGTTGTTCCCCTTACGCGCTGGAAGCCATTTGCTTCCAGCGCGTCGGGGAATAAGGTTAGTTTTGGCTCCGGGGAGGGGGGATTTCAAACAGAAGAGGCATCGAGGGAAAGGAAAACCCTTTCCTTTCCCTCGATGCCTCTTTTGTGCATTCCTGCTGCACGATCATGTGATCGTGCAGCAGGAATGCACACTAGACACCAGGGAATAAAAAAAAAAAAAAAGGAAAATACTGTTTTGGGGAGCGGCCCCTTGGGCAAGGGTCGCTCCCCTTTTGGGGGCCTTATGTTTTTGGTGCTCTGCCCCCTGGGGGGGGGCAGTTTTTTTATATAGCGCTGGGCTTTACCCGAAGGTGTCAGAGCGCTTCACAATAGGAACAGTAACATTACATGAGGAGAAGGTTAGAAGTGAGCATAATACAAAAGCAAGCGTTACATTACATGAGGAAAAAGTGACAATTGTGCATGATACATGAGATACAAAATACAAATAGAGGTATAATACTGCAATAAGTGGCAGTCACTCAGAACACACTGGGAAGGCACTTCTATAGGCATGGAGTACAGAATTTCCTATAGTGGAAGAACTTCCTTGAGGGAGTAGAGAGGGCGTGAATTAAATGAAGGGTACACAAATCCAGCACAGCACGCAAGGGTGAGGAATGTACAGGAAAAAGTACAAATTTACAATGAAGAGCGAACTTCCTAGAGGGGGCTGAGAGTGAAAGTATTAGTTCTGAAAGTGTCTTTGGAAGAGAAGAGATTTGAGGTCAGCTTTGAAGATCCGGGTAGAGGAGGTGGCACGGAGCAATGGGGGAAGCGAGTTCCAGATTCTCACCGCATTGCCTGAGAAGTATTGCGCCATCGATCTTTCCCTTTTGAAGACGGGGGGAGGGGGCTCAAGCAGAAGCTTTTCCGCATTGCGAGAAGGGCGAGAGCCACCGGACAATTTCAATTTATTTGCCAGGTAACGAGGGGAGGACGTGTGTAAGGCTTTGTGTGTGATGCAGGCAGTTTTGTAAATAGATCTTGCCTCGATCGGAAGCCATCGAAGAGAGGACAGGATAGGAGTGACGTGGTCGCTTCGTTTAGACCCTGAAATGAAGCGAGCTGCTGAATGGAGGATGGATTTGAGAGGGGAGAGGTGGGATTTGGGTAGGCCCGTCAGAAGAGAATTGCAATAATCCAGTCTTGAGAGAACCAGAGATTGTACCAAGGTTTTTAAGTCTTTCTCCGGGAAGAACCGACGGATCCCCCATAGAAGGCGCAACTGGTAACATGCGTTCTTAGCAATAGAGTTGATGTGGGAGATTAGGTTGAGTCTTTTGTCAAGAATGACACCTAGGGATTTAGCGCTGTCGACAATGATGGGTTTGTTGTTGAGTAGGTTCAGCTGATCCATCCAAGATTGAACAGGAGGAGGTGAGAGAGAGGTAGAGAGGAGGAGGAATTCAGTTTTGGCGGGATTCAGAATGAGTTGGTGAGCTAACATCCAGTTGTGAATAGAGTTGAGTAGTGAGAGATCGTGTGCGGACGATAAAGGTATCTTCCCACTAGTCCACCAGGCATTTATTTGTGGAGAGTGACCCCTTGGGTGGCAGAATAGCAGTATGTTTTTAGGCCCATCTGCCCCCAAGGAGGGCAGAAGCCACTAGACAACAGGGTTTTTTTTTATTTTTGTGTTGGGGAGTGGCCAAAAGGGCAAGGGTTGCTCCCCTTTTACGGGGGTGAATATTTTATTTATACTCTTTGGCCCACCTACCCCTTAGCTTGGCTGGTGGATTGTGTGTGGACTGGTGCATTATTTGCATATGTGATTGTAATGTTTTTTTCCTCCTTTTTATTCTAGTGTAAAGCTTTTGATTCCTGTTTGCGGTTTCGGCAGTGGTTGTTCTGCAGTTTTGCGTAATTGCATTTATTTGGTAAGAAAAATATTTTTGTTGTGTGTACTCCAAATGAGTATTATTGTCATGCATGAATGAATTTTTTTGTAAGTGGTGTCATAATGGCAGCATATTTGTTAGTGTTCAGAGCATGAAATTCTTTGCGATGTTTTGCATTGTCTTATGTGTAATTTTTTTCTTCTTTTTTAGTGGGATATTGTTGATCCTTAATGTGCCTGTGCAGAGTAGGTGGTGGTGAGTCTAGCTGCTTCTGTCACGTGAGTGGTATAGTGTTGGAGTATATAGGTCTTTGTGATAAAGCTACATTTTGTTTATTTCTTTTTTTTTTTTTTACAAAGGGTTTGTTGTTGTTGACTTGTTTGACAAGTAACCTTTATTAGTAAGCATTATGGCTAGCCGTAGAATGACTGCTCAGCAGGTGGTTGGTTTGCTTCTTGAATCTTCCTCTGAGCAGGATTATGAGACTGACAGTGCGTCTGAGGGAGAGGAGGGAGGGGAAGATTCAGGCAGTGAGTTTTCTCTCCACATGGAATCATCGGATGATGAAGGTACTCTCAGTGCAGATGAAGTGCCTGTTTTAGAGGAGGATACTACTGTGCCGATGGTGCAAGAGGCATCTGTATTGCAGCCTGGGGCTGATAGGCTTCCTACTGGAAGTGCTGGACTCTGGGTTGATCCAAACATGGTGCAGCCGGTGTTGCCTGCCTTTAGTGGTTATGCAGGGTGTAGAGTGGATTGTGAACATTATTTGCCTACACAGTATTTTCAGTTGTTTATGGATGATATATTTTTGGGTGAGATTGTTGAGCAGACTAATTTGTATGCTGAACAGTTTTTGAGGGACAACAGTGCCAGACTTAGGCCCCATTCTAGAGCTACCCGGTGGAGTCCCACAAATCTGGAAGAGATGAAGAAGTTTTTGGGTTTGACTTTTTTGATGGGTTTGATAAGGAAGCCGTCCATGGGTTCATATTGGTCTACCAGTCCCTTGATGGCAACGGCCATATTTCCTGCAGTTATGACTCGTGATCGGTATTTACTTTTGCTTCGGATGCTGCATTTTGTTGATAATGGTTTGGCGTTGCCACGAGATCACCCTGAATGTGACCGTCTTTTTAAGATTCGGCCTGTTCTTGATCACTTTGTAGATCGATTTTCAGAGATCTATACTCCAGGGAAAGAAATATCTATTGATGAGTCTTTGGTCCTGTTCAAGGGCCGTTTGGTTTTTAGGCAGTACATTCCTAGCAAGAGGGCACGCTATGGAATTAAGTTGTATATGTTGTCTGAGAGTAGGACAGGATATGTTTTTAATTTGCGTGTGTACACTGGTAGGGATTCCACTATTGACCCCCCTGGTTGTCCGTCCACTTTTGGAGTTTCAGAGAAAATTGTGTGGGATCTTGCTAGAGGACTGTTTAACAGAGGCCACCATTTGTACCTTGATAACTTCTACACTGCTGTGCAATTGTTTAAGGAATTGTTCAAAGTGGACACTTTTGCTTGTGGCACAATCCGCTCTAACCGTAAAGGTTATCCAAAAGAGCTTGTTTGCAAAAAACTTCAGAGGGGACAGTGCAGTTCCTTGCGTAGTGAGGAACTGCTAGCTGTGAAATTTGTGGACAGGAGGGATGTGTACATGCTGACTACCATCCATGATGAGAGTACTTCACCTGTGGCTGTTTGGGGTCAGATTGCTGAAGTGCGCAAACCTGTGTGCATTTTAGACTACAATAAGCACATGGGTGGTGTTGATAGAGTAGATCAGAGGTTGGAACCTTACACTGCTATTCGTAAGGCTTACATTTGGTATAAGAAGTTGGCCATCCATCTCTTCAATTTAGCAACTTTCAATGCTTTTGTTGTGTTCAAGGAGTGTTCTCCTGCGTCAAAGTTGACTTTTGTTCAGTTTCAGCAGTCTGTCATAGGCAGCCTTGTTGTTGTGGAACAGGTAAGTGTTCCTAGAGTTGGAGTGGTGGAGGATGTGGCTCGATTGAAAGATCGCCACTTTCCTGATCACATTCCTCCTACACCCTCAAAAGACTTTCCCACTAGGAGATGTAGAGTCTGTTGGCGAAGAGGTACGCGGAAGGAGACTCGTATGTACTGCCCTGAGTGTCCTTCTAACCCTGGGCTGTGTGTGCCTGCTTGTTATAGAGCGTACCACAAGCAAAAGAATTATTGGGAGCAACCATGAGTGGTAAAGTGAACTGCCTGGTCTGTAATGTTTAAGAATTGTTGTTCTGTTTCAAGGTTGGCATTAGTGCAATGTATTTAGTTTCTGATTTTGTGTTAGTAGATTTGTATCTATTTGCAATTTGTTTGCGTTTTCTTTTTTGTATAAAAAAATCCTAAATGTGATGGTGGTGTGTGTAGGCTGGTGCTTGGCTGGCGGTGTGCGTGGAGTGGCGCTTGGCTGGCGGTGTGCGTGGAGTGGCGCTTGGCTGCCGGTGTGCGTGGAGTGGCGCTTGGCTGCCGGTGTGCGTGGAGTGGCGCTTGGCTGGCGGTGTGCGTGGAGTGGCGCTTGGCTGGCGGTGTGCGTGGAGTGGCTCTTGGCTGGCGGTGTGCGTGGAGTGGCGCTTGGCTGGCGGTGTGCGTGGAGTGGCGCTTGGCTGGCGGTGTGCGTGGAGTGGCGCTTGGCTGGCGGTGTGCGTGGAGTGGCGCTTGGCTGGCGGTGTGCGTGGAGTGGCGCTTGGCTGGCGGTGTGCGTGGAGTGGCGCTCGGCTGGCAGTGTGTGAGTAGTGACTTGCTGCTGGTCACTACACACACTGCTAGCCGAGCGACACTCCACGCAATCCATCAGCTTGTGTGGTCGCTGTGTTAGGAATGTGGGCGTGTGAAAGTGATGGGCCCTTGAATGGCGCTGTCTGCTGGTGTGAGTGTTGTAATGTGATGGGCCCGCGGCTGGTGGTGTGAATGGTTTTGTATTTGTCACACGTATGAAAGGTGTATGAATGGCCTGTAAAGAGGTTGGTGCCTTGTCGTGGCTTTACAGCTCACGAGCTGTGAGTCAATGGTTCAGTTTCTCGTCCTTTCAATTATTAACAGTGCATTTCATTTTTGTGAAATCACTTGTTAATACAATTGTATATAATGAACCATCACTCACCCTCGTGCCAAATCCAACCAGTATGTGTGTGTGGAGGATTAGATGGCTGTGCAGTAATATTTTTTTTTTGTCTTTCTCAAGCAGGGTGTACCTTGTCCCTTTTTGTGAATGTTGTAATGTGTTTGTTTCGTGCCTGGTGGTGTGAATGGTCTTGTGTGTATCACGTATGAAAGGTGTGTGAATGGCCTGTAAAGCGGTTGCCTGTCGCGGGTACTTGGGCCTCCCACCCGAGTGAGGCACCATTTTTATCGGGAGACCTGGAGGAAAGCTGGGTGGTAGGAAATTTGTGTCAGCCCGGTGATGCCACAACTTTACCACACAAAAATGTGTGAAAAAAGGGATTTTTTCAGCAAAATGTCAGGTTTGCAGGGGATTCTGGGTAAGAAAACTTTGGGGGATCCACGCAAGCCATACCTCCCTGGAATCCCCCGGGTGTCTACTTTTCAGAAATGTGTGGGTTTGGTAGGTTTCCCTAGGTGGCCGCCGAGCCCCGGGCCAAAACGTCATGGGACCCCCCTTGCAAAACCAGGTCGTTTTGTGATAGGCCATTTTGAGGTCGCCTCAATACGTTGTGGGCCCTTGCCTGTCGCGGGTACTTGGGCCTCCCACCCGAGTGAGGCACCATTTTTATCGGGAGACCTGGGGGAACGCTGGGTGGTAGGAAATTTGTGTCAGCCCGGTGATGCCATAACTTTACCACACAAAAATGTGTGAAAAAAGGGAATTTTTCAGCAAAATGTCAGGTTTGCAGGGGATTTTGGGTAAGAAAACGTTGGGGGGATCCACGCAAGCCATACCTCCCTGGAATCCCCCGGGTGTCTACTTTTTAGAAAAGTGTGGGTTTGGTAGGTTTCCCTAGGTGCCGGCAGAGCTAGGGTTCAAATACTACAGCTAGGCACTCTGCAAAAAAAGGGTCATTTTTCACTGTGAAAATGTGGTGCGTCCACGTTGCGTTTTGCGCTGCTTCCTGTCGCGGATACTAGGCCTACCCACACAAGTGAGGTACCATTTTTTTTGGAAGACCTTGGGGAACGCGGGGTGGGTGGAATTTTGTGGATCCACGCAGATTCCAGAACTTTCCACCACAGAAAATTGAGGAAAATGTGTTTTTTTTGCCAATTATTTAGGTTTGCAAGGGATTCTGGGTAACAGAACCTGGTGAGAGCCAGTCAAGTCACCCCATCCTGGATTCCCCTGGGTGTCTACTTTTCAAAAATGTATAGGTTTGCTAGGTTTCCCAAAGTGCCGGCAGAGCTAGGGTTCAAAAACGACAGCTAGGCACTTTGCAAAAAAAGGGTCATTTTTCACTGAAAATGTGGTGTGTCCACGTTGCGTTTTGCGCTGCTTCCTGTCGCGGGCACTAGGCCTACCCACACAAGTGAGGTACCATTTTTTTGGGAAGACCTTGGGGAACGCGGGGTGGGTGGAATTTTGTGGATCCACGCAGATTCCAGAACTTTCTACCACAGAAAAGTGAGGAAAATGTGGGTTTTTGCCAATTTTTAGGTTTGCAAGGGATTCTGGGTAACAGAACCTGGTGAGAGCCAGTCAAGTCACCCCATCCTGGATTCCCCTGGGTGTCTACTTTTCAAAAATGTATAGGTTTGCTAGGTTTCCCAAAGTGCCGGCAGAGCTAGGGTTCAAAAACAACAGCTAGGCACTTTGCAAAAAAAGGGTAATTTTTCATTGTGAAAATGTGGTACGTCCACGTTGCATTTTGAGCCATTTCCTGTTGTGGGCACAAGGCCTACCCACACAAGTGAGGTACCATTTTTATCGGGAGACTTAGGGTAACACAGAATTGTAGAGCAACTGTTATTACCTATTGACTTTTGATGCATTTCTGCCTTCCAAATGAAAGACAATGTGTAAAAAATAAGTCATTTTGAAAAATGACCTATAATTCTCATGCTAGTATGGGTACTCCCAATTTCGGAAATGTGCAAATATCTACTGTTTCTAAAATCTACATTTTGTTCCCATTTCAGAAATACATAGGTGTCTTTCATAACAATTTTTCCATGTATACATTTTCCCAAAATAATTGCTATATACCCGGTACATAATAAAAAACCATTGCAAGATGCTGCTCAGTTATTGGCTCTGGGTTCGTCGGGTTCTTGGTGAACCTACAAGTCCTATATATCCCCACAACCAGAAAGGTCCAGCGGATATAACGGTATATTGCTTTCAAATAGCGGTCATAATTAGAAGAAGTTACAGGTGAAAACGTTGACACAAATGGCTGTTTTTTTCAACTAATTTTCAATTTTTCCTTCATTAAACTGTTAGTTTCTATAAGGAAAACTTTAAGGATCTACACAAATGACCCCTTGCTGAATTCAGAATTTTGTCTACTTTTCAGAAATGTATGGCTTTCTAGGATCCATTATTGGTTTCATCCCCATTTCTACCATTAACTGGAAGGAGGTTGAAAGCACAAAAAATAGCAAAAATAGGCTATGTTCCAGAAAAATGCCAAAACTGTGTAAAAAAGTTGGTTTTCTGACAAAAGTCTGCTTGTCCCTGAAAGCTGGGAAGATGGTGATTTCAGCACCACAACCCCTTTTTGATGCCATTTGCAGGGAAAAACAAGACGCTTTCATCTGTAGCCCTTTTTCGCATTTTTCCCCCAAAAAACAAAATTTTGCTGTATTTTGGCTAATTTCTGGGTCCCCTCCAGGGGAATCCACAAACCCTGGGTACCTTTACAATCCCCATGATGTTAGAAAAAAGGACGCAAATTTGGCGTGGATACCTTATGTGGTCAAAAAGTTACAGGGGCCTAAGCGCACACTACCCCAAATAGCCAAAAAAAGGCTTAGCACAGGGGGGGAAAAGGCCTAGCAGCGAAGGGGTTAAATGGGGGATGCTGCAGAAGTGATTCTGCTGGACCGGTTTGGCTATAGGCTGTGGTTACCTTGTCAACTACAGACTCCAAGCAGCCTCGCCGGAGATATGTAAACCGGACGTGTGTGGGTATGGATAGAACCTAGGCTGGTCCAGGTCTATCGTGAGATACGGTGTTTGTTATTAAACCTTAAGGATTATTTGCCGATTGCTCTGAGCCCGTGAGCCGGAGGAAGAGTGCCTGAGCTTCCCACTAATTGAATTTGCCTCAGACAATTGAAGTATAATTCCTGATACATCTTCATTATCAGGAACAAGACAACGGAGTACTTTGGGACCTATTGGATGTATAATTTTTCGAATGGAAAACACAATCCATAGATACAATCTACAAGGGCATACGCAACAGTTTATTGTGCTGAAGAAGACCCCAATGTGATTTTTATGAAACACACACGACAATAGGGGTCGACGTTCAAGAACTAGCATGTTTTCAGCCCAGCAAGATCTATATAATTAAAGTAGTCTTGTTAGGGTTTCTGTGGTTGCTAGTAGTATAAGAAGAAATATGGTTTCATTTTTTATGTTTTGGTCTCTTTGTTAAAATTTGTGGAGTTTTTTGATGTGTATTGTTACAATCTGTCACCATTTCATGTCACTATTGTGAATATATTGTGTTGTGTATGTCGAATATTGTCAATTAGTATTTTTGTTTATCCCTTTAATTTTATTGTTGACAGCCAACACAATACAAGGATCATACAAAGCACCCAAGATACACATGTAGGGTGACACATAGGAGAGTCAACATTTTTAGCAATAATATAGGATGCATTGCACAAAAAATAAATTGTAAGGAAGATGATAAACAAAGAAAAAGAAAAGAAAATGAAAAACTGCGCCACATTGCCATTGGTGAAAAAATATAACAATCCTAAATAAAGAGAGAGCGTTTGCCACCCACAGTCACATTGAATAAACACTACACAAATGCCAAATGTCTAATGTCATAACAACTGTTCATCAGTGTGAGATGGGGGGGGGGGGGAAGGAGGGGGGGGGGGGAGAAGGTTCCAGATACAATCCCCTGTAGTCAGCCCACCTTTTCCAAATTTTGTAGTGTTTACGGGGGCATCCCCTCGCTTCAAAGACCGGGAGTTCCAGGCCCATACAGAAGTCTAGACCTCTTTTCCATACCCCAAGCGACGGTGGGGACTCGTCTTTCCAGACCCGGGATATATCTCGTTTTGCCAGCGTGAGACCCAAGAATAGAAGGTGGCGCTTAGATCTATTCCCCCCCCCCGATATCCTCCGTGATATGCAATATGGCTAAAGGTGGTGAGGATGCAATGTCCCACCCCAGAACCTCAGACAGGCATGTGAACACCCCCTTCCAGAATCTCGACAGTGTTGGACAAGACCAGACAGTATGTAGGAATGTACCCTCCATGGATTGACAGCGTAAGCAATGCGGGGATGCGATGAGCCCAGCTCACCACAACCTGTGTCTCATAAAATAAGCTCTGTGTAAATATTTGAATTGAATAAGACGCAGACGGGCCGCGATGGCTGCGCTGCGCGGGGATTCTAGGGCCTCAACCCAGTCATCTTCCTCTAGTGGACCCAGGTCCCGCTGCCATGTCTCTCTAGTTTTGTGCAGGGTAGTAGGGGTGTTGTTGATAAGTGTGCGATATATTTTAGTTATTTTGTAGTCCCCCAAATCACCCATGAAAACCTTAGCCTCAATGGGGTTGAATTCAGGAATCTCGGTCAGATGAGATAGGTATGGGGCAAAGGCATGTCGGAATTGGAGATAGCGGTAGAATTGTGTGCGGGGCATGTTGTATTCTGCTTGTCGGTCAAGAAAGGACTTAAGAGTACATCTGCGCATTACTGTCCCGACCGAATCTATCCCAATGGCCTCCCAGCCCCGAAAGCTGGATAAGTGCGTCAGCTGTGGTAATTGGCCGTTGCCCCATAGTGGAGTTTCCCTAGTGAGTCTCCCCCACCAACCCATCTGGCGGAGCGCCGACTTCCAAATCTTGAAGACCGTGGCTGTAGCGGGTGGTAGCTCTCGAAGCAGAGCCACTGAATACAGAACCATGTGGAGAGCATTATCTCCCAGCAGCGAGCGTTCCACAGCATAGGCTGGATCCTCGCGGCTTCCATACCACCAGTCATTGAGGACGAGTAGGTGAGAGGCCATGTAGTATGCCTGAACGTCGGGAGTGGCTACGCCGCCGGAGTAGATAGACTGGAAGCAGGTCCTCAGGGCCACTGGTGATGCGGCACCCCCCCAGAGAAAACGGGCCAGGATAGCATTCAATTGGCGGAACCATGTTGGTTTTATCGGATAGGGGTGATTCTGTAATTGGTAGAGGAGACGAGGCAGGGAGATCATTTTAAAGATAGCGGACCTACCAAAAAGAGATAGGGGTAAATGAGACCATACCCGCGTCGGGTCACCAATTTGCATCCATAGGGGGCTAGGTTTTTGCTCCATGCCAATGCCTGAGACGATGAGAGATATACTCCCAGATACTTAAAGCCGTCTGGAACCACCACCACGTCTCGCGACCAGTCCTGCAGTGGCCACAAAAAGGACTTACCTCGGTTCATATAGAGGCCAGATGTTTCGCCAAAGATCTGCATAATGCGGAAAAGGCGCGGACCAGACCGGTTAAGATCTGTGAGGAAGAACAAAACATCATCTGCGTAGAGGGCTATGCGGTCGAATAGGCCCAGCGCCCATTCGAAACCACGCAGCTGCGCGTCTATACGGATCCAAGCCGCGAGCGGCTCCATTGCAAGAGCGAAGAGGTAGGGGGAGAGCGGGCAGCCCTGGCGCGTCCCCCGCCCGATGGGGAAACTCCTGGAGACCGAGTCAGCCACTCTGACTGTGGCAGTTATGTCAGTGTAGAGCAGGCGGATAAGGCTCAGCAATCTGGGACCAATATTCAGACGATCGAGCAAGGCAAACAGATATGTCCAGCTGAGGGAATCAAAGGTTTTGTTCATGTCTGCCAACAAAAGCGCGGCAGGGGTAGAGGACAGGATTTTTTAAGAGGTAAACCAATTGTTTCCCTGTAGCATATACAAATGAGGTAGCTGTCAATTTAAGGAAATTTCCTTATGCTATATAAGACATTCATCACGCTTTAAATATAACAGAACACACATAAATATAATTATATCAGCAAGCGTTTTTAAAAAAATTGGAACAATCCACTGAAAGTATGAAGTATTGGAATTTGTGCGAACAGTGCGGAGGGCAGAAGAATAATAAGAGTGCAGAAAGTCTTTTGCAGAATTACTTGATCCACAATATTAATAAGGGCTGCCAATAAAAAGTTTGGGCACATGATCCAACAGAAAATTATTAATGTCTCTAAAAATGTCAAATGGCCACTTGTGCGTTGTCGAAGTTTTGACCCACTGCAACCAATGAGGATGTCACTGAAACGACTGAAGTTTAATGAAACATCTGAGGAAGCAGTATATGAAAAATGGGCAAAAAAAGTTCATTATGCACATAGCCATTGAGGATAATAAGCCGATTTGGGTTTCCACTTTTAACTGCGGTCTCAAACCAAAGTGTGAAATCCATTATGGAACATTAGCATATCTTGTCAGCTGTAGAGACCAATTTCTTTGTACCCATGTATGTATTGGTTCAAAAGAAGCTGCAATTTGGGCGACTTCTTAGTACAAGCATATAGGCCTTTGCAAGCATCTAACAAGACTGCAGCCCAATGTTCTTCCCACCCATGACTTGTCGCTATATATGTGGCAATTGCTGGATTTGAGAAATGACCATTAACACTAAAAACTGGACCCATAGGTACAACATTTTCCAATCTAAACGCTCATTCTATCTGCAATGCTTTCAAGGTGGTAGACCGTTTGAGGTACCTGTGGCACCGTGTACACGTTAGCCAACAACAAAGAAGGATACACTAAGGTGTAAAACAAAAAACACACCATTGACAGCTCATTTCTTACAAGCTGGGAACAATGAAGACAATAAGTCCAGGTAAGTAGTAGATGTTGCCCAATTTCTCCATGGAGGAGGGGGCATCAGTTCCACCCTTTGTATAAAGGACCACTTTTGTATTCAGAATCTTGATTGGACTGCATATGGGTTGAATGAGGCATACGAAAGAATATTGTGATCTCTCTGATTAAATGCCATAGGCATACTGGTTCTGGACCCCACACATCCAAATTTAGAACTCAATCTATTGTCACTGGCTGGTTATCAATATATTTATGCCCTTTATCTCTTGGGTGCTTCTTGTATTGTGCATATTATTACTGCTTCACCATGTAAAACTGATGTCATGTTCATTTTGGATTCCATCGATTTAGGAATGGTTTAAGATTTCTTCCATATTTATGGCAGTTATTATTTTCTATGTCCTATAATCAGTAGTGATCCTTATAAACTAGTTGTGTGTCTGGCATAACAGGACGCACCATTTATCCTGCACACTGATTGAATTACCATGTAAACTGATAAGATTTATTTTCAACATAGATCCACGTTAATACTTGAACTTGCAGTTCAATTCCAGAACTCATTATCTTACATTTGTTAAGTTTAGTGTATTCATTAAGAGTTCCTTTGCAGATTATTCAACACACCATAGGGTAATACTTCCCAAACGTTTCAGAACCACGACCCAATGTTTAGAGCGACAAACTTTTGTGACCCACCTAGCTTTAATGGACACGAGGCGGGCAATTTTATAATGTACCTAAAGTATCATGTGGTAGTGCACGGTTATTTAAAGACAGCACATTTTCCATTGTAATTACCACTACATTCGCACAGACCTACAGTTTTGACACAACTATATTTCACACAAATGATGTGTGAATATTTATCATTTGTGCATCACCAAGTAAAGTGTCTGATTTGTTTTCATCCTAATAAAATCTTTGTTTCCAACACACTTCATTTTTATTTTCTTAACAGCTGAATGTGTACAGTTCATTTATAGGTATTTACATTTTGTTGTGTGGTACAAAAAAAAACATCCTGAAGCCTTTCCTTTCACAGTTCTGTACCCCAGCAAGATTGTCACAAAAACTTTGCTTTACCTTTCTTTCTCTGACTGCAAAGTGAAGGGAGTTTGTAAACACCAATCCCTATGTTAAACAAGCATTGGCATAGCCAATAGGTCTCGCTTTTGGGACCTTATAAGTATTTAGTTATGCAGCACAATATCCTTGGTGCAACAACATTAACTGTTGCATGGATAAACACTTATAAGGTCCCAAAGGCGAGACCTATTGGCTATGCCAATGCTTGTTATTTAGGGAGTATTAACTTTTACCAGCATTTAGTCTGTTACTTCTAATTGTCCCACCTTGGGCGTGATGACATAACTATACATAAAGCACCACTTCCTAGCGTACCAAGCATGATACATTTTTTTTGTAAGCAGTGCTGTGTTTTAAATCAAATGCCATTATGTTGCCTGTCCTTTAGCCAAAGTTTTTTTGGTGTTTTCTGAAGAGCTGTGTACAGTGTAAACGACAGACCTGCGGTGCAGTAGAAACCTGTGTGCATCGTGAGGGACAGAGGTGCGTGCAGGGTAAGTGACAGCTTTGATGTGCACTGGGAAAGCTGTGTGAAGTATGAGGGACACACCTGCGGTGAATTTGTATACCTGTAAACAGCGTAAGGGCTATATGGAAGGCAGTAAAGAGTTGTGTGCACTGTGGATAGACCTCAGGTGCATTGGGTAAGCTGTGTGCAGCATGAGGGAGAGATGTAAGGTGCACTGGGAGAGCTTTGTGCAGCAGAGGAACAGATCTAATGTGCATTGGGAGAGCAGTGTGCAGCGTGCGATACAGATCTGAGGTGTAGGGGAAGAGCTGTATGAAGTATAAGGGGCACACTTGTGGTACACTGGGAGAGCTGTGTGCAGCATGAGAGACACATCTAAGGGGCACTGGGAGAGCCGGAGCTGACGCCAGCTTGGGTAAGGGCCTTGATTAAATCCAGAGCAAGTCAGTAGGTGAAAGGAGGATCCCCACAGGAGTTATTAATAACTAGAGCTAAACTGCACTGCGCGCTTCACCTCCACAGGGTCCTTCACAGCTCTAACGAAACAGTTTCTCCATTAACTTGGCTAAGGTAACAATGGATGAAAGAAAGAGCAAAAACACAGTGAGACTAACTAAAGCAGAATAAGGTACAGTAGAAGATGCTATTACACAGCTGAGCCCATGTACAACGCATAGTACAATAAGGCATCATAAATAACAGTGAGGTAGAGTGGAGCGGAATGAGGCACAGTACAAATGCTGTTACACAGCTGAACCCAGGTCCCTCTCCTCTAGGATGTCAGTATTTCAAGGACAATTGATTAAAATGAGAAGGGATTTCCAAAATTGCTGGTTTGCCCTTGGACTTAATAGGAAAGCTCTGCCAGCTGGTCTATATCTTCGATTTGAAGAGTAGCGAACTTCCTCTCTACTTTGGGGAAACTCAGGCTGTTCTTATGCGCATAGCAAAAGACTGAAAGCACTCCTGCGGCTTTGGCTCCCAAAAATAAAGTGGTCTGGCGTAGGCTGTTTCCCTATGAAAGGCAACGTCCATTAGCCCACAGCAGGGGCACACTCTCCTGAGCTCTGCTGAGCACGCAGGCCGGCCTGCCTCTGTCATTTAACAGTTTGGGGGAGGAGAGGCCTGGCATTACAAAGACCCAGACAAGGCAGTACACGGAGGCCTGTCTGTTTGGCGGCATAGACGTATAGAGACTTTAAACCGCCTCTTTCTTGGCCATCTCAATATCCAGGTAAAAGAAAAGCATGGTCTTCTGTTCTGGAGAAATCCTTCAAAGGTCAAACGCGTGCGCATCTAGTATCCCCCTAAAAAAACGCCAAAGGCAAAAGTATGTTTGTAATTTCTAATAACCACAGGCACGGGATGGTCTGAGCATGCAACTAACCAGGCACGCTTTATGCCCTGAATCCAGTGCACCCCAGCCTACTTTTGCTCACCACTGTCACCGATGTTATTCACAGTGGAACACACGCACCTCTTCCCGGCTGTCCTCTAACGCGCAGTGTGACTTTAAACTGTAGAGATCTTAACGAGCCTTGCGCGCATCGTCTGTACAAAGCGGCTGTACTTGAAGTTACCATGGACGGAAGCTACGTTACTCTTCCTGTTTAAAATTAGAGAATTACCAGTTATGGTGCTTTTTTGGTAAAGAAACTACATCCTTAACCGCATGCATAATATGAGAAAGGAATACAGTCCTAGCTGTATCATTCAGTATCACAACGAAATGTTATTGTGACTTAAGCCTGTATTTTTCGTTTTATAACATAACATGTAATTGTAAAGCACAGTATCACCCACGGGTATGAAGGCGCTAAATAACAGATGATTATTGTTGCCCAACTCAGTGGTACTCATTTTGTCGACCTCAGAAGGATGAAAGGCTAAGTGGACCCGCTGGGATTTGAACCTGTGACCATGAGGTCGAACACAGGCACCTATAGTGGAGGCATTAGTCCACTAAGCCACCAAACCGTTTTATTAGTTTGTACGCAGTGCGCTCTTTGATTTAATGTTTTGTAAGTGCCTTAGTTGAATTTGGTACGTTTCGGAATGTCTGGTTATAGTTTGCCCCCATTCTAAGCTTAACTCCTATTGAGATTTTTTTCTCCGGTAATTTGTGTGGGTACCGTTATTTTCTTCCAAATTAGGTTTTTTTAAATTTGCCAGTTTGCTTCAAAGCGAGCCAGTCATGTTTGTATTTTCACCCCCCTGACATCAAGTCTTCAAGGGCGCCGTTGTTTCTGAGTTTTCATTTTTGGCTTTGGAATCAAATTGAAATTATCACAAGTTATGCTAATGTCTTCCTTGGTGGCCGGCTTCACTTTTGTGTTGGCTGTAGCACCTGTTTGCACCAGATGTTTGTCTAATTCTTCCAGGTGCAGTCTACATCCGCCCCTTCCATAAAAAACTGACGTTTCATGTTGTGGGTTCTCGTACGTTCTGTAGGCTAGAAGGAAACAGCGGTTGCTAATTGCGTAAGGTTGCATAGTCCAGATTTCACGATGGACTTTCTATTTGCTTCAGTCTAGCGGCAATAAAGCTAGTTCAACAGCCTTCAGAAACCATCATGTGGCATCTAGGTGGTTGTCCTCAGAGTAGTTTTATTCATAAACACTTAACACCAGGGGTGTGAGATTTTATGAAATACCTGCTTGTGCAACCGACGGAATATTCAGAAATGTACATTTCTGTAAACAAAAAAAAAACACTTATCCCTTTTGTTATATAGTTGACACATATGGGCAGTGTTCTCCTCTATAAGCCCCGATAGCCTTTCTGATTACGCGTGAGGTTACTTTTTTGTACATTTTATGAATGGATAGCAAACCAGTTATTTTGCCACCTTTCAGACAGTTTACATATATGGGCTGGAAGCTGGGTTGGAACGTCCCGTGGGTCTGTACACATCCACAAAATAGCATGTTCAATAGTATTCACCATCTTCTCTCCAGTCTGTTTACGCCCTGAAAGGGGGGTTGGAAATTACTCCTCACAAAGGCTGCAGGAATCAACGTGTTTCCATGGTGGGGTTGGGGAGGGTGCCAGTGGGGACAAACATTTGCAAACTCTTAGCAGATTTTATATAAGCAGCTATACGCCTATACCGATGTGCTCATGCAGAATTTAAATTCACCGAAAGTTTGCTAGGAGTAGTTTCTTGACTCAGTTCTCTAAATTGTTGTGAATTCCCTGCAGCTGTGAACTTGGACCAATGCAAACCAATATGCCCGCAGGTGCACTTTTGTGACTTCTTTAAACACTAGACCCCTAATTCATTTTCATGTTCCTATAATTCTCAAACACGATTCTCCCATGTTAACCCGCATCAAACAATGTTCAACTATCCTAGAAAAACAGCTCACATGTCGAGCAAGTCTCACTTTCGAACGAAATCTGTAAGATGTACGTTAGCTTCGCCATATAGCTCTTATGCAGAACTACAGTGTGACTTTAAACTGTAGAGATCTAAACGAGCCTTGCGCGCGTTTTCTGTCAAGAAACATTGAAATTAATTAGCCTTCAAAGCGCTAAGCAAAGCTGAGCCTCAGTTAATGTAATAAAATAAGGCACCAAAAGGAACAGTAAGGCAGAGCGAGTTCGAAGCAGGACTTGTAAACAGCAAAGCTGTTAAGTGCAAGTAACCTGAAACTGGAATGCAGGCAGACCACCATCTGGCACACTGCGCGCCGATGCTGATAATAACAAGTGAAGCGCTGGACAGCAGAGACGTCGGCAGCGTGAGAGAGGAGCGGGGGCGAGCGAGCGCGGCAGCTTGCTGAGCTGACCACACGCTCGTGCATCATGCCTGAAACGTGCGGGTAACCGCACGGAAAAGGCCATTGTGCACGAGCGTGTGGTCAGCTTTCAAATGCCCACTACATAAAGTCTTTGCCAGAAGCAGCGCTTGCGCGCTACTCTAGGCTCGACCTAAAAAAAGATGAGCAGCAATTTGTCAGAAGGCAGAGCCTGACATTTGACCTCTGTCTTTGAAGCGCAGCAAATGTGACAAAATATAGAATTTCAAGGCATCGTTATTGCTTGGGCTATTCTGTATAAGCATTTTGAAATACGCGTTGCCGCTCTCAGACAAAAAAATAATGTATTAATTAACAATGTGTTTCGTCTACATAAAACTCTGATTAGCTCATAAAAATTGCGTTTTTCTTCTGTAACCAAAACTGTGTGATATGAAATGGGAACATATTGCTGTACACCCAATGCTCCCAACTTCTACACCTCTAACACGTTTTTGCGCCCCTCCTCCATTGTTCACCTCCTCTTGTCGGAGGCCAACCTCCCAGTCCCTGCTTTTGTCCCCACCAGTGCATTCTTTTCCCTCACTGAGCACACATCCCCATCTTTAGTCTCTCTTCTCTGTGTCTCCTTCATATAGGTCATTGACTCGTCTACTGATCTATCTACTGCACGTTCTCTGCTGCTTGGCTCCTGGCCAGGTACAGTGAATCCTCCTGCTGTCAGCGAACACCATGCATGATGCACAGTGGAGATAAGAAACAGGGAGGTGAGACATACAGATAACAGCAAAGGGGTGTGTTTCAGGTGGGATGCATTCAAGGGGACAGAGAGGAAAGAAAAGGACGGATGTGGCTAATGGAGAGGTTAGTTGAAGGTGTGGAGAATGGTCCAATTGTCTAATAAATGAGAGAGGTGACGATTGAGAAAACATTAAAGGGAGAGATGGAGGAAACAAATGGGGTCAGGCAGCAAGACATTAAGAGGTAAAGTTACAATGAGAAACTTTCAGGAGGTCAGCCGCACAACCTGTACATCATAGTGACAAGCAACACAAAGTCACATTACTTGAAAATGAGCAGGATCGCGTCTGCTGCAGAGAAGAGAACTGTTCATACCTGGCCAGTGCCAAGAGTTTTTAAAACTTTAAAGTTTTAAGATGTTAAAGTGAAACATAGGAATAATGATATAGTCCATCAAAATAGTGAGCAGTGAATAGTAAAATGCGTGCAGGTGCTATAGTGCAAAACATATGCAGTTGAAAAGCATGTGCACTGTTCAGTAATTAAAAGAAAGGGAACAGTTGTGTTCAAAGAGGCTTATAACAGGAATGATGTAGGTGAGGGTAAGTATCACATCCTATTGGGGCAAACTGGGATGGTGCGTGTCAGGGCAAACTACCCCAGAGTGAGTACTATCTGGAGCCACTGGTCTAACTATATAGGAGCAGCAATACTCAAAAGGTATCCAGTTGGCAACAAAGGTAAAGAATCAATTAAGCGTCCTTTACTCTGAGTGGACCTGGGTCAGCAGTCCAATACTAAACTCAAGGGAGCGTGTGGGGGGGGTGAGCCTATGTACAATACAACACCGTTATCAAAGCAACAGTAAGGTACCACCAAGAGTTGTGTGCACAATACTTTCAATAACAAATCATACATGCATTATATTTACAGTATAAACATAATCTGATCACGTGAAAGATGCAACAAGTATTGGCAAAGCCAACAGGTTACTCCTCTGAAACCTCCAGGCTTGGCAAAAGGGTTCTCCGCATAGATGACTGCCACTACATAGATGACTGCCATGCTTTCATGCGCAGTAGCCATCTTTCAGAAAGAGAGAAAAAAAAATCATTCAAAGACTGATGCTGCTTCTGTGTGCACGCGCATGGTGGCCATGTTTGAACAATTGCTCTTTTGGTGCAAAAAAAATGATTACGCCTTTTGCTGCAAATAAAAATATTGCAAAAAGGCCACTGTGTGTGAGCATGCAAGTGTGATGGCCACCTTTGAATGATTTTTAATAAACCAAAAGAAAAGTCATTAAAAGGTTATCTGCTTTGCAAATGCGGAAGCCATTCTTTTACTGTAGTTCCAACATCGTAAAAGGCCATCTCGAAATGGTAAATGAAATAAAAATATAGCATGTGTGCATTGAGGGAAAAGCAAACAGCCTCATAGCAGTGTACAGCTGCTGAATACTCGGCAAAAGTAACTTAAAAAATAAATAAATAATAATAGCTACAAAAAAGTAGGAGATTGGGAAGGAGATGGTGACACATGGAGAAGGGGCCCAAAAGCGACCGACCAGTCCAGTATTACTGTTCAGCTGACTGTCCCTAGCACAAGCAACAACAACAAAAAACAATACATATACATACACATCCTAGAGGCATAAGCCTGTAGGTAATTCTATTAAGGACCAACTTTTCCTATAGATAAAAAATTTGACGAATCTTCGAGATTTTCAAAGCTAGAGTACCAGTTACTTCAGCTGCAGTTTGGAAAAGTTTCACTGTCATTCCTCAAGCAGTGGCTGAGAAATAAAAAAAGGGGGGGGGGGGGCGGGGTCTCAAAACACTTTTTCCCCATGCAATGTCTATGGGGATTTTGCAGTTTTAAAAGATGAGTACATCCCGAACCGCTGAAAGGTATTATACCAAATTTAGCAGAAAGGCAGATATTGGACTAGAAAGAGCCCTTTTTGTAATTTTACGTAAATCTGTTCAGTAGTTAGAGTTATTAAAGAAAGAAAAACAGATATCTAGGGACACGGATCCACCCGTGGAACAGGGGGCAAAAGCAAGGTACTTGATTGGCTGGCCACAGAAATGCGCGGATGCAATTTTGTTTCTCGGGTGGCCCGGGGGGACGGGAGTCCCCAGTGAAAAACATAAAGGGTCAGGATAGAGGTGCCCTGACCCCATAGAACACAGAGGGGTTTCTGAGGGACCCACTCATGGGCTAAAAACTGGCCACTTCTTTTTTCTTCGGTCGAACCGCGGATTCACTGCGTCGCTCAGCGCGGTCCCCAGTATAAATCCGCAATGGATCTGTGGATCCAAAGCCCAAGGGGAAATAAAATAAAAAATCCACTCACACACCAAACCACACTGTGCACTGCCTTTGGCCGTCCACGGTGTGCAGTTAGGTTCATGCGGAGCGGGTGGGGCTAGGGTTGGCTGCATGTGGCGGTGGCTGTATTAACGTATGGTAATTATATATTACTTTAGCTTTAAAAAAACTAAGAAATTCACAGAAAAAAAAAAACAATTGTTACAGGGATGTTATAGTTGGGTTGCCGTTTTATTATTTTCTATGGTTTTGCGTGGGTAAAACGTCAACATAACTAACGTCCATGTAACCTTTGTTTTTTTCAGTGAAAATATAAAGATTAAAAACAAAAGATAAGGAGCACTCACGGGCTCCAGAGTTCAATTTATTAATACCAAAAAACGTGTTTCGGCAGGTTGTGTCTTTCTCAATGCTGGTTTAACAAAGAATGTCAAATTGCAAATCTTTAAAAGTGTCATGGCTGTAGGAAGGTAGGATCTGACTGCATGGTTACCCCCACTTTTTTTCTGGTGTTTTGCTGATTATTGACTAGTCTGACTGGGATCCTGCTATCCAGGACCCCAGTCTATCTGCTTTCTCCCTTAAAGTGCAATGTATGTACTTTAGGTACACTCCAGATTGATACTGGGGTACCCTTTTCAGTCCCTAGTATATGGTACACCATGTACCCTGGGCATAGGTACCCCAGAGGCCTCCCATGGGCTGAAGCATGTATTATGCCACCCATGAGAGGCCATTCAAAATGACACAACAGGTCTGCTACAGCAGCCTGTGTAAGCTGGTGCTTGCACCACTTACTTAGATATAGGTTCCCTATATCTATCTAAATCACTACACTTAAAAACCTATCAGTCACCCCTATGGCAGGCCTTATCAATCCTGAAGGCAGGGTGCTGGGTTTTACGTGAGAGGGTGCCCCTGCATGAGCAGAGTCCCTCTGCAGCCTTCGGAGACCATTCTTCGGGGTTGTCTGTGATGCAGCCAGACATATAGGTTAAGTTGCATTATAACCTTGCGGTAAATGCTAACTTTAAAACGGCTGCTTAGAAACATGTCGTGTTTGGTGTCAAACACCTTGGAATCATACCGCCACACCAGTAACTGGTGTGGGAGGTATGATTCCACCCTTCTAGAACCACTACTGTGGGTCACCGGTCTACCCGGTACCGGTTTTCTCGACATGGGCAGCACAAAATGGATGCTGCCAGCCACAGACACGATTCTTCCCTCCTGCTGCTGAGCCAAGCTTGAGCAGAGGAAGGCATGACAATAGGCATCCTGTCACAGGGAGGTGTGACCACCTCCCAGACAGGGTTTAGTGTATTGGGGCTGGGTGGGTGCACTCAGAGTGCCAGAAAGTCTGCACTGGGGGCACATTTGGTGTTCCTGTGCATAGTCCAGCTAAAACCAGATCTGGGAGCCATTGGCTCCTGCTCCGGCGTGAAACTGGACAAAGGACATGGGTGTAGCCACCCCTCTGTCCTGCCACTCCCCTAGGAGGGTCCACAGAATCTTTCCAACCCTCTCCCGTGGGTATAAAGTGGGATACCTGGCTACAGGACTTTAGATTTTACCTGGACAAGATTCTGCTAAGAAGAAACCAAGTACTTCGACTGTCTGCACGACGCTGGACGACTGAAGAATCTCCCTTGGAGTAAAGGAGTTACTCCCCTGCAGAAGGAGGCACCTAAGCGCATTTGACCGGCTTGCATCTCCAGAGCTCCTGCGGACTCTGGAAGATTTCAGCAACACAGGAGGTGGGTTCCCGAAGGTCCCTGAGGTTGATCTGACCTCTCAGCGATTCTGAGACCAGTATCCCTCGTGGGGACTGGTGCAACCCGAACCCCTGTGCACCGCGTACATGTGCAGAAGCATATGCTTGTTGGCGATCCCTGAGCTTGTGCTTTGGACTCCGTGTAGTCCTGACCCCGAGCAGCATTTGCACCGAAGATATCCGGCCTCCACTCACCGAGTGCTCTGTGGGCTGGTGCTTTGTGAATTCGCTCGAGGTCTCCTCGCGATCCCTGGTCCGTTGGCCTGTGGGTCCTGGCGAGGGTCACCTTGTTTGTTCTTGGGCTTCCCTGGTTGCTCCAGACGTGCCCTGACTCCCCATTGCTTGGAGAGTCTCCTGGACCTTGCTGGTCCACACCGTAACCTGTTTACTCTGCCTGCGTGGGTTGCATTTGCCAAGGCTTGTTGGTGCTCCAGCCGGACACTGACCCCTCAGCACTCTACATCCTACGTGGGACAGCTCTCCTCCGGACCCTGGTCATCCTCGACGTCTCCTGGTCCCCGTGGCTGCAGAGTCAAGCATCCTTTCTTCACACCTGAAGCACCCGACATCGGTGGGCATTCGACTACAGAGCCCCTGGTCACCTGAAGTGACCCAGACTCTGTCCCCTCTGCTTTCAGGTTCCTCTCACCTAGAATCCAGGCTTTGATTCCACCGGACACTCTTCGCCTTCCTGGCAGCAGTACTTCTTCGCAGCTCTCCATTGAAAACGACTGAGGTTTCCGACACCACTTGACCCCTATGCACCCGGCTCCTCTGGGATAGGTAACATGGGTACCTCGGTACTCACTGGTGTGTTGGCTCTAGAACCTCTTATGTTCCAAAGGGTTTGCTTGAAGTCCTCGTACAAGTGTCCTTAAACAGTAACTTTCCAACTGCGACTTTCCCATAGAGTTGCACGGAGCACGCGGTTGTGTTTCCTCACTGCACCCGTCCTCCGTGGGCGCCCTGTGTCATTGCCTTGGGTGGTTCCTTGGGGTCCCAGCGATTCTACGTGCTCTGGGCACTGTGTCTAGTCAAGTCATGATTGTTATACCATTTTTTTAGTATATGGTTCGGTCTCCCCTGGAGCCCGCTGTGTATTGTGCTACTTACGATTGTTCTATTGATTCAATATTGTGTGCTTTATGTTCTAATCTCGTGTAGAGATTAGTAGAGAGTGTTCTATTAATAAATACATATTTTTATATCACTACTGTGTGGTTCTTCTTTCATTTAGTCATTCAGGAGGTGATACTCTGGAAAAACAAGCTGCTTTACATTCCTTCAAGATTAAGCCTGAAGGCTGCTCTCCACAGCTACCACTAGGATAGCTTTCTAAAAGGTTATCTTTGACCTCATCCATCATAAGGGTCGTGTGGACTGGTACAAGGTGCCCACTTTAATTAGTGGACAGCATATACCAGGCCACCTTCTCACAATGGCTTATTCTCATTGATGGATAGTTCATTGTTATCAAACTGGGACTGCTTGTTTCTGGTCCAGAGAGGACCTGGCTTGTCAGTTCCCATGGGGAGCAGGATTAAGACTGATTTGCATATGGCTGGGGCCAAACTGGAATGGCATAGCGAGCAAAAAAATAAAAACAATGGATTTAAGCCATATCTGTGGCTAGGGGTGAATGTTTGATTTGTTCCGCATTCTGTCCCTAATCTGTTCTTTTTGCGTTTGGACCACCACATACATCAGATCCAGTGGAGCAGCGATGAGAAAGTGGTGCAAAGAAGGGTGTGCTTTGGTTAGCACCATCTCAAGTACACTTACAGAAGTGGCTCTCTATGAAAGACGGTCTTGTCACTGGCATGTGGTACGAGGGACTTGGATGTTTGCAATTATCACTGCATGACAAAATTGACTATCTAGCAGACCACCTCACTCTCATGAGGTGATGGGTACAGGAAGCTCAGGCTGTATCTGTGTTCTTAACAGCAATGTTCAGATTCTTGGACAGGCTGAGACTTAAGCAGAGGTAAGGGCAGTAACGATTGGTTGCCAAGCAGTGTTTTACCATGGCTTTGACTTAGAGCTGGGTGAAGTAGCCCACACTGTGGATACAGTTCAGAAACAAGGGGTCCATGCGGGTAAAAGTCCAAAAAATGATCACAGAACTATTGTGTAGCTACAATTTATATTCACCAAGGTGGTAAGTTGGCAGACCTATAATGCCCAATAAATGTGTAGCGCAGCTACCAACTTCAAAATACCAGCCAATCAGGGTGAGGTCAGGCTTCCTCCTCAGAGCGGACACTGGGGTTACAGGGGCTTCCATCTCCATATAGGTGCTCAAGGTAAACCCTCCAAGGGCTTCTCCTGTAGGAAGCTATGTGGAGCCCTACAGACTAATTCAAAGAAAAAGCAGAAAGAAGAAGCTGCAGAATTTGGTTGTCCTCTGGGCAAAACTCATTCTCCACCTTGCAAACATCATGTTTATTGAATGATAAAGGTTTGCCAACACTTCTGGGTAACCTTAAAATAATATTCACTTGTAACGAACACATTGTCATCAGATACACGGCCATTGTTCTACAAGGTATATGCAGGTGATGGTCACACATCATGTCCACAATCATATTTAACAAATTAAAATTTACACAAAAAGGTCCATGTTGGGCCCAAGTCTCTAGACTTCTTTTTACACGGGAAGGCCAATAGCCTACTCCCTCGGGTGCCCATAAACACCCCTAACTAGTAATCAGATGCTATCAGCCAGAGAACAGGCCAATTGAAAAAGAGGTATAACCTAATAATACCATGTTAAGGAAGAAAAACTAGGGTTTCCCTTCTCAAGGCTCACTCAATGGGTGACCCAAGGGCACCAATCTGGGTTTTAGCAGTCCTGAGGGATTAGGAGCCCTTCATACTGCTGCCCAAACATTTTTTTTTTTTTTTTTTAAACGCGGCACTTTAGGAGTAATGTCAGGCATGCCTACTGTATAAGCTGATGGGGGTAGGGGGTTCGGGTGAACAATAGGACACAGGGAGGGGTGGAAAAGGGCGCCAAAGAGATGAAAAACCCACCATGCAATACATATTATTGATGTGACAGAGGCTGGATGATGCACTTTTGCAAGGAACCCTCAACAGAAGCAAATGGTGCTCACAAGTTTTATGCTGCACTTGAAGTAAAGATGAGCCAATTATTGGTGATGGTCCTTAAACTAGATATTCAACACTGTGCATCCGCTTCTATAGCTCTTCAGTTAGCCAAGACGGTAAAATGGCACTTGAGCTACACAGCTGGGAATGAACACCTCCCATCATGTTGTAGCCCATGCTTCACCGTGCCCCTCATTACCATGCATCACTCACCTATAGGATCCTATAGCAACTCCTGACCTCAGTAGAGCTTCTCCTAGCACTGGAAGGACAGCTTATCACTATGGAAGAACGGGACAAAGGCAAGCAATGGGGAAGAGAAGGACAAGCAGCAAGCACCAGGGGAGGGAGGGAAAAAGAGCACAACAAGATACAGACAGGTGGGTGGAGAGAGAAGTCAGTGGGAGATGGTGAGCACCATGGAAGAAAAGCAGGATAGAATGGGACAGCGCAAGTGAGTAGGGGCAGCAGACAGAACGGAGCAAGTTCCATCCACACCTGCAATGCGCAGGCGCACATGCATGGCACCATCACCGCATACAGCAACAACAACGTGTACTTTCCCTGAGGCAATGGTCTACTACTGCATGAGAGTGAAGCAGCTACCTGCATAAAGAAGCCCAATGTGACTTGACTATTCACACAATGCAATTGAAGCTCTCCTTCAACAATGTGAGGATATGTGATAAACCCTGTCCTACTGAGTAGTTAATTTCGTGATGAATAAACTAGAATATTACTCGTGATGCTAAAGCACTAATATGCTAAAATATGAATCACTGTGACACAGTCAGCCAAATGTAGCAATTGAATCAATATTTCAGCTATTGGCTTAAGTATCCTTTGGGGAATGGAACTGGACTTCGGGAACATGCTAGGGGTAGAATAAAGTTAGGTAAAACATCTGTTACCACAACAAAGCTAATTGCACTGTTCAAAGGGTTCAGCGCCTTTAAAATTGAGTTTGGCATCGCTATCTACATACCGATACAATTATATATTATTTGGAAATGGGAAAGAATATTCTAGCATATTAGTATATACGTCGTCAAAATGCATATCTACAGCTACAATCAAAACATTTAGCAAATGTCGCTATCGTGACAAAGACTACTATAATTCTTGCAAAACATTTGTACTAACAAAAGCACAGCCTAATGAGCTAATTGTAACGTCTGGAAAAAGCAGGGCTCGCTCAAAGGTCAGCCGGGATGGTTTGATTTAATTTTCTTTTGTCAAACTGCCCTTCCTGATCATTCCCTTCAGAGATCATGACCCTATAACCAGATTAGCTGCACTAGAGAGGTGGCGGCTCATTCTTACGTTATCTTTTCATACTATATTAAATAGAAAAAAGCACGTGCCTGCAAAAAAAATCTGTTGAATGACGAGGCACGTTTAAATATAGATGAGCTGTAGCATCCTAAATTATTAAATCACACAAATTGCAGTATAACAGCCACAGGTCGTCCGATGTGATGATAAAAAGCCTGAAGGGAAAACAGCGACGAATAACAAAACGCCAACCTACACTTCATTTAATTACAGAAAAAGTTCAACGTTACTGGTTGTCAGTAACCTTTGTAGTAGGTGCAACAGAGATCAACTAAGGTACAAAAAGCGAGCGATAGAATTATAACAGTAAAAAGACAAAGGTTTTATCATCTCATGCGTAGTAAAAGCACAAAACTAAGAGAACACTCCAGTGATTGTTTAAGCGTCTCCATTTCCCGCCCCTTGTTTTCCTGTCACATTGGGCCTAAGTTAACTTAGTCCGAGGGAAAGTTTACCTCCTATGAGTAAGGAAGTTGGACCATTTCCGAGCACAGGAACTTGCTCCCATAACGCAGAACACCCAGAGCAACCTGCGGAAGAGGCTATACCAATCTACTATGACTTACGATGGGGAACGGAGGCCAGCCTTGCGTAAAATCTTTCCAAGGGATAAACAAACCAGGTATACATACATACTGTAGTAAGTACCCTTTCAGATTTTAAAGGAAAAAAACACACACACAAAACACCCGTAGTATTTAGTGGTCAAAATACGATTATGTACAATTATAAACAAAATACAATGACATCTACGGGCTCGGTTCCGTTTTGTAATTACGCCTACTTTCATTAAGTGGCATCTGACGGACATTAGAATACTTAGTAACAAGATAAATAAAAATAAAGTCAAACGCATAAATAGCGCAAATGCATAGTTTACAACTGCTAAGCAGTATATGTGAGAAATAAGATCACTTGGGTACGGACACTAGTGGATTTTTATTTCACTTGAGCCGGATTGGTACTCAGCCAAAATACCCGATTGATCAGTAAGTGCCTGGCACAAGACTGCTTTTGTGTAGTAGCCGTGTAAGACATATCTGTATGAGTTATAAAAGTAGTTGGTGTCTTCTAATAGTTTGGAACATTCCTTTCTAACACAATCATGACTGAATCACTTCCGTAAGTGGGTTTTATAAGGGACGGAGGGCGGAAGAAATAAAAATGTTATTGTCTGTGGGTGATTAGGGAGAAGTTTGCAGAAGGGAGTCAGCCTCTTGTTTCTACGGTGGTGTCGGTCAGAGATGTGCAACCGAAGGGCGTCTTTCACTGTGGTTTTTAATAAAAAATGCCCGGGTATAAACTGTCGGTTATATGTGAAGGGGTTTGATATAGAGTTAGGGGGTGCGGATGTGTTTGAAGAGCTTTTTCTGAGAGCTGTACTGGTGTAAGGGACTCCGTAAGGCTTAGGAGTGTTCTGCGTTAGTATGTTTTTTCATTGACGACTTTGCTTCGAGGGAGTGATTTTATGTGCTGTCTGGGTTGTTACGAAATCTACCTCTGGAGCCGCCAGGTTGTATCTTAAGCTTTATATAAGCTTCTGGTGCGTACAGGGCTTGGCAGGTCACAGACATCAGTGTGTGTATCCTTGTCTAGTAGGTCTGTGGGTTTTACAGCTGTTGTGGGTGTGTCAGTCCCCAGGGGTCTCTTGGATCACAAGTACCAGTATGCCAACCCTCCCGAACCACGCGGGAAGTTCCCGAACAAGGACCTTACCTCCCGCCAGTAGATCATAAAAATCCGATCGCCTCTCCTTTGCTTCCGACTCTAACCAACTTTCAATACGTGAAATCGGAAAGCTGGTTTTATAATGATTGATAGGCTAAGAGGAGGTCCTAGGAGGGTCTTCGTGACTGTACATCCCAGTGCTTTCCGCTATTGGCCCCTCAAGAGACAACCCGCCCACCTCTGAGGAAAACGCCCTTGGTCCTGAACCGGAAGGGACAGCCCGCTGCTCCGGAAAGCGTCGCCCAGCCGCAAATGAGCCGTTGCACCAGGCAGTGCGTGCCGAGTCTTCCCTTTGCCCGCTGTGAACGGCGCAGCGGCCTGTGGCCAAGGTGTCCCGTGAATTGAGAGGCTGACCCGGGAGAATTCTTTCTGGCACTGGATAGCTGGCTCTGCCTGTAGGAAAAAACAACTAAAGCGACACAGCGTGGGCCGCCAGGTGCCTGTGATCATATCATGGTCGGAGAGAGCGTCTTCTCGCAGTCCCAATCAGCCGGAGAAGGCGCGCAACGGAGGCGGTAGCGGCCCGTTAGCTTCCACGAGGTGGCGTGTCAGAAAAGCATATTTTTGGTTTTTGTGCAAGGACGCCAATGGATACCCGCAGCAGCATGTTATCACGGGCCCCTCCTACTGAATTAAACAGTCACGCAATTAATGTCTGGGAGTAAAGGCCGCAGATTGAATCACAGTTGCTGGTTGTAGAGGGCCGGTCATATATAATCGCACCATACAAGCACTGCCAGCTTCATTAAAAGTTATGGCGATAATCAGTGTTATATGTTGGAGTCCTTGTGGTGGAGTTCCGCCCTACGTTGGGTTAGCCGTACGTTGTTAACCTTGCACAATTGGCACTCTGGCGGGTTTAGGCTGTGAGTGCTATGTTCATTTTGTGGGGACCCCTCCGCCCCCCTCTTTTTGTGCTAGCTGACTCGTCGCAAGGAGAGCAGAATAAATCCGGTACCAGCCCTGGCAAATGCCACGCATCTCGAGTTCCTATAACGCATATTAGAAAAATTATCGCATCACCGCAAGCCCAGACATTTGTCACGCTAATCATCTGTAAACTGACAGCATGGTCTACACACAATCCCAGTGCCAAATAATCTGTGTTCCTCTCCCTGGCCATCTGACTAATAGGACAGCACATGATTATGATAGCAAGCTGGAGGTGCATGCCTGGAGACTGAAAATACCTCTACCAGGACTGGGTTGAAAAAACCATTATGTGAAAGACAAATATAAAATATGCACTCTTTTCAGCCTTTTACATGTAAAGTCGACACTAGAAAAAGGAGGCTAACTTTAACTATTTACCATGTTAACGCAGCTTCTGCTCATAATGCAGTCACACTACTCCAAATCATGTTTAATATGCGCACATTATTTAGTAATGTAAATCACATTTTTCTTATAAATTCGTTAATTATGTAACTATAAAATTTGCGCTCTCCCACCTGCAAGGAAGCAGCCCTATGATGGCTGCAGGTTATTGTCGGGTTTAATGAATAAGGGACCCATCAAAAGCAGCTCATGTGTTGCAGGTGGTCCACTGTTGTAGAGAGAAGAATGATGGTGACTTTGAGAAGGGGGTTGAATTGCTACCTCTCCTAGAGAAAAATACCAGCCACGCAGTCATGTGTTAAGGTTACAAGCTGGCCGCATGGCACCAAGGACTCAATTTTCCAGCCCTGGAGTTATTGTTAATAAACTGGTGCATTCTGGGAAAATTTAGAATTTCTAAAAGGGAAAGCCTAGGTTTGGATCATAATGTCCCTGGTAACCTGGAGTCCTCTTGTAAACTTCAATGTTTTCATTTTTTTGGGAGGATCTGGTCTTTGAATAACATGTTGTGTAAAATCTGCAGCATTCTTCTTTCACATTCAGCTTTGCCTCTGTTTGCTGTAATAATAATTTTTGAATAATTTGGACAGTTTTAAACTACTTTTGAGTTTATTTCTTCTGGAATTTGTTCTATGTTTATATTTAAAAGGGGAAAAGAATAATCGCTTTTACTGATTTGCGTTTCAAAATATCACATGACCGCTGTGTAGTAAATCTGGAACGCCTGCTACTGGTAGCATTCCAGGCATACTAATGCAGAGTTTTGTGAATTGGGGTAAATTGTAAATTGACAGCAGATTTACTATTCCCTTTGCGAATTGGGTTAGGAAATATTTTATAACGTGTTACTCAAAGACCAGCCCCACGCCAATTCCGAAATAATAAAACATGAACACAGTGCTTTTCGTTTTCTCTGGGGAACGTGGCAGCCTTGGGTCCAGCAGCAGCTGTGATTTGCTCGGAGGTGGCACATTCACCATTAGGCCTGGGGATAGACAAGGGGTGTGTGGACATAGGTGCCTTTGTTTTGGGGGATGAGGGGGAATGCAGATGTGGATTTTTTGTATCTGGTGTCCTGTATGATGTTGAATAAGAAATACCTTAGTAAATACAGGGACCCCCTCTGTAATGCTCAAAGGTCAGGGAGAAAGAGGGGAAATAGGAACAAATGAAACAAATACTCTCCCCTAAGACCTATATTTCTTTACAAAAGATTAAATCTTGTATGGGTTGAGATACAGGCACAAAACTACAAAAGTAAAATACTCAAATGAATGTATACATCTTTTTTATAGAAATTCCTTTTATTTTTCATTTTTATAATTTTCTTATTTGTTATAAACAATATACATCAAATATATGATAGATTCATTTATTAAAAATAACACATTTCATGTAATGATATGATACAAAATATTAATTCCAGATAAGCCCCCAGCAATTAAATCAATCTAACATAAGATCACATTCATTCCGAACACTCGCTCACAGTCATACAAAACACATATACACATGTGGGTATAAGAAACACATAGATGTAAGACGTTTCCAATAGGCAAAATAGATAACCAAAGCCACAAGGTCTGGGCGCACGTAGTCGACGCGCGTTTCGGTGGAATTACACACACCGTGAACCACCTTCATCAGGACCTTGCCCAAAATAGAATAATGTGTCACAGAAGCCAGTTAAAAAGGGGGTACTGAATTCAATTGTAGATAAGACCCCTCCTTCAAAGCGGATAGCAGAGTCTATGGCCAGCAGGAGCTAACCATCTCCTTCTAACTCATATCGATGCAGGCTTCTCAGTTAGTCAATTAATATATTAGAGTCCCCTACGCCAGTAGTGAAGACTCTAAAAATATGCGTGCAATGTATTAGACGAGCTTGCTCTTTCCAGAGCTGAATGCTTCTTGCTCCAAATCGTATCAGAGAAGATATTCCTATGGTATATATCCTTGAGGAGTGAATAATAATCACACCATGGGTCTCGGGAGGGGGGTGGTGGCTAGTAGGCACACCGCCAGCAAAGCCAGGCACCCACTTCGGACCTGGGTAAACCCTCGAAGCACCGGACCCCGTCGGAATTTCTATAAAAAAGATGTATACATTCATTTGAGTATTTTACTTTTGTAGTTTTGTGCCTGTATCTCAACCCATACAAGATTTAATCTTTTGTAAAGAAATATAGGTCTTAGGGGAGCGAATAAGAAATACCTTGCAGTGCTTAGATCGCAATTCCTATTTTTTTCTGTGCATGTACTGAAAACCGCAAAACTAAAAGTACTAGAATACTCTGAAAATATGGCTGGTTCTACTATTCATGCACAGGGCAAGAAGCTGAGAGTTCTGTAGTTGTCCCTTGATATGTTACGGGCTGCTTTCTTTGTATGTTAGGAATTTTTAGGTCTGGCCTAAGACAGCTCATGTGCTGTCTGTTGCGAGACATTTTGTTAGCTTGCAGTGGGCTTATTGCCCACCTGTTATTTACCATTGGCTGCCCTCATTGTGTCTACCCTCATTGTGTCTCATTTGCTTGCTTATTTGATGGTTTGTGTGTGCTTTACTTCCCTGACATGAATTTGTCCATTTGTCCCTCCCCCAAAGCATGGATGCATTACTGTGTCCTTACACTTCTTGTTTTTTTGTTGGTGCTACTTTTTTCTTTTTAGTTAAGTACCCCCAAACGACTGCATGTGTTTCCCAGCTGTCTCCCATGCATGCTTCCCTATCCCCCAGTCTTTATACTGCTCTTTCTCACCATGTGCTTCTCTGCCCCGTCTCCATGTTTCTCTGTCTCGCCGTGCTCTTCCCTCCCATCTCCATGTTGCTCTATCTCACCATGTGCTTCTCTACACTCCACCACCTGTTTCCATGTTGCTGTGTCTTACAGTTTGATTCTGTGAAAACCGCCTCTTCCCCCCCGTTTCCATGTTGCTCTGATGCGCCGTGTGCTTCTCTGCTCACCCCTTTGTTATTCAGTCTCGACCTGTGCTCCTGTGCCCTCTACCCCTAGTCTCTTTGTTGCTCTGTCTTGCTGTGTGGATTCCATTTGTGTACTGAACTGTCTCGCTGTGTGCTTCTCGGCCCCTCCTGTGTTTCTGTCCCCCAAGTTGCTCCTCTTGCTCACCACCACCCCTCCCTATTTTGCTTGCACACTCCCTTTCCCTATTTTGGTTCCCTCCTCCTCTCTGGCTTTTTTCCCCTTTTTGGTTACCAATATAACTCTGATCGTTAACTAGAAGGGAAAAAAAGTACCAGCGGCCATGCTAATTTTTTTTCTTTCATTTTTGTTTTATTCCTTAGTCATGCTGCGCAGCATCACAGTTGCTGTGCAGCTTGTATAAAACCCATTGGTAAAGCCAATAGGTCACAAAGGCAAGTTTTCTTTTTAGCTTTCCCAATGCTTCATTGTTTCTTTTGAGCAATGATAGGTATTTTTTTCAAGCTCCCATACACCCTGATATTTTTGTCTGGCACCTACATTATTGAAAGATGTATGTAGCTGATTCTGTGCATTCCTCTATACGAAATCATGATTATTGTACTTTTCTCCCTCGAAATGTACTACCACATACAATGTAATGTTCAACTAATATAATGATCTACTTACTCCTAATATGCGGCTAATGGAGTTATCTATATGTGGTTAATTTCCATCTCATCTGCCATCCTGGTCTGTCCTTGCATGCAAGGTTTGTTGTCTTTGAGGAACAGGCAATATGGTTGTCCCTTCAAGCACGCCCCCCCCCCCCCGGTTTTTCTTTAATTAGCTCCTCCCCACCGGCTATAATCTCCTGCCTGTTTCTGACAGCAAAGATTTATTTCCTTTCTTCTTTGGCGATGGGTATTTTTTTTTCTCTGAGTGTGTTTTGTTTTCTTTTGCTCACCTTGTGATCATTGTTGTCATTACCCACTGGCATCCCCCACCTAGTTGTCACGCATCAGCTGATGTGGGGTCATGTGTCAATTCCTCACCAGTGGTGGGGTTGTCAAATTGACACGCATTGTTACAGCACTCCTTCGTTTCCCCACTTCCACTCTGCTATAATGAGGGGAGATGAGGCTTGGTGGTGTTTAGTGCCTCAAGCCTTGAAAAATCTACTCGCTATGGCGAGTCAATTTCTTTCAGGACAAGACAGTTTTAGGCCTACTGGCCCGAACTGGCAAGTGAGCTCAACAGCTCCGCTAATTATAGCCAGCTTAGTGCAGTACCAGTGAGAGCCTCCGGGGGCCAGGGGGGGAGGGGTGTGGCAGCAAGCTGAAACGTTATTACATTGTATTTAGTGTAAGGATTAATTTTATTTAACAATAAAGTGTTTTCTAGCAAACATTTCAAAACTTTATCAGAACATTCTGCAATGTGATGTGAAGCTTTTTATTAAAGGCATGTCAGGGTAAGGTCAACTTTTAAGCATTTTGTGCATGACACGGTGCATTTGGTTTAGTTGCTTGGAAAAAAAATGAAGCTTGCTAAAACATTTTGAGGCCTAGTACTAATAGTATAACTTCATACTGTGTGTTGCACATTTTAATGTCAGTTCAATATAAATTGCACATTAACATGTGACTTTAACTAGATTACTTTTGCATTTTAATAAAACTTTCTTTCAGTCGTCACACCTAGATTTGCTCCACAAACTTTTCAACTGATGTCCAACAGTTTCTCATGGACATGCTCTTCAGCTCAAGGGTGTTCTGAGGAAAAACTGATTCCTCTCTCTCAAGACGTTTAAGTAGAGTAGGGCCACTGCCTGCTTTCTGAGCTTGGGTCCGCCAGTTCAGCCGTTTCTCCAGCGGCAGCACCCCTTTCAAAGCTTCGGTAGGACCTACCTGCAGAGGTGCAGAGACAATATGTGCCTCAGCAGCAACGGGCCTCCCACTTTTTTTGAGGTCAAGGTTGGGGAACAGGCCGACAGCGCCTAGGCCCACAGGGGCAATGTGCTACCCAAAGTACAGCCCCCCCTGCGGCCACAGCAAAAACCTCTTTAGTTTGTCGTTGGTAGCACACAGTCGCCCGTTGGAGGGCGAGTCACCTTTCACGTCCACGGATGGAGGAGCATCACGTTAGATAATTTGGTGCTCTAGATCATGTAACACGGATACTCCCTACCCTTCTTGTCATATCTCCCAGACAGGCCGCCCACACCGCAACACCTCCCGGAGGACCACTCATCCATACTCCACGGAAAAGTTCAGACTCTCATTGGCCAAGAAAGCAATAGAGAGGGTGCCAGCATCAGAGATCTGAACCAGTTGTTACTCCCATTATTTCCTGGTGCCAAAGAAGTGCAGAGGCACTTGCCCTATCCTAGATCTTCACCCTCGAAACTTCTTCCTATAAAAAGGACACGTTCCAGATTCTCACCCTGGCCCAAGTTCTGTCTGCCCTGAATCCAGGCGACTGGATAGTAGTGCTGGACTTGCACGCCATGCTGGATGCCTATTTTCACATCCATATCCTGCAGTCCCACGTACTTTACCTGCAGTTTCAGAGGAGCCACAAGCACTTTCAATTCTCTGTGCTCTCTTTTGACCTTACCAGTGCACCGCAGGTGTTCACCAAGGTGGCTGCAGCCCATCTGTGGAGGTTCTGGGTATCCGTCTTCCCACGCCTCGACAACTGCTTCTGAAGGCGGGCTCGCCTCAAGTAGTCGAAAGCTTCCTCCAGACTATGGCTGACCTGTTGACTTCAATGGACTTTTCCATCAGCATGCTGAAGTCACAGCTGACTCATTCACAGAGACTCCCCTTCATTGGAGCCATCTTGGGTATGGTGCTCTTCCGAGCATTTTCTCGGTCTCAATGAGTCGAGGACATTTTATCCTGATGTTTGAACCCTTGACCAGGGTCTCAGTGAGGGCAGCTCTAAAGCTTCTGGGTGTTTTGGCCTCCTGCTTGTGCAGTACGCCAAGTGGCACATGGGAGCTCTGCAGTGGGATCTGAAGTCTCTGGACTCAGCACCAAGGGAACTTGTCCGAGTCCAAACAAGTGTCAAAGCGGACTGCAAAACATCTGCAGTGGTAGCTGCTTTACTGTAATTGGACAAGTGGCAGACCCCTCTCCCTGTGCCACCCGGGGCTAACGTTTGTAACGGATGTATGGTTGCAGGGTTAACAAGGTCATTTGGGAGAGGCGGATATCAGAGGACTCTTGCATCTGGATCCAGCTTGACTTCACATCAGCTAGCTGGATTAGCGAGTGATTCACTTGGCACTGAAGGCCTTCCTCCCAAACATCAAGAGGGAATAGGTACAGGTTCTCATGGACAGCATGACCGCCATGTGGTGCTGCCAAAGACGGGATGGAGTGGGGTCTAGGTTGCTCTGCTAGGAGGCTGTAAGTCTGTGTACGTGGCTGAACATGTATTACATTTTCCTGATCACCCAACACTTGGCAGGATTTTTACATATCAAGGCAAACAAACGAAGCCGACATTGCCTATCGGATCATGAATGGCAACTACACGCGGAAGTGACACAGGACGTCTTCCAGCAATGGGGAGAAACCTGGCTTGATGTATTTTCCACCGTAGAGAACGCACAGTGTCAAAACATTTGCCTGTAGCAGTTCCCAAGGCATTACTCTCTAGGAGTTGCCTACTGCCTGCAATGAAGATCAGGAGTCCTGCATGCATTTCCGCTCCTACTTGTACTTCCCAGAGTGTTAAAAAAAATCAGGAAAGTCATGGGCCAATTCATCCCAGTGGCCCAGGACAGGGGGAAAACAATGTGTTACCCGGAACTTCTGGCTTGAGCATCTGTCCTCCGAATTGACGTCCCTTTCGGGAGAACTTCTGTTAGAAGAGTAGGGCTGAGTTCTGCACCAGAACTTACACCTCGATGCGTGGAGATTAAGCAGAGACAGTTGCTGTCTTTCAGTCTTCCTCCTGAAGCAGTTAGTGTCATTCTGACAGTGAGGCCCTCTTCCACTAAAACTGTATATTCAGGGCGCTGGGAGAAGTTTGTTGCTTGGTGTTCCATCCATCACGTCCAACCCTTACAAGAAAGTTTGTCGAACAATCTTCTATTTTGTCTTTCATTAGCACATCAAGGCATTGTTGGGGCCACATATAAAGGTTATTTGTAGGCCCTTTTCGTTCCCATGTTTACCAGCCCAGCTATCCCTCTTTAAGTCTTCTTTTTTGATGCATTTTCTAAAAGGGCTGACCCTCATGTTTCCGCCAACACTTTCTGTAATACCGCAATAGAACTTTAATTTGGTTTTCACTTATCCTAACGTATGCAGAGTTGTCCTTTGACCATCAAGACAGTGTTCCTTATCGCAATAACCTCTGCTAGGTGAGAAAGTGAACTGCAGGTTTTGTGTGTTCTACAACCATGAACTTATTTTTTTGCCATACAAACTGGCCATCCGGAGAAAGCGGCATTCCTGCTGAAAGCTATCGATGCTCTACCTCACCCCTCTAAAGATGCGGAACAGCTTCACCTACTTGACCCTAAGAAGGCCCTTGGTTTTTATATCAAACGGACCACAGATTGCCAAGAGGATGACCAGCTTTTTGTTGTTTTTTCTGGAGCAAAAAGGGCAAATATGTGCAAAAGAGAACTGTTAGACCTGTCATCCTTAGGGTGGTTTCCCCCCAAACGTTTTGTCTGCTTACCACCTCTTTTTGCTGATTCTTTTTGTTGGCCTTAGGACTCTGAGCACTTTACCACTGCTGACTAGTGCTAAAGTGCATGTGCTTCTCCCCTAAACATGAACACATCAGTGTGTACACAATTGACCTATTACATTTACTTATAAGTCCCTTGTAAAGTGGTATACCATATACCCAGGGCCTGTGAATTAAATGCTACAAGTGGGCCTGCAGTACTGATGCGCCACCCACACAAGGAGCTTTTCAAACCTGTTTCACTGTGTGTGCAGATTACTGCTACGTCAACTTGGCATTTAAAACCATTTGCCAAGCCTTAAACTCCCCTTTTATTACACACAAGTCACCCCTACGGTAGGCACTAATAGCCCATAGAGCAGGGTGCTGTATAAGTAAAAGGTAGGACATGTACTTAAGTTTTGCATGTCCTGGTAGTGACAAACACCCAAATTTGTTTTCCACTACTGTGAGGCCTACTCCGCTTATAGGTTAACATTGGGAATCCCTAACTAAACTTTTAAGCTGTAATTCCTGATTAGAAAGGAGTAGATGTGTCATGTTTTTTTCTTTGGAATGGTAACCATAAATCCTCTTTACTGGATTTAACATTTCTATTTTAGAAATGCCACTTTCAGAAAGCGGGCATTTCTCTGCTCTTACTACTCTGTGTGCCTGCAGCCAGTCTCCAATACACACGTGGGGTGAGTGACAGCTTCACTTAATGCATTTCCTCTAGACTGCCATGAGCACAAAAAGGTTAGGTGGGTCTGAGCACTCATCTGCATTCGGATGGCTCTTGCTGGGCAGGAAAGGAGTGAGGTGCTGACACTTGCACCGCAATAGGTAGTGTCCTATCCCCACACAAATGGCTGATTACCCCTACTGATAGTCTGAAGTCAGTGCTGGGAAGAAAGGACCTCTGCACTTCAAAGAGCCTTCTTTGAAGTCACCCCCACTTCAAAGGCACAACTGGGTATAAGTTCTAGGTCTTTGATCCCACCAAAGTAGTACACTGCTGGACATGTGAAGAACTGTGCCCAGAAGAAGGACTGCTGTGCTCCTAGAAGGACTGCCACTCTACTATACTGCTGCTCTGGAAGAACTGCTTTTCTGCTCTGATGGGCTGCTTGCTACCTTCTGCCCTGCTGAGGAAAGGACTGGACCGACCTCACTTGAACCCAGAGTGACTCCAAGGGCTTGCTGGCCTGCCCATTGTTTTGAAGTCTGAGGGCCATAAAATACTTCCTGCAACCCCACAACAGTGCCTGGATGCTGCCATCTGTGAATCCTGCCTTGCCTAGTGATGCTAACCCAGTCCTGGGCCCTTGGAAGTGACTTTTCTGTGCTGACCCAGCAGAATCCACGCATCTACAACTTTGCTGCAATCGGAACAGATACATCTCCTTCGACACCAACTCAGTAGCTGCTCGACGACATTGGTTCGACGTACTGTGCAGCGCGACGACTGACTGTGTGGCTCGACAATGACCGACTGTGCGGCTCGACGATGAAACATCGCCTGCATCGCAAAGGGGTTCGTAGTCAAAGTCTCGCTAACTGCGCAGATCGGAACCGATGCATTGCCTCCTCTGCTCCTCACATTGGGTCCTCGACGTTGGCGCTTCCTCCTCTCAGGTACTTTTATTCAGCGGGACCTGCGCGAATCCTGTAGCTGGCCTGCGCTCCATCGCAGTTCGCCTGAACTTTGGATTTACCCCGGTGTAGTGCTAACAGGTATCCCAGGTTCGCTCTTTAAGACTCTAAGCACTATACTTTGATATACTCTTTAAAAGAAATCATAACTCCTGTACTACTTATTGGATTTTTGTTGTTTTGGTCTTTTTACCCATAAAAAAATTCTTTTTTTCTAACTCTGTGGAGTATTTTTGTGGTGTTTTCATTGTGTTTGTTTATTTATTTATTTGCAGAGTTTTATATAGCGCTGGCTAGACCCGGAGGTATCAGAGCGCTTTACATGAGGATCAGTGAGTTACAGGTTACATAATTACATAGCCATTGTGTTACTGTGTATTGCACAAATACTTAACAGATTGCCTCTTTAGACAAGCCTGACTGCTCTGTGGCAAAATGCTACTAAAAGGTTATCTTTTAGTCTGTATCTAGCTTACCCTGACTAGAGTGGTGGTCTCTACTTGAACAGGGTATATACCTCTGCCAACTAGAGACCCCATTTCTAACATTGATGATCAGCGGTGAGGATAGGACTTGTATTTGTGCAATTCCATATAGTAATTCAGTGGTCCCTATTACTCTATGCTAAACATCAATTCAAACCTTTTTCAATTCTCCCTAAATTGACTTTTTTGATTTTTTGCTAAAACCACATCTTTCTCTGGAGAACCAGCACCTGAATCTGCACCTGAAGTCACAGATTTTGAGTTTCACGAGGATTGAAATGCGCACTAGAGGTTTTCTACTCTTGAGAGATCGTACCACAAGAGTATCAAGGAACTCAGGAGCAAAAGCTACCACAGGCAAAAGGACACGGGGAGCTCCCCTCTCATAAACTTGACTGTGAAACAGTGTTTTTAAAATCATCACCAACAGATAGAGAAGAAATGATGGAGATGCAGGAATCCTCGCCTTGAGGAATAAGAAAATATATTAAGCCTAAAAAGACTGAGTTGCTCAAGCATGTGCCGTCTGAAAGTTTAAAAAAAAAAAAATATATATTTTTATTTTTGCAAAGGATTCAAACACAAGATATACAAACAAAAAAGATAACCTGTTACATACTCTTTCGTGTACATTTCATTTTCTAGGGGGATAATATTAATACAGTAAAAAACAAGAACAATAGAATAATAAGAAAAAATGACTAAATGAGAAACAAGACAGAAGAATAGTTAGCACATTAATCCTGAATCATACCATGCCAGATGGCATTAAATTTCCGTAGTGCCTTAAGACCTCTAACCTTAGCCAAAGCTTTTTCTCGCTCAAAAATTTCAATAAAAATACTCCACCACTCCATTACATTACATGGCTTTGGAGAGATCCATGCCTAGGCTATAGCCAATCTAGCAGTGACTATCACTATAGTTATTAATGCCTTCTTTGCTCTATTGGCATTGTCGCTGTAGCCCAGCATTATCTCAGTTGTAGTAAGAGGCATATCTAATCCAAGTCGATTTCATAATGCATTCAGAATCTCTTGCCAAAAGGCCGTTAACATAGGGCACATAGCAAACATATGAACAATATTTACTCCATATTCCTCACATTTAGGACAGCACATCCTATTGCTTAAATGCTGAATCGTTTGCCCCCCGTCTAGCAACCTTGTCAGGTGTGTAGTACAACATACATATGGTTTTAAATTGTTGAAGCCTTAAATTAATAGACCATACTGCGTCTTTTACTGTAGTGAATGCAGCCTCTAGGGTTGTAACAGATATTTCCTCAGCAAGCGTTGCGCTCCATTTCTCAGCTAAGAGGCCAATAGGATCCAATCTTTCCTGACTAAATAGTTGATACGCAGCACAGATTAATTTTCCCTGAAAAGGTTCATGAAAAAAGGTCAATAATTGATGGGGTTCCACCACCTTGAGTCCTTGTGATCTCAGAAAATAATCCCTAAGTTGAAAATACTTATAATAGTGCTGGCGTGGTATAAAAAAAGAATCTTTCAGATCTTGGAAAGTACGAAAACCATCGCCATCATAAAAATCTTCCAGTTTATCTACCCCAAGACTGGCCCAATGTTTAGCTATACTATCCTGGAATATGTCTGGAAGAAATGGATTTTCCCACAGCGTAAACTTGGTAAAATAAGTCAGCAAAGAATATGTGGTAGATATTTCTCGCCAAACAATAGCCAAGCCCCTCAGGGTCTTGAAACGTACCCTCTTAAAGTAATTAGGATCATGTGTTCGGTAAAGAAACCTACTACTATCCTGGTTTAGCAAAAGCCTATGGCTAAAATCTTGGTCCTTATTGGAAAGAAGGCTACAGAGTCTGCTCGTAAATGAGGCCCAATAGTACAATTTAAGTCAGGAAGTGCAAGACCGCCTTGGTTGAATGGGTATTTTAAAAACTTAATAGCCCGACGTGCACGCCTGTACCCCCAAATAAAACTGCCCACTATCCCGTCTAATTTCTTAAAAAAACAAATTCGGCAGTTTCAAAGGAATAGACCTAAATAAAGAAACCTAGGAAGAATTGTCATTTTGACAATATTACATCGTCCGATGATGCTGATAGGAAGCTTGTGCCAATTCTTAAGTTTCCTAGCAGTGTCAATCAATAACGCTTCATAATTTAATTTAATAATATTTTGAATCGGAGAAGTGACATGAACGCCAAGATATATAGTTTCTGGACAATGTCCCGTTATGGGGGTTTCTGGTGTATAATTCAACAAAATCTGAGTCTTATCAATATTCAATTTGTATCCAGAGAAAGTACCAAATCTATTAGCCTCTTGATGAATTAATTCTAAAGACCGGGCTGGATCTGTCGTAAAGATTGCGATATCATCCGCATAGGCATTAAGTTTTAGCTCGTTAGGTCCATAAGATAATGGCCGAATGCCCTCATTCATCATAAGTATTCGAATAAAAGGTTCAAGATATAGGGCAAACAACAGGGGGGATAAAGGGCACCCCTGTCGTGTACCCCTATTTATCCGAGCCCTAGACTGTAGCCCCTCATAACTTAGTTTAGCCTGGGGTGAGCGATAAAGCGCCTTTACCCATATCAAATAGCGATCAGAGATTCCCATTGCTGAAAGGGTGGGCCATACATAGGCCCAGGCCACCCGATCGAACGCTTTTTCTGCGTCCAGAAGTATCATTCCTAGTTTAACATTAATTTGCTCAGCCAGATCGAATGCCATAAAAGGCAGTATTAATGTGAGTGGACGTATCTCTTCCCTTAATAAAATCATGCTGTTGCCCCGAGACCAATTTTACCATAAATGGAGAGAGGCGATTGGCCAAAATCTTTGCAAACCATTTGGCATCAGTATTGATAAGTGAAATCGGGCGGTACGATCCACAAACTGCTGATGGCTTGTTCTTCTTTAAAAAGAAAACCATATTTGTGTTAACCCAGGAAGGCGGAACCGCGCCTGATTCCCCTATTTCCTTAATAACTCTAACAAACAATGGGGTTAGGATATTTTTAAAAACTTTATAGAATTCGATCGGAATCTGGTCTTCACCCGCAGCCTTACCCAAGGGGAGAGTTGCCAAAGCCGACCAAATATCCTCTACCAATATCTCTCGTTCCAATTGGACAGCCTCCTGAGCTGTTAGCAGTGCTATTCGAACTTTGTCTAAGTATCGAGAAACCGCCCCTAGTTCTACCGGGTTTGAAGGAGCATATAGATCTTCGTAAAAAAGAGCAAATTGCTCCAAGATTGCCCTAGCTCCAGTGTGTATAACATTATCCGCTCCTTTAATCTCAACAATCTTGCTTTTAGACTTTTTATCAGCAATTTTATAGGCTAGTACTCTCCCCACTTGTTCACTGTATTCAGTACTGTTCAGAGCGAAATTTATTAAAGACAACTGCCGCTCTTTCCTTAATGATCCCTAATGCCTTTTCCTTCGCTTCTACTAGTTTAAAATAAATTGATAATTGTTCCTCATCCTGTCCTCTAACAGATTGTGCATGAGAAAGCTCTAGACTAGTTAAAGTCCTGAGGGCCGCTTTAACAACAGCCTCCTTAGCTTTGTTCTTAGATAGTATAAATTGCTGAGTAGTGCCTCTGATGAATGCCTTCATAGAATCCCAGATCATATAAGGAGAAGCAGTGCCAATATTAAAATTCAGAAATTCAGCCAAGAGTTTCCCCACATGCAAGGTATACTCATCATCAGATAGCAAATAGCGTGGAAAAGAAAAATGCCGACCTGTCTTAACAGCAAGTGGTGGTTGGATTATTAATAAAATTGGATTGTGATCTTAGGACAAATCTCCATCTTAGCTGTATTCAGGACTGTATTACTGACCCAAGCCATATACCAATGCAGAAACGGGTCCTTGTGAAAGCAGAAGTTCCTCCTGTACGTGGGACGGTCCACCGCGCGGACTGCAAAGCAGCGTGAGTCAGGCCATTTGACCCGTTTCTGCATTGGTTATTTAACAACACAGATGACGGTGGCCACATTACCCTGATTGATAAATACTATTAGGGTACATCACAGAAGAAGTACAGTACTCTTCTCCATTACTGATGACACTGGAGCCTTTTAGGCCCGTTTACATCGTAATTCAGAGTTCCCCCTTCACACTATTAGCACACCCACGCTATAGTGTACCATCTCGTGCATTGTAACGCTGTGCTATCTTTGACGGGCAGCCCCTCTTCTCTCACAAATTGGGTACCCGGCTGGGTCCCATTGTGAGTATCTCCTTTCTTTTCTTTCACGTGTGGCACACGCTCCTCACGCGGCTGCGCGGCCCTATCACCAGATGTCCCTACATCTTTAGGTCCTGATGAGACCCCACACTGCACAGAGGGTCGAAACGTCGTCGACACAAAGCAAAAGCGAACCATTAACAAGCGCATATCGTATATAGCTGCTGTTCATCCTGTACATATTTAATGGTCGACTTTTAAAGAATTGTGGAAACCTTGTAAAAATACTGTCACAAAATTTAGCACCAATACTTAAGGTTCCTGTTTTCACTGGGGACACTACGCACAATTGTTTTTCATTGTTATTTGGCATTGTATATACTCCTTCCTTTTGTGTATTATAAAATCAACTGTGATCTACTAAATTATTGGTATATGTGGTTTCTTTGCCTTCTGACAATATCTTAACCCTTTACATTGCTATTACGCATTCTAAATATCAAGATAGATAGTACTATTCCACAGGAACCATTGTTTCTTATTGTAATTTACCTACCCTGGTTCCTTAGTGAGTAGGGTCCCCTTGTTCTTGCTCTCGACTGCCGGGGCTAATGGCAAACTTAGTGACGGAGTGTAAAGCAATCAAAGCCAATTCCAGGACAAGACATGAGCCAGTCCCTGTTATTGATCCTGTTGCAGTGGACTTCAAAGTTAGAGCTCCACCAGGTACAAGCAATGATGCGGAGGACATCGTAATTAGACCTTTCCCATGGACAAGTAAGGGCAACCGTGGGGTCCATCTCCAGTTTGTTGTAATGTCGAGTGTTTGCCAGTTGTCATTGGCATTCTGTGTCGAAGTCATCCGAATTCATGATGACTATTGCGCCCCCCTTGTCAGCTGGTTTTATCACAATATTAGGATCAGCTGTCAGTCCTGACAATGCCTTCCTCTCTCTTGAGGGTACATTGTCAAAGGGTTTGGTAGGTTTGAATCTGTTGATGTCTTTGAGGACAGCTTTCTCAAAGGTTAGAATTTCACTTGGAGTCATGGCTGAGGTAGGGGTGAATCTCGATGGGTTCCTTAGCCCGGAGTCTTTTTGAATGATTGTTTCTTTATCCTGAAAGAAGGATTGCAGTCTGATCTTTCTGAAGAAATTGTGAAGTTCTCCTATGAGTTTGAAATGATCTTCCCTGGGGGTGGGAACAAAGCCTTTCCTGTTACTTGTCCCAGTGAGTGACAGTATTGCACCCCCTTGCCATGACCCAGGGGGATCGCCCCAGATACATAGGAGGTAAGAGGGAACACTCTTCGTATATTTGTTATCAATCACATCCTGAGCACCAAGGTTTGCCAGTTATGGGGCAATATTAAACGGTAACACAACACCAACCCTTCTCCCATTGTGCATGTCGCTATGTTATTCATACAATCTGCACATAGCTGCTTGTGTCATACTGTTTGCGCAGAATACTGTATGCCTGTGACTTAACCATGCTAACTACATAACTATTTTGTTTTATGATGACTTAACAATGCTAACTGCTATGATATCTTCATCTAAACTGTGTCTTTCTAAGATGGTGAGGCATCCTTATCCTGAAATCCATATGCCTGACCGTGTTTTCTTAACTTCCGCACGTTTGTTGTTGATTGAGTGATAGTGATGTACTTCCTGCCACATGTTCACCGTTACGTTTGTCGGCTAGTTCAACACCAGACTAACAAAGTGGTCCACCATTGTGGGACCTTCTGGCTATTAAGGAGACCCTATACCAGAAACATTATAACACTGTTCTACTTTCTTCTTATTTCCCTCCCCTCCTTTCATTTCTATTTTTTTCGTTCCAGGTTGGATTACTTTAGTTGGGATCTAACAGGTGGCACCACTGTACTAGAGGGAGGGCTATATATATATATATATATATATATATATAATCTACTGGCGGTCGCCAGTAGATAGTTATAGTTAGGACCTATTTTCCATAGGAAATCCGCAACATTCTATTTGAAATAACTTTGGCGCCGGTTGACGAATCTTCGCGAAATTTTCAAACTTTGTGGCCCGCTCCGGTCCGCTCCTATCCTGAAAGTCTCGGGGTGATTCGTCAAGCGGGGGCCGAGTAAAAAGGGGGGTCCCAAAACGTGTTTTCCCCATTCATTTTTCCATAGGAAACTTTAGCCACGGCTACAGCCCGAACTGCTGAACGGAATTACACCAAATTTGGCAAAGAGGTAGTTCTTGGTTCAGAAAGAACCCTTTTTGTTAAATGGTGTAAATCCGTTCAGTAGTTGCTGAGAAAATCAAAAGTAAAAACACATATATATCTATGGCCGCGGAGGGTCCGCGCACCCTCCCGATGACCAGCTGTATGCTAATTGGCTGTCAACACTCCAAACCAGGAAGTGTTGGCAGCCATCTTGTGACTCTGTAGAACCGAGTCACAAGAAAACAGTAAAAACAATTGCGCAAAACGCAAAAAGGGGGCAGGGTAGAAACACCCTGACCCCCTTGGCCTGCTCAGGGGGTCCTACAAGGACCCCCAGGGCCCAAAGAAAAGATTTATTTATTTTTTTAAAAATCGGCAAAAAACGCGCTGGGTGCCCAAGTCCCGGGGGCATGCGGGGGTTGGTTTTTATTTTATGTGGGGGGCCTCTAAGGCCCCCCAAGCCCCGGGGACCGCCACCCCACCGGGGCTTTAAAAATAAATGGTGCGGGAGGGCTCTCCGCCCTCCCGCAGCCCCGGGGACCGCCACCCCCCGGGGCTTCATTTTTTAATAAACAATGACCTGTGTGGGGGGGCTCCTGCCCCCCCACACACCCCGGGGACTGCCACCTCCCCGGGGCACTAAGAAAATACATGTGGGGGTCCGTTTCGGATCCCCGAAGCCCCGGGGACCACCACCTCCCCGGGGCTATGTAGAAGTGGGGAAGGGGGCCGCGTGACCCCCCTCCTGGAGCCTGTGGTGGCCCTGGGGACCGCCACCCCCCAGGGCCGGCTCCTGCAGTGTCCCGGGGTGCCTACCCCCGGGACACTGCTGTTTGCAATGGCAGGACGGGAGCCCAACGAGTGGCCAGGCCCCAGGGGATGGGGTCCCCGGGGCCATTAGTGGCCCGGGAGGCGGGCCACGCAGCCCCCCTCCCAAAAAAAGGAATTATTAAAAAAAAAAAAAAAAAAAGACGCAAAGGCCGGCCCCGGGGGATGGGGTCCCCGGGGCCTTAAATGGCCTGAGGAGGGGGGCTACGCAGCCCCCCTCCAAATATTTAATTACAAAAAAAAAGAGGGCATGCCCCGGGGGATGGGGTCCCCGGGGCCAATAGAGGCCCAGGGAAGGGGGGCCACGCGGCCCCCTTCCCGTTTTTTTTATTTAAAAAAAAAAAATCCTCAGGCCCCGGGGGATGGGGTCCCCGGGGCCAAAAGTGGCCGAGGGAAGGGGGGCCACGCAGCCCCCCTCCCATACAAAAAAAAAAAAAGACCGGCATCATGCCGGAGGCCCCGCCCCCTCCCTTAACCACTCTGCAAACGCGCCCCCTGGCGCGTTTTAAGAAGGGGAAGTAATTCCCCTTGAATAATGGGGGTCCCTGGAGGCCAACTAGCCCACCAGGAACCTCCAGTATGCGCCAGGGAGCTGCGTTGCAGAGAGGTGTACAGAGGCCACGCCCCTTTTTACACCTCTCTGCAACGCAGCTCTGTGGCGCTTACTGGAGGTACCTGGTGGGATAGTTGGACCCCAGGGACCCTCAGGATTCAAGGGGACTTAATCCCCAACTTAAAACACGCCACGGGCGCGTTTGCACAGTGGTGAAGGGAGGGCGGGGCTAAAGGTGACATGTGTGCAAACAGGCCCGTGGCGCGTTTTAAGATGGGGAATTAAATCCCCTTCAATCCTGAGGGTCCCTGGGGGCCAACTAGCCCACCAGGTACGTCCAGAAAGCGCCACAGAGCTGCGTTGCAGAGGTGCAAAAAGGGGCGTGGCCTCTGAACACCTCTCTGCAACGCAGCTCTCTGGCGCATACTGGAGGTATCTGGTGGGCTAGTTGGCCCCTAGGGACCCTCGGGATTGAGGAGGAATTAATTCTCCAACTTAAAACGCGCCACAGGGCGTGTTTGCAGACATGTCACCTTAGGCCCCACCCCTTCCTTCACCATTGTGCAAATATTCCTCTAAAATCAGCCGAACTACGAATTCCGATTTACTCACCTGTTATCAGGAGAGACCTCAGTGCTGCATCTTTGAGCCCAGTACTGATCCTGAAAAGTAATTTTAACCGTACTTACCAGTAACTTGAATTTCCTTCCATAGGCTAACATTGACTGGTTTCACTTGGAAATTCTTCTAAGTGTGGAGTTTTGGAACTTTATAATATTCCTCTAAAATCAGCCGAACTACGAATTCCGATTTACTCACCTGTTATCAGGAGAGAACCCAGTGCTGCATCTTTTAGCCCAGCACTGACCCTGAAAAGTAATTCTAACCGTACTTACCAGTAACTTGTATTTCCTTCCATAGGATATCATTGCCTGCTTTTTGCTGAAAAAGTTTCTAAGTGTCGATTTTTGAAACATACAAATATTCCTCTAAAATCAGCAGAACTACGAATTCCGATTTACTCACCTGTTATCAGGAGGGACCTCAGTGCTGCATCTTTGAGCCCAGTACTGATCCTGAAAAGTAATTTTAACCGTACTTACCAGTAACTTGAATTTCCTTCCTTAGGCTAACATTGACTGGTTTCACTTGGAAATTCTTCTAAGTGTGGAGTTTTGGAACTTTATAATATTCCTCTAAAATCAACAGAACTACGAATTCCGATTTACTCACCTGTTATCAGGAGAGACCTCAGTGCTGCATCTTTGAGCCCAGTACTGATCCTGAAAAGTAATTTTAACCGTACTTACCAGTAACTTGTATTTCCTTCCATAGGAATCCATAGTCTGGTTTTCAGCAGAAAAGTTTCAAAGTGTCAATTTTCACAAACTACAAATATTCCTTAAAAATCGCCTGTATGACTTAAACGCATTCTTTCAACTGTTTACAGGAGATGCACCAGTGCTGGATCCAGGATCCACCACTGAGTAAGAAAAAGTAACGATAACACTACTTACCTGCTAAGTGAATTTCCTCCCATAGGATAACATTGGTGATTCTATGTGAAAAAGTTTCTAAGTGTCAACTTTTAAAATACAATAATATTCCTTAAAAATCACTACTGTAACCAAAACGCTTTTACTCAACTGTTTACAGGAGATGTCGCAGGACTGAATCTAGGATCCAGTCCTGTGGTTAGAAAAGTAATCCATAAAGTAACTAATTGCATTTAACTAGAAATTCACATTGAGCTCAATGTTGCATTGTGTTTGAAATTGTGTTGCCCATTGCAACAACTGTAACTACTGTACTTAAAAGTCTATTGCCTATTTGCAAAGTATTTAAACTAAAGTAATTCATTCTGAGAAAGTATATTTTGTAATGTAATGTATAATGTAATTACAATGTAATTTAAAAAACAAAATATCTAAAAATAAATAGTTTAAAAAAATGTAGTAAATCAGTATCAAAAAAATAAATATAACAATTAATACATTTAAAAATTGTCATTTACAAAACCTTTGAAATTCACTGAAAAAAACCATAGGTTTTAGGGACAGTTATAGTTAGTTGGACATTGCACTCGTACAAAACCCGTGAAATTCCCCCGTTATAGTTAGTTCATCTAACTATAACTCGCGCCCCCGCAATGCACTGCTGATGACGTCACATATTACATCACTCATGACATGGTCAGTGGCATCACTGATGACATCTCAAATGACATCATCCACGTGATAATCTGATGCACCTCCTCACACCCTAATATAACCTTTGATACACCCACTCTAAATTACAGACTGCCATTCGCAAAACCATAGACACTCCAACACCAATAACTACATACCCACTCACTGATTCTTAGGTCTACACACACACATCCACTCACTCACCCGTAGAGTCACTCATACTTATGGTCACTCCGTACAGGACTATCATATGCACTCATACTCCTATATAGACACTCAAACACCGCCACTCATCCATAGAGGTACTCACACACCTAGTCAGTCATGCAAATAATTAAACACACTGCCATTTACTCACCTACACAGTTATACACACACCAGCTCACTTACTCATACAAATACTAGCACATTCTTACGCTCTTATACAATCACTGATACAAGCACACACTTATCCATACAGTCACTCTCACAATCACACACTCTCACATAGCTATTTATATACTCCAACACACATATATACTGCCTTTCACATATGTAGTTACTCACACATGTACCACTGGGACATACATTCACTCACTAACACACTCTTACACACACTTACCCACCCATACAGTCTATCACAGATGCACTCTTGAAACCATCCACCCAGTGAATCACCCACTCACACATCTATGCACAGAGTCGCACACACCCCACCCACACAAACACTCAGGCACCCATTCAGATACTCAGACAACCAATCAATAACTCATATAGACACTCATGTAGCTATTCACAAACCCATGCAGCCACTTACACAGCAACAGACAGACGGATACAGACATTCACCCAGTTTAGTCACTAACCCATGCATTCAGTAAGATACGTTTAATCACTCACTTATAGAGTTAGTCACGCACCTACTAAATCATCCATACAGACACTTATACACCCACTCATTCTTCAATACGCCTTTCCCTATATATATTAAAAATATTTCAACTTTACAGAAACACACAGTCACTGGATGATGTCATCAGTGATGTCATTTGAGATGTCATCAGTGATGTCATCAGTGATGTCACTGACCATGTCATGAGTGATGTAATATGTGACGTCATCAGCAGTGCATTGCGGGGCGCGAGTTATAGTTAGCTGAACTAACTATAACGGGGAATTTCACGGGTTTTGTACGAGTGCAATGTCCAACTAACTATAACTGTCCCTAAAACCTATGGTTTTTTCAGTGAATATATATATATATATATATAGTTTTATTCACCTATTTTCTTTTCTGGTCCTGAAGAAGCGCCAAGGCTCTCGGCCTGAGACCATCAGCGGCGCGAAACATGTTGACCCAATATATACAGAACTATCCCCACACATATCTACACCTGGCTACCAAGGGCCATTATAACCCTTCGGTAGCCTAACCATTGGGTTTTTTATTCTTGACAGAGGAGTCCACCTATTAAACTGACTCAGGATCGATATCCTCTAGTCAATTTTACATTCACTCACTACCTCATGAGCACTACCTCACACGCATCATGCAGCGAGAATTAAAAAGATCTCCGCAAAAGTGACCCTTCGAGGGACCCGTAGGGCATTGCAGCGCCGGCCCGACGAGGAGCAACCGCCCTATGATGATGCATGACATCCCTTGGGATGTGTGAGGGCAAAAAGTATGACTCTTTCTTCTACACCCTAGACTGACCTTTCTTCCTTTAGGAACAGTGAACCCCCACCCCCCCGTTTTTTGGTTTACACTTCACTTGGGTTTCATATATCACTCTCTTCTCTGAAACACTACTCACTGAATCTGTTGCGTTGAAATAAAAACATGTATAGAGATAAAAAATATTATTGCTATATATCTTTTTCTTTTCTGTTATATTAATCCAATGAATGAATAAATATATAACTCAGTTCGGCTGAATTGAGTTTAATGAAATACAATTATTGGGCTACTTAACATTACTTTTTAGTCAAAATTAACTTGCGGCAGGTAATCCCTGCCCTATTGTTAGCTCTTGTTTTTCCCCCCCAACTAGACCATCACAGAATAAGAATTTGTGATAAAATGAAAATTGCTTTCCAAATAAGTTCCCTGTGAACACTTTTTGTAAGCTATAGCTTAATAAACAGTTTGCATGGACATATGGGTCGCTCTTATGTTTTTTAAATTATACCTCAATTGAGCCAGAGTTCTATACCCATTTTTCTCCAGTACTCTGCAAGTGTTCTCTTTAAGGTGTTTTTCTTGTTACAAGTCTAGATCCGGTCATGCCTTTTCAGGTATTGGGTGACAATCTCCCTTTTATTTTACTCCCAAGTCTGTTGACATCCCATGCACTATGCATCATGTGGTTTGGTTTTTATGGGCATCTGTCAGACGATGAGATGTGTCTCACAAACACTAATTTCTATGCTGGTTTTAGAAAACCGTACTTCCTCCCCTCTGGCACCTTCAGGTGACTTTAGTAACCACAAATACGAACAGCAACCCCCACCACACCCAACTCCCCCTCCACTGTTGCCCTGCATAACAGGCTCCAGGCTACCTGAATTCAATGGTCAAAGTGGGCGGGATCGGCAGGGCACAGCGTGCCCCAACTTTTTTAATTTAATGGAATCCGTTCCCCTGCTTTTTTATTTTAAAAAAAGCATCCCAGCCAAGGCCTATAGATAAGACTCGGCCGTTCATGGTCGTTAGCAGACGGGCGGGGTGGGCAGATAAGGAAAAGGACTCTGTCTCTTCCTTCTTGCCCAGAGAAGACAAGGGCAGTATCCACTTCTGCTCTGCCCCGGCAGCTGTCTCTCTTACTCTTCCTCTTATTCCCCCTCTTTCTGTTTCTCTCGCTCGCCTCCTCACTTGCTGAAAACTGTGACTTCAAGAAATTACTTTTACCCTCTCTTTCCTTCATTCGTTGCCCCTGTGAAATGGATCCAAAAAAGAAAGAAACACTTTTGCTGGTAATGTCTCCTTTTTCAGATATTTTTCTATTCTGACGTGCGCCCCGAGAAGAAGAGAAAAAAAAAATTAAAAATACGAAAAATAAATAACTAAATAAAGCAAGACAGAGTGGTCGCAAACAGTCCACATTGGTGTTATTCACGCACACACACGCGGACACACATTAGAGCCACTTCAAAGAGTGAGCCTGTGAAGCACTACTTTCTTTCTCTCCTCTTTCTTTGAACCACATTGTTTTCCCCAGGTGGTACTGCAATACCTGGTTGATGCCTGGAGTGGAAAACGTTTAACGTGATCCCTATCGGGTGTTTTCTTTATTTTAGTTTATAAGATGTGTACTGCTTACGTTTTGTGAGAATTTAAGCAATGGAACGGGTCCATTCAGGGCCCTGTAGTCATGTCCTTAACTTTTCAGGCAAAAACACTCATTGATTTCTGAATAATGAGTGTAAATGCTTAAGGTAACCATGTTGTTCCTGCTTACATTTCACATGTTTTGCTCTTTCTGGCCACACCTCTGACTCTGCCCACTGACCCAGTCCTCGGGGTATTCCCGCCCTCTGATTCTCCGCCCCCAGTTCCCTTACTTTTTTCCCTACTTCGACCACTGCCTGCATCCCCAGCTTGTAGAGTGCCTGTCAACCCATGCCTGTCAATAATACAGTGAAACTGAAAGAATCAATCTACAGCGCCCAAGCTGCTCTGCAATCCCCATCACCATAGAATCGACCTTTATGGTGTGTTCCGGCAACTTTTGTAATGAAAGGTCAGTTAATACCTGGAAAGACTGAGGTCCTGATATGAGCCATGACTGGTAGCGTCAGTGGTTTGTAATGTTCATTCGCTCACCCTGTATCAGCTCCCCTATTGTCAGTGGTGGGAGCTTCTTATGAAGATTCCAGTTAGGCTCCCTCTATGGTAATATGCCAGGGCATCCGTCAGCCGTCTCCCCAATGTCTGAAAATGTCCTTTGAACAGATTGTGCTCCTTCAGCCCTGTCCCGGTGCGTGGGGCTTCCCCCTGTTCTGTCCACCTGTGAGTTGCGCCTGTCCTCGTCTCTCCTTGATCTAGTTAGTCTCCATCCACCCTCCCATTCCCAAGCCTCATTTGGTATTCCAAAGTGAACAGCAACATATATTTTATTTCCCTTTCTCTTAGAATCTTCTTACCTCATTAAAGCTAAGCCTCACCTTCTGGACTTTCAACGTGAAGTCTGGAAATATTCTGACAGTAGCATTTTCAAACTTCATTTGGTCTTTGGTCCCTTGTTCTAGCGGCCTGTAGAATTGCATCTCTGTCTCTGTGGTTGAAGATGCATGCTATAATCGTTTTTGGTGGGGCGCCCGGCTGTGGCAGGGGAAATGAGGCCTTATGGGCACGCTCAATTGAGAAGAAATCTGAGAGGCCTTTCAAGCTCAGAGTGTTGAGAATAAAGCCTTCTAGGAACAGCTCAACACTAGAGTCCTCCGCTCTTTCTGGGACTCCCACTACCCTAATGGTGCTCCTGTGGGAGCACCCTTCGTTGTCCTTCAGTTTCACTTGTGTGGAGTCATTGTCCCTTTGCATACGACTAACTATTTCCTTCAAAGCTTTGACCTCACCTTTGAAGACGCTCACTTCTCTGTTTGTTGAATCTTCTCACTTGTTTTCCGGCAATCAACTGCAAATAAATTTACTTTAGCCCCCTCTATCGCAAACCATTTTTCCTCCCTCGATGACTTGTGCTGTGTCTCGCAGGTTCAAATGGCTCCAGTATCTTGCTTTGTAGTGTTGGGTCCTTAGAGCTCCAGAACTTCTTTAGCGGATTGAAGGCAGCCCTTGCTTTGCTGATTCTTGCCTGGACCTCGGAGTCTTTGCCGCCCTGCTTGTCTATGACACTTCCAAGCTGGGTGAAGGCCTCAGCCTCTTCCAGTGCATCGCCGCCAGGAATGACTGCAGTTGTGCTGGCTGTGTTAGCCTTCAGGATCTTGCTCCCCTGTGAATGTTGAGGCCAAGCAGTGCTGATTTGGCTGCCACTTTGTCAGTCTTCTCTTGCATTTGCAGATGGGTATGGGAGAGTAGGGCCAGGTCGTCTGCAAAGTCCAAGTCATCCAGCTGCTTCTAAGGTGTCCACTGGATCCCATTTCTTTTCCTTGCTGTGGATGTCTTCATGACCCAGTCTATGGCCAGCAGAAAAAGCAAAGGTGAGACCTAACAACCCTGCCGGACTCCGGTCCTCACTTCGAAGGCTTCTGTGAGTTGTCCTCCATGGACTTTCTTGCAAGTCATTCCCTCGTAAGAGTTCCTGATGATTCTTACAAGTTTATCTGGCACACCTTAGTGGCGGAGGAGTTTCCAAAGGGTCTCCCTGTCCACACTGTTGAATGCCTCGTCATAGTCGATAAGTTGACATAGAGGGGTAGTTCCATTCCATTGACTGCTCAGTGATGATGCGTAGTGTTGCAATCTGGTCTGTGCAGGATCTATCTTTGATGACTATGTTTATCACTTTGCCTGGAGTTGATAGAAGAGTTACTCTGTAGCTTGCTCAGTTACTCAGGCCACCTTTCTTGGGGATCTTGATCAGATATCCCTCCTTCCAGTGTGATGGCACCTTTTCCTCTTCCCAGATTCTTCCAAACATGGGGTGAGAGCATGTCTACTGATGGCAGAGTTTGGTCCCCCAAGGCACTGGGAAAAGTGAGTACAGAACATGATCAGTAGAGATGGTACACTCTACTGGGATAATGTCCCCATCGGCCCTGTACTCCTATAGATTTTTACAATGTACTAGTGTGTGAGGTACATATCTCCTTAGACTGGAGAATGCTGCACATGAGCGGTGGTTGACTTGGGCCCTGCTGTGCTACCTTTCCTGGGGGTTCCTGCATTTTGTTCCTGGTGACTGGCCACTACCCGCTTCCTCTCTGCCTCCTAATGAAATAATATATAAGCAACAATATTGGTTCCATTCCAGAGCAAAACAATTTTTTTCTCGGCCTACTCTTATGGTTGTCAATGAATGACTGGTTAGAAAGGGCAGTATGTATATCTAATTTCTACATTCAATAACCTCTAAACTGTTCCTTAATATTTGATTTATGCATGGTTGTGCTCAAATTGTTTTTTCCACATTCTTTAACATTTCCCAGCAGAATTAATGAAGGTGGATGATTCACAGAGATTTTTATGTGACCTATTCTTAATATAAGATGGGAGATGTGTGCTCTTTAATGTATTTTAAGGTTCCACCACAAGGGTCCACTCATACACAAATGTGTATTTTAGGCAAAGAGTTTTTAACTTTACATAAGAGAATGTATATGATCACTGCAGAACATTAAAATAGGGCCATGTAATCTCCAGTGGCTCTTTTTGTTGCTATTGCTGAGTCTGGCTGCTCTCCTGTGGAACTTATAAAAATAGTCCATCAACTTAAAATGATGGACAACCCAAAATGAGGCTTCATTACCCATATGTGATTTATCCTTTGTCCCTGCTTGCAAGGTCATGCTTTAAATAGACTAATAGTGTTTTTGAACAGTTTAGGTCTTTAGAGCTCTACTTTCGGATCTTCTACAGAATATTGTTTTATAATTTTTGAGCTGTCACAGAGAGGACCTTTTTAATTTAGCATTGGATCAGAAAACCAGGAGTTCCTTTTGAGCCTGGAGCTTTGATAGTCTTAGACTGCCATGTTCATATTCACCCAAGCAGTTGGCTATGGAACACAAAATGATGTGACCCCTTGCAGAATGGCTATGGAACACAAAATGATGTGGCCCCTTGCAGAATGGCTATGGAACACAAAATGATGTGACCCCTTGCAGAATGGCTATGGAACACAAAATGATGTGGCCCCTTGCAGAATGTGAAGAGGAGCCCCAAAAGCGCAGAAATTCATTGGCATTGGGCTGACTGGAGACCCTCTTACAAGTGTGAGGGCCTCTGTGCCACAGGGGGTTGCAGCAGCCTGTTTTTTGGCCCTGCATGGAACTGAATTAGCCAGATTGTGTGGGACGTGCACACACGTCAAGAGGAGGTGATGGGCAACCAAATGGTGCTCTCCTTAAAATATAAAGTACTTTTGTCAAGGGTACTTAAACTACGTGCTTTTCCTCAGCACAGACAACATGAAACAAATAAAAAAACATCTAAAAAGTGTTCAGATAAGGAAGTTTGGAGTACGTGCATGTGCGAGAACCTGCCCACTAGATGCCACTGTGCCTATATGTAAATATATCTGCAGAGCACTCTTTTCATAGGCCTTGGTGAACCTAGCATTAGTGTAGAGCCACAGTTTGGCATAAATCATTGATGGATTTTTAGGAGTCTATCGGGTATTTTAGAAAGTGGAGATAATTGTGGGGTGTGTTCAAAAGTGTGAGGGTGTTTTTCCCCCCCAAAGGAACATAATTTTTGCCACAGTCGTTCAGATCTCTTTTCTACAATTAAAGATACTGGCAATGGTAAGAAATTGAGTCACGCCATGTGTAGTTCTTTTCTTGTCTTGCCCATTCGCCTTTACTTTCTGCTAGCCTTACCTTTCCCCAATGGATGGCAGGGGTATGAAGAAAGGTTACATTATTCACATAGAGCTGTATTTAGTACATTAACAGATGCATTACCAGCGTCTCTTACTGTCAACACAAGAACATCAAGCTGGTGTTGCCACCCCTTCTGCCTGTGCAGCTGGTGGTGTGGGAAGATAATGGAGTTCACAGATGCTCAAATTACAGTGCTAACTATAACCCACACTTAGCCCTTCAGAGTGTAATGTGCACGCAGACTGGGTGATCCAAATACTTTGATCTAGCTGTGAATTTTATAGGCAAATTGAATGTTAAGTTATCGATTTTATATATTCACGCATCTTTTCTCAGTAATTTAATGTGGCATGTTCTGCACCGACAAAAGTGAAGAATTGAAACATTCAAATGTACTGAGCATATCCACATATCTCCAAGTGTAAAATGTGAAATTGTTCCAATTTGAAATCTAGCTGCTTCCTGATATTGTTTGAGAATATCCTCATTGGCCCTAAAGCAAATTGTAGTAAATATGTATTCATTGGTTATGCAGTCTGACTGTGTTTTGTTGGTGTTTCAAACAAGCTGAAAAGCAAGATTGTTTGAACTGTGTGAGTAATTCCAGCAAAGTTTTGAACAGCCACATGAAAAGCCTTGTAATGAACTTCTGTAGGGTAACTGACTTACTTATTTACCGTCCTTCATATCATGATTGATTACACCTGGGGATCCGAGGTATTTATTGATTTGTTCAGTATATGGCAGTAGGGAAGGTGGTTGAGGGAAATCACCAGTGTAGATCATATCCTTAAAGGAAGATCTCTCTCTGTCGTTTGATTGAACAGACTGCTTTGCACACTGACAACATTTTAATTATACAGTCAGAACTATGCTGCAGACATCGATTGTGAATGATCTAAAGGATCCCAAAGCAGTAACATAGAGAAGGAGAATAATTGCAAAACTGATTTTGGTCTGGCAATTATCTTGAAGCAGAGGTAAATCTTCATCATTTCTTGTGCATGAGCAATGGTGGGAATTGGTATACAACATGGACGTCATTTAGGTTTAGCAGCTGTGACCTGTGGCTTCCCGCTTGCGACCCTTGGCCGTGCCTTTACAACCCTGGCCTCAGAGGTGGCAAAATCAATGCCAAGAACGCAAGGGATGCTCACCATTCTTTTTTCGGCCCACTTTCCTTTATACTAATAGTGAATGATATTCTATTATTCACTATTAATGTAATCAAAAATGCAGCACACTTAGCTTGAATGGTGCCTGTTGTGGCAGCTGTGGTAAATAAAAATGTTTGTAAATCTATGTTGTGTGTATACTTGCTGGTGAGAGTGTTTATGTGAGAGCGAGAGTGTGTGTATGTGTAAGCATGTGTGTGTGAGTCCGTCACAGGTAGTAAGAGAATTATTGTCTGAGATTGAGGCCCGCATTTTCTATACTTTGACGCAAGGCAATGCTGCATCAGAGATTCTGTGCTGCCTTGCGTCAAATGGAGAGAGAAACAATGCACCATATCTTAATTGATATGGTGCATTGATTCTCTTCCTCCGCTCTGGTGCACTTTTGGCAGCCACGCGACAACGCACACATCCTTGCGCTATAGTGCAAGGGTGTGTGCATTCTCTGAAGCTTAGATTTTGTACTGATAGGGGCTCCTTCCAGTACATAAACAATGTTTTAAGATTTGTCCCACATTGTAAGTTTGCTATGTAATGCAGAACACATGCAAAGTCAGAAGAATGCCTTCCTTGAGGTGTCATACAATTTTGCCAAATTCTTCTCTCTCAATGTTTGTAGATAGGGATTTGTGTCAAAACCCATGGGTGGTTGCATGGGAATGCCCATGCACCACCCATGGGATGCCCACTTGATACACAATGACGCAAAGAAGTGCATAGCGCAAATTTGAGTACCTTTAGGATACTATTTATCGCTGGCAAATCAGGATTTGTGTTGGGCAGTATATCCCACCCTAACACTTGGAGCCAGGTTTGTGTCACAGAAGAGCTAAATGTTAGTAAACCTGGGGCTGAGTATCAGCATGTATGAGTGAGATTAAGAGGGTATGCAAGTGAGTGAGAAAGAATGAGAATTAGTGTAAGGGGGTATAAGAGAGTGTGAGTGTGATATTAGGATCATGTGAAATGCCTCCTTGAAAAAATTAGAGTTAATGGTCATATGATATCACTTCTTGTGATGTCAATAAGGTCAAAGGGTATGTGATGTCAATTCGGCTAACCCTGGCATTCTGGTGAATCGGCCTCCATGGTACACATACACTGATCCCTACACATTATTGCACTGTATCGCATAACGGAGTAATTCCCCTTCTAGAATTATCAATGAATGAGATATTAGTTACTCATGCAGGGGCCCAGGATGAATATTAGCCTGCACATATTCAACCTCTGTGATGGTAAACATCCCATTCATCGTATTTTGAACAAGAACATAAAAATTATCTAGATTTTCTGAGTCCGGAAAGGGGGGTTTACCTGACTTTCGTGAATTGTTCCATTTTCATAAATAATCATGGGAACAGTCCATCCCGAACTGCCAGGGGATGCCCCTCCAGAACGGAACACAAGTAAATCCAGTCCGGTTTCGGTCTAGTTAGGCCTCGTCAGTGACATATTGCTTGGAACCTGTGGCACAATGAGCAAGTGATTTACATCAGGACATACCCTTGGTCGATTAGGTTGTTACATCAAGCACAAAAAAGGAGATGGTAGCAATGCTTGTTAATAGTTTAAATAACCCTGTGTATCAGTGACAAGATGGAAAGAAATTGCGATGCCCCAACCAACATTAACACTAAACATGGCCATCAATTCACCAAAATGCCGGTTTAGGGGATTTACAGATTCCCTTTGACCACGAATGACATAACGGGTATTCCGACTTTCGCCCCTCAATATTCTCCTATTTTCTGCTGAGAAGCTAGTGAAAGGGCGGAGACGGCAGACTATATAACTCTTGGAGCTCTCTTTTCCTGCTGCTGCCAGGACCTCTGAGATCAGTGGTAGGGAGGTCAGAGTTCCCAAACTACATGCCAGAAGCAGCAGCTGCTGCTGCTGGTTACTCATGATTGACGTCCATGTCTACTTCAGAGGTATGCATCCTTACATGCCCCCTTGTGGAAACACTGAAGGCAATAATGGTAGACCTGTAGAAATGGCAGCGTTTCTTCCTTCCTCAAGTCTGCAGGCCATTAGGAGTTTGGGGGAGGAGATGTAGTCTGCCAATTCAGGTTGTTGACATTAGACCGAGGAGACATAGTTCTAATTCTGCCGCCACCACTTGATCTAAGTGATCGACCTAGGTGTAGCAGGTTAGTGGTCCTGCTATCCTGCAAATTGCCCAGATGTAATTGCACAACATCCTCTGGCCAGATGTGGCCAGAGTGGATCCAATAAAATGGGTCACACTCCGATACCTGCAGCAAGTGATACGCCTCTTGTGTCCGGGCCCGGGGTTGTATAGGGCCTCACAACACTGGCCATGCCCGCGCTTCTACCCCACGACTCACCAGCAACGTCGCTGGCTTCAGAGCATTGGCCGACGTGCAGGTGCAGAGATCAACCCCGTTGCGGCCAGTTCTTCCTCCATCCAGCTGAGGGCAGAGGTGGAGTGCTGTGGCCGCGCGGCCTCCCTTGGCGGCACAAGCTCCCGCCGATCTAGGCTGCTTGTGGCCCCGCCCATCTCTCTCTTCGGCGCGTGCAACACTTGGAGGCCCAGAGGGAGCAGAGGTGGAGAAAAAGCGAACGTGCAACACAGTGGAAACAAGCGAGAAGAAGCCACACCACACTCAGCCGTCCCCAAGCACCCTGCTGAATCCAGGCACACAGAGCCAGCCCAACAAGCAGAGGCTGCTACAAGTAAGGAAAGCAGTGGGGAAAAAAAGAAAGATAAAACAATAAACAAGGGGAAAATCCATAACTGGGTAAAGTTACAGAACAGAGGGAGACAAACATTAAAACAACCATAACCCCAGCTCATGGAAGTGACACAGCCTATCAAGGACACTCGACACCCAGGCCACCAACCAAAAACTCAGAGGCACACCCAGCATGGGGGACGAAGACCAGCCCCACCAGCTAAACCCCACACAACATGCCCTCACAGGGGTGTTGCCACCATTTAGCGAACTGGCTGACCTGGCAACAGCATCCCTGAGATGGAAAATATGGCTCGGGTGACTGAAGAACTACTTTATTGCATCAAGGAAGACAGGTGGCACTGTCAAAATATCACAACTCCACCACGCGGGGGAAGAAATCTACAAGCTTTTCAAACACCGACCAAACACAGATTACGATGCATCAGTAAGAGCACTCAGCACCCGCTTTGATCCCCAGCTAAACCCGGCACTTGGAAAGATTAAACTGTGTCAGGTTCACCAACAAGAGGGGGAATCCATGGACACCTTTTATGCTAGGCTACGCGATCTTGCGAGCACATGCACAGAAGACGACGAGCTAAAGGAAATTTGCGCTCAATTAATATAAGGATGCCGGAGCAAAACCTTGCGAGGCCTAATCCAACGCCAACCAAACATCAGCCTCAATGACATCCTGATCCTAGCACGATCGCACAATTTGTCCACCGCATGGGCCCATGAAATGGACCTAGCCATCACACAATCTCCAGAAAAGCCAGCAGGCGTCAAAGCGGAACAGGTTGACGCAGTCTGGACCAAGAACCAAAGAGACAGAACAAAAGGAGATCGGACCCAGCCCACTAAGACGAGGTGTGGGCAATGCGGCCGTGAAGAACACCTGGTCAACAAATGTCCGGCGCAAGCCCGCACCTGCTCAAACTGCGGAATTCAGAACCACTTTGCAACAGTGTGCAGGAAGATGCTTAGAAATAAAGGACCCAGAGACAATCGCCCGCCAACCAGGCTGGTGTGCCAGCTATCTCTCATGCATCTGGCGTGCCAAGGCGATGCCAAGCCACCAGCAACACAGAGCCACCGCTTGGGAGACTCCTCCCCAGAAAAAGAGGGAGAAGAGGAAACCTTCCTCATCTCATTCACCAACGAACTGAAGCGCCACAGGAGGCCACAGTCCACATGTGTCCGAATAGCAGGATCTGAAGTGAAAGCAGTAATCGATACGGGGACCTCGGTCAACATGATGGGAATACAACAATACAACCACCTGAGACCCAAGCCCCTCCGGTACCATCCCACACCAAGATATTCGCGTATGGGAGTCACATGCTGCTACCCCTCCGCAGGTGGATGTCAGTGCCGGTGCAATCCAAAGATCAGGAGGTGACCACAACCTTCCACGTTATTGACCAGGAAGCAGACACACTCATCAGCAACCACACAGCAGAAGACCTTGGCCTCGTGTCCTCTGCCAAGATGGTAAAGTCACACCAAATCGATGAACTGTTAGACCAGTTTCCAGAATTGTTCTGCAGACTAGGCTGCCTTAAACACCCTCCAGTGAAGCTGCACATCGATCCATCGATCACGCCGGTGGTGCTCCAACACCGCTGTGTCCCATTCAATCAATCAATCAATCAATCAATCAATCAATCAAGCATTTGTATAGCGCACTACTCACCCGGGGGGTCTCAAGGCGCTGGGGGGAGGGGGTCCGCTACTGCTCGAACAGCCAGGTCTTGAGCTGTTTCCTGAAGGCGAGGTGGTCTTGGGTCAGGCGGAGGTGGGTCGGAAGGGAGTTCCAGGTCTTGGCGGCCAGGTAGGAGAAGGACCTTCCTCCTGTGGTGGCTCTTCGGATGCGGGGGACGACGGCGAGGGCGTGGCTGGACGATCGAAGCTGGCGTTTGGGAGCGTAGAAATTGAGGCGGCTGTTGAGGTATCCTGGGCCATGGTTGTGTAGGGCTTTGTGTGCGTGGGTGAGGAGCCGGAAGGTGATTCTCTTGTTGACTGGGAGCCAGTGCAGGTCTCTCAGGTGTCCGGAGATGTGGCTTCGGCGGGGGATGTCCAGGATGAGTCGTGCTGAGGTGTTCTGGATCCGCTGGAGTCTCCTCTGGAGTTTGGCGGTGGTTCCGGCATAGAGGGAGATGCCGTAGTCCAGACGGCTGGTGACGAGGGCCTGGGTGACCGTCTTCCTGGTCTCGGTGGGGATCCACCGGAAGATCTTACGAAGCATGCGCAGGATGTTGAAGCACGACGAGGAGACAGCGTTGACTTGCCTGGTCATGGAGAGGGAGGAGTCCAGGATGAAGCCCAGGTTGCGTGCGTGGTCTGTTGGTTTGGGTGCGCTGCCCAGGGCGGGGGGCCACCAGGAGTTGTCCCAGGCGGAGGGTGAGGATCCCAGGATGAGGACTTCCGTCTTGTCCGAGTTCAGTTTCAGCCGGCTGTTCGACATCCATTTGGCTACGTCTGTCATCCCTTCGTGCAGGTTGGCTCTGGCGGTGGTGGGGTCGTTGGTGAGGGAGAGGATCAGCTGGGTGTCGTCGGCGTAGGAGATGATGTTGAGGTTGTGCTGGCGTGCGATGGCTGCGAGGGGGCTCATGTATACGTTGAAGAGTGTTGGGCTGAGCGAGGAGCCTTGAGGGACGCCGCAGATGACTTCGGTGGCCTCTGATCTGAACGGGGGAGGCGGACTCTCTGTGTCCTTCCGGCGAGGAAGGAGATGATCCACTCCAGTGCCTTCTCCTGGATTCCGACGTTGTTGAGGCGCTGTACTAGGGTACGGTGGCAGACAGTGTCGAAGGCTGCGGAGAGGTCCAGGAGGATGAGGGCCGCTGTTTCTCCGTTGTCGAGTAGGGCTCGGATGTCATCGGTAGCTGCGATCAGGGCGGTCTCGGTGCTGTGGTTGGCCCGGAAGCCGGACTGCGAGGGGTCGAGGGACCCGTTCGTCTCGAGGAAGGCGGCCAGTTGCTTGTTGACGGTCTTCTCGATGACTTTTGCCGGAAACGGGAGTAGCGAGATGGGGCGGTAGTTCTTGAGGTCGGTGGGGTCGGCTGATGGTTTCTTGAGTAGAGCACTGAGTTCGGCGTGCTTCCAGCTCTCCGGGAAGGTGGCGATGTCGAAGGAGGTGTTGATGATGTCCCGCAGGTGGGGTGCGATGACAGCGTCGGCCTTGTTGAAGACGTGGTGAGGGCAGGGGTCTGTCGGAGATCCGGAGTGGATGGAGTTCATCGTGCGGATAGTGTCTTCGGTGCTGATCGGGGCCCAGGCGCGGAGGGTGGTGGTGGGGGCGGTGGTTCGGTCGCGGCGTGCGTCGGTTGAGTGCTGAAGCTGTTGTGTATGTCCGCGATCTTGTTGTGGAAGTAGGAGGCGAGGAGTTGCAGAGGTCTTGCGAAGGGGTGATGTCGTTGTTTCCGGCGTTGGGGTTGGAGAGCTCTTTGACGATGTTGAAGAGTTCCTTGCTGTTGTGTGCGTTGTTGTCCAGTCGTTCCTTGAATGCGGTTTTCTTGGTGGTGTGGATCAGTTGGTGGTGTTTGCGGGTGGCGAGCTTGAGGGCAGTCATGTTGTCCGGTGTTGGGTCTCTGCGCCAGGTTTTCTCGAGTGCTCTGCAGTTCTTCTTGGAGCTCTTGAGTTCGTCGTTAAACCATGGGGCTTTCTTGCTGCCGGGTCTGCTCGGCTGGGTCTTCAGAGGGGCGAGGTCGTCTGCGCAGTCGCTGATCCATTTCGTGAGGTTGGTGGCTGCTTGGCTGGGGCTCGTTGTGCTGGTGGGAGGGTTCTTGCTCAGGGAAGTGGCGAGCTGATCTGCAGTGATCTTGTTCCAGCTTCTGCGGGGAGCCTGTTGCTTGTGATGGTGGAGCGTGGTCCTTCTGAAGCTGAAGTGGACGCAACTGTGGTCCGTCCAGTGGAGTCCTGTGGCGTGGCTGAAGGCGATGTCCTTGCTGGAAGAGAAGACCGGGTCGAGTGTGTGTCCGGCGTCGTGGGTGGGGGTGGTCACCAGTTGCTTGAGTCCGAGGTTGGCGAGATTGTCCAGCAGGGTGGCGGTGTTGCGGTCTTTGTTGTTCTCCAGGTGGAAGTTGAGGTCCCCGAGGAGGATGTAGTCGGCGGAGGGGAGGGCGTGTGGGCTGATGAAGTCGGCGATGTCCTCGCTGAATTGAGTGCGTGGTCCCGGAGGTCTGTAGATGAGGGTGCCTCTGAGGGTGGTCTTGGGGTTGACGTGGATCTGGAAGTGCAGGTGTTCGGTGGGTGTGAGGGTGTCGATGGTGTTGGTCGTGATGCGGATGGAGTTCCTGTGGATGATGGCGATGCCTCCTCCTGTCTGGTTGACGCGGTCCCTCCGGATGATCTTGTAGCCGTCCGGGATGGCGATGGCGATGTCGGGCGCTGAGGAGGCGTTCATCCAGGTTTCCGTGAGGAAGGCGACATCTGGGGCTGTGGTGTCGAGCAGGTTCCAGAGCTCGACGGCGTGTCTGTGGATGGAGCGGGTGTTGAGCAGGATGCACTTCAGGTGGGTGCTGCTGGCGTTCGGCTTGGTGGGTGCTGGTGTGGCGTGGGTCCGGTTGCAGGTGAACTTGCAGGAGTGGCAGCTGAAGGGTCCGTGGGTGCGTCTCGGTGTGGCATGGTAGCAGCCCGGGGTTCGGCCGGTGTTCAGTGCGATGAGTTCGGTGGCGTCGTAGGTCCGTTGGGTCGGCTTCCGTCGGTGGGGGCCAGGGGTCCTGGCACTGGGCGCGGTCCAGGCGCGGACGGGCGCAGACGGGCTTACCTTAGGCGCACCTTCGGCGCTCATACGGTGCTCCGCTGCGCGCGTCCGCTGCGCGGTCGCTGAGGGGCGTCATAAGAAGGGGGCCGGGAGGGCGGGTCAGCTGGGAGGCGGGATCGTCTGGTCCAATCGTCTGGCGTGGGGGCGGGTCCGCAGGCAGGAAGCGGCGGGAAAACGGGAGCAGGCAAGGCGGGCGGCCCAGCGGCGGCTGGGTCGCTGCGACGGCGTCGGCTCTCCGCGGTGAAGAGTTCAGGCAGCAGGAGGCTCTGGAGCAGGAGAGGTGAGGAGCGAGGGGGCGACCAGGCCAGAAGCGCAGTGGTCACTCCCAGGAGGCAGGCAGGGTCCCCTTAAGAAGGGGGCCGGGAGGGCGGGTCAGCTGGGAGGCGGGATCGTCTGGTCCAATCGTCTGGCGTGGGGGCGGGTCCGCAGGCAGGAAGCGGCGGGAAAACGGGAGCAGGCAAGGCGGGCGGCCCAGCGGCGGCTGGGTCGCTGCGACGGCGTCGGCTCTTTGCGGTGAAGAGTTCAGGCAGCAGGAGGCTCTGGAGCAGGAGAGGTGAGGAGCGAGGGGGCGACCAGGCCAGAAGCGCAGTGGTCATTCCTTCTACGCCCCCTGGTAGAAAAGGAGCTCGAGAGATTAGAGGAGCAAGGCGTAATTGAGAAGGTCTCAGGACCCACCCCCCTGGGTCTCACCACTGGTCATCGCAGAGAAACCCAAGCAACCTGGAAAACTCCGCCTATGCATTGACATGCGACTGCTGAACCGCGCTATCAAGCGGGAGTGGCACATCACTCCCACTATGGATGAAATCGTGGTGGATGTAAATGATTCCCGCTGGTTTTCAAAGCTGGACCTCAACGCTGGGTATCACCAGCTACTACTCGCAGAGGAGAGCCAGTATATCACCACCTTCAGCACACACCTAGGCCTACGCAGCTACAAGCGCCTAAACTTTGGCATTATATCGGCCGCTGAAGTATTTCAAAATGTGATACGCGAGACCCTGTCAGGACTGCCAGGCGTCCTGAATGTCAGCAATGACATCTTGATCCATTCGTCCACAGCTGCCAAACACCACAAACACCTAAAGCCACCCTGAAACGCCTTCACGAACACGGAGGGATGCTGCACAAGGACAAATGCTCCTTCTTTCAGCCGTCCATTGAGTTTTTTGGGTACGTCTTCAATCAAGAGGGGATACAAGTCGACCCCCGAAAATCTATAGCCATCAAGCGGGCGCACACACCCACCACCGTCCAGGAAGTAAGGAGCTTCCTAGGGACGGCTGCATACTGTGGGAGGTTTATCCCAGACCTGGCAACTATCACTGAACCCCTGAGATCCCTCATGAAGACGGATGCGAAATAGATGTGGGGTAAGCGGGAGGAGGCCGCATTCCAGAAGATCAAAGAGACCCTCCTCTAGGGTGACCAGAATTTTAAATCCAAAAACCGGGACATTTAACGAAAATAGAAGAAGGACTACAATTTTACTTTAAGCGAGCGTACAGAATGACGGCGCTCCTCAGCATAAAATTACAGAACAGGCAGAATATACATAAAATGCAATTTTTTAAACCCAGTAGCTTGCCTGTTAATTAAATTGCTTTCTTGAAAGAACTGATAACTATCCCTGCTATGTAAAACATAAAAAAGCACCACTTACTGTTTTCATTTGACCCTCTCTAAAAACCGGGACAGGAGCAAAATTTCCTGAAATCTGCCGGGACAGCTGGTGAAAAACCGGGACTGTCCGGGCAAATCCGGGACGCCTGGTCACCCTACCCTCCTCGACAACACCACATTCGTCTATTTAGACCCAGGGAAACGTACGGAATTGTTAGTCGATGCCAGCCACGTCGGGCTGGGAGCTATTCTCGCCCAAGAACCAGGGCGCTGGACCGCACTGGCGTTCGCCGCAAAGCATTGACGCCAACAGAGACAAGATATGCTCAAATCGAGCGGGAGGCCCTTGCAATCAAGTGGGCCTATGGATATTTCCACATATATATCTAAGCGGCCAGCCCTTCAAAGTTATCACAGACCACTAGCCGCTGGTCCCACTTTTCTGAGGGTCGGCCCCTCACCCGCCGCCACGGATCGAGAGGTGGGCTATTCAACTACAACATTACCGGATGGAAGTGGTCTACCGTCCTGGTTCAAATAACCCTGCCAACTTCCTGTCATGCCATCCCGAAACCCCAGAAAGCCAAGACAGCGGTGAAGACATGGAAGAGTACGTCAGAATGATCTCGACAGCCGCCTGCCCCTGAGCCCTACCCTTGGAAGACATTAAAGAGGTGGCGGAAGCAGATCCTGCCATCGAGCAGTGGTCATAAGCGGCACCTGGCGAGACTTTCTTAGGGTCGCCAACGACTGCCGAGGAGAAGACAAAGAGGACCTGGCAAAGATGTGGAGGGTGCAAGATGAATTCAGTACCACCCCAGATGGAATACTCCTGCGTGGGGCCCGCATTGTAATTCTGAAGACCATGAGACACCATATGGCAGAGCTAGCCCACGGAGGGCACCAGGGAGCCACGGAAATGAAGGCAAGGATGCAGGAGAAGATATGGTTCCCCGGCCTTGAGGAGCTGGTGGAAGATCTCTTGCGGAAGTGCCACGCATACCAGATAACGGGCCTGCCGGAAAGGCCAGCGCCAGTGATCACGGAAAACCCTTGCACTACTCCCCGGAGCAAACTCAGCAAGGACTTTGGGAGCCTCCCAGATGGATGGATGGACCTCATCCTAATAGACGCATACTCGAAGTACCCCGTAGTGGAGGTAATTGAGTCACCAGCCTTTGTGCATGTGGCCCCCGTCCTCGAAAAAAGACATTCACCATCTTCGGCTGCCGGGCGAAATCAAAAGCGATAACGGACCGCCATTCCATGGTGCCCAATTTCGAGACTTCCTAGATCAACTGGGAATACACCACCGCTGCATTACACCCCAGTGGCCGCAGGCCAACGGGGAAGTCGAAAGATTCATGCCCACCATGAACAAGTCTCTGCGCATCGCTACCTCCGAACAGGTCAACCTCGAACGCCATTTACAATTATTTCTGAGGGAGTATAGGAGTACCCCTTATTGTACGACTAACCAATCACCATGGGCACTGATGTTCAACGGACCCTGTTGAGACACTATCCCCACGTGCCCAGGGTGGATGCCACCACCTTACGACAGTCAAAGGACCGAAGCCCGTCGAGAGCGGCGCAATGCTCTTGCCAGCCAGAGTAGGCGGGCACAGGAGCCCCTCCCCTCCATCCTGGGGACAAGGTGATCATTAGGGATCGGATGCCCGGGTGGAAGTTCAGGACACCGTTCGAGACGGGAACGTGGACCGTTGTCAGAAGTGAGGGAACCATGGTAACAGTCATGAAAGGACAAGAAGTCATATCTAGAAACATCTCGTGGTTCAAAAGAATTGATAGCCCATCATTCACCCTTCCTCAAGACTCACATGAAGAAGACACCAGCTGGCTGGAGAGTGATGGGATTCGTCCCGGATCAAACGGGTCCGAGGAACGAAGCCCACAGAACTCGGAGGGAAACCAGCAAGAAAACCTGTGAAGCACCTCTCTGGTACATTACCTGCCTCACCGGAGTCAACCCTATCGATACAACATCCAGCCCAATCCAAAGCTCAGTCAGCGGCTCATGGACTATGCTTGTCATGTGAACTGAACTCTGATCAATCAAGAACTGAGTTCGGGAGGGATGTAGCAGGTTAACAGTCCTGCTATCCTGCAAATTACCCAGATGTAATTGCACCACATCCTCTAGCCAGGCGTGGCCAGACGGGATGCAATAAAAGGGGGTGGACCGCTCAATGTCACACTCCGATACCGGCAGCAAGTGGTACGCCTCGTTTGTCCGGGCCCCAGGGCTGTATAGGGCCTCACAACACTTGAAGTCATGATTTTAGTTCATATGCTACAGATCTTTTTATATGCCGGTAGCATGAGTGCTTAGAAACCAGTATTGAGCATTTAAGATGCATATATTTACAGGCAGAATGATTTGAAGCAGCTGCTGGGATGAGTATGTGCGGTATTGTGAATGTGGTAGAATGTCCATGTAGGAGTGAACCAAAGAGTGGATGGATCGATGCATGAGTGCAAAGATGAGTGAGAGAAGATACACATGAGAGACTGAGTGCCTTAACTCACCACTCAATGAAGAGGCGCCGCTAGTCAAAAGCCAGCTCTTTTGGTTGCCAGTGTCTGTTTCTTCCTGCCCCACACTGAAAGATGGTTGCAAAAAGCTTCAAAAAGGGATGTTGAAAATAGAATGCTAGCTGCCTTGAATGCAGCAAAGAAATCAAGACTCTAAAATGCACACATTAGGTAAGAACGGTGATTTTCCACTCCACAAAACAGCAGTGTTTGTCTGCCTGCATGTCCTTAAAGGATGGACTCGCCCACAGTACTAATGAAACTATTCTCGTAAGCTCTGTATCCACTGGATGTCACAGACCGCTGGCTTCCAGAGCCTCTCCAGGTTTATTAAACTCAGCGAATGGCTGCCCCTGTGACACTCCAGAGAGCCTCTTAATTGCTGTTAAATTCAAGTAAATGGATACCCTTCCTTTCTTCAAAGATATATTTCTGAAAAGCTAGAAAGTCTAATTATAATTCATGAAATGGTGTGACAATGAAACGTTATACACACAGCATAAGAGAGGAATAATATTTTACCCGAACACATGGGCAGCACAGAACATACTGAAAAACATGGATGAAGTCAGGGAACCATAACTTTCAAAGGCAAAGCACTTATGAAGGCAGGAGCGCTCTTTCTTATGCTTCACGTTGATAGGCGTTCAATGTCTCTGCTTTTGCAGGGAAGGAACTCTAGAAGCATCACTGTGTGGATGTTGTGCTGATACTGGCTACAAAACAGATGTCTGAATTTGTCTTTAGGAAAGAGGCAAATGGAAAGCAAAACATAAACAATGGGAAAATATTTTTTCAGCAACGTGATCGTCCATTTCCGAGGACATAACAAAATATAGAGTACTCTATAATTGTCAGCCACACTACAAAGGTATATGATCATTATTAGAAATCAGTGTAGTAGCAGTAATCCTTTATTCGGCTTATATAAAACCATAAAAGAGCAAAGCACATAAATTCCATCAATGTGTAATAGATGTAACACAACACATAAAACCTTAAGAGGTATAGTACAAAGGTAAAAATATTAAAAGATATCCTAAAAATAAAATGACAAAGTAACACCAAGATAAAAATATAATTTCCCCACCATATTCCTCAGTCTAATTGATGCCAATAAAAAGACTTATGTACCATCATAGAAATATATTCAAACTGTAGTAACTGAAGATAGTATAGAGCTGGTCTGCACTTCCTGTTGTTTAGGGACCTAAGCAATGGTAAGAGAAATTGCTTCCTGGGTATATCATACAGTGGCCAAAACAGCAGGAAATGTAACCTAGATTGGTTACATTTTGAGCCACAAGGGCATACGTCCAAATCTGAGTCGCTAGATGTGTGACTGGGATAAGAGACTAAAAGGTACGCTATGCCAAATCTAAATCTCATCTAATAAAAACATTGATGGGTAGGGCATACAAATAGGGCTCCATATATTCATTGGTTACTAAGTAGTGAGGAGCTGCCACACACACTGAAGGAATTCAGTTTTTAAACATTTCTTAGGTATGGCAGCAATGGCCTGTGGATTATGAAAACAGTCCTGCCTCCCAAACTGGGTAAGTTGCTCTTGGATGTATTTGAGCCATGGAACACGATGAGCATGATCCAGTCGCAGGCAGTCAGTGATTATGTCCAGGTTCAGCTGAGTTTCCTGCTTTGTCCAGATAGAATGCCACAACAACAATGGGGCAAGTTTAATGTAATACTCTAGATATGTGAGACCCATGTCAGCATTACATGCATAGGTAGAAACAGAAGTAGGGACAGAAAGTAATCCCCTCAGAAGCACCTTCTCACTGGACTGTATATGTGAGGTTTTTGCATACCCCCAAATGCCTGCTCCGTAAGTATAAACAGACCAGCACTGGGCCTTGTAAATGTTGATCAGCACATCCAGGGGCTTAGAGCCTAACTTCCTTGTAAACCTGAAGATTGTTTCATTAATTTTGACAGACTGAGAGTTTCTAACCCTTAAGAGGTGTGACCAGGTAGATCTGGATTCAAAGGGTACCCCTAAGTAGATAACGGAAGGGATGGATAGAATTCTGGTTCAATTTATAAAATAAGATGTCTGTCTAACCTGGGAGCGCCCGAATGCCATGGTGTGTGACTTAGCGATATTGGTTGAGAGACCAAGATCACTCATGAATGAAACAAATGTGTTTAGCAACCTTTGTGGACCTAAAACTGTTCTTGAGATTAAATACAGTCATCCGCGTATAGTAAGGCGAGGATACTTATAGGGCTCACCCTTAGCACATCTGCCTTCACACCAGAAAGGGATGCATCCAGATTGATATTATACAGGCAAAACAGTAAAGGGGCAAGTACGCAGCCCTGTCTCACCCCACGTTTAATCCTTATTTGAGGAGTACATTCGCCATTGATCCCTTACCTGATGCAGCCCGTCACCTCTTCATGTAATTTGGCTAGGAGCTGGACCAGTTGAAGCTCGACCCCCATGTTGAACATTTTACCCCAGAGCAGCCCTCTATTAACTCAATCAAAGGCCAAATTCAGGTCCACAAACACCAAAATGCAGATGACCCGTCTTAGTCAGTGTTAGACTTGGCTTTTTCAGCGGGTTTACCCCCAGACTTTTTGCCCTCCTGTTTTTTACCCTGTTTTTGTTGGTTTTAGGACTCTGGGCACTTTACCACTGCTAATCAGTGCTAAAGTGCATATGCTCTCTGTGTAAATTGTGTTATGGATGGGTGTTTCCATGATTGGATATTTGATTTACCTGTTAGCCCCTAGTAAAGTGCACTGCGTGTGCCAGGGCTGGTGAATCAAATGCTACTCGGGGGGCCTGCAGCACTGGTTGCAGCACCCCGTGAGTAGCCCTGAAAACAGTAACTCAGACCTGCCATTGCAGAAGTCTGCGCGCAGTTTGTACTGCCATGTCGACTTGGTCAGTGCACACACTGGCCGGTCCCTAACCTTCCCTTTTCTTACATGTCAGACACCCCTCAGGTAGGCCCAAGGTACCCCTGTGGGCAGGGCGCAGTGTATGTGAAAGGTGGGACATGCCCTGGTGTGTGTGGCATTTCCTGATAGTGAATTACAGCCAATTTCGTTTTTCACTATTGCAAGGCTACCAGTTCCCCATAGGATAGAATGGGAGGTTTGTTTATAACATCTTATAAACATAACTGGCCCATTGAATTCGGTAAGAAAATAGAATTTAGTATGCCTGAACTCAGAATCTAAAGATGCATCTTTTAGTGAAGGTGATTTTTACATTCTGTGTTTGAAAATACCACTTTTAGAAAGTAGGTAATTTCTTGCTCAGTCATCCCGTGTGCCTCTGCTGGAATGTGGATTGCCTGTCTGGGTTTTGGATGACAGAAGGCTGGGGGAGCAGGAGGGGCGCCAGATGGTCTAGGTAGGTCAGGAAAGGGCTGAAGAGACCTGGGTTACGATGGGGGAAGGGGAAGAAGATTTCCTTGCACCTCAAAGGGCCTGCTCTGCCTCTGACAAATGCCGTCTCCACCTCCTGCCAGGAATTCACACCAGAGAAGGCAGAACTGGTCCTGACCGGGCACAGGCCCTCTCTGCCTAAGAGATCAAAGGATTTTTGGACATAAATGCTGGGTCCCAGACCCCTGAACTTTAGAACTCATCTGGACAAGAAGACTGCCAAGAAGAAGAGCCGGAGAAGCTGCGAAAAGGAACGACTGCTTTCCTGGGTGCTTTGCTGGGCTGACCTGCAGTGGCTGCTTCTGTCTTGGGCAGTGAAAGGCCTGGACTGGACTTTCTGCAACCTAATTTGTGAGTCTCTCCAAGGGCTTGAGGTAGAGCTTGCCCCCTGTTCACGAAGTCTCAGGAACAGCAAAGACTTCAAGTTCTTCGACCCGCAGCACTGGGGACTGTGTGTTTTGTGCTGCAGCAAGAAGAACGCCAACTCAACGACGTCTACGACGCCGCTGCCGACTCCGTGTCCTGAAGGCACCGCAGAGGGCACCGCCGCAACGCCGCACCGCAACCTTGGTCTCACGACGACGCCTGTTGACGCCGACACCGAGCCGCTGCTTGCACCGTGACCTGTGGGCACCGCACTCCGCACCGCCTTGCTTCACGCCGAAGCTTTGGCACCGCAGAGAGCACCGCCGCAACGCCGCACCGCAACCCTAGTCTCACCGACGGCGCCTGTTGACGCCGACACCAAGCCGCTGCTTGCACCGCGACCTGTGGGCACCGCACTCCGCACCGCCTCGCTTCACGCCGAAGCTTTGGCGCCGCAGAGGGCACCGCCGCAACGCTGCACCGCAACCCTGGTCTCACTGACGACGCCTGTTGATGCTGCCACCGAGCCGCTGCTTGCACCGCGACCTGTGGGCACCGCACCGCCTCGCTTCACGCCGAAGCTTTGGCACCGCAGAGGGCACCGCTGCAACGCTGCACCGCAACCCTGGTCTCACTGATGACGCCTGTTGATGCTGCCACCGAGCCGCTGCTTGCACCGCGACCTGTGGGCACCGCACTCCGCACCGCCTCGCTTCACGCCAAAGCTTTGGCACCGCAGAGAGCACCGCCGCAACGCGACCCTGGTCTCACCGAAGACGCCTGTTGATGCTGCCACCGAGCCGCTGCTTGCACTGCGACCTGTGGGCACCGCACTCCGCACCGCCTTGCTTCACGAGGACGCCTTGGCCTTCCTGACGCCGCCACTTCCTGCCGAAATCGACGCCGCTGCTTGCACCGTGGTTCGCGGGCACCACTCGTAAGTCACACGATGCACCGCCCTCATCCTGTACATCAACCTTGGCCTACCGACGCCAGCGCCATCGACTCCAGTTCGTCAGCTGACGACAGCGCTTCAGCAACGACGACGACGCTGCTTGCACCGTGACCTGCTAGCACCGTGGCGAGCACCGCCTTCATCTCGCACCGCGACCCTGGTCTCACCGACGACTCCATCTGACGCCGTCACCGAGCCGCTGCTCGCACCGCGACCTGGGGGCACCGCTGCGCTTCGCACCGCAGCACCAGACGTTTGCCGGCGCCAGCGCTCCTGATTCCATCAGAGAGGAGCTCGACCTGCAACGCGAGTGACTTCAAGGGCCTCAACGCCCTGCATCTCTCACAGGTACTGTTTGCGGGTCTTTCCGACACCGTAGCTGGCCCGCGACCAACCAGAACTGTTGGATTTGTTGTTCACGACGCCGTGGTAGCCCGGACGGAGCTATCCACACAAGGAACTCTTTTTAATCAGCGTATTTTTGGAACTGTGAACCTTTAAGTATAGTATTGTGGATTTTTATCGTTTTTGGTCTTGTCTTAAGTATATAAAAATATTGGATATTTTTCTAAACTGGTGTGGTGTCCTTTTGTAGTGCTTACTCTGTATTACTGTTGGTTATGTGCAAATGCTTTACACACTGCCTCTAAGATAAGCCTGGCTGCTCGTGCCAAGCTACCAAGGGGGTGAGCAGGGGTTATTTTAGACGTGTAACTCCCTTATCCTGACTAGAGTGGTGGTTTTTGCCTGGCTTTGGCCCACGCCCAAGCCTACCAAAAATCCCATTTCTAACATTGGTTGTCAGCGGTGAGGATAGGACTTGTGTTTGCACTTGACTTACAGTGATTGGTGTGCGCTACTACCATATCGCAGACCATTACGTACCACCTACAGGTTCTTTTTGTTTTTGGCCTATTTTTGATCTTGCCAGTTTGAGCTTGCTACTTCAACATGCATGAATCTAGAGTATCATCAATGGCATCAGTAGAAATTGCCTTTGAGGAGGATCGATTGGAAGCCTACAATGTCAAAGAGTTAAAATCGATTTGCAAGAACCTGAAAGTCCAGGTCAGAGGCCTCACCAGGAAGGATGAGCTACAAAAGGCGCTGAGGGCCTGGGTAGCAGCCAGACATGCCAGTGGGCAATCTGGTGATCTCAATGGAGAGGTGGAGGAGCCTGTTCCTAGGGTGGTTGTGCTTTTGGGAGGGGGGGGGCCCTCCAGGCAAGGCAGCAGTGGCCTGTCCCCAGAGGAGCTGGAGGACAGGCGGGAAGCAAGGAAGTTCGAATTAGAGAAACTCAGGATGGAAAGTGAGAGGAAAGACAAAAGAATAGCAATGGAGGAAAAGAAGATGATCTTAGACCATGAGTTTAAAATGAGAGAGCTGGACTGGGAAGCCAGTAGGGCTAGGCCCAGCCCAGATGGTGGCAGAGAAAGTGTTAGGTCCAGTACTGAGGATGAGGTACACACACACACAGATTTGGGGCCCTGCTTCAAGGAGGGGGTTGACATACACCAGGGGGTTCAGGATTGTGAGGTTACTCCAGTGGTGCGTAGTGTCCCTGAGGTGGATTGGGGAACTGGCACAGGGGATCATTTTCCTGGTAGTGGGAGGGACACTCTACTGACTCTAGATGAGAGGTGCAGGGAGAGGGGTTCCCCCATGATAGAAGCCCTGGTAAGTGAGTATGAAGACCAGCTAGAAGAGTATGGGTTGAGAGACAGCAACAGTCAGACACTGTCTCGCCGGTCTTGTGAGAATGATGTGGGGTACTTGTCTGAGGCACTGGATGGTTGGGTGAAGGGTAGTTTGGTTAACACCTGTGTGGGGCTGTGTGATTCAATTGTTGGAGAGCATATTTTAAGTCCCTGTTTTCCAGAGCTATGCCAACACTCAGTGGAGTGTGAGTTTTCTGACCCCAGGGAGCTTGCACTGGAGGCAGACCTTTGGTGGATTCCAGAGGGACTGGAGAAGCATCTGGGGGGACCCGGAAGGAAGTGGCTTAGGTATTTCCCAACCAAGGGTGGTGGGATAGGTTCGTGGTCGCCCAGAAGGGTCCCGGTGTCGTGGGAAGGGTGTAGGGACTCACGTCCTGTCTCCGCGGAGAAGCAGTGGGAAGGGGCTGCGGCCCAAGGTGCCCAAAACCCGGTCCCAGAGCCTGGGTGGTTCCAGGAGGGAACACCAGGTGTGGAGCCTAGGCTGTACTGATAGGCCATCCGTTGAGGGGGATCTCCTAGAGTCAGGAGAACCTGGAGCATCTGTCTAAACCCTCCAGTTGAACCGGGGTCAGAGGCGAGGACTCCCTCCCTCTGCACCCCCTTCCAGAGTTCTGCACCCTCCCACCTGGAGTGGTACCCCTAGAAGACAACCCGGTCAGGACACTGCTTACAGTCGTCCTTCCCTCCAGGTCAGACAGGACCTGAACCTGGCTTCCCAACCCAGGGACTAAACCCTGCAGCTGAGCACCTGCCCGGCGCACCAGGACGTCCTTGGGAGCACGCATGCCCCCCCTGAGGGTAACACATGACTCATGCGTTGTGTGACAGTCTGCCTGGTGCAGATCTCCTGACCTCTGTCCATCTGACAGTGCGCGAAGATCCCCCAGGACAGAAGTGGTGTCCCCATGGTCACTGCTAGGAGGCTCAGCCCTTCTGGCTGGCCCCTGACCCACTGGGGAACACATCCCCCTCTCACCCCTCACTCTGGACTTCTGCACCCTCCACTTAGGAGCTGCACCGCCAGACACCAGAACCACTGTAAACGGAGCTCCAGTGGTTCTGGTGTCTGGCGGTGCAGCTCCTAAGTGGAGGGTGCAGAAGTCCAGAGTGAGGGGTGAGAGGGGGATGTGTTCCCCAGTGGGTCAGGGGCCAGCCAGAAGGGCTGAGCCTCCTAGCAGTGACCATGGTGACACCACTTCTGTCCTGGGGATCTTCGCGCACTGTCAGATGGACAGAGGTCAGGAGATCTGCACCAGGCAGACTGTCACACAACGCATGAGTCATGTGTTACCCTCAGGGGGGGCATGCGTGCTCCCAAGGACGTCCTGGTGCGCCGGGCAGGTGCTCAGCTGCAGGGTTTAGTCCCTGGGTTGGAAGCCAGGTTCAGGTCCTGCCTGACCTGGAGGGAAGGACGACTGTAAGCAGTGTCCTGACCGGGTTGTCTTCTAGGGGTACCACTCCAGGTGGGAGGGTGCAGAACTCTGGAAGGGGTGCAGAGGAGGGAGTCCTCGCCTCTGACCCCGGTTCAACTGGAGGGTTTAGACCCTAGGTTGGGAGACCAGTTGCTGGAGGGAGGTCCTGAACTGGTGGGCGAGTTGGGCAGGACACCTGCCACAGGTGCCCTGACAATTTTGGAAGGACCAGTAGGTCAGGGGTTGCCAGCTCTGAGGTCAGAGCACCCCAGGACTGACCCGGGTGAGGCCACTTCGGGCCTGGGGGTCTTCATGCTCTGTCAGGTGGACAGGAGGCTGGAGACCTGCGCCAGGCGGATTCTGGCACAACTCATGAGGGGTGTACTCCCCGGAAGTCCTGGGTTGCCAGGCACAGGTCCAGCCTAAGGGTACAGGCCCTGGGTTGGAGGACCAGGTTCAGGGTGTCCCCCCTGGCCTGGGGGAAGGGGCAACTGCTAACAGTGCCACTACCAGTTTGTCTTCTGGGGGTGCCGCTCCAGGTGGGAGGGTACAGTGCCCCAGGGAGGAGGACAGGGTGTGGGAGAGGCCACCCCAGTCCTGTGTCCAGCCTCAGGGTACAGACCCCAGGCTGGTGTACCAGTTGCAGGATAGCACCCCTGAACTGTTGGGCGAATTGTGCAAGGCACCTGCCACAGGTGCCCTGACAATTCTGGAAGGGGGTACCGCTCCAGGTGGGAGGGTACAGAGCCCCTGGGAGGAAGACCGGGGGTGGGAAAGCCTACCCCAGTCTCCTGTCCATCCGCCAGGTACAGACCCTAGGCTGGTGGGTCAGTGCCAGGATGTCATCCCTGGCCTGACAAGAGGGAGAGTGGACAAAGGGTGCCAGGCACCTGGGGCTACCGCCCCCCACTCTCTGACGCCACAGAGGTTAGAGAGCCCTGAGAGGCATAAGGCCTGGGTCTCCCCACTGACAATTGTCGGTAGCCACTGTGGCTTACTGTCCTGGTGGACAGCGTTGCCCCTGGGAGGGGGACAGGAGTCACACCCCGGGGGTGGACTGGGCCACACCACTGTGTTGGCCTTGTGGGCACTGTCGGCCTGTTGGGACACATCTGTGAGCAAAGTAAGTTTAGGCGCTGCACAGATGGGGTTCACAGGTGAAGTGAAGGGTACCCCATGGGTCAGCTTAGTGGGCCCTGAGAGTATGGATAGAGGGATCCAACTGGGTTTGGAAAGGCGTAGAACCAGAATGTGCCCCCGCTGTTGTGGGCCAGGTCTATGTTTTATCGCCCCAAGCAGGGAAGTCCATCAAGGGTTGATTAGTCTACCCTGGCTTTAGGCTGGGAGGGGGTTGTGTTAGACTTGGCTTTTTCAGCGGGTTTACCCCCAGACTTTTTGCTTTTTGGCCTCCTGTTTTTGACCCTGTTTTTGTTGGTTTTAGGACTCTGGGCACTTTACCACTGCTAATCAGTGCTAAAGTGCATATGCTCTCTGTGTAAATTGTGTTATGGATGGGTGTTTCCATGATTGGATATTTGATTTACCTGTTAGCCCCTAGTAAAGTGCACTGCGTGTGCCAGGGCTGGTGAATCAAATGCTACTCGAGGGCCTGCAGCACTGGTTGTGCCACCCCGTGAGTAGCCCTGAAAACAGTAACTCAGACCTGCCATTGCAGAAGTCTGCGCGCAGTTTGTACTGCCATGTCGACTTGGCCAGTGCACACACTGACCGGTCCCTAACCTTCCCTTTTTTTACATGTCAGACACCCCTCAGGTAGGCCCAAGGTACCCCTGTGGGCAGGGAGCAGTGTATGTGAAAGGTGGGACATGCCCTGGTGTGTGTGGCATTTCCTGATAGTGAATTACAGCCAATTTCGTTTTTCACTATTGCAAGGCTACCAGTTCCCCATAGGATAGAATGGGAGGTTTGTTTATAACATCTTATAAACATAACTGGCTCAGGGAATTCGGTAAGAAAATAGAATTTAGTATGCCTGAACTCAGAATCTAAAGATGCATCTTTTAGTGAAGGTGATTTTTACATTCTGTGTTTGAAAATACCACTTTTAGAAAGTAGGTATTTTCTTGCTCAGTCATCCCGTGTGCCTCTGCTGGAATGTGGATTGCCTGTCTGGGTTTTGGATGACAGAAGGCTGGGGGAGCAGGAGGGGCGCCAGATGGTCTAGGTAGGTCAGGAAAGGGCTGAAGAGACCTGGGTTACGATGGGGGAAGGGGAGGAGATTTCCTTGCACCTCAAAGGGCCTGCTCTGCCTCTGACAAATGCCGTCTCCACCTCCTGCCAGGAATTCACACCAGAGAAGGCAGAACTGGTCCTGACCGGGCACAGGCCCTCTCTGCCTAAGAATCAAAGGATTTTTGGACATAAATGCTGGGTCCCAGACCCCTGAACTTTAGAACTCATCTGGACAAGAAGACTGCCAAGAAGAAGAGCCGGAGAAGCTGCGAAAAGGAACGACTGCTTTGCTGGGTGCTTTGCTGGGCTGACCTGCAGTGGCTGCTTCTGTCTTGGGCAGTGAAAGGCCTGGACTGGACTTTCTGCAACCTAATTTGTGAGTCTCTCCAAGGGCTTGAGGTAGAGCTTGCCCCCTGTTCACGAAGTCTCAGGAACAGCAAAGACTTCAAGTTCTTCGACCCGCAGCACTGGGGACTGTGTGTTTTGTGCTGCAGCAAGAAGAACGCCAACTCAACGACGTCTATGACGCCGCTGCCGACTCCGTGTCCTGAAGGCACCGCAGAGGGCACCGCCGCACCACAACCCTGGTCTCACCGACGACGCCTGTTGACGCCGACACCGAGCCTCTGCTTGCACCGCGACCTGTGGGCACCGCACTCCGCACCGCCTTGCTTCACGCCGAAGCTTTGGCACCGCAGAGAGCACCGCCGCAACGCCGCACCGCAACCCTGGTCTCACCGACGACGCCTGTTGATGCCGACACCGAGCCGCTGCTTGCACCGCGACCTGTGGGCACCGCACTCCGCACTGCCTTGCTTCACGCCGAAGCTTTGGCACCGCAGAGAGCACCGCCGCAATGCCGCACCGCAACCCTGGTCCCACCGACGACGCCTGTTGATGCCGCCACCGAGCCGTGCTTGCACCGTGACCTGTGGGCACCGCACTCCGCACCGCCTCGCTTCACGCCGAAGCTTTGGCACCGCAGAGGGCACCGCCACAACGCCGCACCACAACCCTGGTCTCACCGACGACGCCTGTTGACGCCGCCACCGAGCCACTGCTTGCACCGCGACCTGTGGGCACCGCAATCCACACCGCCTCGCTTCACGCCTCGCTTTGGCACCGCAGAGAGCACCGCCGCAACGCCGCTCCGCGACCCTGGTCTCACCGACAACGCCTGTTGACGACGCCACAGAGCCGCTGCTCGCACTGCGACCTGTGGGCACCGCACTCCGCACCGCCTTGCTTCACGAGGACGCCTTGGCCTTCCTGACGCCGCCACTTCCCACCGAAATCGACGCCGCTGCTTGCACCGTGGTTCGAGGGCACCACTCGTAAGTCACACAACGCACCGCCCTCATCCTGCACCGCAACCTTGGTCTACCGACGCCAGCGCCATCGACTCCAGTTCGTCAGCCGACGACAGCGCTTCAGCAACGACGACGACGCTGCTTGCACCGTGACCTGCTAGCACCGTGGCTCGCACCGCCTTCATCTCGCACCGCAACCCTGGTCTCACCGACGCCGCTTCTGACGCCATCACCGAGCCGCTGCTCGCACCGCGACCTGGGGGCACCGCACGCTGCTCCGCTGCGCTTCGCACCGCAGCACCAGACGTCTGCCAGCGCTCCTGATTCCATCAGAGAGGAGCTCGACCTGCAACGCGAGTGACTTCAAGGGCCTCAACGCCCTGCATCTCTCACAGGTACTGTTTGCGGGTCTTCCCGACACCGTAGCTGGCCCGCGACCAGCCAGAACTGTTGGATTTGTTGTTCACGACGCCGTGGTAGTCCGGACAGAGCTATCCACACAAGGAACTCTTTTTAATCAACGTATTTTTGGAACTGTGAACTTTTAAGTATAGTATTGTGGATTTTTATCGTTTTTGGTCTTGTCTTAAGTATATAAAAATATTGGATATTTTTCTAAACTGGTGTGGTGTCCTTTTGTAGTGCTTACTCTGTATTACTGTTGGTTATGTGCAAATGCTTTACACACTGCCTCTAAGTTAAGCCTGGCTGCTCGTGCCAAGCTACCAAGGGGGTGAGCAGGGGTTATTTTAGACGTGTAACTCCCTTATCCTGACTAGAGTGGTGGTTTTTGCCTGGTTTTGGCCCACGCCCAAGCCTACCAAAAATCCCATTTCTAACAGTCAGTGTATATTTACTAATGACTAAATGTAAATTCAGGCACTGCTCGATGGTCCCAAGGCCTTTTCTTAACCCAAACTGGACGGAAGCGATTAAGAATCAAAGCATGCCTTCCATCTCATGTCTTACCCATGTTTACAATCATCCCCTGCAGCTAGGAAAGGGGTGGGCAAAGCTGCATGTGCAAACCTTTATATCCCAGACAAAATTGACAGGCAAATCTGTCCTACATTGTTTGCTTAAACATTAACAACCCAAATAATTATCTTACTGATTTATAACCATACAAAAATATCTTTAATTAATACATTCAGTCTACAAACACCTGTAGGAGATTTTTGTGTATTTATAAATTTGTGCATTATTAACAATGTGCAAAATGTGGATTTATACTTGAATTTACATGTGTACACCTACATGATGCTAATGCTTTTGAAACAATTGTGATGTGACCTGTTAAAGTGCCTTTTTCTTAGCTTATGCTAACTTGGCGTCAGTTAAGCTTCAACGCTATATTGAACAAAATGGATCTCTCACAATGCACGTTAACTGTTTATTATTTCTGCTGCACACAGTCATGCAAAGTCATGTTTGTTTAGTTCAAAGTTACGTTGTTCTCGAAGAATACTTTCTAACATGGACTCAGTAATGTTACAACATTCAAGGTTTCTTCCACCTGCCTGCTTTATTGCATTCATTTGCAATAGTTCAATGTTGTGTTGTAAATAGTTTGTTCTGCCATGTCCGGATGATTTCAGCCCCCTTCTAGCTGAATCACTGTTCATGTAGTGGGATACTGCTTAGGTGGTAAGGTAGTATGACGCTCTAATTTACTATGCTCTCACTCGCTGAAAATTGTATTCTTTTGCTCACACTATGATGAATCTGCACTTTCAAAGTTAGTCTATGAGAAGATTTGCAATATAAACCCTCAAACTTGGGGGTGAGCCAGAGACCTTTCTATAGCTTCTAGGGATGCTGCCTGGTTTCTAACTGATTATGCTGCTCATTGAAACGTTTGAAAATGTTTGAGTTTGCCTATAACATTGTAATGTCCTATTGCTGAGAACCTTCATGATAGTGACTTTATGCACCTGCCCTTTATAATTTCTGCATTGCACCTTATTAAAGTTTGTAATAAATATTTGTATAATGTATAGCTCTGCCCTAGACCTCTCTTTTTGAGTTTGTCCTTACTTAATTGACTGTATTTTGGATATGTTATAATGTGCCTTATCTTGGGACACATTGCCTCATGAAATTGAAGTTTAACACGATCCCTAACCCATCCACCCATGGGCGCATGGTTGAGATGTCTTTTCGGTTGTAAGAATTTAGGGGTTCCCTGCACCCACACACCTATGTCTAGATTAATGAATTCAATATAACATAGAACCCCAAATCACAATTACACATCACCCAAAAAGTCCATTTTTTCTTTACAACAGATCTCTGCCTCTCTGTGCCATCTTAAAGAAGTTGGGGGCCCCGGGCAAGACACATTTTAGGGGCACATGTTTGGAACTACTTTGCATTTCATTACCCATTTTCTGCAAGTTCAAACCCCATGATGCAAAGCAATATTAAATAATACGTAAAAGGTTGAGATTGAGAAGTAGACACTTGAAACACTTTCCCATGTGCCCCATGGAAGGTGGGAGCCTTGGGCAATAGCCCACTTTGCCCATGCCTTAAAATGTCTCGGTACTCATTCTTTATTTCCCCCAATTGTTTACTCTGCAAAATGTCTGTTCTCCTCATAACAATGCGTTGCATGGTATTCACAGCCCATCCTTTTTTACTATTAGTTTTCTCTCATGAACTCCCATAAGACTGTCTGGAATGACAATTTAACTGAGCACAGACAGTCAAAACTGGGAGGATGAACTACGGGCACAAAGTAGAACTTCACATATCTCTTCTGCCCTTTTCAGAATTGATTTCCGATTGTGAACTTTCTCATTTGATCGTCCATATATTTTTTTTATTTAAACAATTTTTTATTAGGTTTTTGCAGTGTTACATAGTTTGCGTAGATACATTGATTCCTGCATATCTTTAAGCCAAAAAGGGAAAGGATAGATCATCAGTGAGCAGCAAATAATAGTGTTATATTGCATTACGCCCATTGATGTTAGAGGAGAGGTGTATCAGCACAAAGTGTTGTGCGGTTGTAGTCATGAATCAGTTGACAGGTGAAAGGTGAGAGATCTCCAATGAGGTGAACAATAACGACAGTGATAACTGTGGCAGGTCTGGTCCCATTGTGTGATGGATGCGTATGGAAATGTCTCAGGCTTGCGCATGGATGGAGTGTACATTGCATACCTGCCAACTCACATGGTGCCACCGCGTGACACACAATATCGGCTCCGATATCACATGGTGTCAGGGAAAACAAGCTGAAAACCACGGTAAATAGTGGTTTTCCAGCTCGCTCTCCGAGGCTTTGAACTGCCGACATCCATTAAGGGACATGAAAACACCCCAGGACATCGGCACCAGCCTCAGCAAGCTTTTTGTTGTTGGGAGGAGGGGGCTTGGAATGGGGTTCAAAAGTGCCTCGTACGTCAAAGTCAAAAAGCTTTATTCGGTGTAAATACAACAAACACCATAAAAGCATACTAATACACATACACATTTATACATCATACTTAATATTCCAAATTTAAAATTGATTCTACAAATTAGATTTTACATAAAAATTAATTCAATTATAAAATTATTAAAATATCAGTACATGAATAGATCATAATACGTTAGTACGGCATCCGCAATTTGTGCAATAAAGTGCTAATACATTCAAATCCATCTAAAGTTAATAAAGTGTCAATGCATGGAGAGTTCTTGGTACAGAATACATGCTACCACAATATAAACGATAAAGTGCTAGTGCTTATAAATGCATATATGTAAACATATATAATATTATACAATTAATAATCTTGTTCTTCATATAATAATGCGTCCAAATGTACAAGTTTTTTTCTTTTCCCAATTGAAAGTTGTATATAACGTATAACAGAACTTATTACTTTTATATTATCCAGGCTACAAACAAAGTCAAACGCATTTTTATAACTATAAAGTGTATTTCTTAAAAAAGGGGTTTTAAAATTGATTTCCGGATACCCATATAAAAAGGACAAAAAAGTATAAAATGCATAGTTGATTGTGAAGTTTTACCATCACATGGGCAAGGTGGTAACATGTGACACCATTTTTCAGTACTTGGAAAGGCAATTAAACGGTGTAAAGTGCCCAGCCTTAACCTAGTCAAATAGAATCTGTGTTGGGTATTCCTTACTAATGTCAAATATGGCTGAATACCCCTTGTAGGTGGACCTTCACAATAGCTAGCTACAGTTTTTTTTGATATCAGCACTTTCCCTTTCCTGCTCCATTACAGTTAAGTATTTTGATTTCAAATCATTTTTGGAAAAGGCCTGTATTGTAGTGCTGAAAACCACGGTAAATAGTGGTTTTCCAGCTCGCTCTCCGAGGCTTTGAACTGCCGACATCCATTAAGGGACATGAAAACACCCCAGGACATCGGCACCAGCCTCAGCAAGCTTTTTGTTGTTGGGAGGAGGGGGCTTGGAATGGGGTTCAAAAGTGCCTCGTACGTACTTCTCGGCACGAAGCCCCTCCACTCCTCACACGGTGAGATTGTTCTTCAAGTTGGCAAGTATGGCTTTGGGTGGTCACCTGCCTCGCCGAGAGGTAGTGGGAGCTTGAGGGGTGCTTTAGGAGAGGATGGTGGGGTTGGGTTTGATCATCCATATATTTATATTACAACTTCAAAACCAGTTACAAGCATTAAAAAATATGTAATACAGCATCATGCTAGAAACGAAAATCATAAAAAATAAACTATTATTTTAGTCCCATCATTCCTTCAACCTCAGAGAGCTTGGAAATACATGCACTCCCATGGAGTGCTGAATATAAAAAAGAGTACCCTGAAGAATGCAGTGGAAGGATATAACTCATCCAATTATAACATGGTTACACCGAACTGCTCCTGGGTGGGACAAACACAAGAGGAAGGGGGAAAGTTGTTGATTCAAGAGCGGACAACTGAGATGGACAAGAAATCCATACAATCATAAGCAAGGGGCTAAAACAAAGCCCACACTAAATATATCTAATTATTTTGTAAACAATATGACTGCCTACAGACAGCTAAAGTTGTCTGTAGTCAAGATCTAAGAAGACAAGACAGTGAAATACCTATGAAAGTACAAGCAGCTGAAATAACTGTAAAAGAAAACAGAACACATCCATAATGTGCATTACTGACTGATGTGGAATTCATTCAACCGTAATGTTTTCTTCCTCAAAGTTATGCTGATCATTTTGTCACAGAGAAAAGGATCCTTTTATTGAAAGTCACCATTAAATTAATATTTTGCATACAATACTTGAGGCCTGATCATAACACGTTTTCGACTGGCGCCTGTAAATATCTTTGCTGGTTAGTAAGGCAGTGTGGTGTGAATACCTTTTACCAAAGTGTTATGAAAGCAGATTCCTGGAGATGGTAATGTGTGGCAAGAATGTTTAAGCAAAATGTGTTGGATTTTATTGTGGTGATGATGTGTTGTATTTTTGTGCTATTGCTTTTTTTCTGCTGCATTATTGCATTGTGTTGTGTCGTACTGTGGTTATCGTGTTGCATTCTGTTTTGACTGTTTTGTGTTGTGACCTGTTATGTTTTTGGTGTGCTATAAAGTTGATTTGTGTTATGTTACTGTGTTATACTAGTTGTTTATCTTAGCAATGTAAACAAAAGCTCCGGTACTGCCTACCAAAAGCAGCAAACTCCTTTAAAGTTCAAGTGACAATCATTTACACATTGTCTAAAGAGGTAAACTGATGCTGCTCCAGCTCTTCCACTATTTAGGACACTTGTCAACTAAAAACTATGGTAGAGAACTATCTTAAATGAGCAATTCCAGTGTTCACTTTATGTGATATGGTGTTAAAAGGGGAGATACCAACTTTGTGGAAGCAAAAACAGCTGACAAAGTGCAAGCAGAGACATAAAAGTAGACAGCGACATGACAAGCAAAGTATGGACACCTAGCTTACAGTTGGAAAGATTGCAACAAGACACAAGGAGGAAGAGTAAGGACGTGAGGACCGTTTCCTCTGAGAAGCACTTCAATGAAAGCTTGACCTTCAGTCCAAGACACATATGGCACTGGTGACAGACTGGTGTAAACTTCTATCCTAGAGAAAAACATGCATACTCTCCCATATGTAAATAGCACTTTCTCAGGGCATGACACTGGACTTTTCACTTTTATTTTTGCCACTATTTAATTTCCTATTACTGTTGGGGAAGTGGCCCAGCTGCCATTTTCATGTACGTTTTAGTTTTCTCTTGTTTTTAGTTATTGGGGTTAATTTACTTTTGGTTAGTTTTTTTGTTTCCCATTCCCTGCCCCTGTTAACTAGTTCAGATGGTGAGAGGAAGAAAGGCTGTGCACAATTTGTTTTTGTGTTTCTCAGTCCTGTTTCTACGTCTATTTTTCCTTTATGTGGCATGTGAATATCACACCTTGAGTCCCTCGCATGTGGTCACCAGAATATTTTTGGACGATACACTATTGAGCATACGACCAGAAATATGACATGCAGGAGCATCTCAGCAAAGGTTAAAGACAGAAAACCTGGGAGCACTCCAGAACCTACACTCCATTGGAGATCAGGATCATGTATACATGTGTTAAGGTGTCTAGCTATGTCTACAGTTTGCCTATGTTTTATAATATATATAATAAATATATATTTTACCTAGTGGCGGACCCCCCTAGGTAGCTATACTTAGGAACTAGTTTCCATCGGAAAAGTGTTTTGTGTTTTGCCAATAACTTTGGCGCAGTTTGATGACTCTTCATGGAATTTTCAAAATTAGTATGGCACTCAGTTCAGCTGCTGGGTTGAAAGTTTTGGGTTGATCCGTCAAGTGGCGGCTAAGAAAAAGGGGACATTTTCCCCATGTTAATTCCCCTAGAAATTTTAGACATGGCTACATCCCAACCGCTGGACGGAATTACACCAAATTTGGCAGAAAGCTAGCTCTTGGTCCTGAAAGCGTGCTTTTTGTGATTTGGTGTAAATCTGCTCAGTAGTTTTCGAGATATTAACTGAAAAACAAATTTGTATATCTAGAGACGCAGACCCTTCGCAGATCCACCCGCGGTGAATCCGTGGCTCCACACGCCACAGCAAGGTCCTGATTGGCTGGCCCCAACTTGACTGAAAAGTTACGGCTGCCGTTTTATATCTCGGAAACGGTCCCCGAGGGTTGAAAAGTTGCTTGCATACCAATTGAAGTGGTCAGGCGAGAGCTTTCCTGACCCCTTTTGTATGTTATAAATGAGGTGAAAGCATGTTCAATGGGCAGTAAAATGCCCAAAATCTTTTTTTTCACTCGCGAGATCCGTGGAGTCGTCACAAGGCCCCCATGTAAATCCACAAACCTTGCTGCAAAGTTACACAGAGGGGCACACTGAGTTCCGGTGAATCCGTGGATTAAAAAAAACTCAACCAAAAATGGGCTACTTCACCAGAAACATGGAAAGGGTTAAAGAAATACGGACCATTTAGAAGTGGTATAACAAAAAAGAAAGATGAAAGGAAGGTTGTGATTTGTTAACTAGAGCACTATAAGTAAGAGCACCTGGTGAGGGGTAGCCGTTTTACCTGCTTTTCTACTGAGAGAGGAGGTGGTTTACGGGTGTTCTGACTGGGGATTTTACATGAAAACAGATTTTACCAGTCATAGAAATAAAACTGAGAACAGCAAAGAGCATTTACAGGTATGTTAATTAGATTGTAGAATATAACAATACATTTAGAAAAAAAGAGAGTGTATGTAAACTGAAAGAAAATGTGTAGTTTCTAGACACTATACTTAAAGGAGAAAATAGAAGTGTGCTTAGATGAGAACATTAACTAAAAATACAGGGAGCAGGAAAGGAGAAAGAGGAGTTGGTATACTGAATGAATATTAGTTTTATTATGCCAGTATAAATGAAAGTGTTTGAAATTAGATGTGGTTGCTTGCTTATATGTAATTTAATAGTATGTAATTTGAATATGCTCATTCAGTCAGGCAGGCACTTACAGACTCAGTTACACTCCTACAAAAGCACTTATGTACCCATCACACATATAGCCAGACAGTGACTGCCACTCTCACTCACACACCCATAAGACCATTCACACACCCATTCACTCACCTGTACGTCCAATTTTGAGTACTAGTTTGCCCTTACAGTCTGGGAGGACATCCACAGAATGCAATCTGCACCACAGGAAGAGTTTTAAGAGGACTACTTCAGCACTCTTGAGAAGAGAGAACCCTGATTGTAGTTGACCTTAGAATCAAGGCCCCTAAGGGTACTGGCTCTGCGAAGGAGGGTAAAGAAGTAGAGAAATGACTGGGCAAAGGTTCCAGAGGAGAGAGGGGATCCCCCAGAGAGAGAGAGTTCCTTACTGGATTCAATGCAGGAAGCAGTGTCTCCTCCCAAACCCAGTCCCCTGAGGAGGTCAAGGACAGACAGGCTGAGAGGGACATGAGGCTGCAGCTGGCCTAGGTGCCTGCTGAGGAGAGAAAAACTGAGGCTGAGAGAGCCTTGGAGGAGAAAAGGGTCTTGTTGGCTCATGAAGTGACTGTCAAGGAGGTGGACTTGAAGGCCAAATAGCTGTTATTTAGAGTCTAACAAAGATGGTGAGAGCAAAACTACTGTTTCCAGTTAGGAACAAAGAGTCCAGATACCCAGACAGACAGAGGGCTACCTGACAGAAAAGAGGGGTGACATAGACAGGTTGTTTCAGGAATATGAAGTAGCTCTAGAGGAGCAGAGGATCTCTGAGAAGGATTGGGGAGCTGTTCTTCTGAGTCATATTCCTGTTGATGGAAGGGACGCCCTAGTGGCCATAGAGAAGGGTAAGAGGTTGAGATGGCACAATATGAAGGGAACCCTTGTCAGTAAGTAGAAATTCACCCCAGATTAAGTTGTGGCTCCTTTCTGGAATTGTGCTTAAGTGCTTCCACATGGAAGTTGGACCATGTAAATAATGCTTTTTAGTGCCCCTGGATAACTGCTTGCTGCAAGTGAGAGGGAGAGGTGTGGTGCAGTGGCCAGGGCGGCTGACTCCGGAGCACAGGGCTCATGGTTCGATCTCCGGCGGCAGCTCAGCCCTGCACCGTGTGACTCTGGGCAATAGCTTGCTTAATCTTCCCGACAGCCCCCAGCGCCTTGAGACCCTTAGGGGTGATTAGTTCGTGCTTTACAAATGGCGGGTGATTTAAGTATTTTTTCCCTTGACTGTATTGTGAGATGCTTCAAAACATCACTTTGTTTAGTGCTTCCTGAAGTACTTGTGCACAAAAGAGTATTTGTATTATGTTGTGTTTGTTAATTGCTTGGTTTAAAATGTTTTGTAATCAATCAATCAATCAATCAATCAATCAAGCATTTGTATAGCGCACTACTCACCCGGGGGGTCTCAAGGCGCTGGGGGGAGGGGGTCCGCTACTGCTCGAACAGCCAGGTCTTGAGCTGTTTCCTGAAGGCGAGGTGGTCTTGGGTCAGGCGGAGGTGGGTCGGAAGGGAGTTCCAGGTCTTGGCGGCCAGGTAGGAGAAGGACCTTCCTCCTGTGGTGGCTCTTCGGATGCGGGGGACGACGGCGAGGGCGTGGCTGGACGATCGAAGCTGGCGTTTGGGAGCGTAGAAATTGAGGCGGCTGTTGAGGTATCCTGGGCCATGGTTGTGTAGGGCTTTGTGTGCGTGGGTGAGGAGCCGGAAGGTGATTCTCTTGTTGACTGGGAGCCAGTGCAGGTCTCTCAGGTGTCCGGAGATGTGGCTTCGGCGGGGGATGTCCAGGATGAGTCGTGCTGAGGTGTTCTGGATCCGCTGGAGTCTCCTCTGGAGTTTGGCGGTGGTTCCGGCATAGAGGGAGATGCCGTAGTCCAGACGGCTGGTGACGAGGGCCTGGGTGACCGTCTTCCTGGTCTCGGTGGGGATCCACCGGAAGATCTTACGAAGCATGCGCAGGATGTTGAAGCACGACGAGGAGACAGCGTTGACTTGCCTGGTCATGGAGAGGGAGGAGTCCAGGATGAAGCCCAGGTTGCGTGCGTGGTCTGTTGGTTTGGGTGCGCTGCCCAGGGCGGGGGGCCACCAGGAGTTGTCCCAGGCGGAGGGTGAGGATCCCAGGATGAGGACTTCCGTCTTGTCCGAGTTCAGTTTCAGGCGGCTGTTCGACATCCATTTGGCTACGTCTGTCATCCCTTCGTGCAGGTTGGCTCTGGCGGTGGTGGGGTCGTTGGTGAGGGAGAGGATCAGCTGGGTGTCGTCGGCGTAGGAGATGATGTTGAGGTTGTGCTGGCGTGCGATGGCTGCGAGGGGGCTCATGTATACGTTGAAGAGTGTTGGGCTGAGCGAGGAGCCTTGAGGGACGCCGCAGATGACTTCGGTGGCCTCTGATCTGAACGGGGGAGGCGGACTCTCTGTGTCCTTCCGGCGAGGAAGGAGATGATCCACTCCAGTGCCTTCTCCTGGATTCCGACGTTGTTGAGGCGCTGTACTAGGGTACGGTGGCAGACAGTGTCGAAGGCTGCGGAGAGGTCCAGGAGGATGAGGGCCGCTGTTTCTCCGTTGTCGAGTAGGGCTCGGATGTCATCGGTAGCTGCGATCAGGGCGGTCTCGGTGCTGTGGTTGGCCCGGAAGCCGGACTGCGAGGGGTCGAGGGACCCGTTCGTCTCGAGGAAGGCGGCCAGTTGCTTGTTGACGGTCTTCTCGATGACTTTTGCCGGAAACGGGAGTAGCGAGATGGGGCGGTAGTTCTTGAGGTCGGTGGGGTCGGCTGATGGTTTCTTGAGTAGAGCACTGAGTTCGGCGTGCTTCCAGCTCTCCGGGAAGGTGGCGATGTCGAAGGAGGTGTTGATGATGTCCCGCAGGTGGGGTGCGATGACAGCGTCGGCCTTGTTGAAGACGTGGTGAGGGCAGGGGTCTGTCGGAGATCCGGAGTGGATGGAGTTCATCGTGCGGATAGTGTCTTCGGTGCTGATCGGGGCCCAGGCGCGGAGGGTGGTGGTGGGGGCGGTGGTTCGGTCGCGGCGTGCGTCGGTTGAGTGCTGAAGCTGTTGTGTATGTCCGCGATCTTGTTGTGGAAGTAGGAGGCGAGGGAGTTGCAGAGGTCTTGCGAAGGGGTGATGTCGTTGTTTCCGGCGTTGGGGTTGGAGAGCTCTTTGACGATGTTGAAGAGTTCCTTGCTGTTGTGTGCGTTGTTGTCCAGTCGTTCCTTGAATGCGGTTTTCTTGGTGGTGTGGATCAGTTGGTGGTGTTTGCGGGTGGCGAGCTTGAGGGCAGTCATGTTGTCCGGTGTTGGGTCTCTGCGCCAGGTTTTCTCGAGTGCTCTGCAGTTCTTCTTGGAGCTCTTGAGTTCGTCGTTAAACCATGGGGCTTTCTTGCTGCCGGGTCTGCTCGGCTGGGTCTTCAGAGGGGCGAGGTCGTCTGCGCAGTCGCTGATCCATTTCGTGAGGTTGGTGGCTGCTTGGCTGGGGCTCGTTGTGCTGGTGGGAGGGTTCTTGCTCAGGGAAGTGGCGAGCTGATCTGCAGTGATCTTGTTCCAGCTTCTGCGGGGAGCCTGTTGCTTGTGATGGTGGAGCGTGGTCCTTCTGAAGCTGAAGTGGACGCAACTGTGGTCCGTCCAGTGGAGTCCTGTGGCGTGGCTGAAGGCGATGTCCTTGCTGGAAGAGAAGACCGGGTCGAGTGTGTGTCCGGCGTAGTGGGTGGGGGTGGTCACCAGTTGCTTGAGTCCGAGGTTGACGAGATTGTCTAGCAGGGTGGCGGTGTTGCGGTCTTTGTTGTTCTCCAGGTGGAAGTTGAGGTCCCCGAGGAGGATGTAGTCGGCGGAGGGAGGGCGTGTGGGCTGATGAAGTCGGCGATGTCCTCGCTGAATTGAGTGCGTGGTCCCGGAGGTCTGTAGATGAGGGTGCCTCTGAGGGTGGTCTTGGGGTTGACGTGGATCTGGAAGTGCAGGTGTTCGGTGGGTGTGAGGGTGTCGATGGTGTTGGTCGTGATGCGGATGGAGTTCCTGTGGATGATGGCGATGCCTCCTCCTGTCTGGTTGACGCGGTCCCTCCGGATGATCTTGTAGCCGTCCGGGATGGCGATGGCGATGTCGGGCGCTGAGGAGGCGTTCATCCAGGTTTCCGTGAGGAAGGCGACATCTGGGGCTGTGGTGTCGAGCAGGTTCCAGAGCTCGACGGCGTGTCTGTGGATGGAGCGGGTGTTGAGCAGGATGCACTTCAGGTGGGTGCTGCTGGCGTTCGGCTTGGTGGGTGCTGGTGTGGCGTGGGTCCGGTTGCAGGTGAACTTGCAGGAGTGGCAGCTGAAGGGTCCGTGGGTGCGTCTCGGTGTGGCATGGTAGCAGCCCGGGGTTCGGCCGGTGTTCAGTGCGATGAGTTCGGTGGCGTCGTAGGTCCGTTGGGTCGGCTTCCGTCGGTGGGGGCCAGGGGTCCTGGCACTGGGCGCGGTCCAGGCGCGGACGGGCGCAGACGGGCTTACCTTAGGCGCACCTTCGGCGCTCATACGGTGCTCCCGCTGCGCGCGTCCGCTGCGCGGTCGCTGAGGGGGCGTCATAAGAAGGGGGCCGGGAGGGCGGGTCAGCTGGGAGGCGGGATCGTCTGGTCCAATCGTCTGGCGTGGGGGCGGGTCCGCAGGCAGGAAGCGGCGGGAAAACGGGAGCAGGCAAGGCGGGCGGCCCAGCGGCGGCTGGGTCGCTGCGACGGCGTCGGCTCTCCGCGGTGAAGAGTTCAGGCAGCAGGAGGCTCTGGAGCAGGAGAGGTGAGGAGCGAGGGGGCGACCAGGCCAGAAGCGCAGTGGTCACTCCCAGGAGGCAGGCAGGGTCCCCTTAAGAAGGGGGCCGGGAGGGCGGGTCAGCTGGGAGGCGGGATTGTCTGGTCCAATCGTCTGGCGTGGGGGCGGGTCCGCAGGCAGGAAGCGGCGGGAAAACGGGAGCAGGCAAGGCGGGCGGCCCAGCGGCGGCTGGGTCGCTGCGACGGCGTCGGCTCTCCGCGGTGAGGAGTTCAGGCAGCAGGAGGCTCTGGAGCAGGAGAGGTGAGGAGCGAGGGGGCGACCAGGCCAGAAGCGCAGTGGTCACTCCCAGGAGGCAGGCAGGGTCCCCTTAAGAAGGGGGCCGGGAGGGCGGGTCAGCTGGGAGGCGGGATCGTCTGGTCCAATCGTCTGGCGTGGGGGCGGGTCCGCAGGCAGGAAGCGGCGGGAAAACGGGAGCAGGCAAGGCGGGCGGCCCAGCGGCGGCTGGGTCGCTGCGACGGCGTCGGCTCTCCGCGGTGAAGAGTTCAGGCAGCAGGAGGCTCTGGAGCAGGAGAGGTGAGGAGCGAGGGGGCGACCAGGCCAGAAGCGCAGTGGTCACTCCCAGGAGGCAGGCAGGGTCCCCTTAAGAAGGGGGCCGGGAGGGCGGGTCAGCTGGGAGGCGGGATCGTCTGGTCCAATCGTCTGGCGTGGGGGCGGGTCCGCAGGCAGGAAGCGGCGGGAAAACGGGAGCAGGCAAGGCGGGCGGCCCAGCGGCGGCTGGGTCGCTGCGACGGCGTCGGCTCTCCGCGGTGAAGAGTTCAGGCAGCAGGAGGCTCTGGAGCAGGAGAGGTGAGGAGCGAGGGGGCGACCAGGCCAGAAGCGCAGTGGTCACTGTAATGTGTTAATAAAATGTATTTGTAAAGTTATAGAAATGTATATTAGTAATTTTAATTTTAATTCACAAACACACCCCCACAGGGACTCATACATAAACTCGGATACCTGTAGAATCATTTACAGAGGTACTGACACCCGCCATAAACTCATACAGCCACTCAAAATCCCATACAGTCAGTCACGTACTCATTTACACATGGAAACAAAACTGCTACTAAGATAGACTAATACACCCATACAGCCATTCACACACCGACTCACACACTCATACAGTTACTCGCATACCAAGTCACACACTGATACAGTGACTCATACTACCAGTTATACTCTGATACACCCACTCTCAAACCCAAACACATACACTAATACAGCTACTCCCATACCCAGTCATACACTGATAAAACTACACACAGACTCACACATTCATGCACAGACCAATGCAGTTAATGACACGCCCAGGCACTTACCAATACAGCCACTGACAGACCCAGGCTCGCACTGATACAACCTCTGACACACTTAGGGACACACTGATACAGCCACTGACATACACAGACACACTTTGATACAACTACTGATACACCCAGTCACCCCCCAATACAGACACTGACACACCCAGGCACATACTCGTACAGGCAGTGACACTCCCAGTCACATATTTATACAGTTACTTAGACATTCAGTCATCACTGATACAGCATCTCAAACACCCATATACACACTGGTTAAGCCAGTTACTTATGCAACTACAAACTAATACAGACACTAACACAGCCAGGCAAACACGAATGCATCCAATAATATACCCAGGCAACACTGATGCATACACTGACACACCCAGGCATACACCATTGCAGACACTGACAGCCAGGCATACACCAAAGCAGACACTGACACTGACACACCCAGCCAAACATTAAGGTATCCAATAATACTCCAAGGCACACACTGATGCAAACACTGAGACAGCCAGGCAGACACTCATCCATACACTAACATACTCAGTCACACACTAATGCATATGCTCACACACTGATGCATACACTGACACACTCGGGGACTTATCAATGCAGACACTGATGCAGGCACTGACACATCCAGGCACACAATAATGCATACCCTCCACACACTCAGGCACACATGCATGCCCACACTGACACACCCAGGCACACATTGACACATACACTGATACACCCAGGGGCACACCAGTGCAGACACTGACACACCCAGGCATACAGCAATGCAGACACTGATACTCCAAGTCAGACAGTAATGCATCCAATAACACAGCCAGACACACACTGATGCACACACTGACACACCCAGGTATACACCGATGCATAGACTGACACACCCAGGCATACAGCAATGCAGACACTGACACACACAGCCAAACACTAATCCATCCAATAACACACTTAGGCACACACTGATACATACACTGACACACCAACACATACACTGATGCAGACACTGACACACCCAGGCATAGAGCAAAGCAGAAACTCACACACCCAGCGATACACTTATGCTTGCAATAACACACCCAGACACACACTGATGCATACACTGACACACTCGGGGACTTATCAATGCAGACACTGATACACCCAGGCATAGAGTAATGCAGACACCAACACACTCATCCAAATACTAACGTATCCAATAAGACACCCAGGCATACAATGACGCATACACTGACACACCCAGGCACACTCCAAAGCAGACTTTGATATACCCCGGCATACACCAATACAGACACTGACATACCTAACTTAACTCTAATACACCCAAGAATACACCCAGAAACACACACTGGTGCATACAGTGACATACCCAGGGTAATACTAATGCATACACTGACACAACTGGGCATACATTAATGCAGACACACAGGCATACACCAAAGCAAACACTGACACACCCAGCCAAAGACTAATGCTTCCAATAAAACACCCAGGCAAACACTGATGAACACACTGATACACCCACTCTCACTCTGATACAGTCACTAACACATTAAAACACTGAGTTAGCTCTTTGTTTGAGTAGATGGTGGTTCTAACATGAACCGTTTTTTCCCTAGAAGGGTTTTTTAACAGTTATTTTATTTTGTTCTTTTTTTTGGAACAAAAACTGAACAGGGTAGTAAAAAGGGTCAGGATGGGGAAATGCAAAGAAGCAACTGGCTTCAGTCTTCAAAAAACATTATGTAGTCACTGGAAGCAAAAAAAAACTAACAGTGATGCTTCTTCCCTGTATCCAAGAATGCACCCACAGAAGACATTTTTACAGCAACAAGAATGTGGTATTTCCCGCAGTATATAACCATGTCACTTAATTGTCGCAGGCAGCTAGTATTGTAATGACTGCAGCTGCTGATGGTTCTCCCAAGGCTGATGTGGAGGTTGACTGTCCTGCTGCACCTGCTTTCTCTCGCATCAACTGGTTATAGACCCTTTCATGAATTGTTTTTAGGTGCTTCCACATGGAAATTGTCCCACGTGAATACGTCTTTGCAGTGCCTCTGGATAACTGCTTTATTGCACTGCACATATTTTGCTATTACCTTCTTCTCCCCAGAAGGAATAGTGAAGTGCTTCCACCAATCACTTTCTTTTCTGCGAGGTAGTGGGTCTTCCTCCTCATCCTCAAAAGGTTGTGAATGCTCACCTTGGACTGTTGATGTAGCTTCAGCCATTGTGTAAAGGCAGAGCACCACTGGTTCTCAATCCTCCTTCCAGAGACTTCACTGGAGAAGCACCTGCTTTTGGGTGTGGTTTTCCATATGCAACGGTGGGGTTTTAATATTTTCAATCAGAAGACAATGGGTGTGTCTGCGAGAGAATTTGCAAATCTGGTCCGTAAATGTGCAAATTCACGAAAGTTGCAAAATAGGTAACTTTGTTGGAAAACAGATATAATGTGGTTTATATATACTTGTACATATGTTCACACTGATGTGATTAATGACAATGGAGGGGTGTACATATTTGCAGAGATCTATGAACTTTTCGGCGAATCCACGGATTCAGACTCGTGGATTCATCCCGATCACATGATTGGGTTTGAAAACCATAGAGTAGCATTCTGTCCATGTTTACGGACCTGCGTAGGTAATGTGGTACCCCAAAAATTTAAATTAAAAAAAATTGTTTAATTACACAAAAAACTTCATGTACTTTACATGAACTACATGTGTGATTTTCATGTTTTTAAACATATAATAAGTATATTTATAAAAAAAGAATACCTACAGTACAAAAAAAACCTAAATTAAAAATCAAAATCAAGTGTAATACACTTAGGGGCCGATTCCGATTCGGGCCGGAAATCTCTCCGACCGAGCCGGACCCGGAGAGATTTCCGACCGAATCGGACCCTAGCAGTCCGACCGAACGAGTACGATGCGCACGCATGCTATCGGACTCGATTCGGTCGGACTCCCATTGAAGTCAAAGGGAGCCGGACGTACAACGCGTACGCGGGCTCCCATTGATTCAATGGGTGCGAGGCGAACAAGGGTGCCCCCTACAGCGGGTACACCTCGAAGCGACTCGCGGCGTACATGCACAAGTAGGGGGGACCCATGGGTCCCCCCTGTGTGCGACTCGCGCGGCTACGCGTACAGGGGGGTCCGACACGGACCCCCAAAGTCCGGCTCCGACTGCTCTTTCGAGCCGTTCGGCGCGAGTCGGTCGGACTGCTCGAGGCGCGCATCGTACTTGCCCGGCCGGACGCACGTACGAATCGGTCGGGAAAGAGGGCTCCGAATCGGATCCGGTTAAGCTGAATCCGATTCGGAGCCCTACCGGCCGAGATCGGAATCGGCCCCTCAGTATTAAAAATAAACACCACAAATTAACTAAAAAATGAAACATTAGAGGGAAATAATACTTTAGAAATGGAATTTGAAAAACATTTGAAATTCTTAAACCAAAACAAAGGTTACAGGGACGTTGTAGTTTGGAAATATTAATTTAAAATAACCTTAAATATTCACTGAAAAAAACAAAAGTTATAGGGACGCTATAGTTAGCCTCAGATTTTACTCTTACAAAACCATATACATTCATCAGTTATAGTTGCCTGAGCTAACTATAACGTACACCGCTGTAATGCACTGCTTATGACCTCACATATTACATCACTCATGAAATAGTCGGTGAGATCACTGATGACATCTCAACTGACATATCTATATATACCCACAAAGTACATACACATATAAGTATATACTAAAGTATATACAAGAGGTCTCGAATGCTCGACCTAAAAACGGGGTTTGGTTGTTTTACTCTGAAATCAAGGCTAAAGAGTTACTTGATGGACTGGCTGAGGGGGGGATTAGCGAATATAGGAACTCTATAAAGATGAGAAGTGGGGTTATGGAAGGTTGTGGTAGGGGAGGGCTTCTTTGCTTATTTTTTTTTCCTGAAATTGTTTTTTGAATTTTGACTTGAATTACATTTGCTAACAGTTGGCTGGCATGACCCCTATAGAATCCTAGGTTGGCTTGGAATCAAAGTTGGGTTTAATATGTATTTTGGGTAACTCAATTGGGTATGTGGGTTTTGGTATTGTTCTCTCTTTTCATGTTTGTAAGGGTGGATTGGATTTTATAGTATGCTGATGGGGAGGGGGCACGCAATCCATCTTACAGACCTGTTTGTTCTGGTTGCTCTGAGTGGTTGAAGGGGGGTATGAGTGGTTAGGGTTGAGGGGTTCTCTTAAGGGGGAAAGGGTGGGCATGTGGGAGGGGGAATGGGATGGGCTGGAAGGGGGGGCACGCAAGAGATGGAAAAGTCGAAATGGGATGCAGGCAAATGGGTAGGCAGGAATGGCTGTCCTTTTGGCTGGGGCTTTTTCATGACGAGGCTGCTTGAAAGAAAGTGTTAATGGTGCAAATAGGAAGTTTACGGATTGCTACAATCAAAGCTTGTGAGCTGAATGAATATAATAAAAGGAGTCATGTGGTTGAAGGATTGAAGCTTCATAGGGCCAACATTATCTGTCGGCAGGAAACCCATATAGAAAGGTCTAAGAAACATTTGTTGGAATCTTTCAGGTATTAGCTCTTGGTACAGAAAAGACAGGGGAGCACCACAAGGTGGGTAGCCATTCTGGCTCATAGGAAAGTAGTAGAGGTCACTCAGCAATTGAAAGATAAGCTTGGTCGATGGGCTCTAGTTGAGTGTTTGGTTGGGGGCTGTGCCATCACAATCTGCTCAATTTAGATGACCCGGCATTGATTAACTTCATTGATTTCGAGCTTGCATCTTGGGCTACACCAGCTATAGTCTGTGGAGACTTAAATATACACAAAAAAAGTGGCCCCAAACCTCAGCCTATGAGGGCAGAAAACCTAGAGTTTTTCGGCCAGTACAGGCCCCCAAGGCAAATCATGGTTTGGTTGATGCGTGAAAGCTGTTGAGGGCTCTGGATCCGGGGCGTACGTTTTATTCAATGTCTCTGGGAAAGCATGTTAGGTTTGATTATTTTCTAGTTTCCACTGCCCTGCTTAAATGGTTGAAAATTAAAAAATATACGTGGATCTTGTCAGACCACGATCCTTTAATTATAGAAATCTGGGCATTGGCGACAAAGCTTCAGCCTCCGACTTGGTCGTTTGGCAGGGGGCTGTTGTCAGACATGGAGTATGTGGTGCACATGAAGAAATGGCTCTTGGCATTCATGGAAACAAATAGGAGTAGTGCCCCCAACTGCGTTGTTTGGGATGCTTTTAAAGCTAAGTTTAGAGGGGAGACCCTTAGCTTAAATCTCCATAGGCAGAAATTTCAGGCTCAGAGGTTGAGAGCTAGCAGTGAAGAGCTGGCTATTTTAGAGGCTCATCTCATGCAAGTGTCAACAGAAGATAGAGCATCACTGGAAGTACTATCTAGAATCTCGGTTATGAATGCCAGGATTAGTTATATTTATTCAGGTAAGGCTGCTGAAAAGTTTCAGGCCCGCCGATCTGAATGCTATGAATATAGCGAAAGGGTGGGTTAACTGCTGGCACTTCGAACAAGGCAAAAGATGGTTCACAGTAATATACAGTGGATTAAGGATACCCAGATGCAATTGGTCAACACTAACGAGGTGAAATTGGGGGTATTTAACCCCCAATATCACAGGCGAGATTTTTTTTATTTTCTCCAATTTAGAGACTTTCTCTTGAAATGTTCCAAGGGGAGTGCGTAGGGGGTGAAAGATCCCCGTGATAGAGCAACTTTCAATTGAAAGCTATTCCTACAGAAAATGAGATTAGTCAATATCTGGGCCTTACAGCTGGAGGACAGCTAGATGTGGAAGAAAGGGACGCCCTAGGCGCTCCATTTACACTTGAGGAAATTGAAACAGCCTTAGGGCTCTTGCGTCTGGGAAAGCTGCTGGCCCAGACAAAATTCCACTTGAGTTTTACAAGGTATTTTTTCGGAACTACGTTCCGATATTAAGATCTTATTTAAGGCTTTACAGGCGGGGTAATGAGCGACTCTTTCTTGGAGTACTACTAACATTATTGTGTTTAAGAAAAGGGGAGAGATCCAACAGAGGCAGGATACTATAGGCCTATTTCATTAATAAACAGAGATGCAAAGCTATATGCGAAAATCTTAGCCTCCTGATTAGGCAAAGTGGTTAGTGATCTGGTATCTCCGTGGCTACTCGGATTTATGCCTGAGAGGGGGACTACTGATCACACTAGATGGGTTGTTACACTATTTGATAAAGCTGGAGTCACAGGTGATCTCATGTCCCTGATATTACTTGATGCTGAAAAGGCTTTTGATCAGGCGACATGGGATTATCTATGGGATGTACTTAGACGGAATCTATTTGGCCCTGGCTATGTAAGAGCTATATAGGCTGTATATAATAAACTGGAAACCAGAATACAAACAGCGGGAGTCAGAAGCCTTTTCCATTATCAGAGGAACAAGGCAGGGCTGTCCTTGCTCACCCCTACCTTTTGCTTTGTATATTGACCCATTAATCAACGAGACTCATAGATAATGCCCTAATAGTACAGATGGACATGTATGACCTAAGTACTAAAGTATTAGCCTACGTGGATGACATCGTGAGGGTCACCCCTGAGCCAGAATTAGCTTTAAGGGAGGTGGAAGAGGAAGCTGTTAGGTTTGGCTCAGTATCTGGGTATTTTTTTACCAAAAATGAAAGTCAGATTGTGGCTAATGAGTGGGTACAGCTGGCGGATAATCGCAGAACTAAGCAGGCGGTGTATCTGGGGATTAATATCAGGAGTAAAGTAGAGCAGATATTAGAATTAAATCTGGCCCCTGTGTTACAAAATATTAAGAGGGATTTTCGGTGCATGGATAATTTACACGTTTCAATAGTGGGGCGATGTACTTTAATCAGAGGGTACTGCATTTTTTTCAGGCAATCCCTTTGGAGTTCGACAGCCATTGCTTTAAGCAAATGGAGGATATGGCTAGAAGTTTTATATGGTCATATGCCAAAGCTCAGAAGGTGATCAACTAGGGAAGAATCCCCCCAATCTATGACCAGTTGATGAGAGAAGGGGCAAATGCATGTTTTTTAAGAGTGGTGGAACCTAGCTACTTTAAAAAGGTCAGATTTAAAACAATGCAATCCGCATTTAGGATATGGTTCTCAGGTTAAGCGTAAATTGGAGATTGGACGATACAGATACTATACTCCTTTCTGGAGAACGCAGAGCCTCCCAGTCATTTTTTATGATAGCTACTGTAATAAATTGGAACAATGCAGAGTACCGAAAGTTCTTCTAATCAGCTGAAGTTGTTTAATGAGATGCAGTGGGACTTTGGGCTGGACAGGCAGGATTTTTTAAAGTTTCTCCAGTTTAGAGACTTTCTCTTGAAATGTCTGTTAGAAATGGGGGTCTCTAGTTGGCAAGGGTTTGCACCTTTGTCCAAGTAGGGACCCTTCCTTCTAGTCAGGATAAGGGAGTTACACTCCTAAAATAACCCCTGCACCCCCTTGGTAGCTTGGCACGTGCAGTCAGGCTTATCTTAGAGGCAGTGTGTAAAGCATTTGCACAAAACCAACAGTAACACAGTGAAAGCACTACAAAAGGACATCACACCAGTTTAGAAAAATATCCAATATTTTTATATACTTAAGACAAGACCAAAATTTATAAAAATCCACAATACAGTACTTAGAAATCTTCAGTCATCAAAATAGACTTGAAATATAGTTCCTTGAAGTCAATAGCTCCGTCTGGGGCTATCACGGCGTCGTGAACAACAAATCCAAACAGTTCTGGCTGACCGCAGCGTTGCGGGCCAGCTACGGTGTTGGGAAGACCCGCAAAACAGTACCTTTAGAAATGCAGGGCGTCGGCGACCTCTCGATGAGCCCCGAAAGGCCAGCGTCCACAGGCGTCGGTTCCGGAGGTCGGTGCAGGAGTCGTCAGGCCCTTGAAGTCACACGTGTTGCAGATCGAACTCCTCGCGGTTGAAGTCGGGAGCGCTGGCGTTGGCAGACATCTGGGCTGCGGTGCGAAGTGCAGCGATCCGGCATGCGGTGCCCTCAGGTCGTGGTGCAGGCAGCGGCTCAGTGACGGTCGTCCAGCGGCATCGGTGAGACCAGGGCTGCAGTGCGAAGTGATGCGGTGCTCGTCGCGGTGCTGGCAGGTCACGGTGCAAGCAGCATGTCGTCGTTGCTGAAGCGCTGTCGTCGGCTGACGAACTGGAGTCGATGGATCCGGCGTCGGTGGGCCAAGGTTGCGGTGCGGGATGAAGACGGTGCATCGTGTAACTTACGAGTGGTGCCCTCGAACCACGGTGCAAGCAGCGGCATCGATGTTAGCGTGAAGCGGCGTTGTCGGGGATACCAAGGCGACGGTGTGAAGCGAGGCGGTGCAGAGTGCGGTACCTAGAGGTTGCGGTGCAAGCAGGGGCTCGGTGGCGGCAATAGTGAAAAACGAAATTGGCAGTAGTTCACTATCAGGACATGCCACACACACCAGGGCATGGCCTACCTTTCACATACACTGCACGCTGCCCACAGGGATACCTTGGGCCTACCTTAGGGGTGACTAATATGTAAGAAAAGGGAAGGGTAGGGGCTGGCAAGTGGGTGCACTTGCCAAGTTGACGTGGCAGTACTAAAGTGCACACAGATACTGCTGTGGCAGATCTGAGTTACCTTTTCAGGGCTACTCATGTGGGTGGCACAATCAGTGCTGCAGGCTCACTTAGTAGCATTTGACATACAGGTCAGTGCACTTTACTAGGGACTGACTAGTAAATCAAATATGCCAATCATGGAAACACCAATCCATAATAACATTTTACAACGGGAGCACTTGCACTTTAACACTGAACAGCAGTGAGAAAGTGCGCAGAGACACTAAACCAGCAAAAACAGAGTCAAAACCAGGAGGTCAGAAAGCAAAAAGACAGGGGAAACATGCCAAAAGATGCCAAGTCTAACAATGTCCCAGTGGGAGTGCGTGGGGAGAAAGATCCCCGTGATAGAGCAACTTGGTGATCTAGCAGAGTGCAGGATTAGTTTGATCTATCAACACTTGATGGGGCTTATGCAGGATGATCTGACAAAACATTCTGATAAATGAAGTCTGTGTTTGGGCACTAACGAAAATAATTTTTATGAATCTTTGGAAATAGGCCATTTGGTATTACTGTCTAAAGGGTTGCAAGCTCGACACTACAAGACACTCCTCAATCTTTATTAAACCCCGCAAGAATAGCTAGTTGTGGAAAAAGTGTTGGTATAACCTGTCTGCGTTGTAGTAGTCAAAACGCAGAGTTGATCCATATATTTCAGCAGCTGTGTTAAGTTGTATGGCTTAAACAGGGGATTGCCTGGTTTTGAGAGTCGGTTTTACATACACTAACTTTTCTGTCACCCCAACTTGTTTTATTGGGTGTAGATAAGCAAGAGGTGGTTGGCCAATTTCAGTACTTTGTTTTTGTGGCAATGGCGGTAGTTCTGATCTGTATAGCTTTGGACTGGCTCAAACCAGATCCTCTGGCTTACCATCAGTGGTTGGCCCAATTGCTTTCTATGTATCATTTGGAGACCAACTTGTATGCCCGCAAGGGTAGGTCTGTGAAAAGAAGGGGGGTTTGGGATCTGGGCACCAATCTCAGAGTGGTTGGGGGAAGATACAATCGAAGGATGGTGTAGGGGTATTTAAGGGGGTGTTAAGTTCGTTTTTTATGAACTATCAATGAATACCATGCTTAAATATGGTCAAATCGCAAGGTGTTTAGTTTTGGGGTACGTTTTGTCTTTGAACTATTTCGTATGAATTGGATCTGAAGAAGACATGAATTGTTCATATTGGTAGGGCTCATATCAATTTTTTTAGCTTTATTTATGCCTGGGTTTGTTGTTATTACTGTATTTATATGTACTGTATCTCTTGTGCGCAAAGCGGAGGGGATGGAATTGAAAAATGTGAAAAATTGAATATAATATATTTTTTTAAAACAGACATAGTGGTCTGTTGGCTCAAGCAGGCCACCATCCCTGTGATGGTGACGATTCCTAGTGGGTTGCAAATTGCAACCAACCTCATTAATAATCATGAGGTAGGTTGATTTGCAATCCACTAGGAATCGTCGTTTTAAAATAAAAAAGTTTCATACATTAGGAATAGCAATTTTCTAACAGCGATTCTGAGATAATCGCAATTTAGAAATCACTATTCCTAATGTTAGTACATCTGGCCCTTTCTAACATAAAATTTAGCAGACAATGCTGTTTGGATTCGTCCCTTTAATATATCGTTAGAGAGTTCCACAAGACTACTGGATGTTGGACTGTCTAGTGCAACTTTAACATGTTTCACATCATGCATAGAAAGAAAAGCGCACATCTCCCGAGAGGTAAAATGTGTGCCATTATCAGTCCCAATACCCTCAATTGAAAATATTTCCTCCACAAACGTATTAACACTTTTGGTTTTGGCTAAATCCACAAAAGAGAAAATATCTTTTTTTGAGTAATAGTCCACAAGTACAATCAAGAGATTCATATCAATAGTTAGTAAATTAAACAGACTTGACAAATCTAAAGCTATTTCCCCCCCAGGGGCCATCCCAGGCACAGGGAATAACGTTTTCTCATGCCATTTCCAGTGTTTGTCTGACACTAAGCATTCCACACAAGAGTTGAGCATTCTGCACACCTGACTGTCCATAGAAGGCCTCGAATAGTACTGAAGAAGCTTCATACATGTCGCTGTGATACCCAAAGGCCCTTCATGTGCAAACTTGATCAAACCTGCATGCAACCCGATGGGGGGTACAAACAAGTTATATCTGAGGCAAGCACCATTTTCATACATAAGTCCTCAATCAATCAATCAATCAATCAGGTGACTTGTAAAGTACGACTAATCACCCGGAAGGGTCTGAATGCGCTGGGGGGAGGGTGGTGGAAACTGCTGATCCATCGGAAGGCACTGTGGTTCAGTCGAAGAGCCAGCCAGGTCTTGAGGTCCTTCCTGAATTGAGGCAGTGACGGTGATTGCCTGAGATGGATAGGCAGGGTGTTCTAGGTCCTTGCTGCGAAGTAGGAGAAGGATCTCTCTCCTGCCGTGATCTTGCAGATATGTGGGACGGGGGCCAGGACCAGTTGGGTGGAGCGTAGGTCTCTGGTAGGTGCGCGGAATGCGAGGGGGTGGTTGAGGTATGCAGGTCCTGCATTGTGTAGGGCTTTGTAGGCGTGGGTGAGGAGTTTGAAGTTGATTCATTTGTTGATTGGGAGCAAATGGCGGTCTCTCAGGTGGTCAGGGATGTGGCTGTCGAGGGAGATATTGCGGATGAGTCAAGTGGAGGCATTCTGAATGTTCTGCAGTTTCTTGAGGAGTTTCTGGGTGATGCCGCTGTAGAGTGCGTTGCCGTAGTCGAGTCTGCTGCTGATGAGTGCGTGGGTGACCGTCTTTTTAGACTCGGTGGGGATCCACTTAAAGATCTTTCGGAGCAGGCGTAGCGTGTGGAAGCAGGATGATGAGACGGCATGGATCTGGCGGTTCATTGTGAGTGAGGAGTCCAGGATGATGCAGAGGTTCATGCATGGTCTGTGGGTGTGGGTAGGATCCAAGATCTGCAGGCCACCAGGAGTCATCCCAGGCAGAGCGGGTGGGGCACAGGATGATGACCTCAGTCTTCTCTGAGTCTAGCTTGAGGCAGCTCTCCTTCATCCAGGTGGCGACAGCCTTCATCCAGTCGTGGAAGTTGTTCTTGGTGACTGTGGGTTTGTTGGTGAGTGAGAGGATCAGTTAGGTATTGTGCTGCCTATGCGATGATGTTGAGTCCGTGGTTCCTGACGACTGCTGAAAGCGGGGCCATGTAGATGTTGAAGAGAGTGGGGCTCAGGGAGGAGCTCTGTGGCACTCCACAGCTGATCTTTGTAGGTTCGGAGTGGAACGTGGTAGTCTGACTATCTGTGTTAATCCGGTGAGGAAAAAGCAGATCCATTCCAGGGCTTTATCACGGAGGTGCAGTGGGAGATGGTGTCGAAGGTGGCAGAGAGGTCCAGGACGATGAGGGCTGCAGTTTCGCCCTGGTTGAGGAGGGTCCGGACGTCATCTGTGGTGGCGAGGAGGGCAGTCTCTGTGCTGTAGTTGCTTTGGAAACCCTATTGGGATAGTCCCAGGATGTGGTTCGCTTCGATAAACTCAGAAAGATGGGCGTTGATGGCCTTCTCAATGACCATGGCTGGGAAGGGGAGCAGAGAGATCGGTCTGAAGTTCTTGAGATCCTTCAGATCGGTAGAGGGTTTCTTCAGCAAGGGGTTCATCTCTGCGTGTTTCCAGTCTTCCGGGCAGGTGGTGGAGTTGTTGGAGCAGTTAATGGTGTGGCAGAGTTCGGCGGGCGATGGAGGTGCCAGCTTTGTTAAAGATGTGGTACGGACAGGGGTCTGAGGGTGCTCTGAAGTGGATGCTCTTTATGATCTTGAGGGTGTCGTCAACAGTGAGGGGAGTCCATCTGGACAGGGTCTCCTGGAGTCCGGTGTCATTGGGTGTGGTGGTTGCAAGAGGGGTGAGAGGGTCTTGGGTGTCGAGGCTGTCAAAGCTGTTGTAGATCTCCTTAATCTTGCAGTGGAAGAAGGTGCTGAGGTTGTTGCAGAAGTCTTGGGAGGTTATGATGTCTGCTGTCTCTGTGTTGGGTATAGTGAATTCTTTGACCACGGCGAATAATTATTTGCTATTGAGTGCGTTGGCATTTATCCTTTCTTGTAGGGCCGCTATCTTTGTTGTTCTAATGAGGTGGTAGGGTGCGGTGATAGCGGTTTTGAAGGCTGAATGGTCTTTTAGGGTCTTGCTGCTCCTCTATCTGTTCTCGAGCCGTCTACAGGTGCGTCTGGCATCATGAATTGCGAGAGAGAACTAGCTGGCTTTTTTGGAGTGTCGCTTGCCTGGCGCTTTCTTGAGGGGAGCCAGTGTGTCGGTGCAGTTGGAGATCCATCGGTGGAAGTTGTGTGCTTAGGTATTGGTGTCTGCGGAAGTTGGAGGTGGCGTTTTGCTGAGGGAGGTGGTCAGCTGTTTTTCTGTGACCTTGTTCCAACTTCTGTGAGGGTAGCGGTGGGTGTGGTGGTGTCCGGTGGGTTTGGTGAAGGAGAAGTGAACGCATCGATGGTCAGTCCAAAGCAGCTCAGGGGTGTGGCTGAAGGTGATGTTGTCACTGACGGAGAAGATGGGGTTGAGCGTGTGTCCTGCTGAGTGGGTTGCGGAGGTGACCCGTTGTTTGAGTCTGACGGTGGTGAGATTCTCCAGCAGGGACGATGTGTTCTTGTTGCTGGGGTTGTCCAGGTGAAAGTTGAGGTCACCGAGGAGAATGAAGTCTGAAGAGGCGAGAGCGTTGGTCGAGTGGTCGTCCAAGTGGGTGGTGAGATGGAGGGTGCTTTTGTGTACGATGGCGATGCCTTCACCTGGTTTGTTGATGCGGTCTTTGTGGATAATCTTGTAGCCGTCCAGGATGGCGGTGGCGATGTCTGGGGCGGAGATGGAGTTCATCCAGGTTTCCGGGAGGAAGGCGATGCTGGGATAGGCAGAGTCGAGTAGGTCCCAGATCTCCAAGGCGTGTTTGTGGAGGGAGTGTGTGTTGAGCAGGATACAGCTGAGGCAGTCGGTTCTGGTGTTTGTCGGTCATGCGGTGTGTGGGGCTGTTGTGCAGTGGCTGGCAAAGGTGCAGCTGCAGTTTCGGCAGAAAAAAGGGCCCTGGGTTTCATTCGGCGATGACCGGCGGCAGGCGATGTGGCGTCCGGTGTTGAGTGCTTGGAGGGTGCTGGCGTTGTAGTGGTGGATGGTTGGAGGGCCAGGGTCCATGGTCCTTTGCGCGGTCCTGGCACTAGTGGCACGCCCGCCGTGCAGCGGCCTCCATTGAGTAGCATGAGGGGGAGGGCGAGAAAAGCAGGAAGGCGGCGCTTCACGGGGGACGAGCAGCGGCAGTGACACAGTAGGAAAAGGTGCAAGAAGTGACTAGAGGAAAAAATGAAAAAGTGCAGGAAGTGAAAGGAAGTGACAGAAAAGCAGAACATATTAAAGGAGGAAAAAAGGGATCAGGAGAGAAGGCAGAAAGCGGAGAGAAAGAGGGATGAAGACAGAGCAGTCAATGGCTGTTATCCCAATCAGTGCGTCCCCACCGCGTGTGTCAGCAATCACTCACCGGCAGTCTTTGGGTGAATTTTTCAGGCCCTGCAGGGGGCAGCAGGACTATGGGGAGGACTGGGGCGAGAACTCAACTTTGGCTGCTAAATACCACGACCAAGGGGCTCAACCTGTGCAGTGGCTCTACCACCACTGCTCCCTTCCCAGTTTCCTCTGGACAATGCTCACTTCCTCCCCACTGCTCACCTCTCCCTTTTGCTAAGCAAGAGCCAGAGTTTCCTGCCCCTGGCTACCGGTGGGAGACTGACCATGAAGTCGTCAGTAGATCCCCCGAACTTGTGGAGCTACTGCATCCGCAGCCTGAAGAGCCAAAGTGGCATGGGGCAGCTCGCGGATCGGTGAGAGGGGGAGAAACTATCTGGTGCTAGGGTTCAGGAGGAGCAGGCATGGCCCGCCTGGGATGGGACCATATTTGGTGGTAAGGTCCTAATTGAGGCTTTACTCTGCCCGCTCACTGTGCTCGGGCCATCCTCGGGTCGCAGAAGGGTTTTACTATGGGGGGAAGCCCATGCTCGATCTCGGGGCTCCGCGTCACCCGCGTTGGTTGTCCGGCCTCCTCCGACCCCGGCTGGGCAACATCCTGAAGCAACCTGTCCTGAGTCCTGAAGAAACCTGTGCAAAAGCTTTTAAGTCACATGTTTTTAGGCCAGCCATTCTTGGTGTAAGTGATTTTGACTTCATAAATACAGTCTGTTTAAGAAAAATTAATAGTACACTTTTGTAATGTGTTTATAGAGGCTACAACACACTCTAAATCTTCGTTGCTGTCAAATGCTGACAAAGACTCTATTCTGGACAGACAATCTGTCATAACATTTTTCCCATCTTGCACATACTTAACCAACATGTTATACTCCCGTACTTTTGACAATAATCTCAGTAGACATGCCACAGCCTTACCTAAACTATTGCCTCTAAGTAGATAAACGAATGGCTTATGATCGGGGTGCATGTCAAACTTTTGTCTTCAAATATATGTTTTGAATTTTTGAACTGCCCACAGCGAAGCCAAGGCTTCTCCCTCTATGGTACTATGATTATTTCCGGGTCATTTAAGGTTCTAGATGCAAATGCCACTGTGCATTCTCTCCCATTGATGCACTGTCGCAGTAATGCACCAAAGCCCCTCAAGCTGGAATCTAAACTAATTACTCACTTGCCACCAGAAACAAAAGGACTCAAAACAGGTGCTTCCACCACAATTTTTTTTACCACCTCAAAAGTCATATTGATTTGATGCCATTCAAAAAGCTCCATCTCCTCTAGACAAAGATGCCCTTCGACCTTTTTAACACTTTTTGAATATTATACCTGTTTTGTTCCTAGTCATCCTCTTGTAGGTCAACCATTGGGTATCTTACTTAAAAAAGGAAGAATACAGGTATAATATTCATAAAGCTTTAGAAAAGATAGAAGGGCTTCTTTTTCTAGAGGAGCTGGAGTTTTTTGAAAGGCCCCAATGTTGCAGAAGCTTGGCTTAATACATTCTGAAGAAATTGTGTGGCCCAGATAGTCTACTTCTCGAGCAAATAATTTGCATTTTTCCAGTCATATAGTCCTACCGGTATCCTCAAATATGTGCAACACTTGTTCAAGCACCACAAAATGTTCATCAGGATTTTTCATAAATATCAATATGTCATCTTGGAATGCTTCAACATTTTCTAAGCCACTAAACAATTGATCCATCTTTTTTTGAAACCCACTGGCTGCAGGAACCAAACCAAATGGCAACTGCCGATATATATAGTCTCCAAATTTTGAAGTCAGAGCCTGTTTAATTTATTAGTTGAAGAGATTTGATGCTATGCAGAATGTATGTCTATGATTGAAAAATAGCTTGTGTCACCCAAATTGGTAAGCATTTCCTGGACAAGGGATGGCAGTCAATCAAGATGTTGTTATTTAATGAGCGCAGGGCAATGCACAAGTGCAAATTCCTGGACCATTTCCTTGTTAGGAACACAGGAGAAACCCTCTCTGACAAGTCAGTTGGTTCAATGACGCCCTCTGAACAAAGTCCACCCAACAGCTTTTTAAAATCCTAGTGCACACTCAGTAGTTCTGATCTCACTTTGTACACAATTGGTGTGCTATTTTATTTTAATTTGATACTATCTTCAAAACACTTTACAGTACCTACATTGTTCCTGAATACTATGGAAAACTTAGAAATCATTTGCAGGCCTAAATCATCATTGATATCCAAGGACAATAAACTTAGTTTGAATTTTGCTTCCTAAACTTTCTAAAGGTCTAATGAAATAACCCAACATCTCAATGTCATGGTCACCAAGAGCCTTTAACCTGTACAAGTTATTATCAGACAGAATAATGATTGGTGCTCTAGAGTCCGCCAGCACTGTTAACTGCACACCACCAATTGATGCTTCACACAGAGGAACAGTTATTACCTTACCATTCTGCTCACATACACCTGAATCATTCTGCTGACATGCACCTGAATCAACTGTCATGACTAGATTGCTCAGCCTGTCTTCATATTCTTGAACATGCACATTCCTAATTCTGATTTTACCTCTCCTATTTTGCACACTGATTGAAAATGTCCAGTTTTCCTGCAATTGTTGCAACACTTTTCAATTGCTGCAAGGAGTCATGCTGGAGTGTTACCAGCATGACTGCTTGATCCACATCTATAGAAAGTTACTACTGATGTCCTATCATTGTTTCTATACTATAGTTGGTTGCATTTACATAACACACTGTTTCTCATTAGTGGTGTTGTTCATAGGGCAGTGATCATCTTGAGCAGCCAGACCTTTTGATTAAATGATTGACCCTTCAATACTTTTGGTAATGTCAATTACTTCTGAGAGAGTCAGATTTCTTCATGTCAAAAGCCTCTCTTCTATCTTCTTGAAAAAGTAGTTGAAAACAAACTGATCTCTTCTATATGTGTCAACTCAGTTCTCAAAATCGCTTGAAGCTGCTACAATTCACAATGCTGCTATATATTCTTCTAGAATTTACCAACATGGCCCAGATGGTTGAAGAGTAAAACTGTTTTTATTTGTGAATTAAATTTAACAGCATCTATCGCTGCCAGGTAATTTTCGAAAATACCCAAGCATTGCCTCCATTTCAAGACTGGTTATTCATGACCTGTACAATGACACTAAATTGAAGTTCTTGAATAAGTCAAAAATCAGTTCAAATATATTCACTAGAAATCATTTATGCTAGTTATGAATATACTAGCTTTCAATGTCTATGTTACTGCCCCCTTTATTTTGACATTACAGGTAAACTATTTGAACCCAGACTTAAGTAGATCATGAACATTAAACATAAGAATATAAAATGCCACACCTTGGTCATTTAATTTCTCCTATAATTTGATAAAGTGAATACACTTTTGTTTGACTCTTCTCTGAAATACTCTCATATGAAGGGCCTTAATAAAAGACAGAAATTAAAATATTTGGTCTTATGCTAAAAAAGTTGTACGTGTAATAATGCTCAAGTATTAGTGGATGCTTGCTACAATATATACTTTCATGAAACTAAGGGTCAAATGTACAGAATTTAGGAATTGTTATTTCTAAATTGTGATTCTTACTGAATTACAATTAGGAAATCACAACTCCTAATGTACCAAAGAATATATTTTAAAATAGCAACTCTTAGTGGTGTCACAAATTGATCTACCACATGAATATAATTAGGTTGGTAGCAATTTGTGACCCACTAGAAACAGCTGCCCTCACATGAATGGTGGCCTGCTGGGGTCAGCAGACCACCATGTCTGTGATTGTTTGTAAATAAAGCAATTTTATGTAAAATGCCGCCCATTTTCCTTAAAGAAAATCAGGATGTGTTTAAAAAAAATACAATGAAACTTTTCAGTTCCATTTTTTAAGAGTAGACAGTGGTCCCTGAGACCACTGGCTGCTCTCAAAAAAATTATTTTTTTACATTCTCAAAGGGGAAGAGGCCCCTTGGGGATTCCTTCCCATTTGCGAAAGGGTTACCACATCCTTCGAGGTATTGGTAAAATATTAATGTTTTGCGACCGGAATTCAGTTGCAAAACATTAATACATTCCACTGCAAATTGGTATTTGGAAGAGACACCCTAAAGACGCCCCTTCGAAATACCAATTCGTAAAGCCAAATTGTGATTCTGTAACCTGATGGCCATTTTATGGTGCACATATTTGAGGATAACCTGTTACCAAATCACAATTTGGCTTTGGTACATTCCAAAATGCTTTTTTGCGATCACAAATGGCCCAATTCTGTGAATTGGGCAGTTTGCGACCTCCTAAAAAGTTTTGTACACATGGCCCTAAGATCTTACATATTCAGAACAGGTTCAAGTTTACTGTAGTTGTTCAGGGAAGAATTATTTGCCCACATTGATAGATATTGTGAGTTTTTGTAACATATTGTAGTTTGTACATAGGTCATCTATGAAATCACATTGAATTATTGCTTTCCCTACTTTCATAGTGCTAAGCTATTAATTATAGATAGTAGAATCAAGTTTATTCTAGTTGTTCAGAGAATAATTATTCCCTGTTGAAAGATGTTGTTAATTATTTGTACGTATGTGTTGCAGTTTCTACATGTCATGTATGATTCCACATTGGTTTGTCTGACACCTTGTTGCATATTGAAATAATAATAAGATGCCCAGAAAAATTGTATTAAAGAACATTATAGGGAGATATGTGAAAGAAGTTGTAAGATTAAACTGAATTGCATTACCTGTTACGTGACAATTGATGTGTGTACATTCTTATGTGATATAATGAAAAACAATTTCATGTAACCTTTGTATTGTACTGTACATTTTGCCAATTACAGACTTGAGAAAGCAGTTGGGATAACTGTGAAACCTGTGTCAGCTGTATTTAAGATTCGAAGGATACGGATTTATTGGCAATGTAATGGAAATGATATATTGAAGATTAAAAATTGGAAAGTTAGTGTCTGAATAAATAAATAAATAAATCAAGAGTTCACAAATTCAAACAATTATGCCTTGTACTTTTTGTCCCCTCAAAATTAAGGGTGGGCATAACTGGCATAATTCTCTCTTGCATAATTACTCATAATTACAGCTAAATTACTTGTAATTATGCGTAATTACGTGACAAGCGTAATCCAGCATTTAACGCTATTTTGTTCGCGCAAAATTCACCCTCATGTCCAAAATGTGCCTGAGGGTGCATTTCTCGCTAAGAAAATAGCACTATGTGTTATAGGACACAGACAGCAGTAACCAGCAGCCCCACGCTCTCTCTTAGTTCATTGTCCATGTGCTCCTACGGAAGGAATTTTGCCTCAAATTGCTTTTAATTACTCAAGCTGGCGTAAGCATAATTTCAGTAATTTTGCATCACAAGAGTAATGTGTAATTACTGAAAGTACTCCGTCATAATTTAAATTTCGCCCAGGTAAAAACCAACTCAAGCTGTAAGTTATCTTTCCAGTACCATACTATTTGACTCATTAGTTGATTAAGACTAAGATGTCATCCTGTAGCACCTTGTTTATTGGCAGTGTTTGCTATTGTACAGGTAGATACTCTTCCGAGGTCAGCTCTTTTCTAATGTACTTCCACATCTTTGCAAAGATGAAGTTCCTATTTTGACCTATGGATTGTTCTTTCAGCTCATTCTGGAAGGAGCAACTACGCATGGTGATAATTAGGTAACTGGTGTGCTCCAACCAATACCACATGTTCCTTACTGCTGTGATCCTTCCGCATTCTAACAGTGTCTATCACCTGGACACCAAGCTAGGCAGTGGAGAAGCTTGATTGGTGGTCATTTGAATGCCAATGTCTCCTGTCTCTCAGTAAATCAACCTTTGACCAAATAACAAAGTACAATGGGTCCAGTTAGACTTATTTGTTGAGTATTTTCTTAGTTGCTAAGATGCTGATAGCCTACTTAGCAATGTGCCAAACCTACCTAGGAATGTTTTTTCATTATTTCAAAGCCTAAACAAAATGGCTTTAATTCAGTGTGCAATACAATGAGTGCATTGGTCTCAATAAAGCACTGGTACAGACCACAAATGAAAGAAAATGGTGTAGGTATTTATTCATCAGTATTGTAACTTTTGTACCACACCACATTTAGAAATAGGTGGCATATAAGATGCAGTGCTCAGTGATCGAGTTGGCAAAAAGGTGAAATTGATGTGTAAATTAAATTCCAAAAACATAAAACAAAAGTGATGGGGAACGTTTCTGCCAATAAGAGGTCCATTGTGGGGGCATTCAGTTACTGTGAAGAGTACAGTTAGACTCTGGTCTACTTGTAATTGTCGAAGTTTCAACCACGATGGAAATGATCTGTAGGTCCTCATCAGGACAAAATACATTATAAGACCATCTATTCAAACTGTGCCATAAACCTGCCATAAATCGTTTCCAAATGGTAGCACTAACGTTTGGTGGCAACAAGGCACAAGACATATGCATGTATGACACATAGGTGTTGCAGATCATGCCAATGAAAACTCAATTCAACAGTAAATAGAGGTTACACTGTGCAGTCATTCAAACATAAGAAGGCAGAAACGCCCAGATCCGCTGGGTTCTCGTCAATTACCCAATCACAAAGAAAGTATTGATGGAAGAGATGCTGCTTGTGAAACTACCCAAGATCATCTGTTGGTTGGCCAAAGCATGAGCAGTGCAGATCGTCTCTGAACTCTGTTAGCTCAAACTGGAAAAAGGTAGCCTTTGAAACAAGAGAATAAGAGAAGGCATCAGCCATGGTCACAATGTACCAAGACACTACATTTGCAAAACTATGCAACACCGTACCTTTTTGTGACATTGCACATCTCTTCCCTGTCACACCGTGCAGCACTGGTGATGTAATTGGTGGAAATGGTCTGTAAATGAACCTTGTTCCAAAGAGCTTAGCCCTCATTTGGTGGCCTTGTTTTATAACCAGCTGTATTAATGTTGAGATAACTCACTGACATGCCCTGACCTTTCTCTGTTAGTTGTACCACTACAAACTGGTCATACTCTCTAGCTCTTTCTGAGTGTACAGAACACCTTATTGATTTATGTTCTGCAAGTGAGGGTTTGTGCCTTCTTGAAGAAATTTAGGCTACTACCTAAAGAAGACTCCACACTCCGAGTGCCAGTGACTAAAACATAGTTCTATTTTTATGGACATGATTGTAGTATGTGCCGAGCCACCCTAACGTTGTTCCTTTTATCCCTTCAAATCAAAGAGAGAGTTACATAGATCTTTTTCTAAAAGTGGAGCAAGGGGCCTCCAAACCTGTATAACCCATGTGTCTGTGCTTTATGCCATAAAACGTGCTGGCCGCCATGTTTGTATGGCATTGGCCAATTAGTGTTTTGAGAATGCCGAAGGCTGAAAGTTATGATAGGTGTTGTGTACTTTGTTAACTATAACTAGTGAATTTCAGTGGTATGTCCCTTTTGAGCCAGATCCATAACTCAGTTTTAACAGTTCTTTTCTGTGAATTAAAATGTTTTTTGTTGTACTTAATTTCCAAACTCTGCTGTGCACAGCCTTTGACTGTGTGCAGCAGAGGTTGGAATAGGAGCCTAGCCTACATACAAGCCCTGTGCCCATCCTGCTGGGAGTGGGAAGCCCTCGCTGTACACGCAGGGCCAATGCCCAAAATTCTTGGCCTTTGACCAGGCATATTTTTTTAGGTGTCCTTGACTCTGCAGTGACTCGTGAGCACATGGCAAGCTTCAGGCTGTGAAACTCGGGCAGGATCCACAAATGATTTATGAATCTGGTAAACTTAATTTACCAGATTCATAAATCATTTGTGGATCCTGCCCAGTTTCACAGCCTGAAGCTTGCCATGTGCTCACGAGTCACTGCAGAGTCAAGGACACCTAAAATGATGGCCGGGAACCGCAATACCAAAACTGATGCCACAGTTCCTGGCTGCCATTTTAGGTTTATGTGACAATCCCACAAATCAGATTACCTTTTTACAATTTAAGCAAAAGAGGGATCCAGGGGTATGCCATACTGTGGCATAGGGGTCAGAGTGACCTAACCCTGTCATCTTAAATGGCCTTTTCAGTTTTTGCCTAAGACAGTGCATATTCTGTCTCTAACATATTTCTTTATATCAGTGGGCTTAGAGGCCACCCTTTGCTACATTGGTTGGCTTTATTGTCACTCTCATTAATTTGCCTCTCATTGGTCAGCTGCCGTAGGCTTTCTTCCTCTTCTTGTGTTTGTTCCGTCTCTGGTGCATGAATGCATTGCTTGAAACCTTTCACTGCTCATTTTTCAGGTGCTACTCTTTCTTTTTGTTTAAGAACTCTATCCTAATAAATTCTTTTCAACTGTCTCTCTTGTGAACTTCTCATCCCTCAAGTTTCGACCCACCCAACCTCCTCTGTCTCTCATGTTGCCACCACCCACCATCCGTATGTTGTACTTGTTGCCCCCACCTGCTGTCTCTCCGTTGTCCCTATTGCCCTCTACACATGCCCTCACTCCATTGTATGTGCTGCCACGTTGCTGTACAAAATGACTAAAGAAGTAATTAAAACAAAAGTGTTATGACTTGGCCAGCGCTGGCCATGTCATAGACCTCTTTTTATAACTTTCTGGCATGCTGCACAGCAGCTTTGCTGCTGTACAACATGGCTAAAGCCCTTACTCCTGGCAGCAATTTAAAAGAGTGCAAGATGTGGTCACTGCTGGATGCGTCATAGTGATTTAAAAAAAAACTTTCAGCCATGCTGCACAGCAGCCGTCCTTCTGTATAACATGCCTATAAACATTGACAAAGCCAAAACCTGTGAAGGCTCTGCCAATGCTTGTCTTTTAGGGCCCAACATCCTGAAATGGCTGCCACGCAAGAACATTTTCTCTTTCAGCTCTTGGAACCACCGATCCAAAAGGGATGACTGGAGCATTAGGCTCCCTTGTCCTAGCAGATCTTTTTTGCCGGACTTGTGAATAATTTGCAAATACCAAGTCGAAGAGATATGCAAACCCTTTAAAGCCTGGTAGGAAACGTTTTTTTTAATGCTTACATCTCTAAAACTACTGAACGGATTTATACCAAAGAATAAAAGGATCACCTTCTGTGTAAAGTTGTACTTTTTGCTAAGTTTGGTGTAAACTAGTTCAGCTGTTCCAGTTGCATATGTGAACAAATTTCTTATGGGAGCTAGAATGGGAAATCACCTGTTTTTTTTACACCCTATAACTTTTTTTTCTGTGGATAGAGCATCACGAAACTTGACATGCTGGGGGCGTGGCTTGGACGGCAGAGCCGATGGCTGCCTGATCCCGTCGCTCTGTCGCTTGCGGGGAGGAAGCGAATGTATTCCGGAGTTAATGGAAGCGGTGGTGCTTTAGTGAACCCGGCTTCGATTCCTGGTGGAGCGCTGCTCCTGTGGATGTCGTCGCCGTTGAGAATGGTCTGCAGATCATAAAGAAATCACCGTCAGCAACTTTGAAGAGATCGGAGACCCGTGGGCTCAAAATTGCGGATCTCGTGCATCATGCACTCGGAGATCATTAAAAGCCCATCTAAGTACCGGGTTCCGTACCAAGCAGCGGATTTATGGGACTGCCAACCGATCACAGGTATTTTTACCAAATTAGCCAAGATCTGCTATGTTTGGCGATCATTCTATTGCTGCGGCCTGACCCTAAAATGGCGGCTACAAATGAATAAATGCGGAGATCGTTGTGCCGACGTCTAGGGGGTTTAGCTGTGCGGTGCGTGCAGGTGAGGAAATAATTCAACTGTTGTGGAAGCAGTGCGGGCGAATGTGTGAAGCGATCTGGAGCGGGACCACTCCTAGCTCTATGTCGCCCTTCAGCTGATCGTTGCCTGACCTCGTTATGGCTGCCAGGAGAGGTCGACGTGAGCGCTGTTTCTCCGGCGTGTGATCAGTGCTTGACTCCCGGTCCTGCTCTTTATAACTAGCGCTTTACAGCACGTTGATCTTGTGATCAAGTATAGCTTTTGCCAAAGTCCTCTGTGCCTAAGTGAGAACCGGTAAAATTTGATGTTCAGCACCTGTGAAGGTTCTTGTCCTAGTGTAGCCCTGCAGTGTGGATGTGATCGATTTCCTTCCCCTTTGTCAACTGAAGCTGTGGGGCGCCCTGTTTATTTCCTTTACCAGACTTCCATCTTTCATCCTGCAATGTGGAGGAGTCATCTAATACCAGTGTAGTGTACAGTTGTTTGGGGATGTAATTTCCAGAAATTGAGACATCAGTTCACTTATACTAGTCGGCCATTAGTGTGTGGGTCTTCATTATATTGCAAGGAACTTGGATAGTTCAATATAGTTCACCATTGCTCTGTCAGTAAGCATTTCATCAGCCAAATTTGCTGGTCCTACCAGTTGGTGCCGAACTGGTAATTTCCCTTTGTTCATTAGCTGGGGCCAAATTACGCACTCAAGGTTCTGTGTTCTGATAGCGCACTTTCAGTATCATATAATTTGCGTCTTTTCTCAGTGCGGGTAATTTCTCCAGCCCATTTTTCGCCATTCACTTCTTGCTTTGGTCCAAGTGTACTGGTTTTCAAAAATAAGTTGGTGCTTCGCTAAAGGATAACGCCTACTCCGTCATTAACATTGGTCGTGTCAGCACGTGTAAGTCTACACCCTTTCCTTACAAGTCTGTTACAATGGCAGAAAAGGACTCCAAAACCCAGTTCAAAAGAAACAAAGGTGACCCCTCACCGTCTGATTCTCCCATCAAGACCAAAGCGGACATTACCAGTACAATGGACATGATTCTCAAAAAATTAGCGGATGTTCATGATTTAGCAAAATCCACCAAACAAAATACCGACGCAATGCAGCTAGAACTAACGGCCATTCGGGCGGACATGAATACAATCAATTCTAAGATAACATCTGCAGAACAAAGAATCAGTGATGTTGAGGATGTTTCTTTTCAGTCTAGCAAAGAGTTGAAGTCTCTTAGGGATTTGACAGCCAATCTAAAAAAGCAAACAGCCGAACTTGAAGATAGAAATAGGAGAGGCAACATTAGAATTCTAGGTGTTCCGGAAGGTTCAGAAGACTCCGTGGGTTCATGCATAGCCTTTCTGGAGGAATGGATTCCCCAGTTCACTGGTATAAAATTCTTAAATCCTCTAGAGTTGGACCGGGCACATAGAATTCCAACTTTTAATTCTTCTTCAAGGCAAACAACCCGGCCTATCATTTGTAGACCGCTGAGATTTCAACACTCTGAAGCCATCCTCAGCTTTGCCCGTAAAAACCGTCAGCTTATTTGGAACGGCCACAAAATAATTTTCACGCAGGACTATTCTAAACCTACAGTTGATACTAGGAAGGGATTCCTCATCTTACGGGACAAGCTAAGAGACAAAAACATTCAGTTTTCCTTTGTTGGTACTGCCAAATTCAGAATCACAGACAATGGTAAACATCATTATTTTACGGACCCTAAAGACTTATTGAATTTTTTAGAAGGCCCACCCACTCAGGACATTGATTTCACTCAGTCCTCTTTCAATAAAAGGAAGTCACTCCCACATTCCGTTTAGACCTTTTTATGCCAAGTATGCTGGATCATATATTATGCACATGTCTCTACCTACCTCTGTTCATATGACTTGTGTTTTATAATGTTTTTGCACAGGGTGCTATACCAAACTCTGCTGTACCTGATGATTATTTTTTTTTCTTTAGCCCATGGGAGTACTACACTGTGAATACTCATAAACTTAAGCGGGGATTAGAAGGTGCTAAGAAGGTCAGTATTTAAAACACTGATTGGTTTCTTTATTATAGAGATTGCCTATTGCTGATATATACATTTCTTTCTAATGTGTTTAAAAGGTTGGGATTATAGTTTTCCCTTGGATCTATAATCCTCAAGTTTTAGTATGCTTTAACATATAATCTGTTTTCTTGTATGATATACTCTGGAAGGTTTAATCATTTTAGGATATGTATTTCTCCGTTCGACAGTTCGACGCTCCTGCCGTCGCACCTCCTACATTCGAGGTATGCAGGGGAGGGAGGGGGGAGTGGGGAGTGGGGAGGGTGATTGGGGATTCCCAGGGATTGTGGGATGTTATTGGGTGTGCTGTGATTTGTTCCTTGGGCATGCTCAGTTATTATCTTTTGTTCTTTCACTTTCATTTTCTTATTTTTTCTTTATTTCTGACTTTTATTTTTTTCTCATTTTTGTTTTGGACATATTTCAATGTGTTTAAACAAGAGCGCATAGGTGCTGCTTACTTCATGTATACTGTTGGTGTCTTTATAATGTTGGGACCCAACGCAAGGTATCTGTATGCATCTAATGGGTATTTGGTAAACAGTTTATTTGATATGCTGATTTCAACATACTATATACAACACATGTGTTTAGTACATTTTGCCCTCAACTGTAAATGTGATGGCTCACACTAGGTCACAGATTATTGCAGAGGATCTTCAGATTGTCTCTCTAAATGTCAAGGGGCTTAATCATCTAATTAAACGCCGGAAATTTTTTGATTATTTAGCCAAAACTAAAGGGGACATTATATTATTGCAAGAAACAAAGCTATCTGGGGAAGATGTTGCTTTTATTAAACATAATTGGATTTCACAAGTTGCATGTTCACCAGCGGATCATAAAAAAAAGGGTGTGATTACTTTAATAGCGAGGAAAGCCAATATTTCCCTGGAATCACAATCACATGATAGTGATGGTAGATTATTGGTCACTCATCTAAAGAAAGGAGAGGATCTTATACATGTCGTAAACATATACGGTCCTAACACAGATGACCCAAACTTTTGGGAGGGAATTTCGAACACTGTAGAGGGTCTCCCCCAGGACGATCTCATCATAGTTGGGGGCGACTTCAACATCCCATTAGATCCGATAATTGATAGACAATCTTCATGTAAATATCACGCCACAAGATTGCACAGTATAGTTCGTAAAATATGTTCTAAATTCAACCTCAAAGATACTTGGCGCCTTCAACACCCTGACTCCAGAGACTATACTTTCTATTCTGCCCGTCATAACTCATATACTAGAATAGATTACATTCTTTTATCCGGTCCTTTTACACATTTAATTGAACACTCAGATATATCGCCAAGTTAGTGTCTGATCATTCATGCATCAGCGTTAAATTGGCTGGCAGTCATAATGAACCCTCACCCAAAAGATGGCGTTTTAACAATAATGTTCTATCAGACACTGAAGACAAAAAGAAAATTGAAGAGGCAATTACAAACTATCTTAAGTATAATGATCTCCCGGAAACCAAGGTAAACACCCTTTGGGACGCACTGAAGGCAACCATCAGGGGGATAATTATTGAAATCAAAACAAAAATCAATAAAAAACTAAATTCCGAACTAGTTAGGCTAGAACATGAAATTAAATCTCTAGAGTCTGCGCATGCCATTTCACTAAAAGATACTAATATTCTCAACCTCCTAACGCAAAAGAAATATGAATATAATAAAATTCTGAGTGAACACGCGGGTGTATGGGTGAACAAATTCAAAGCCCATAAACTTTGGGAATCCAATAAAGCGGGTAAATTGTTGGCTTCATATCTTATGCATAAACAGAATCAAAACGTTATTTCGTCTATCAAAGATACTAATAACCAAACTCATACTAAACAAAAAGATATATCAAACACCTATAAAACTTTTTATGAGGACCTATATAAAAACGAACAAGATTTTAAATTAGATGAATGTACTCAATATTTGAACAGATTGAATCTGCCCCAATTAAACAAATCAGATCAATTGGCTCTAGGTAAACCAATCAGTGTGCTGGAAGTGACGAACTCGATTAAGTCCTTGAAAGATAACAAGGCTCCGGGTCCTGATGGATTTACGGCCATTTTTTATAAATCTTTTTCAGACCAATTGCAATCAACTATGCTGAGAGTATTTGATAGTATAGCTACTAAAGGATGTACAACTGACTCCATGAAAGAAGCTAACATAATAGTTATACCTAAAGAAGGGAAAGATTCTCTATTGCCAAAGAACTATAGACCAATTTCTCTCATCAATGTTGACTGTAAAATATATGCAAAAATTCTAGCCACTAGACTTAATACTGTTCTCCCACACTTAATAAGTAATTCTCAAGTTGGCTTTCTTAAAAATCGTATGTCTAATGACAACACTCGCTTGTTATGTCACGTTTTGGAAAATGCTGCGACTAAACAAGATCCTACAATAGCAATTACCCTGGACGCTGAAAAGGCCTTTGACAGGGGTTCATGGTCTTTTTTAAAACAATGCATGTATTCATTTAATTTGGGGGAATCATATATAAATATGGTCATGGCCCTATATCTATCGCCTTCGGCTCGTATAGCGATTAACGGATTGCTCTCGAAGTCTTTTACTTTACAACAAGGCACCAGACAAGGCTGCCCTCTTTCACCATCTCTCTTCCTTTTAGCGTTGGAACCCTTAATTCAAGACATCAAGATGAACACAGATATAAAGGGGGTAGGGTTCAATAATATTCATGTTAAACTAGCTGCCTACGCGGATGATATTTTAATAATATCTGAAGATCCGGGTCCTTCAATTAAAGCCTTGATGCTTACAATTGGGGAATACTCTGTACACTCAGGATACAAGCTTAATAGAGACAAATCGGAGGTAAAACCTTTAAATGTTCACTGTACCAGAGAAATTTTAGGCAACTCAGGCCTGGCGTGGCAATCGGGTTATATAAAATATTTAGGTATTGAATTTGGTAGTAATTTAATTGATACACTCCATCACAATGAAAAGATAACATTGGAAAAGGTTACGAAACTACTTGATTCATGGTCCCCAAAATTCATTACTTGGTGGGGGAGAATAGAAACGATAAAGATGATGATTACGCCCCTAATTAATTATCTTATCAACATGCTCCCACTTACCCTGACAAAAGACTTTCACCATAAACTAGATTTCCTCCTCTCAAAATTTCTATGGCAAGGCAAGAAAGCTCGTATTGGTCTTAAGAAACTGAGGCTAGATAAATCCTTAGGTGGAGTTAACCTAGCCGATTTTAAAATATATCAATCAGCATTTTTGGCCAAGCAGGGTTCCTATTGGATTTCGCCTCCTAATAACTATACCCCAGTGTGGTTATTAGTTGAAAAATCTATTCTTGAGAACCTTAATCCCCTTGTCCTGCTCACTTCTAATCAATTGTATCCAATAAGTTCCAAATCTATTTTCAAAAATACGAAAATTGCCCTACTAAAGGTAGATGAGAAACTTGAATCAAGCATTAAGGGATCCAAGATGGAATCTATATGGCATAATCGAAATATTTTATATAAAGGGAAAAGTTTAAACTTTGATAATTGGATCAATGCGGGCATATTCTTCCCCTATCAGCTAGAACACTCATCATATTCCATTACGTTTGCGGAACTGCAATCCAGATACAATTTAGACAACATTGAATTTTACAACTTTTCAAAAGTTAGAACGGCGCTAACTAAAGCAAACTACATAACTTGCCACCATCCCTACCAATTTTTGTGTCACAGATTAATAAACTAGGTCACCAAGTATCACACATTTACAAACTCCGCCCCAAAACTTCGAATCTCAACAAAAACCTTGTAGCTTTCTGGAAGTTGCACTCCTCTAGCCCGTTGCCCAAATCTATTTGGCCTCAAGTGTGGAGTTCCACAACCCGTAACAAGATATCCCCAGTACTGTCTCAAACAAAACTCTGGCTTCTTTATAAGGCATTTTGGACGCCAGCTCGGTTGCACTCACAGCATCTTTGGGATGATCCGCTTTGCTGGAATTGTAATCAAGAAACTGGTGATTTAGCCCATCTTATATTACATTGTAAGGCTGTGTTGACCTTTTGGGACAAAGTCTTTGATTTTCTTTGAAAGTTATTCAACTGTGAGTTCAAAAGAGAATTCTCCACTTTAACAACTGGGTTTCTAACGGTTGGTACTTTGAATGACGCAGATAAAGCCCTATTAGACCTTTTATTGACGTCAGCAATAAAAATGGTATTTAATAATTGGAAAGATACGCATAAGACCTCATATAAAGGGTGGTTGAACTGGATTATTCATCTCAGGGGCGCGGATAATATTGCTCTGCAGAATTCTCCATGGAAACCCTCGACTAGAGTCATGTGGAATTCGTTAGATCTTTACTTTGCCACACATAAACCACAGTGATCGTTTTGGGGGTAACTTCTCTATAAGGTTTTATTGAAGTTATTCTTTCATCCACAGTATAAGTCTTTCTTATTGATGTATAATTTTGTTTGGGTCAAAATCATGTTAAGCTCATTATATGTTGCTGTTGTAGAAATCTTTTTTCTTATATATGGATTTGGTCATAATAGCCAGTTGAAACAGTAGACTTCCCTATTGCTTTTCTATAAGCCCTGATGTCTATTTTTCTTTCTCTTTTTCTTCTTCTTTCTCTTTCTTTTGTTTCTCTTTCTTTCCTTCTTGTTCTTCTTTTGTTATCATTATTATTCATAAATTTATTATGTACATCTGTATGTGCACAATATTCTATCTTTTATTGGTACCCTATGTTCATTTTTTTTGTTTATATTTTGATTGAGTTAATATTTTTGTGTATTATTGTTAAGTCTTATGCCCTGCCCAGTTATAGCATCGTGCCAGGAGTGCAGTTTTGTGTATGTTTGCGAAGTATATTTGATTTTGTTTATTTTGGAAACCTAATAAAAGCATTTGAGATTAAAAAAAAACAAAAAAACTTGACATGCTGAGTAAGTAGATTGCCATGTTTCCTGCAAATCAGTGCATGTGGGTCAAAAATTATAGGCAAATCAAAAAATGCCTTTTCAATAGAAACATTGTCTAAACCATAACTACAGACTACAGAGTAGTTATAACCACAGTGTAATACATAAATATATGTTAAACACTTGTGTGATAATTTCAGTGACAAAGTTATGTTTTAACCTCAAATGAATCAATGAAATTCACCAATTATAGACTTCTCTAGTAAATATAACTCGTGCCCTAAGGTAACTATAAGTCCCGCCCGCCATGCACAGTCTTGTCATCAATTATGTCATTTGGGATGTTGCAGTGATATTATCAATGATGTCATAGAAGATGTCATATGTGGAGTAATTAGCTGTGCGGAGCAGTCATCCCTACGCCACGCACTGCCTTCTGAAACACCAAAATATAAAAAGTGAGCCTATTGGCTTTATCAAGGGGTAAACATATCAATATATACAAAGCAGATCTGTCATCTTTCTGCAAAATCACCAATATGCTTAATCAAATGTATAATTCACACAATGCAATGTTTATTAACCCCTTAACTTCTGGGTCTACCCCCTCTCCCCCCAAGTGCTGAGCCCTTTTTTGGCTATTTGGTGTAGTTGGCGCTTAGGGCTCCATAACGTTTTTTTCACATAAGGTATCCATGCCAAATTTGAGTCCTTTTTCCCCAACATCCTGGGGATTCTAAAGGTACCCCGTGTTTGTGGATTCCTCTGGACAAATACAAAATATAGCTACATTTTGAGTCTTTTGGGAGAAATAGGAAATTAGTGTTTCGAATAAAAGTGTCAGTTGATGCAATTTTTAGGGAACAAATGTACGGATTGGTGTGCTAAAGCCACCATCTTCCCAGGTTTCAGGAACATGAAGACTTGAATTAAAACAAAACTAATTTTTTTACCACAGTTTTGTCATTTTTCAAAGAGGTAGCCAATTTTCCCTATTTTTTGTGCTCTCAACCTACTTCCAGTTTGTGGTGGAAACCAGTGTGACAAAATTTCAAATTTAGCAAGGGCTCATATGTGTGGATCCCTCAAGGTTTTCCCAAAGAAACACACCTGTGAAATAAAGAAATATTGAAAATGAATAGGAAAAAAGGGCAATTTGTGACAATGTTTTCATACTTTTTGTCATGATGGCTGATTTGTAGGCTCTCTAAGAACCCAAGGTACCCAGAGCCAACAACTGAAATGCCCTGTACAATGGTTTTCCTTTATGTAACTAGTATAGGCCATTTTATATGGTGAAATATGTAGAGTGAAAAATGGATATCAAGTAAATCTAAGTATTTATGAAATGGGCACAAGATATGGAGTTTAGGAGCAGTGGTTATTTGCACATCTCTGAATTTGTGGGTACGCGTACTAGCAAACGATTTAGAGGGTATTTTTAAAAATTTCTTCTTTCTTACACACTGGCTTACATTTGGCAGGCACAAATGCAACAAAATCCAATGTTCAACTGTTTTATGCTCCCGCATGTCTTCTGATAAAAATGGTACCTTACTTGTGTGGGTCGGCCTAGTACACACAGCAGGAAACGAGCCAAAACACAACATGGACACATCACATTTTTCCACTGAAAATGGACCCCCAATGTAGGTTGCTGTGGAGTTTGGGCCCTAGCTGAGCCAGCACCTAGGGAAACCTAGCAAACGTGCACATTTTTAAAAAACTAGACACCTACGGGACTCAAAGGAGAGGTGACTTGAATGACTCTCACTGTTTTTTTTTTTTTTTTTACCTAGAATCCATTGCAAACTTCAAACTTTGACTGAAAAACACATTTTCCTAACATTTCTGTGATGGAACGATCTGGAATTTGTGGGAAGCCACAAACTTTCTTCCACCTAGCATTTCCCGTCTCTCGATAAAAATAGTGCCTTACTTGTGTGGGCAGGCATACTGCCCGTGAAAGGAAATGGCCCAAAAAGCAACATGGATGCATCCCATGTTTCCAATCAAAACTGATCATTGTTTTGCAAAGTGGCTAGCTGTGGATTTTGGACCCTGACTCAGCTGGCATCCAGGTAGACCTAGCATACTTGCACATTTTTGAAAACTAGACACCTGGGGGAAACCAGGGAGGGGTGACTTGTGTAGCTCTCTCCAGGTCTTTTTTACCCAGAATCCCATGCAAACCTCAGACTTTGACTAAATAACACATTTTCCTCACATTTCTGAGATGGAAAGTTCTGTTAATCTGTGGGGAGATACAAACTTCCTTCAACCAGAGTATTCCCCTGTGTCCCAATAAAAACGGTACCCTATTTGTGTGGGTAGACATAGTGCCTGGTAAAAGAAATGGCCCAAAATGCAGCATGGATACATCACATTTTTCCACTGAAAACAACCTTTTTTCCCCCAATGCGGGTAGTTGTGGATTTTAGGCCCTAGATCAGCCGGCATCTAGGTAAAACTAGCACATTTTTAAAAACTAGACACCTGGGGAAATCCAAGACTTGCGTGACTCACATTGTTTTTTTATTTTTTACACAGAATCCATTGCAAACCTCAAATTTTGACTAAAAAGCATATTTTTCTCACATTTCTGTGATGGAAAGTTCAGGAATCTGTGGGAAGCCACAAACTTCCTTCCACCCAGAAATACTCTCAAGTCCAGATAAAAATGGTACCTCACTAGTGTGAGTAGGCATAGTGCCCGTGACAGGAAATGGCCCAAAACGCAATATGGATACATTGCATTTTTCCACTCAAAACTGCCCCTTTTTTGAAAAGTGGTCAGCTGTGGATTTTGGGCCTCAACTTAGCTAAGCACTTAGGGAAACCTAGCAAATCTGCAGATTTTTGAAAGCTAGACACCTTTGGGAATCCAGGGTGGGGTGACTTGCATGGCTCTCACCGGGTCTTTTTACCCAAATCCCTTGCAAACCTCAAAATTTGACTAAATAAGCACATTTTCCTCATATTTCTGTGATGGAAAGTTCTGGAATCTGCTGGGAGCCACAAATTTCCTTCCACCGAGCATTCCCCTAAGTCTCCCAATAAAAATGGTACCTCAGTTGTGTGGGTAGGTCTAGCGCACGTGGCAGGAAACAGTCCAAAACGCAACATGGATACATCACATTTTTCCACTCAAAACTGACCCTTTTTGTTTGCAAAGTGGATAGCTGTGGATTTTGGACCCTGACTCCACTGGCATCTAGGGAAACCTAGCAAACTTGCACATTTTTTAAAACTAGACATGTGGGAATCCAGGGTGGGGTGACTTGTCCAGAATCACTTGCAAACCTCAGACTTTGACTAAAAAAAAAACATTTTCCTCACATATCTGTGATGGAAAGTTCTAGAATCTGTGGGAAACCACAAAATTCTCTCAAGTTTCCCGATAAAAATGGTACCTCACTTGTGTGGGTAGGCATAGTGCCCGCAACAAGAAATGGCTCAAAACGCAACATTGATACATCACATTTTTCCACTCAGAACTGACCCTTTTTTTTTTTGTAAATTAGGTAGCTGTGGATTTTGGGCCCTAACTCAGCCGGCACCTAGGGAAACCTAGCAAACTTTTACATTTTTTAAAACTAGACACCATGGGGAATCTAGGGTGGGGTGACTTGCATGGCTGTTACCAGGTCTTTTTGCCGGAATCCCTTGCAAACCTCAAAATTGGACTAAATAAACACATTTTCCTCACATTTCTGTGTCTGAAAGTTCTGGAATCTGTGGGGAGCCACAAACTTCCTTAACCCAGCATTCCCCTATGTCTCCTGATACAAATGGTACCTCACTTGTGTGGGTAGGCATAGTGCCCAGTACAGGAAACGGCCCAAAAGGCGACATGAACGCATGGATGTACTTTAAGGGTCTCCCTACCCCTAAACTGCAGCTTGCAACCCCGTGGCAGGGTGCTTGTGACCCCTAGTGAGAGAGGGACCTTGTTTGGGTGACTCACTCAGGATGGTATAGCTGTCAAACTGTAAGCGTGTAACTGATGGTTTTTTTAATGTGTGCCTTGCTGCATTTTTAATTGATGTGTTGGTTGTACCTATGTTAGAATGTAGTTGTGTGTGTATGTGTTTTAGGAATGTGTGCCAGGTTGTATGGATTAAGCATATGTGAATAACTGTGACTATGGTCACAGTCATACACACATTCTTGACACACATTCCTAAAGTACATACACTCACAAATATATTCTAACATAGGTAAAACCAACACACATTCCATAAACACACAGCAAAGCACACATGAAAAACCACTCAGTTACACCCTTACTGTTCTACATACATAGCATTCAGAGTGAGACACAAAAACAAGCTGCGGTCTAGGGGCAATACGGAATAGGTGTAAAATGTGAGTGTGGCGAGTGCCCAAAGTTGAGGAAGGATTGCAGAGCACAGATTACAGGATTCTTTGTACCTACCTACCTATTAATGAGCAATAGGTGCATAATTGTGACTGCCGACCTGGGTGCCTGCATGTGAGAAGGGGGCTAGGTGCACCTTGTAGGGGGCCTTGTATGCAAACAGATGAGGGGGTATATGCTGGGGTGGTAGGTGCAAATTGATCAGAGAAAGATTGGTCCATACAAGATATAAGGCTAGATGCATACATGTTAGAATGGTTAAAAGCCCACATATAAGAGGGGTTATGTGAAGAGAGATGAAAAGGAACTACAGGCATACAGGGTTACCCCGGAAATCTCAAGCTGTGCAGTTTAAGTCTGAGTAGTTGGGGTGGTTCCGTTGAAAGGCATGGAGTACACAGCTGAAAGCGATACAGGTGCACAAAAATGAGAGGCTCCTACTGTACACAGATGATGGATATTATGTGGATGCAGGTGATATGAACGTTTACATACAGGTAAAAAGGGCAAGGTCTACAAAGGGAAGATGTGTCTAGGTGCCCACAAGCAAGATGTGGCTAGGTACACACAATCGAGTGGGTCCTGTTCCCACACACAAAAGAAATGTACCCACAACATGCACACAGATGGGATGTGACTTAATGAAGAAAGGTGCTAAAGCACTAGCTGCACTCCAGCAAGACACATCTACATGCACACATGGTGGGGTCATAGGTTTACAATTTGAAAAAAAATGTTTTCTGACGGGTACCAAATATTAAAAATGTTCCACGAGACAATTCAAGTTGAGACTTCAACTGTATATAAGGCTATATGATTCATGTATTTAATGGATGTCAAAAGCAGGTCCAAGAAGGCCCACTCTATGCCAGTGTTGTAATATGTATATGAACTAAAGTAATTATCCACGCATCAAACACATTTTCCTCACATTTCCATGTAGGAACGTTCTGGAATCTGTGGGGAGCCACAAACTTCCTTCCACTCAGCATTTCCCTAAGTCTTCTGATAAAAATGGTACCTCACTTGTGTGGCTTGGCTTAGTGCACGTGACAGGAATCGGCCCAAAACGCAACATGACTACATCACATTTTTCCACTCAAAACGGAGCAGTTTTTTGCACAGTGAGTAGCTGTGGATTTCGGGCCCTAGCTCAGCCGGCACCTAGGGAAACCTAGCAGACTTGTTAATTTTTTTAAACTAGACACTTAAGGAAATCCAGGATGGGGTGGCCTGCATGGCTCTCACCAGGTTGTTTTACCCAGAATCCCTTGCAAACCTCAAACTTTGACAAAAAAACACATGTTCCTACCATTTCTGTGATGGAAAGTTCTGGAATCTGCGGGGAGCCACAAACTTCCTTCTACCCAGAATTCCCCTAGATCTTCTGATAAAAATGGTACCTCACTTGTGTGGGTAGGTGTTTATTTTATTTTATTTTTTTATTGAAAGTTCAAGCAGTAGAAAAATTACAGCATTTAAAAAGTTGATCATGGAAATATGAAAAATGTAATATGAAATATTAAATACACCAGGAGGACATAAAATCATCATAGGCATCATAGAGACTTCTCAATATTCAGATAAATCATTAAGCAGCAAACAATCAACATGAGTAGAGTAGACAGTAATCTATTAGTCTGACGCTAACTAATCTATTAAATTCCCCCAAGTAAAATACTGTTTCACCATAGAACCTCTTACCTTTGCTATCTGGCATTCCAACTCATATGCTTCCATTACCTCTTTCCACCACTCTTTGTATTTGGGCGGAAAAGCAGATTTCCAGTTCCTCGCAATATTTAACCTAGCCAGATAGAGAAGTTAGAAGACCCAGTCAGTAGTGCCTATGTCCAACAACATCGTCTTTGGAGTATTTACCCTTCGAGAAGTTTGTACGAGAGATATTTGCTGCTCAACCAAGGACCAGAATGATGAAAGTTTGGGACAAGTAACAAACATATGGATAGTATCTGCCACTCCGGCTGAGTAATGTGGGCAACTATTCCATCTATTGTACAATTTCATCAGTTTGGAGGGGCTGATATAAAAATGGAACAGCGTGCAATAGATCTGGCCTCTTAGTCTAGTAGGAGTAATGACCTTACAGAATCATCCTAGAATACAATTGAGTTCTTGCTCCGTGACCTCTTTGCCTAGACTATGAGTCCACCTATCAGACAATGTTCCTAGGTCTTTTGAAAGAGACTGAATAAAACAGAAATATTTTTCCGAGATACTACACAGATGTTTGCCAAAAATCATTCGTGTCATATAAGGACGAGCCAGCGGGGATGTGATATTAGTGTCCCTGCTTAGTATAAAAGTCAGGATCTGTGGATACTTAAAAACATCGCAAGACCAAAGGGGATGATGGACGGAGTGTTGAACATTGCAAGCACTCACCCCCAGTCAACTGATCTGGGTTTAATCCATCATAATTCTTTAGCTCACTCCGCCACCCCAGTTCAGACATGGCCATATGCAAATCAGTCTGACCCTGTGCCTCATGGGAACAGTCCAGTCCGAACTGCCAAGCCATGTCTTCCCTGGACCGGAAACAAGCATCCTGGGACCGGTTTCTGGCTTACAGCCATCATCAGCCAGGCTATCTTGAATCCAGTGGCAAAGTGAGTAAGGGACCCACGTCTGGGCATACCCTGCCAACTTAGGGCGAACATAGCAAAACCAAAGGGGATGATGGACGGAGTGTTGAACATTGCAAGCACTCACCCCCAGTCAACTGATCTGGGTTTAATCCATCATCATTCTTTAGCTCACTCCGCCACCCCAGTTCAGACATGGCCATATGCAAATCAGTCTGACCCTGTGCCTCATGGGAACAGTCCAGTCCGAACTGCCAAGCCATGTCTTCCCTGGACCGGAAACAAGCATCCTGGGACCGGTTTTGGGCTAACAGCCCTCATCAGCCAGGCTAGCTTGAATCCAGTGGCAAAGTGAGCAAGGGACCCACGTTCGGGCTGGACGTTCAGAACGGCCTTGCCACCCGCGTCCAGTCTACTCCTGATGAGCTCGGTTACTTCCAACAACGCAGACTCAGTGCTGAACTTGGCCCTGAATCCGGACTGGGATTCATGGAGAAGCTTCCCTTCTTCAATATGGTTTTGCAAAACTTTGTTTACAAACTTCTCCAAAACCTTTAAAAGGGCCGGAAGCAAGGAAATCGGCCTATAATTAGCCGGATCTGTTGGATCAGCATTTGTCTTCTTTAACAAGGGCAGAATCTTAGCGTGCTTCCATGATTTAGGCATTATGCCAGTGGACAGAGAAGTATTGAAAAGCTGATGAGCAATCGGATTTATTGTAGAGGCAATCTGGGACAGGATGTTAGCTGGACAGGGATCAGAAGGGGAGCCCGACTTGCTACTTTGAAGAAGAGACAGAGATTCTTCAAGCTGGAACTCAGGGAAAGTGAGAAGGAGTGGAGGATCAGAAATTTGGGATTTGCAGTTAGCATTGTTGTAGAAGTTCAACTCGTCCTCAGTTATGTTAGACAGTGCAAGTTGGATCAGGGAGACTTTCCCATGGAAAAATTGGGCAATCTTCTTTGCCCATTCCTCTGTACGAGGCCCTGCCGTAGCACAGGCTTTCAGAGAAGTAAAGGATTTAACTATCCTAAAAAGTTCTTTGCTCTGATTTTGGGCATTGGCAATTCTAGATTGATAGAAGTCGGTCTTCGCCCTTTTAACCAGCATATGATAAGATTTTAGGCTGTCTTTATAAGCTTTCCTGTCCTTGGGAAGGTACATTTTTTGCCACTTCCGTTCCTTTTTTCTGCAGTTCCTTTTACTATCTCTAAGGCGATTACAATACCAGGGAGCCCGAAGGGTTGACCTTTTCAGAGAACGGGTGACAGCCGGGGCAGCGGCCTTGATGTTGGTGCGAAGCCAGCGATCAAATTGGAGAGCAGCCTGGTCAGCCGTGCACATCAGCCTAGGTAAGGAACGATTGAGGGCTTCTGCTAACGCAGGAATAGAAATCTTTTGAAATGCCCTGTTAATGGAGGATATTTGCACCGAAGTTGCCGGGGAAGCGACAGCGGCGAGGGGGATGTCAAAGTTAAGCAGAGCGTGGTCGGACCAGATGATAGGAAGTGGAGAACTGGCCATTAAATCGAAATTATGAAAAATTTGGTCCAAGGTATGACCCTTCACATGAGTAGCCAAGGAAATAACTGGGAGCAACTTAAAAGTATGCAGCGTTTCCATTAAAAGGTTAGCGGGGGATCTTTATCATGATCCATGTGTATGTTAAAGTCCCCTCAAATAAGGCAGTTATTGTATTTTAGGGCCAGCGAAGAAGTGGCTGAGTTAAGTGAAGGAATGAAATTGCTAATGGCACCCCACATGTGCCCTAAACATATAGCTGCAGCACAAGCATATAAGATTGACGGATCAGATCTCAAAATCCTTAGGGCATCTGAATGACTCTGAGTGCCCAGCATCCTGCAATTATGTTTCAACCGTTTTTCCAGAGGAATCCTGTAAGCTGGGCATACAACCAATATATGGGCAATGGTCTCTGACACATCTATACAACAAGGGCAATATTTGGATACAGGGATAGGGTTGGACTACCTACTTACAAATGCATTAAGAGGAAGGGTACCCATCCTTAACTGTGTATACAATTTCCTTTCGTTTGGGACCAGAATAGTGTAAAGATAGACCTCTAATACATGGTCAGATTTAAAATGTAGGAATTTGTTTGTCAACCAAACTCCTGTCATTGATTTGTATTCGAGATGTCCAGCCCACTCCCAGTAACAAACGTTCACCAAAGATTTAGAAGGAAAGGTATCAATGGATGTGTAATGCCAAATGTCAGGGAATCCAATGTCGGTCAGCAAAGATTTAATGCTCCAGAGCCATGCAAGTTTTTTTGATTTATCAAGAATAACTATCTCTTGGAGTGCTATGGCATAGGAAGATAGTTCAGGGGTAGACCTGATTCACCTCCAATATAGCAGAGGACACAATATGGCCTTGCCACCAATTGATCTCCTACCCATATCCAGCTTTAATGGGAGTAATGGGGTACTGGGGGGAACATGCACCAGGTTCCTCAGGAACTTATGTTCTATACTAGATAGTTCATCACATCTTTCAAAGCCCCAGAGGTCCGTCCCATAAAGTGCACCCCCCAACGCTTTAAGATCATAAATGTGGTGGGCTGGAGCAACAAGTTTGCTGGTTGAGGTTTGGTGTTCTTTGAGAAGTATCCCGACTGTTTGCCTAAGTTTAAGGGACATCTTGGTAATGTGTGATTTCCAGGACACCCTAACCGACAACATGATGCCTAAATACTGAAACATATCAACCCTCCATAAGGGAACCCCGCCCAAGGTGGCCATCGTCCTGTATGCTTTATGGGGATTTATTGCCATATACTTAGTTTTTAATGTATTTATCTCAAGGCCCGCATCATACAAAAAACTTCAAACTGGTTCAATAACAGTTGGAGGCCACCCGTGGTTTTGGACTCCAATATGGTGTCATTGTTGAAATGTTCTTCTTGTTTAACGACGGGACTTCTACTGGTTTGATGGTAAGGAACTGGACAACATCATTCAGATAAAGAGAAAAAAGAGTTGGGGCCAAAACGCATCCTTGGCAAACACCCTTGGACACACTAAATGGTTCTGAGAGTTGGCCTTGGTCCCCCCAGCTTACTCTGGCACAATTATCTTCATGGAGATGGAGCACAACAGTTAGGATCTCCATGGGCATACCCATACCACGCAGCACACACCAAAGAGTCGCAATTTGCGAGTCGTAAAATGCCATGTACAACAGTGTCTGAGACACTGTTTGCAATTCCCAATGGGGTCGCAAATTGCATGCCTCATGAATTTTCATGAGGCACTCGCAATTTTCGACCCCATTGGGAATGGCTGGCCCTTCCGGGGATGGTGGCCTGCTGGGCTCAGCAGACCTCCATGTCTGGGACTTCTTTTAAATAAAGCAGTTTAAAAAAAAAATGCAGCCTGTTTTCCTTAAAGGAAAACGGGATGCATTTAAAAAAAGAAAATGAAACGCTTTTGTTTCATTTTTTAAGGGCAGGTAGTGGTCCCTGGGACCACTGCCTGCCCCTAAAAAATATTTTCCCCGGCATTTGCAAAGGGGAAGGAGTCCCTGGGGACCCATTCCCATTTGCGAGTGCATTACCACCCTCTTGAAGAGGGTGGTAACTTGCGAGTGTTTTGCGACCGCAATTGCGGTCGCAAAACATTCATACATGGGACAGAGAGTCAGTATTAGGAAGGGACACCCCTTGAAACGCCCCTTCCTAATAGCGAGTCGCAATTCGTATTTAGTGAGTCGCAAATAAATTGCGACTTGCTAAATAGGAATTGTACATGGCCCTATTCGTTTTTGCATGCGCAAACGGGTCGCTAACCCGTTTGCGCATGCAATTTAGGGTCGTACATCTGGCCCTTAGTCAAATGCTGATTTTAAATCAATGAAAGCGACATAAAGACTGCCTTTCACAATAACCACTACTTTCCAGAATAATAGGAGGAAATGAAAAACCTGATCTATGGTGCTTATCCTGTGCCTGAAGTCAGCTTGAAAGGGTGACAATATGCACTGCTCATCTATCCAGTCCTGGATCTTCAACAACAAGGCTGGAAAGAAGACCTTCTGAGCTGAGTTGATGAGAATGATAGGCCTATAGTTCATTGGAATATTCCTGTCACCCTCATTATATATTGATATCACCTCAGCCTCCTTCCAGGACCCAGAAATTGGTGCACCACCAGCGATGGCATCAGAAAGTAGTCTAATATATTCCACCCAGCTGTCCCTTTCATATAAAAAAAGGTCGTCGGTAATGCCATCCGGGCCTGGCGTTTTAGGACGCACAACTGTGTCAATAGAGGTTCGAATTTCCCCCAGATCAAATAAGTTATAATCATACACCAATTGGAATGAAGGAGTTACCGTGGTGGTGGTGACTTTGGAGTAAAGTGATTTGAAATGGGCTAGACACTCTACTACTATATGATTCTCAATTGATGGTTCAGCTCTATTGCCACCCCCAAGGACCAAAATTTGTTGACATCTTTGCCTTTACAGGCCTCTTTTACCCAGTACCTGGCCCAGTAACAAAAGCGCAAAATTGGGGAGTGCCCATCCACTTTCAGTTATTGGAAGTTTTAAAATTTTTAAAGATCTCTGCTCTTTCATCCCTTTCCACATGAATCTTGACACTACGGAATCCAGCATTTTTAAGTACCTATGCAAATTGTAAAGAGGTAATGAACGAAAAAGATACAGGATTATGGGAAAAATATTCATTTTAATTAAGTTAATTCACCCAATTAGGGAGATAGGTAGATGCATACATTTGTCCAGCAGCAGCCTAATCTGCCGTAACTGTGCTGTATAATTATACTAAAAACATTGCTTAAAAATTGTAGGTGCCAAAATAGTGCCTAGATACCTGGCTCGTGATATCACCCTCTGATCCCAGCTGCTTGTTCCTCCTACTAGAATAAATTGCATTTTATGGGCATCTAGTCCTTGAAACTTGGCCAAATTCTGATGCTAAACTTTCAACACACCACATTGCAGGTTCTGAGCAGTGGGAGAATATTAATACATCATCTGCATAGACTGCTGGGGGGAAGCAAGCATCAGGTATGGGTTGCTGGGAATGCTTTTTCAAAAAACCTAATGTATGACTCTGTATATAGAGCATTGAGAGTAGGAGAGATCAGGCAGCCTTGTTGAGTACCACGTGACATAGGAAAAGAAAATGTTAGTTACTGATTTATGCTGATCTGAGCTCTCCGGACTTTATAGATAGCCTTGACCATATTAATAAATCTGAGACTGATATTGAATTGGGCAAGTAATTTCTAGAGAAACTTCCAGGAAGCATGATCAGATGTTTTCTCAGCATCAAGTAGCATAATATTTGGAGGTTCCTGGAGAGTCTTGGCACATTCTATTAATGCAGTAATTAAATTAAATTAGTATGAGAGGTCATATCCTTCCCTGGAATGAATCGATGTTGTTCAGGAGATAAAAGCTGAAGATAATCTTATTAACCCGATTTGTCAAAAGCTTGTAAAGTATTTTTGAGTCGGCATTGAGAAGTGAAATCGGCTGATATTAGCTACACTCTATAGGATTTTTATCTTTTTTTAAAGAAATATTGTAATAACAGCTTCATTCCAGGAGGAAGGAACCCCGCCGGTATCCCGCATCCCTTTTAGCACTTTCAGAAGAAGTGGGATGATTTTTTTTTTTTTTGATTTTTTTTTATTCCTCATATGACCTCTGTAGCTACAGCAACCTTTCAACCTGATCGACCCCTGGTGCTTATAGCTAGTAATCCCAATCTCAGCCGTTGCTTCTTACAGGGATCTCCCATGTACACAACCTGAGCTGACCAGAGGGTATAATCATCGGAGGCATTTCCTGAATTTTAAACTAATCAAACTAAACAAAAGATAAAGAATCCAATAAATTCCAAAATGCCCCCTTATCAACATTCCCTCTATATACATTTACCCTCTGATCAATAGCTCTAAAATATCTCACTGAACTCCACCATACATTCCATGAGGGAGACTTTGTCTGACGCCACAATTTACATATCTCTCTCCTGGCCAGCAGAATCAAATAAAACACCAATTTCTGTTGTGCCGCGGTATAGGTAGGCCCCCCTGACTGTAGTACAATACCAAATAGAATAAGCAATGGGCTTACCTCCAAGGTGGATCCCATAGCCCCAGAAATGGTCTTACCCACGGCACTCCAAAACCCTTGAATGCTTGGACAGGAGGCAAATATATGGATATCATCAGCATTCTGGAAGCCACATCTCCAACATCTAGCTTCACCACCTCCACTTATTTTGGAAATTTTGAGCGGGGACCAGTAAATCCTGTGTAATGTGAAAAAATGGTTCTTTCTGAGTGCAGCAGATTTAATCACAAGGTAGAGAAGATCTAGAGATACTTGCCAAAGTTCTTTCAGCTCCTCCCTCGGCAAGTAGCTCTCCCAAACTCGATGTGGCTCTTCCATCTTACTCTGCACTGCGACCAGGAAATGATTGTACCACTTCCTTCTTCCTCAAGGTAGGATCTTGTAATTCCTTCTCCATGGCGTTATCCTCTTGACGGGACCCACATTGACTCCTACACCAGGATGCCAACTGGTAAAACTTAAACCTGGACAAAGTTCCCGAAGTGATGTAACTCCAAAACTCCCACTGGTGGCACTTATTGTCCACCATAATGTCCTTCCAGTGTACAACTCCCGCCGATTTCAAAGGGAATGCTAGTGCGTCCTTAAGACACTCTGGAGTACCCGGAGAGTCCCATACCGGGGCCCAGTCACTATAATAGGAAAGCCCGAGGCAGGTTCGACAGTCTGACCATAACTTGGCCGCCATATGTAGAATCTTCAGACGGATCTTTTTGAAAAATTTAGGAGAGCCAAATTTATACATAAAACCTATCTCCACTACCCCGACTAATATGGCCTTAAACATGGTTCCTATTAGTGATTCATCAGGGGTAAGCAACAACATCCTGCAGTTTTTTAATTGGTAAGCCGAACAATATAACTAAAGATCGGGCAGGCCCATACCCCCCTGGGCTAATTTACTCCGTAATTTTCTCCAAGACAACCTGATCCCCTTGCCGGCCCAAATAAAAGAAGAGATCTTGCCCTGAATCTTAAGGATGTCAGCTTTCTTGAATTCTAAAGGGATATTATTAAAAAGATACGTATATTTTGGGAGGACACACATTTTAATTAGATTTACCCGACCATAGTGAGAAAGAGGGATATTTTGCCATCTTTTTAATAGGACGTCCACCTCCTTCGAGACTCTATCTAGATTGATCTTTGGAAGAAGTGGGATGATTGTGGGTGCTAGGATTTTATATACCTCCAATGGAATACAGTCCACCCCTAGCACTTTTCCTGATGGTAAACTAGTGAGAATTCCATATCCAGCATATCCTTATCACTTGTAGCTAGTCTAGGCACATCTAAAGGGACCAGATAATCTCTAATATTGGCAGTGCTACACTCCAACTCCTCCTGATACAACTTGGAATAATAAGCCTTAAATATAGAAGAGATCTTAGAGTGATGAGAGCAAACCTTGCTTGAGGAATTATGAATTTGGTCAATCACAGTTCTTGGCGTGTCTACTCGACACACGCAGGCCAACAGTTTCCCTGATTTCTCTCCCAATTCACAATTCCTGGCTTGTGCCTGGAAGGCTTTTTTGTTTATTCGGGTCATTATTAAGGCAGAGATGCGGTCTCGTAGGCTCATAATTTGTAGGTGTGTCGCTTGAGTGGCTACTGAACAGGTTGAGACCTGTGCCATATGTAGTCGGACTCAATTATTCAATTGGCCCATAAGGGCGTTCTCCTCTTCAATATCTGCTTGAGAGATCTGCATAATAAAGGATTGAGAGATTACCCTAATGTAGGCTTTCAGGGTGTCCCAAACTACAAAGGGATGAGCTGTTCCTTGATTGATCGTAAGGAATTCCTGCATGAAGAGGCGTAGATGCTCAATATAATCAGATCAATCTAGCATATACTTAGGGAAGAAAGAGGGGCATGCCTACCCATTTTAGATCAATCACAGAATGGTCCGAGTGCAGCAGATGTAAAATCTCAGCCTTACAGCTTGAGGAGATTCAAGGACTAGTCAGACACAAATCAATACATGAATATTGCCTGTGAGGCCTAGAAAAGAAAGTGTAATTCTGATGGTCAGGGTTTTGCTTTCTCCAAAATCGAGCAAATTCAGATTAGGCATCATACCTAGAATACTTGTCCTGGTTCTACCCAGCCGAGCAGTGTGAGAAGTGTTAGTTATGTCAAGCGCTGTGTTCAGAGTACAATTAAAGTTGCCAATTATAATGATAGGCAGATGAACATCACTGAATTCAGTCATCATATTAGTGAAGAAACACGGATCCTGATTATTTGGTGCATATATACATTTGCAACACAAGAGTTATATTTGAGGGTATTATTATGTCAGTTATATCCTATTCGGTGTACTGACTACTCTTAGATGTGGGTCATCAAAAGACTTTTGAGAAGTCGTCTCACCCTCAACTTATCGAGGCATTCTTCATCATTTGACGACCTCTCACACCGGGGGAGGAGCAGTACCGCCCAGCAGACTCAACTAGGAAAAGCTAGTCTATCCCTAGGAGTTCTTATAAATCTCCGATCAGGACAGTATACTGGGTCCTGTTTTTTCAGGGGGAGAAAAAGTGAATATAAAATGTACCTAGAGGTATACTCAAAATCTTATTTATTCAACAAGTACCTCTGGTATGTTTAAAAACCTTAAAAGGATTGGGGTCGTTAGGTGAAATACAATGGATCACCTGACCTAGTATTTACGTGTTACCAACATGTTTCGACCTCTATATAAGCCCAAAAGGGTCTTGGGTCTTCTTCAGGGTAGAACAACTATAAGGCAATGGTGTGCATTCAAACCAAATGAAAAGGTGAAAAATTGCACTCTACCGGTCCCTGTCATGGTTCAGAGAATATCTGAAGGGAACACAAGAAAAGAGGGAGAGGGATAAGGAGAGATATTAATCAACGAGACTCACTTTTCTTGAGGGGGGCGTATAATTATGGCCCTTGGGAGTTTTTTCCTTATAAAATATCAGTGCAGCACATACTTTTCACGTGACACATTAATTAATAAAAAGCCGCCTATAGGTTCATATAATGTACAACATGATAGCAGTGGTTCTCACTATTTGTGGTGGCTAACATTCAATTATGTAACAATGCTATCTGTACCATTTTTAAAAAAAGAAACAACTGATGGGTGTGGGGGTAGGGTTGAGGGAATTGAACCAAACAATTATGGGGGAAAAAAGGTTAATCGGCATCTAATGCATGATGTCCAGCGCACCACCTGATGCTTACTTCTTGCGCATATGGCTTGGCGCTTTTACTTACCTCAGTCATATTAAACTGCGGGCTCTATAGCTAATTGATTTGGGCGCCTCCTCCATAGTCACACACTAGTGGTACAAAATGGGTGTTAGGAAAAATCAGAACAGTACACATTTATAACGTCATGCCAATCCCATGGTAGCATCCCTTATTTTTATGATTAGGTGGTCCTGTTTTAACTTTATTTTTATTTCCCAAAGTTCCTTGTTTTGCGGTAAATTGTGTACATTTATGGTCATTTTTGGATATAAAATTGTTGATGTAGACCACCGTGTACTTACTGAGACCACTATTCATCATGCTTAAAAGGTTACCAAAAAACCAAGACAATAAAACATGCTGTGGAATATGCCATCCATCCGTAATCACTGTAAGCCTTTGTTCATTATTGGCTCTACCAATTGGGTCTTCATGTGTACAATCGAGGTTATTTTTACAAAGAGGTGAAATCTCTACTAGATCGGTCTATCTCCATTCTACAACGCCGGTGTGTGCCCACCTGTGTGTGATCCGATCACATAATGTGATTGTTTTTTATCATCATGCAAATGTTTAAGCACAGACTGTGCGGAGGTGCTGTTAAGAAACCTCGGCCAGCGTTGCTGCGTTTTTAAAAAGTGGCGCCGCCGTTAGCATGCATTTTAAGTTTTAAGTTATGAGTGTGTGCCCCATGTGTGCAGATCGTACGTTTTTATATTATATCCTTTCATGCAACTGCTCCGGCACAAGCTGGAGGAAATATTCGGACGAATCAAATAAGGAAAGGAATACAGAAACAAAAGTGCGGCCGGCGGAGCTTTGTATTGAAGTGCTCCGCCGCCGTTCACATGCAGCTCTACTTACTTCGTCAAGAGACAGGCACGGTGTAATCACCTATCCTTTCCCCTGGTCCACTGCTGTAATGTGAGGCCGGGGCTGTGGGGTTGGGCTAACTGTAGCTGTTTGCCGGCGTGTTGATTGCCGTCACTGTTGCCTGGATGCTTAGAACTACAGAGAGCGCTGGGAGTTGTAGTTCTTTCTAGATTCTGCAGTGTATTTTGTTGACAACTCTGGATGTTTTTGCTATTCTTTCACCTGGAGAAATGTTGCTATTCTTTCGCCTAGAGAATATTGGATAGCTGAAGTTCATAGTTCTGATTGGTGCTTCCAAAATATGTATTTAAATTACTAAAATACCCGGCAGAGACCTCTTGTGAAATTATTCTCTTATTAATCACGCGAGTCATACACTAGGTGTAATAGTATTATTATTCTATATATATCCGTCAGCAAACAATTCACATGTTAATGCTATCATGGGGAAGAGTGTATGTACAACTTTTGTGTTCTAACCTTACTCCGGTACACCTATTTTTATTTTTTATTTCTTACGAGTAAACTTAGAGAATCATTGGTGCCTCTAAGTTGTTGACACTGTGAATCCCGCTGTCGTATGGTAGAGGGTGGTATTCCATATTTGCTATGACAATCCTCACTACATTAGAGACCGGACAAGTAGGAGATTACAGTTTGGCTCTCTTGTGTGTCATAAATGGTTCTCTATGTATTATCAGGGTGTCACACCAGAAGTGATGGCAATTCTTACTGTACTTATAGTTGTGCCCATTGTACATCATTGTTCAGACCCCTGCGGGAGGTCTCCAAGCGGTATATTCACCTTTGTTCAGCTATGAATTGTTGTTTATCATTGATGTCTCTGGATTGAATTTGTTCGATGATGGTCCATTCCTAATCACTTTCCGAAGGTTTTTTCTCAATGAAATGCCTTACAACCTTGTGGTGTTCTTTTTACACCTAAAGATACTCCTGTGTTCGTTCATCCGCACTTTGGCTTTTCTTGTGGTCATCCCCACATATCTTTCAACACAGTTACATCTCAGGAGGTATACCACATTGGTTGAATCACAGTTTATGAATGTCTCTTGTACCCATGGGGTTCTTAGGCCTAAATGTATTTGTCTTGTCCTTTTAGTTAGGGCACACACACTACAGTGTCCACAAGGGCCAGGGCCAGATATTGGTGGTAAATTCCAAAATGTGAGTTGGTTATTTTTTACTTCTTGTGATTTTGGACAGGTGTGGACTAATTCATCTTTTATAGATCGCCCTTGTCTGAATGAAAACATTGGTTTGGTGAATGTCAGGGTACCAGATGTCAGAATATTCCAATGCTTCTTCACTATTTTCCCTCAGGGTGTGGGATGCTCTTTTACATGTGCGACTTATCACTTGTTGAGGGTATTTCTTCTCCCTCAACTTGGCAGATAATAGTTCTGCATGTTTCTGGCAGTCCTTTTTGTCTGTGCAAGTTCTTCTCAATCGCAGGAATTGTCCTACTGGAAGATTATCTCGTAATGACTTTGGGTGATTGCTATCATACTGTAGCAGGTTATTTCTGTCCGTCGGTTTTTAGTATAACTCGCTCTTCAGTGTGTTTCTATGTGGACTGATCATAAGATCTACAAAGGGAATTTCCTTGCTGCTAAGTGTCATCGTGAATTTCAGATATTCGTTCACACTGTTAATCCAGGCTATGAATTTGTTAGCCGTATCTGTAGTGCCTGTCCAAATGATGAAGATGTCATCAATATAACTGTAACATACCTTGATGTGGTCCAGGAATGGATTTTCTTCATTGTAGATGTATTCCACTTCAAAGGCATGGACGTAAAGGCAGGCTACACTGGTGGCAAATGTGATGCCCATAGAAGTCCTGTGGGTTTGCAAGTAGAACCCTTCTTCGAACTTGAAGTAGTTCCTTGTGAGTGCTGTATGGGCACAATCCATTGCGAACTCCCATGGGGTTATCAATGTCCATTCTTCCCTTTGTAATAGATGGTCCAGTTCTCTTAGTGACTCTTCTTGAGGGATGCTCGTATAGAGGGCTTCTACGTCTAGTGTTAGAAGCAGGTTTTTTTCGGAGTCAAATTGTGTCTGGCACAAGGCTTTTAACATGTCCTTTGTGTCCTGTACATAAGATGGCATTCTCTTCACTAAAGGCTGTAAGAAGTGATCCACAAATTTGGATAAGGGTTCCAATGCCGAACCTATTCCAGCCACAATCAGATGCCCTGCTGGTGGTATTTTCCTTTATTTATTTTTGGCAGAATGTAGAAGTAGGGCACTATTGGATTTGCTTCTACTAGGAAGGATGCCTCCTGTTTTGTTATCCATTTGCCCATTTACATATAGCTGATATCTTCCATGATATCTGCAGTGGGATCTCTTTCCAGTTTCTTGCAGTTCCTACTGTCACAAAGTAGCTTCTTGCACTCTTGTCTGTACATCTCTGCAGGTAGGATGACTACTGCGCTGCCTTTGTCAGCTGGCTTGATTATTATTTCCTTATTTTTAGTCAAGTTGGTTAGTGCTTCTTTTTCTGCTTTCGAGGTATTGTGGAGGCACTGTCTTGAGCATCTAGCTCCCTTGTGACCGCTTTTTCAAATGTTTGTACTTCAATAGGTAGGCTATTTGTGGGTGGATTGAAAGTCCACTTTCTCTGTAAGCCTGTGTTCATCTCTCTTGTGTCTCCTGGCTTTTTTCCAGAAAGAAAGTGTTTATACGTATAATCCGAAAAAAACTCAGCCATTTCTTTTCTTAAGGTGAATATGTCATGTTTTTGGGTTGGAAGGAAACCTAAGCCTTTGTTCAAGACTTGCACTTGAATTTCAGTGAGATCAATGTTACTTAGATTTATCACTACATTCTGTCCTTGCTTGTCCCTGGTTGCGGGGACTGGTCTCTCTGAACCCTCTGTTCTTCTTGTTGATTCCACAGGACCCTTCGGAACTTCCTTCTTCCTCTGCTCCTTCCTCCACCTCTGGCTAAAAAAGGCATTGCTTGTTGGAACCAAGGTGGGTTGTCAAAGGGATTCTGTAGTGGTGGGCTTTGGAATGGATTCCATCCCATCAGTTGTTGTTGATGGTATTGTGGTGGGCCAAAGTATTGTTTCTGATAGTGGCCTCTATTTTTTGATTTCCCTCCTCTTGGTCTATTGAATTCAGAGTCATTTTGGTCAGATTCTGATGTTGAAGATCTGGTAGAAAAACTATCCAATCGATCACTCCTGTGCTTTTTAAAATCTGGCTTAGAATATGGATATACGGTTTCCATTGAGAATATTTTTAGATATATTTGAAATGTCTGTATTTTTTGTGTTGTCAAATTTTCTTTGAATTCATTGATGATTTTATTTGTCTCATCCAATTTTTTCTTGAAAATTGTGATGGACACCTGTGCTTTCAGAGCAAGTTCACTTTTTATCAATAATTCATCTGACAGTCTCTTTGCAGTCTGTATAATTAGAACCAGCAAGTCTCTGGTGCATTTCCATGCTACCAGAGACCAGTTTTTCGAGGGGACGCTTTCCCCGCAGATATTCTGTCATTAGAGCACCATGTACATAATTGAATGTTAGCCACCACAGATAGTGAGAATCACTGCTATCATGTTGTATATTATATGAACCTAGAGGCGGCTCTTTATTCATTAATGTGTCATGAGAAAAGTATGTGCAGCACTGATATTTTGTAAGGAAAAACTCCCAAGGGCCACAATTATACGCCCCCCTCAAGAAAAGTGAGTCTCATTGATTTATATCTCTCCTTATCCCTCTCCCTCTTTTCTTTTGTTCCCTTCAGGTATTCTCTGAACTGTGAGAGGGACCGGTAGGGTGAATGCACACCATTGCCTTATAGCTGTTCTACCCTGAAGAAGACCCCAGAACCTTTTGGGCTTAAATAGAGGTCAAAACATGTTGGTAACATGTAAATACTAGGTCAGGTGATCCACTGTATTTCACCTAATGACCGATTCTTTTTAAGGTTTTTAAACATACCAGAGGTACTCGTTGAATAAATAGGATTTTGAGTATACCTCTAGGTTCATTTTATATTAACTTTTTCTCCCCCTAAAAAAACAGGACCCAGTCTACTGTCCTGATCTGAGATTTATAAGAACTCCTAGGGATAGACTAGCTTTTCCTAGTTGAGTCTGCCGGGGCGGTACTGCTCCTACCTCGGTGTGAGAGGTCGTCAAATGATGAAGCATACCTCGATAAGTTGAGGGTGAGATGACTTCTCAAAAATCTTTTGATGACCCACATCTAAGAGTAGTCAGTACACCAAATAGGATATAGCTGACATAATAATACCCTCAAGTATAATTCTTGTGTTGAATCCTTTTGGGGGACATACTTGAGGTAAAACCTCCATTTCTGTCTTCTCAGGGATTTAGCATATATGCATTTGCCAAAACAAAATAATGTTTGCTTTGTTAATCGACTATTTTTACTCTAGCCCACCTACCCTCACGATCTACTGCAGGTTGTAAGGCCTTAGGAGTCTTACTAAAAATAAAAGTGGAGACTCCCTGTTGACCTGAGCAGTATGTGGCATTTACTAGATTGTACATTCTAGGAGCGGTATATCTTTGGCAACATTTAAATATCCAACGAATATCACCCTCTTTTTTTATAAGATGTGTTTCTTGAAGGACTAATATATCCGGTTTCGTGCGGCAGGCTTCCGAAACTATCTTAGCCTTCTTCTTTCTCCCTGTTAAGCCATTTACTGTCAATGATTTAATATTAACCATCTTCCTTTTCAAACCTTCTGTTACTCCTGTCTACAATCTAAAAAATAAGACATGCATGCACTCTCTCTTTTTTCTTCCCCTTCCCCACACCCCTCTCCTCTCATTTCTCTTCCTCCATGTCCCCTTCCCCAGCCAACCCTTCCCTCTCCCACTCCCACTCCCCCTCGCCCCCACCCCCTCCTATTTGACCTCCAGAAAACTCTAGCTCGGCAAGGCTAGAGGGTGGATACCGCCCAGACCCTTGTGATGTCACGTCTGACAACCAGACATCGAGGCAATATTGGAGTGGCACCTCTCACTCACCATGAAGTGACCCCAAAACAAAATATAAACCCATCCTGCCACCCTGAATTTAAGTAGTTTGCTCATTTTAGAGAAACACCTGTGCTAACATAATCAACGTGAAATGCATTCAGTGTCCAGTTTTGATAACAAAGGAACCCATCCAGTTGATTTTTAAAGAGGATACATTGAAACGCTCCCTCAAGGCCTTATGACTATATTTATATTGCCTTATGACATGTTGCCTTAAACATCGATAATTCTTTTAATCAGTAAGTTGCTTGTTTTCGGAGAAATATTGCACATCCCAAGATGGCGCTCATGGTTGAGGAGTGTTATAGTCCTACCTCTATAGTAACGAACGTTACGTAATGGTCCATTGTTCGCGCCTTTTTTCAGCCGGATGTTTGCTACTTATAGGTCACGGGTTATCAATCCTTGCTTTCTTGCCGGACAGAAGTTGGATGTCCCGTGTATGCATGCGGAGCTCTTTCAGATGGAAAGCGCGCTTTTAGGAGTGGAGATTTATGGAACAGCTGTGTTGCATACTGATTTATGATACATTTTGTTTAAAATATTGGAATAGATCTTATTGGATATTTTTTGCATTTATAATAGCTACTTAGTACCGTGAGGAATTGAATTTTAGTAGTAGTTTTTTCGTAAAAGTTTTGAGGTTTTTCTATCATTGGAATCCCTCATTTTAAATATTTTAAAAGATCGGAATCAGGACCCCGGTAGCCCCTGCAAAGACTGTGAGAGGTTCTGCAAATATGCTCATATGCACAAAAGAGTGATTTTTGGGTGCTTACATATATTAGGTTGTGATGTATATTTGACAAATATAGCTATAGCTTGTGGATATCCCATGTTAACAAGTTATTATTAATTGGTATTGGACTTGATACCTGTCTATGACACATTTAGATTGTCAGGTTAAGCAAGACAATGCATTTATGGTTTGAAGGAGAAAACATGATTTCTGTCCATCATGACTTAGAGGTTTTTTTCCTTCAATTTTACAGATTCAGACTGAGTACCCATTATTATGAGGATGTCGCTCTGCACATTAAAATAGTCATAAATAACGAAAAGCTAGAATGTGGACCACTGTGTATTGAGGAAACAAGAACAAAGGATTTATCACAGATTGCATTCGTTCCTTACTTGGTTCGTATTTTATAACAAGTTGCTTGGTAGTCTTAGCTTATTGTTATTGAGCTATTTTTATGAGTCTCACCAAAATATGCTTTTTCTTGTCTAGAATATTGTGTCCCTGATGGGAAGTAATTCTTGCGAAAAATATGGCTGCCAAATGATTTGGGCATAACAAGGAGAGCTTTTTTAGGTAAGGCAGCATTAGTCCTATATTTGATGATATTATAATAGGGAATATTGTCATCTAGTGCTTGTGCTTTTGCAATATCTTGTTTACATAGACTGAATACCAATTCTCTAAAATACGCCGCTGTTTGATTCTACAAGTGGTTTTGTGTTGGCCATTCATCTTTGTCTTGTAAGTACTATTATGCATATAATCATCATTGCACTAGTACACTTTGTAGGGTATGTTTGGCTAAATTAATAGTAGGGTCTCCTTCACCCCCCTTATTTTTTTTGGGGCCTCAGTGATTTCTTGTGTAGTATTGAATGGAAACTAAGGGACTACTATTCTATGCACTTGTGGATATCTTTCTGTCCTCTTTTTTATATTCAGTATTTATTGTAGGAATTTGTTATCTCAATACTCCCATCTGTGAGTAGTGGGAGCAAGAGAACTTGGTGGTGGGGGTTCTACTAAATGTCACTTTTCTGTGTTAGTTGAAAAATAATTTTTTGTTTGTTTTTTGAATTGGTCCAATCAATGAATTAAAGTATAGGTTATGGGCTCATAATATTTAATTTTGATGTATTTTCAGGTCCCCTGGGTGTTGTGAGATCTATGTGGGTGTCTGGAAAGGTCCTGATGAAGGTGGTTTGACTACTCTTCACATACCGCCGAAACGCGCGTCGACCCTATGTTCAGACCTTTTTTGAACATATTTATTCAATCTGGTCGCGGAGATTTTGCTATCTTCAATCTCCCCCTTGTTCAGATGCAGTTTGTATGATGGTTGTATGAGTTTGTATGTGTTTGAATGAGTTTTGTGAAATTGATGTATTTATGTGATTTTCTCCAGGGGTTTTCTTTGTTGAGTAATACATTATATGTGTTTTTTTTTGTATTTGATGTAATAACAGGATTGACCTTTTATTGTGATGTATACACTTCAAAAAAAGTTTTAAAGATGAAAAAAGAAGGAAAAAAGGAAAAAAATGAAATTTTTTAAATGATATAAAGAAATGAAATAAAAAATGACAACTAAATTATAATTGTCAAGTGTCATTGAAGTGACTTAACTGATCATTGAGCCCAATAGTGATTTAGTCCTGAGGATAATAGAAAGATAGGCCTTGAGGGAGCATTTTCAATGTATGTTGTTTTCTTCCCTCTTCTCCCTGGCCTTAAATGAAATTTTTAGAGGGGTCCCCATTTATGCAGTAGATTTTTAAAGAGGAGCCCCTGTGAATGAAACTGGAATGAATGCAGCTTTAAACTTAGGTATAAGGGCCCACATTTCCCACATCCTAGATGCTGCCTCCGTTGCCAAGTGCTGGAAAATAGAAAAAGAGTAGCCATCTGGTACAGAGAATCTCTTATGCTCCCTGGCAATCGAGAGAATTCTCTTTTTAATCTTGTAGTCTGAAAACAGACAATAATAGTGCATGGCCTACTTCCAGCCTGTATGGCCCTGGCGGAATTCTATGTGCTTGTGAGATCGAAAGCAGTTCTTCTGAACTCTGTTCAGAATTCCAACTGTCGGATAGAACATAAGTCAGAAGAAGGTTAGCAATCCATTCAACCACCTCTGACTCTGAGCGGTCTGTACCGCCTGCGAACTCTGAGCCCTCTGGTACTCCTACAATGCGTAAGTTTGATCTGCAAGAGCGGTTTTCCAAGTCCTCGCATTTGCACCTGAAAGACTTCATTTGCTCATTCATCGCTCCTTGTTGGCTCTCCACCTGAGTTGTATGTGTTTCCAGCCTCTGTATCTAAGGTTCAATAGCTTTATGTGTGTTGACAAGTTCACCAAATTGTTGTTCGATGGATTACACTTTAAGCGCCAGACTCTCAAATCTGTCGGCTTACGCTGTCTGGCTATTTTTAGCAGAACGTACTTTTTTCAAAATAGTCTTCAGCATGGATTTTGTAGTTGTTGAAGTTGAGGAGCAAATAGAAATTACCTCTTATTCCTCTGCCTTGGAGATGAGAGGAGTCCGTGTAGCGGCCATGAGAGTGCTCTTATCTTGAGCGGATTCTAATATTCTTCCTTTATTAGATAAGGCTGGTAGCAATTGATTGCTTTTGTCTCTTTATTACAGGGAACACAGTTTGCAAGACGTAGGCAGCATAGTTTAGCGAGGTGTTGGAATTGGCTGAGCATCCTGACACTGGCGAAGCCGAATCCCCGTCTCCTCAACTTTGGCTTGGGACAACAAGTGGGGGTTCTCTGCCCCTTTGAAAATATGACTCAGAACATTTGACGGACTGCCTCTTGGCAGGAGAAGGTTAGCTTGACGGCTATTTCTGGTATCGTGGGGTCCATGCAGTGCAGCAGTGTCTGCAAAAACTATGTTAGCCACGGGGATTAGCTTCTCTGCCGCTCCAGAGAAAGTTTTACTGAGCAGACCAAAGGCTGTATAGGACTTTCATTCAGAGATGGGGCCGCTGTACATGCTTCTGAGATAAGCTCTTCATCCTTATCATAAATGATGTTCGATGTAGGGGATTCAGCTGTGGTTATGCCTAGTGTCCGTAAAAGGAAAGGCCCCAAAATAAAATGTGGAGACATCAAAATTTCCCGTCAAAACAATGATCTGATTTGGCAATGGGGTAGCACCGTTTTGTTAGCCAGGGATCAATGGCCATCCAGATAAACCTGCCAAATCCAGACGTTTCTGAAAACTAGACACCCAGGAGTCCAACGTGGTATGCCTCGCATAGATTCCACAAAGTTTTCTTGCCCACAATGCCCTGCAAACCTCAAACTTCGCATAAAATTACACATTTTCCTTGCATTTCTGTGACGTAAACTTCTGGAATTAGCAGGAATCCACAAAATTCCTACCATCTAGTGTTCTCCCACTTGTCTCGATAAAAATACTACCTCACTTGTGTTGCCGGGCCTAGTGCACTTGACAGGCAAGCATCAAACCAATGTCAATGGGAGTATCGTGGAGTGACTGTCATTGACCCTGGTTTGTTTTGTACCTGTCGATTGGAGTTAAAGACTGCTTATCTGCCCCTGGGGAGGGACAGAAAGACTGTTGCAGGTCATTTGAGGGGTGGGGTTAGGCCCAGTGCCTAGGTGGGCTGCCCCCACCCATTTCTCCACCAAAAAATCTCTGGTGTCTAGTGAGATTTCTACTCCCGGGAGCATATTGGACGTAACCACCCAATCTGCCCCTGATGGGGAGGCAGAAAGACATTCAACCCTGGGGGGTGGAGGGAGCATTGGGTCATTGCCAGGAGGGCCGCTCCCCCTCCACTGGTGGTCCAGTGGGCTTTCTGCCCCCTGCTGGGGGCAGATTGGAGGAAAATACCTCCTATCTGCCCCGGACAGAGGGCAGAAGGACTGCTGGGGATTGCATGGGCAGGTGGGAGCTAGGCCCAACGCCTGGGATGTTGCCCTCACCCATTTTGCATTAAATAAAATCCTGCTGTTTTGTCGGCTTCCTGCCTCCCCGGGGGCAGATTGATGGTAAGAACATCCAATCTGTCCCCTGGGGGGTGGGGCAGCAAGACATTTGGACTCGGGAGAAGGGGGGAACACTAGCCCATTGCTGGGGAGGTTGCTCTCCCCCTCCAAATATAATCCCTGGTGGTCTAGTGGACTTTCTTGCACCCACCGGGGGCAAATTGGAAGAAAACATGTCCTAGGGCAGAAAGACTGCAAGGGGGAGAAATTCGGGTAGGTGGGGCTAGGCCCAATGCCTGGGAGGGCCAACCCCACCCATTCTTATAAAAAAATAATCCTTGGTGTCTAGTGGGCTCTCCAGGGGGCAGATTGGAGGTAGCAACTTCCAATCTGCCCCTTTGGGCCTGGGAGGAGGGGGAGCATTAGGCCATTGTGAGGGGGCCTCTCCCCCCTCAAAAAAATGTCCCTGGGGTCTAGTGGGTTACACTCCCCCCATCAAAATCGGTTCTCTGGGGGCTGAGGCATGCCCCCGAGCACCCATGTAAGTGAAAGTGAATGAGCTCATTTTACTTTCACTTTCTGTGTGATGACGTTGGCACGCCATTCACAGAAAAAAAACACATCCTCCATTGCTGGGGAAGCTCTTCCCCAGCAGCTGAGGCTAAAATTAGAAAAAGAAAATCCCTCTGGTGCGAACACCAGAGAGATTTCCTGCATCAGGAGCGAGGACGGACTGGAACTGTCCCCAGCACATGAGCACTGGTGCGAAGTACCGCACAGAGCCATCCTCCGCACCGCACTCTTCCCCGCTGAATCTATAGATAGAAAGGCTGCAACAATCTTCAAAAATAAAACTCCTACATTTTCAAAGTAGGTTCCAAATTAAAACATAACTTCAACTTAACTACATAAATAAATTTAGCAGACAAATATGTAACAAATATTTAAAAATTATCTGCTCAGAAGACAGGTTCTCAAAAACAACACCAAGCCACATAATTATTGAAACACGCATATTACAAAAAAAGATGCACTGGAAATGCACTAAATATTACTCCAATGCATGCTATGGCAAGGCCACCACCAAAGAGGACGTTATGGAAAGTGTAAGGTAACACAGTCACCTTCCAAATGCCACCGAAATATAAGTTTGAAACAAGCACAAGCTTATGAGAACTCAAAGAAACTATACTAATAATATATTACCTCATGTTTCTGAAGGAGGAACTGGGCAAATCCCTCACACAGAAAAGCTAAAAAGACTAAAACATAGGTTGGGTATCTCCAACCACTTGATGCCGAGCTAGCAGTAGCTCCCAGACACCTTCAGAGTAGTTTGCAACATTGAGTTCCTTTTTATATAAGCGCAGGGTCACATTTTCCTTTTAAAGTTAAGGGAAGGCTGTGTTTATTTTACATTATTATCATCAAACTGCAAATAGCAGGGCCTCATAATGAGACGTGCTCAGTTAGATTTGTGACCCATGCTTGGGCACAGAGGTGAAGAACTGAAGCACTGAGGTATTTAACACTTACATAAAAGTTCTTGTCAACTCAATATTGGAGTGTGAGAGCAAAATTATGTTTCTGAATGCTTTTAAATGGGAGAAAATTAAAATGAAAAGTTACCTTAATGATTAAGTTAACTCCTGCTCCCAGTGGACACTGTGCCATATGTACAACTGAAAAATACAGCAATTATTTTAAGTGGGAGAAATTTAAAGTGCTGAAAAATGTTCCATACTTTGAACATTTTTGCAGAACATTTTTCTGCACTTAAAATGTCTCCCATTTAAAATAAATGGTTGTATATTTGTGTTATATATGTAACGGTGCCACATTTGGCGAAAGGTATGTCATGTGCCACAAGTACATACAACACAGGCTCTGTCACCCATACACATACATCCCATTCATACGCAGAGATGTTCAAACATCCCCACTGACACACATGGCAGCCCTGTCATAGTGCTCCTAGTCAAAGTATTTTTTTCAAACCATAGTATCTGGTTCCATGGACATTAGCCTTAAAGTCAATCAAGCTGGGCGTGGGGGTGTCTGGTAAAAATGTACAAGTTGTTCAGCCTTCAGTAGCTCACAATGATTTTCACTGATCAGAAGTAGCTGTCACTACAGAAAAGGTTGGAGACTCCTGACATAGATCAAGGATGGTTGCTAGGGAGGCTCCAAGAATCTAGAACATACAAAGAAATACAAATCCCCCAAAATTCAACAATAACATATACTAACCAAGATTTCTTACTTCATGACAATGAAAATGATGACAAATAAACATTTTCTACACAACTACCAGTAACTTATTAATACTAACACAATACAACACATGGATGACAGACTGGACATTTAAATTGTGCTCAACTCCATTTATACAAATATACACTATACATGTGCAATACCATAACACAAATGAACCTTTAATGTATGCTCTACTGCCAAAGAAACAAAGTGCAACCTATAATTAACTCTTAATACTAATCAAATGAAAAACAAACAAATACACTCCCAAAAAATCATTATTCGTTTTGAACAAGCTATGATTTCCACAATTCTAAAATAGTACCCACACACAGCAACACAAGGGAGATATTATCATATATGTATTGGTAGAAACCTACAAAAATCTACACTTTTTTTTCAAATATTTTTTATTGGCATTTGAATAGAATGGTACAAACATGCACATAAGAGCAAGAGCGAGTACAAGACATACATATTGGAGCATATCGGATTACATTTTCAACAACTCTTTAAATCTACTGACAAAATGGAACGGGTAGGGACATAAGATGGTTTCTAAGTAATCAAAGACCATTTCATGGTAACGATAGATTCATACATTTATTTAGGTCTCAGTGAATCTCATATTGTGTGTGATACTAAACCCTATTAGAGTCAAATAATATTTATGGCGATTCTATGCATTGTAACTCTTTAGCGCACCATGCATATTTTGACAATTGGGAGTTGTAATTATAGTCTTAGCAATGCTGTAGTATCCAGCACATGTTACTTTAAGCCATTGTAAGACATTGGGTAGAGTGCTGTGTACACTTGATTCTAATTGATGGAATGTTAGTGTTCAGACTCCATGTCTAGAATGTTTACTTTCACGTTTACTGTCATTTCAACTGGAGCTGTGTTAGCAGGCTGAGGTGTATTGGACCATCTTAATAAACCAGTATTTGGATTTACCTGTTTCTTGTTGGATTGAACTTTACAATGGCGACGAGCTGAAAGAACCCAGATGACCATTACACCTCAACTCTACCAGGTTCCTCCAGCATCTGAAGCTTCTTCCACTTCTGATTTATATCTGGTATCGTATAACAAAAAGATTGACTTCTCTGTGATGTAGAGCATATCCTTGCCTACCAACGTTTAAGCTATATTTAAAAGGAGACTGCCCATTTTCTTGTTGTCATAGCTTGAATGACTGCATTTTAAGATATAGAATAACGCTTGGTGATTCTGAACCTTGCTTGTCAACGAACTAGTGAATTGTTTCTAAGAAAATAATCTTCTTTAAAGAAATAATTTTTTAAATAACGACATGCTTGGGAAAGTATCATTAGTGCTGGAGCGCTTTGAATAAGAGGAATATCGACAGCTCTGGAGGGCTTTGAATGATAGGAGTATCAGCAGCGCTGTAAAGCTTTGTTTTTTGATGTTTGGACAACCGTTTAAAAAGGATAATATCAGCAGCGCTGTAAAGCTTTGTTCATTCGATGTTTGGACAACTGCTTAAAAAAAGGATAATATCGGCAGCGCTGTAAAGCTTTGTTGACTTTTGATGTTTGGTCAACTGCTTAAAAAAGATATTTTATTGCTTTTCACGTATTGCTTACTGCCGCTGTATATTGACACTTGCGATACAGTTTAAAAAGGAACAAAGCTATCTGTCACCTTTACGTGCGTTTACACTTGGCGTATTGCTCAGTCTTCATATTTGTTTTGGCTCGAGCGTTTTCACAACAAGTTTTCAAACCAACGTTTAATTCATACCTCTTGTTGTCATTTGAACTGTGTCCTCGCTCCAACACACACGCGAGACACATTTCTATCTGCCTTTGTTCTTGAGCTCTCCCTCTCACTGTGATCCAAGCTGACGACGCGCTTCCTCCCGCTATTACAAAATTGGTCACGCCCTCCACTGTACTTCCTGAGAATTCGATCTCTCTTTGATAACTAGACCGCCAACCTTCCTTTTATTATCTCTATTCTACCTTTGATGACTAGAGAGTCAATCTTCTTCAGAACATTGGACTGAGATTCTAACCCTTTGTTAACCTCAGGATAATTCCTTTTACAAAGAATTCAAGAACAATTCAACTTTCTTTTAATGACTTTATTCATTTGTCTCAAGGTGAAATAAAAAAAAATATATATAAAGGAAGCTTATTACAAAAGAAGCCTACAAAAGAAGTCCAACACAGTGACAAGCACACTCTTTAGTTCTTGTCATCTTCATTTCTTCAGATGTTAGTACAGTCAAACTGTGTTACTCTTAACTTGATTTCCTTTACAGGTACCCTCGGGTATTAGTCGTATACCGGAGCTGATCTTTATTTTCTTGATTTTCTTGACCACATTGCTTACTAATTTTCTACACCATGCAAAATGTACCTCCTCCTCCATTTTTTTTGTCGTCTCCTGGTGATCCTCCCATTTCCTGGAAAAAATGGAAAAATGTTTTTTCACATTATTCTCGAGTATGTGGTGTCTCTCTTAGTGCAGAGAGGAAAATGTCACTTCTTTTACATTGTTTAGGTTCAGAAGGACAAGAAATTTTTCAACATCTTCCTGAATTATCTTCACAAGAAGCAGACAATCTTAATGATTATGAAATTTCTCTAAAAAAACTTAATTTACATTTCTTACCCAAAATATCCACTGTTCTAGAAACACATCATTTTGGCAAACATATGCAAAGATTAGGTGAAAATGCTGAAGAATATATTACTGTGTTGAGGAAATTAGCCTCTACATGTAATTCTGGGGATAACTATGAAGAGAGGTTAAGAGACCAGTTTATGTTGGGTTGCACCTTAGACAAAGTCAAAGAAGCATGTTGGCAAAAAGATAATCCGTCTCTTTCTGAAGTTATCACTTTAGCCAAGTCGTGTGAACATACCAAAGCATGTGTTGAAGAGTTAAAGAGAAAAGATGATGAGGTATGTAAAGAAAGTAAGGAAAGCAATATACAAGTAGTCAACAGATTCAAGGACAAACAAAGTAATGCAATGTTCTTTCAACAGAACAAAAGTGACAATGGTAAGCTACAACAAAACAATGGAAATGCTAATAGCAAAAATGAATTTTCCTCTAGAAAATTTCAAGTGACTTGTTATAGATGTGGTGAAAATGGGCATGTAGCAAGTTTTAAAGATTGTATTGGTTGGAAAGCAACATGTAAATTTTAAAAAAAAAAGAGTCCTGTCTCTAAGTGTTGTCGTAGTGGCAATATGAAGAAGAAAGTTCAAGAAATATCGTGTGATGAAGAGTGCGACGTAGAGGAAATCATTTTGAGAATTAGCGAGGGAGAGAAAAGTGGTCCCTTTGATGTTGTTCTCATTGAAGAGATTCCAGTACGTATGCTGTTTGACACTGGTGCAAAAATCACCCTAATTCCCAGAGAGATTTATGATAAGCATTTAAGAGATAACGTAGTATTACACAAGCCCGATATCAAAGCGAAAGGGTATGGTTGTGAGTCCATTAAGCTGTCAGGATTTTTTAATGGTAAAATCGATTTCAAATCTAGATTAACCACAGGGAAGATTTATGTCTCTGAAAGAGGAGATTCGTTGGTAAGTTGGTCAAATCAAAAAGATCTTAAGGTCATCCTAGATCCTAACGAAACTCCAGAAGTAAGGTTAAAACAAGATGAGTCGAGTTGTGTACAATTGAGTCATGTTCAGAACTTGAAAAGTGAACAAAGCAATTTGGTACAGTCTGATGTTGTCCCTTTTGAAAGTGAATTCCCAGAGGTCTTCAATGAACAATTGGGCTGCTTGAAAGGATATTCCCACAAGATAATGCTAAAGAAAAATTCAGTAACAGTCGTTAGTAAAGTCAGAGGTGTACCTATTCAAATAAAAGAGAAAATGAAAGTTGAGCTTGACAAACTATTGAAGGGTGGCATTATCGCTGAAGTTGAAGCTTCTGAGTGGTTAGCCCCTGTGGTTATGGCACTTAAAGCCAACGGAGAATCTAGGCTCTGCATAGACTTAAGGGAACTCAATAAGTGTGTCATAGTAGATCACTATCCTTTACCAAATATATCAGAGATGCTTTCCCTGTTGGAAGGAGACAGGTTTTTCTCTTCCATTGATCTAGCATCAGCTTACCATCAAGTAAAACTGCATGCAGATTCTCAAGACTTCACAGCATTCATAACACCATTTGGGACTTTTAAGTTTCTTAGAAAGCCGTTTGGTCTAATTTCAGCTGCGGCAGTTTTCCAGAGAATGATGGAACACATTTTTAAAAATGTCTATGGGATAAAAATGTATCAAGATGATATACTTATTTTTGGACGCACAGAACAAGAACATGACAACAGAGTTAGGATGGTTTTGAACAAATTAAAAGAAAATAGTTTGACACTCAAAGCAAAGAAATGCAAATTCAATCTCACAAAAATTGATTATTTGGGTCACCATATTACCAATCAATTCAGGCATTGAACCAAAGAAAGAGTTAGTAGACACAATTAACAACATGGCCAGTCCCATTAGCAAAGAAGAAGTGGTGAAATTCTTAGGAATTTCCGAGTAGTATGCTAAGTTTATACCCAACTTCGCAGATAAAACACATAATATGAGACTTTTGTTAAAAAAGGGTATGAGTTTTGCATGGAACTCTGAGTGCGAGAAGGAGTTCATTTTGATTAAACAGTTTTTGTCTAAAGCTAACTCATTGAAAAGTTTTGAACCTGGGCAGGATATTGTTCTTCTGACCGATGCCAGTGCCAGAGGACTAGGTGCTGTCATGATGGAAGAACATGAGGGAACAGAACAAACCATTTCATTTTTATCCAGGAGTCTGAGAGGAGCAGAAACTAGTTATTCGGTAGTAGAGAAAGAGGCCTTAGGAATTTTCTGGGCAGTGAGGAAACTTAGGAAATTCTTGTGGGGAAACAATTTCATAGTCAAGACTGATCATAAGCCGCTAAGAGAGATTTTTGAAAAGAAAAGATTAGATAATATATCCTCCAGGATACGTAAATGAGTTGTTGCACTCCAAGAGTTTGACTTTCGTGCAGAATAAGTCCCAGGAGGGAAGAACAATATAGCTGATTGCTGCTCACATTTGATCAGCGAAGAAAACATAGAAGAAGGTGTGTATGAGGAAGAAATTACTGAATTTGATGATTATGCAGTTTGCATCATTAATGAAAGTGTAATAAAAGAAGATGTATGGGTCAGTGAACTAGAGAAAGATGTTTCACTACAGGCCGTTTTGAAAGGAATTGAAAGCAATTGGAGCAAGCATTCCAAAGTTGAGGAATCCCTTAGTGGATTTTTTCGGGTGAGGGATGAATTGGCTTATCAGAATGGTCTATTGATGAGAGGTACCAGACTAATTCCTCCGACTAATTTAAGGACGCAGTTGAATTTGCCCATGAAAACCATCCAGGTATTTCCAAAACCAAAGAAATACTGAGGCAGGCATACTGGTGGCCTGGGATGGACATTTGTGTTGAGAGATGTGTAAGAGAGTGCATAGAATGTGGCAAGAGTGATAAGATTCTGAAACCTAGGGTCCAACCTATGACGTTAAGAAAATTTCCAAAATGGCCTGGGAAGAGGTAGCAATAGACATATTGGGTCCCATCAAACATACCAGTACGTCATAGTACTTGTAGATGTATATTCTAGATGGCCTGAGGTTAAAGTTACCAATTCTGTTGAAAGCAGAGACATAATAAAATTCTTGGATGACTTTTTTTTAAAAGAAGGATTTCCGTCTATATTGTTATCAGATAACGGGGTTCAATTTACCTTGAAAGAGATGTACAAGTATTTGAATGATAGAGGCATTTGTCACCAAAAAACTGCTTTATATCACCCGGAAACGAATGGCATTGTTGAAAGGTTCAATAGGGTTCTCAAAGAGACCATTCAGCGGGCGGTATCTAATCAAAGATGCTGGCAAACTGAAATTCTAAACAAAGTTAAAAGTTACAGATTTTCTCCTCATTCTATGACAGGTAGTACCCCTTTTGAATTGTTTCGCAAGAGGAAGGCATTTACCATGTTGTGTCCCTCTTGGATGTTAAACAAATCTCAAGGTCTGAGGCATGTGAAAGATGATGGTGAGAAATTTGAGGAAGAAATGAGGAAAATGAGTGAGAACAAAAAGAGATTTGACATCAGAAAAGCAGTCAAGGAAACAACCATTAAAGTAGGTGATGTGATCAAGATCAAAAATCCCCGTAAAGGGACTAACACTGATGGGTCAAAGTACTTGTTGCCGATGAAAGTCATTAAAGTTTTTAAAAATGCTGTCAGAACAGAAGACCACAGGGTGTGGAATTTAAACAGAGTTGCAAAGCTCCCTGTTTGTCTTCCTGATGTTTATAAAGAAAGTAACAGTGGAGAACCTGTAACGTTAAAATGTGATGATAAGGAAAGTAATACTAGGCAACGTACTATGCCAAAATATTTACATGATTATATTTTGAAATAAGTTTTACTTTGCATAAAAGGAACTTGTGTTGCTTCATCTTTTAAGTTTTACATTGTATTATAGCAACTTGTTTTGTGGCTCTTTATTAATTTTATTCAATTTTGTTTCATTGTTATTGGGAGGGAGATGTGTAGTATCCAGCACATGTTACTTTAAGCCATTGTAAGACATTGGGTAGAGTGCTGTGTACACTTGATTCTAATTGATGGATTGTTAGTGTTCAGACTCCATGTCTAGAATGTTTACTTTCAAGTTTACTGTCATTTGAACTGGAGCTGTGTTAGCAGGCTGAGGTGTATTGGACCATCTTAATAAACCAGTATTTGGATTTACCTGTTTCTTGTTGGATTGAACTTTATGGCGATTCTATGCATTGTAACTCTTTAGCGCACCATGCATATTTTGACAATTGGGAGTTGTAATTATAGTCTTAGCAATGCCTTAAACAATAAACAAAATAATCAAAGAAAAAACTATGTAAAGGAAAAAGAAACCAATAACAAGGTTGTCCTGAAGGTCTGAGTACTAATGCGCAGACGATCCTGCTTTAGATAGAGTGATTCTAAGGGTTCCAAAAACATTCACAGCATTACGCTGGAGGAAGGGGAGGAAAGGGAAGGCACCACAGCGACAGGTCCCCCTAGTCAAACAGTTTCCTGTTAGGGATCTAGACCACATCAAGGGAATTCTGCAGTACCCTCACCTTGCAGAGTACCATCTACCATCTCTCCTGCATTCCCATCATTCTTGTTATCCCAGGGTCCAAGCACCTCCGCCCAAAGGTCCGCCAGTGGGGGATGCCTCATCTCCCGTGCATCTTCCCTAATCAGTGCTCTCTCTTCTGCTCTGGCCCATATGTCAATGTCCCTTTCCCATGTCACCACCGCTGGGCCCGCTCCAGCCTTCCATCTCATTGTTATACGTCTTCTTGCCAAGACCAAAGCCAGGTCCAAAAACCTAGTGCCAATCTTGCGTTCCTTGGATCTAGGGAACAGTCCTAGGAGGCAAACCTCTGCTGTACAAGGAAGGGAGAGATCTAGTACCCCATTAAGTTGGCAACTACAGTATTCCAGAAGCCCTGCGAACTCTGGCAGCTCCAAGTCATATGTTCGGACCCGGCCTCTGGCTCCCTACATCTGGGACAAGTCCGCAGATCTCCTGCATACATGACCTGCAGTCTATGGGGGGTCCAATAAGTAATGCGTGGATAATTAAATTGGCCACATTTAAATTTAGTATTCCTAGAGATACGCTTAGGGCTCCCCACAATCTTACCCCATTCCGTGTCCCACAGGTCTCTGCCCATTAATGTTTCTAACTTCTCCCGAATCTTTACCAATGCTTTTTTGATCATCTCAAGTTGCGCATTATGAAGCCACTTCACGAGGTGACGTGCAGAGCCCAAAGTCACCAATGTCTGAAGGACGATGTGGGTTTCCGGCTCTCGTCTGCTCTCGGGCCACAAATCCCTAAACGTCCGCACCAGAGCATGATAATTCAAGAACTGGCTGGGGGGGCAAATTATATTGTGAGAACAATTCATCCAGTGGGATAAGCTCACCCAGTAGGAAGCAATCACTCAACGTGATGAGACCCGCTGTCGTCCAGACTGATAATTGTTGGCTCGTGAATGGGGAGGAGGATCCCCATGTGGTAACCCTATCAATGGTAAGTCTGGAGCATAGAGAGGAGTCCTAGATGTTCGTCATCAGCATCTCCACCAGTAGTGCAGTGCCACTCTCAATAAGACCCCTGATGTGGGACTGGCCACTTTCGGATAAAGGAGTTTCACCAGTAGAAGCCCCTGATTATCAACCAGCCCAATTGAACCCAGTATTTCGAGGCCCTTAGCATCCAACAACTGGGCCAACCACTGAAGTTGGGTGGCCAAATAGTATAATTCAAACTCAGGGGTGCCTAAGCCACCGTCTCCTGGGGCTCTCCGGGGTACTGCCAGGGTGACTCTGTTGCGCCCCCATCCCAAAACAGTTCTTTGAGTAGGAAGTCCAAGTGGTTAAAACAAGAGAGTGGTATCGAGACAGGGAGATATGCAAAAAATGTAAGAGTCTGGGAGCATGATCATCTTGGACAAGGAGATGCGAGCCATCACTGGTAATTTTAAGGATCGCCAGAATTGTACACAGGCCTTAAGTGATTGTATCACCGGTCCCAAAATGCCTTCTTTAAGATCATCCAAAGCATGAAACACCTGGATGCCCAAATATCGAAAGGACCGAGGTGACCAGGTGAGCCCCAGTGGCATATCACGTGGCTGTGCCACCTCCGCTGTCATGAGGAAAAGGTGAGTTTTGAACTTGTTAACACGGAGGCCGCAACTCATTCAACAACGTAATGGCATTGGCAACTCCTAGCCAATTATCTTCCAGGTAGAGTAATAAATCCAGCAGCGGTGCCCCACCTCTTTCAAAACTTGCTAGTGTTCCAGTTTTTACATGAAAACAAACCACCTTACCGATTGTTTGTTTTCATGTAAAAAGCTGCAATGTCATGTCAGCACAGAGGGGGTTCCATCATGCCCATTGGTGTTCTGCATGTGCAAGAGCATTGGCTGTTACAGCCCGGCTCCCCGCATTCACATTCCATAGTTGACATGTTTCACAAACCTCAGGCTGTGCAGCATGTCACCTAAATGAGCTTTAGTGGGGCTTGTCAATCTCTCCTATGCCCTATCAGATGCCAGGTAAGCGAAGGAGGGTCTACCTCCAACCCTATCCAGACTTCTGATCAGGCAGAGGCTCAAGCATATGAATCAAAAATGTGGAAACTGTGGTGTCAGCTTCCAGGTCTTCAAAGCAGGAGGCACGAATCCATGATTTTCAGGACCAGCCAAGCAGGAACTGCAGCTCGGAGCGTGTCAGATAAGGTAAGTTTTCAATACTGGAATGTGTGGATTTCTGAATGTGTGCATGCGAGTGTTTCTATGGATATATGTGTGTTTAATTGCGGGTGTGGTGAGTGTCAGAGAGTATGCCTGTGAATGGATTGGGTTCATATTTAAAAACTGTCAGTTTTAGCAAGCTTTTTTTCAGTGCAGTGCTACAATGCGACATATTAATTATGCCCACGCTATGGTATGTTAAAGAAATGCAATTGTTTTAATTTTGAGGACACTTTAGTATGTTTACGTGATGTTTGTTTGTTGTATGAGTTACAAAGCAAACATTTTCAGGGCACGACTAAAGATTAACACAAATGCACTAACTGCACCACATTTGTGATGGCTCCATTAACAGATGAAACAAAAACAAACGTGGTGAAGTCAGTGCATTTTTGTTCATTTTTAGACGAGCCTTGAAAATATTTGCTTCGTAACTCATATAACAAACATCCCCTAAATATGCTAAAGAGTCCTAAAAATGTAAACAATTATATTTCTTTAACATATGGAAGCTTGGGCATTATTAAGTCAAGACAGTTGACATATAAAACCTTGTACTGATCCAGATTATTATAGAGAAACATTATAGTTATAAATTCAAACAATAGGTTTTTGCACAGCTGGTGTTCTGAACTCACATATTTGAAAGTGCTTTCATATGCCGATAGTGAAGAATAAGGAGGTTGGTAAAATAAAATATGTGCATAAGACCACCCAATTTAAGCCGAAAAGCTCTGATTTAACCAGATTTTCTGATTTCTCTAGCTACAAATCAGCCACTAAATGAGTATCTGTTTTCTTTTTTTCTGTTAATGCTCTGTTGCTACCTCTTTGGGCATTTTTCTGTAGTTTTCACATAGCGCAAATCTATCCAAAATTTATCCAAAGGTATTGCTGTGCTTTAGTGAGCACCCGTTACATCACACAAGGTCACTTAAAAGAGCAATGCCAAGTAACCAGTGTTTTTTTTGCTTTTGACTTCAATGTGTGCTCGTAGGAGTGCTAGCTAAAGCTGTTCTGGCTAAGCCCTTCCAAGAAGAAATTCAGTCATACATAGAACTCACACTCTCATTGTGAAGAAGCAAGATGGGAAAATGTGCATTTTGATAAATGATGGGTAATGTAATGTGGGAGAGCCATTTGATTTTATAATTCCCTGTATTATGTATAGCGCTTTACCCAGTTTTTAAGGAAAAGTGTGATGAAAAACCTACTATTTTGTCACCATTTTATTACAATTGTCTTTGGGAAGTTGAGCTCCAACACGCTGACAGGGAGTTGCACTTGCTTGGCACACCACAAAAGCACTGGACTATTTCATTCAGCATCTTTGGATTTGTAGTCAATTTATGTAAAAAAAATATATAGTGAAATACCATATTTGGCCTTGTTTTTTAAAAATGTTCTTGTATGACCGAATCTTCTGAACCCTCCTTTAGATTGTCGGCCTTGCTTGCTTGCTCCATTTCCAGGTACATATGTACGCCTCACTTCTGTCGAAAGAGCTCCACCAAGGGCTCAATGGCCAGAGCAAACAAAAGGGGAGACAATGGGCACCGATGTCTAGTGCCCCAGTGTACACCATATGAAGCAGAGATCTGTCCTAACCCTCACTGTAGGATTGGTGTATAATAGATGCACCATCGCATCCAGCCATCTCCTAGCCCCATCCGCCTCATAACTGCGTGAAGGAAATCCCATCTTATCGAAATGAAGGCCTTCTCTAGGTCTACCGACATAACCAAGGCATCTGGGTAGAGGCCAATATCCTGGTAGTAGTGGACATGGTATAACAGCGGAGGTTCCCAGAGGTGGACCTCTACAGAATGAATCTATTCTGGTCATCATGGATGAGACCTGGCATGAGGGGAAGCAATTGCATCATTAGAATTTTACTGAGAATCTTAAAATTTGCATTTAGCATAGAGAGAGGGCAAAATTCTGACGGGCGTGTGGCTGATGACTTCGTCTTGGGAAGGGGGACCACCAGCACGTCTTTAGTTGAATCTGGCAGCCAGCCCAAGCTCAACGACTCAGCATATAATGCCTCTAATCTATGGGCCAGGGCGGGAGCAAATGTAGAATAAAACTCCGCTGGCAATTGATCCAGGCTAGGGGTTTTCCCAGCAGCCATGTCTTTGATGGCCAAGCGGATCTCCTGCACCGTCAACGGTCCCTCCAGGTCCTCTCGTAGAGCTGAATCGGGCGTACGCAATGGTAGTGGTGCCAGGAACTCCGCTACGGCCTCCTGTAAAATCGCTTTAGGGTGTCGGTAGAGGGTTTCATAGTAGTCGCAAAAGGTTGCATTAATAGCCTCGGGCAAGTAAAGCAATATCCCTTCCTCAGATAAAATCTGGGTTATAGGTGCTCCTCTGGACTCCGGGTACACCAACCATACCAAAAGCCTACCCGATTAGCCCCCCTCCTCATGTACTCTAGCAAGGTATTTTTGTAAGTGAAGGCACTGGAGACGGTCTAGTGCAGCATTTTATCGACCCTTAACATCTGTGAGTTGTACTTGAGTAGCGTCCTCAGGACCCAGCCTATTACTAAGTCATGCAGACTGTGTTCTAGAGAAGAAACCTCTTTATTTAGCTCTCTTTTAACCCCAACAGTCTGCCCCATGCAATGACCTCTCACTACAACTTGAAAGGGGGATCCGTAGCAGTACCCTGATTGAATTGAAAATACTCAGAGATGGTCGCCTGTAGGAAGTCACCAAAGCATGCATCTTCAGAGGAAGGATGGGTTAAGGCGCCACCTGGGAATCATCAGGTGTTCGGCAATGAGGCGAAATGTCAATAGCAACGGGCTATGATCCGATAATGTGCGCCCTAGATATTCAGTATGGGGCACGCTTGGGCCAAGACAGGTCGAGCAAACAAACATATCCAACCATGTGTGTAGTCTATAAAGATGCAAGTAATAAGAATAATCATGTTCCTGTCCGTGCTGCGCTCTCCAGATATCTGTGAGGCCCCAATGTCCCACTCAATCACAGAAGCCCTTTGAAGTCTTGCATGCCAGCACTCCAGGTAGGGGAGGTGTGGACCTATCTAAATGAATATCAGCCACACGGTTAAAATCATCTCCTAGAATGAGCTCATCCGCTACTAAGGAGGACAAAGGTATGGATAGCGCTTGACAGAAAGGGATCTGATCCAAGTTTGGGGCATATACTCTACCCACAGTAACTTCCCTACCCAAAAGCCTGCCCTTAACCACAACATAGCGGCCCACTGGATCAATAATAGTGTGTGTAGGTTCAAAAGGGGTTACCTCCCGAATCCACAGCAATGCCCCCCCCCTGGAATAAGCAGAATAGGAGGTTGCACAAAGTTAGCCACACCACCTACGTCGCAGGTGGATGGCTTCCTCTGCGGTAAGATGGGTCTCCTGCAACATCACGATTTGGGCGACACAAATTTCGGTGAATACTATGTCATTTGGAGGCAGAAACCATCCCTCTAACATTCCATGACAATAATTTTATGTTACAATAAAGGTCTTTCATCGCTGGCAACAATATAGAACTCCTGTCCAGCTGCCACCCGACCCCGCGTCCTTCCAGCAATATCAAAGCTATCCATGACCCCCAGGACAAAATAAAAACATCCCAACTACAAACCCCCACGCCCAAGGGCAGTCCAGCAATGGCTGGCTGTCCAAAACTGTAACAAAACAACATTATTAAGGGAAAGCCGCCTTCCGATTCTTAGCAGGGGCAAACCGGGTGGGAGCAGGCAAAATAGTACAAAGAGCCCAGGTATGCACCAGCCCAACACCTAGGGTAACAAAGAAGAGATGCCCACCAGAGGCCACTGTCAGCAAGCTAACCCCAGGGCACCCCTGTCACACCCATCCCATACATATTCTCCAACCCTGACCCTACCAGAGAAGAACAAATCATGAAATAACACTATATGCCTAGGCTCAATCCAGCATTCATAACCATATTCCAGGGGCAAAAAAATCAATTGGTAAAGGCATCAAATTATGTCACCTAAAGACTGTGGATTTATAACCAGGAGGCCCTGTCCACCCAGGGCCGAGCTCCCCGAATCAGAGGCCACTGAGTGATATCAGAGGCCCCTGAGCCATGATCCGGAGAGGTGTCTATGCCAGCCACAGTCTTTTGTGATGATACTATTTCAACTACGGCTAGTTCCTTTTGTGAGGAGGAAGGCCTCTGCAGGGAGGACCTCTTGGTGGGCCATTTAAGCCATCACTTGGTTCTCTGTCTAGGTGTCCCTTACTTCCTCAGGGAGCCCAAGAGCGGCACACCCGCCATGTATGACTCCAACCATGACCACGCCGCCTCCGGAGTTTCACAAATGTACATATTGCCATCTAGTATGATGCAGAGTTTGACAGGAAACATCAATGAATACTGTATGCCCTCTTCGTGGAAAGTATTCTTGGCTTCCCCAAGGGACGGACGCAGTGTCTGCACTTTGGGGGTAAAGATCGGGAATACCAGCACCTTACTATTTTCAATTGCAAATGGACCATTGGTGCAAGCCCTCTGTAAAATAATGTCTTGTTCCTATAATGAAGTAATCTCACCACCACCGGCCTAGGGGGTCTCCCCAGTGCCAGGGGGTGAGCTGGCACTCTGTGTGCCCTTTCCAGGGCAAAGAATTTCGTGAGGTGGTCAAGTACAACTGTTGTACTAAGCCAATTTTCTAGGAAAGACACCTTGTCTGTTCCTTCAATCCCCTTAGGGAGTCCCATCATTCTAATGTTGTTGCGGCGATTCCGGCCCTCTGAATCTTCAGCTCTACGTTCCAGAGTGAGCACTCTAGCAGTGAGATCTTCCACTTTGCGGTCTGTTGATTGTTGTTTGAGAAGAAGTTCCTCAACGTACTGTTCTATGATTTTGACTCGATCCACTAGTTTGTGATGTTCTGCCTGCAGTAGGGCCAGCCCTCCAGAGGCCGCACCAATGTCCTGTTGGAGCATGGTCTTAGAGTCAGTGATAGCGGCCAAGACCCTGTCCAGGTGAGAGTGGATCGAAGACTCATTTACCTCCCCATCTTCCTTTGACCCCAATGGTGGGAGGGAGGAATCTCCTGTCTCCAGTTGCAGGGCTCCCTGCTTAGGTTTAGATTTGCCCATAGTTGCAATCAGCTTTATCCAGAACCCAAGTGGGGACAGGTTCCGGCTGGTTCAGTAAATCAGGATGTGATTCTCACCTAACTGGTCTGTTATCAGATGTAATTGGAAGGTTTTTCCACACAATATTCTCTGCAATGCTTTCTCCAGTCCCCAACCTAGGCCCTGACCCACCACTCCTCCCCAATCACTTCCTAGGAACCATGCAGCAACCTCCTCAGTCACTAGGCTCACTAGGCTCCAACTCAGACTTGGGTCACCGTATCCGTTCGCAGCTGCAGAGCTACTATAATTAATGTAGGCGGTATCCACCTGCAGTTCCAGGAATACTCTGCATCCAGAGGCTATATTGATGGAGCTAACACGTGCCACCTGCCCCTCTCACCAGTACCAGGCAGCAGGTACAGGCCCAAGGGACCACCACGAGGGAGAACAGGTCTTCTGCTTTACTTCGGGGCTGCCAGGCCCAGCCAACTCACGCCAGGAACACCACCAGGGCCCAGCATGGCTGGCAGGCACTGCACCTGTCCTCCAAGAGGGGGGGCACATCTGGTAGTCAAAGGCCCCATGCTACTCACACCAGGGGGAGTAGGTCCCAGACCGGGGCTCGAAGCATCTCGTCGCTCCATAGTAGGCTCTCTTCCAGGGGAGGGGGAACCACAAGATGCTCACCCCACCTCTGCCAACTGCCAGGACCCAGTCCAGGTCACGAGCCCTCTCACCTCTTGGCCGATTGCAGACAGCCTGGCCACCTCATTTGTGGCCCGATATGCGTCAATGGGCCCAGCGGTGTGAGGCAACGATGTCCCGGTGGGAGCTGTCTGTGCCAGGTGCCCCCAGTAGCTCCTCCGCTTCAATCTTGGGATTGGAGCCCCCAGTCAAGCTCCACACAGCCCCAACCAGTACCTCCGCTCACCCGCGTCATGCATTGTAGGAAGCTGCTGCAGCCACATCCCGTCTAGGCAGCCCGGTCAGATATCATGGGGCCCTCTGCCACTCAGCAGTGTGTGACCAGGGATGAGCCGGCACCACAGAGGCAGCCCCCGGGCCGGCTACTGCCCCCGACCATCCGGATGGTGAAGAAATTAAAGGATTAAAATTGGGGTGGCGTAGACCGATGAGCTTACACGTCCGCCAACTTCCGTGACCAAGCCACGCTCCCCTACAAAAATCTACACTTAATATAGAATATGTCACAAATGCAGAACGTGCATATGAATTAAATATTTAAATAGCACTAGCCTACTTCCCAGTACCAAAGTAAACAAATCCTACGACGTATTAAAAGAATCCCCATACTACCAAAAAAATGAAACAAGTTCTCAGCCCAAATAGACCATTTGAAGACACTTGGGTTGGTCACCTGCACCGATCAGGACGCAGGCGCCAACCCAAATTTGAATTTCATTGTGGAATGTGTAAGGTAGCACCATCTCTCAAGAAGGAAAAACTAACAACATAGTGGAAGGCTGGCAGAATTCTTTCTGAGTGCACTTGGAAGAAGACACACTACACTCTACCAATTTCTAGAATTACTCAAAGAAAGCTAGCATGATCTAAGACTAGAACAATCCCTTACACAATTGAGAAAACAATATCCAATCAAACTAAGCAAATTCATGAACAGCGCAACTATTTACTAATAACCAAGGCCTACACTTCATTGAAACAACAGGCAGAACACTACTATAAAAACATCACCAGAAAGTAAATAAAATTAAACAATAACTTGAAAGCATTAAACAACAACAAATTAAATTAAACATTACATAAATAATACACTATTGAATAATTTTATCACTCTGAATAAAATGATAAAAGAAATACAAGTCATTATTTCAGAATGATAAAAATGAACATTATTTATAAAATAATACTTTCTCAAAGTAACACATCAAACATCCAACAGTAAACAGCATACATAATAAAAAAAACTACATAATATAATAAAATAATGTCACACATAATTACTAAATAGCTAAATATAAGCAAACAAAATACAATAGATAATTCCTACCCAGCAATAAAAAATAGTTACTCACAATTTTGAAGCTGAAGTCCTCCGAAGGCAATATAACATCCAAACTAACACATAATCCCTTAAAAATGTGTTAAACATTGTAAGAAATTGGGTGACTGGTTGAGGGGAGTGAAACCCTAGTCACGCAGCAACCATAATCTTTGTCAGGGTGAAGTCACAATCAAACCCTCTGGTAGCTTGGCACAGAGCAGTCAGGCTTAACTTAGAGGCACTGTGTAAAGTATTTGTGCAACACTTCAAACAGTAAAAAAATGAGAACTCTACCCACAACAAATTAGACAAATAGAGTAGATTCTAATAAATAAAACAAGATAAAAATGACAAAAATCCAATCAGTAGATTTGGAGATATGCAATTTTCATAGATTTAAGTGAAAATAGCTTTAAAAAGCCCAAAGCGCCACTCTTGGCTATCTGGTCGTGCGAGACTGGGAGAAAGTCGCAAATTCAAGCCGACCGCAATGGAGCGCGGGTCGGATAAAGGGACTAGGTTAATCACGCTGAAAAGTTACCTTCCCAATCCAGTGCAAAGAGTCCCATTCGCGGCAGAAGGGGCTCAGAGGAGTAGGGATGCATCATGGACGGTCGTCGATGTAGCATGAAGAGCTGGCCAGGTGTTGCAGATGATCTTCACTGTAGCTCAAAGATCTGTTGTCGTGGGCCGGAGATTCGTGGTGGTGCTCCCAGCAAGCGGTTGATGCTGTAGCGCGAAGAGTTGGATTAATAGAACTTCGCATTGGTGGGCTGTGCGAGTGACAAGGTTCCGGAGTCAACAAGCCCAATCATGGTCACAAAGAGCCAAAAAACTTCAATTCAGCCTCTACGAGGCCACACCAAGGGTCCAGGACCTGAGAGGCACCACATGGGATTCTGGGGCTTGCTCCAGCTGGATCTGAGTACTGGTTCAGATGGTTGTGAGCCTGTTATGCCCCTGTGGCTCTGAATGGGAGGCCAGCAGACTAGCCCTTGGAGTCACTCTAGGAGCCCTGTGTTTAGGTGCAGGTCCAATCCCTCTGACTCAGGCAGGAGGGCTGCAGGGCAGCAATCCAACAAGGAAGCAATCCAGCAGAGTGCAGTCCTTTCAGCAGCACATTTGTCCTTCTTCCTGGCAGAGTCTCCACAGTTCTAGAAGCGTACTGAAGAGTTGGTGTCTGAGGTTCAATTGTTACACCTGGTGCCTCCTTTGAAGTGGGAGAAGCATCTAGATGGCTCCCTTTGAAGTGCACAGGTTTCCTGCCTCCCCTACCCTGGCTCCAGACTAACTACAAGGGGTATGCTGCTCTTTGTGTGGAGGTAGAACGCAGCCTATTCAAGTATAAGTAGGGCTGTGCCCTGCTCCGCCCTCCCATCCTGCCAGTGATGGCCTATCCAGGCACACCTAAGCTCTCTATTGTCTAGGAGGAATACACAAAGCCTAACTGTCAGCTACACACGGTCATGTTACCCAGAGACAGGTTGCAGGCACTAAATGGCTAAGGTAGGAAAATGCCAACTTGCTAAAAGTGACATTTTCAAAACTGTGATTTAAAATCCAACTTTACAATAAAAGAAGATTTTTCATTACAATTCCAAAGACACCAAACATGAACGGGTTGCCTGTTCCCATTTGGAATTTACAGCTTATTAAATGAAAAAAGATTAACAACAATGTTATGCTATGGGAGAGGTAGGCCTTGCAGAAGAGAAAAACTAATTTAAGAGTTTTTCACTACCAGGACATGTTAAACTCAAAAGTACATGTCCAGCTTTTCAAATACATAGCACGCTGCCCTCTTGGCTGTTAAGGGCTTACCCTAGGGGTGACCTATATGCATTAAGACGGAAGGTTTCAGCCTGGCCTGTTTGAAATGGCAATTTAAAACTGCACATACAGGCTGCAATAACAGGCCTGAGACATACTTAAAGGGCTACTTAAGTGAGGGGAACAATAAGTGCTTCAGGCCCACTAGTAGCATTTAATTTACAGGCCCTGGGTGCATGCAGTATCAGTTAACTAGGGACTTATAAGTAAATTAAATATGCCAACTGGGGACAAGCCAATATTACCATGTTTTAAGGAGTGAGCACACACATTCGTTAGCACTGGTTAGCAGTGGCAAAGTTCACAGAGTCCTAAGGCCAGCAAAAACGAGATCAGCAAAAACTGGAAGAGGAAGGCAAAAGGTTTAGGGGAAGACCACCCTAAAGCTGGCAGGTATAACAAACATATAGGCTAAAAAATGCAAAAATACAAATACAAAATATAATCAATTCAATACGACCATATAAAAACCAAGAAGCTCTCCACAGCCACAAAAAACATTAACAATTCAAAGAATACTCCAGGAAAACCACAAAAGCAAGGACAAATAAAATAAATAGTTGGTTAACAAATCCCCACCATTTTTACTAGGGAAAAAATAAATAAATGCATCCACCACCCAAAAATAAAATTTCAACTTCAATACCAAACCTGTAAAAGCAAGCAAATAAAACCCCACCCTAAAGACAAACATATATTTTATAAATCTTAGCACACAAGTCAGAATACCTAGAAATAGTAAAAACTAAAACAGATGTTGCTAAAAGAAAAGTACATATAAACAGGAATAGGCCTACTGCATGAACTGGTTACCTGTTCCCATTTGGAACAAAAACACACACTAACTACTCAAAATCACATTAACATGCAAATACTATTCTTATTAACAATCTACCAACTCCCCCCACCCAAATTAACTTTAGAAAATACATTAAATGTTACCTGCATTTAGTAGAGAACAGCAATGAGGAACCATTAACCTGTAGATTCGCCGGCATCCAAAAATGATGGAAACATCTTGCAAAAAAAGACAAGAAATTAAATAAAAACTGGCAGAATAATTGTAATGAAAAGAAGCCTTTTTACTATAGAAACCTATGCAAAAATAAAATGCTAATATTGAACATATTTAAAAAAATTACCAAATAGTAAATATATAAAAGTACGTTTTAAAAACTATCTAAAAGGAAATTTAAATATATATCAAATAAATGAAAACCTTATTTGCAGTATTCTTTATTATATAAAACTATGAAAGTATAAACTGAAAAATGTGTATATTTTTTATGAGAAATGGAACAAAATATTCCTTGCATAAATATATATATTTTTATTAATACACACTTTTGTTAAAAAATAAAATAAAATTATTGTCACTACAAATTGTTAAAAGAATAGTGCTACTTGTTTTGGAAATATAATTGTGAAAAGGGTGAAACATATTAAAAAAATATAAGTAAACCTTCCATTTTTACTAAATAAAATGTAAATGCTCAAAACTAAGGGCCTGATTTCAAGCCTGGCGGTCTTGCGACTGCTAGACTCGCGGTGGCCCATACGCCGCATTACGACTTGAAAAGTCGTTGCGTCGGAGGACCACCGGCTGTGTGGTGGCGGAGGTGCGCCACAATGGAAGATGCTCAGCAGGACTGGCGCAGTCCAGCTGAGCATATTACAAGTTCCGCCACCGCCAGCCATTTCATGGCAGGAGCCCTGCCATGGAAAGGCTAGTGGTGGAGGAACAAAGGGGGCCCTACAGGGCCCCTTTTCCCTCCCACCATGGGGATACATTCAGAGAGGCACAACATGCGCCCCCCTGTCTGTACACCCCTAAAGTTCCAGCACCGCATTGACGTCACCTTCCATGCCGTGCTGGAACTTTTTTGCTGCTCCCATTGCGGTGCCTGTTTTCTAGCCACCACCATGGGAAAGGCAAAGAACCGTCCACTGTACACAAGTTCAACTTATAATATGGCGGGTGGTCCTTGCGTGGGTTTAGCGCTGCTGTGCCGGCAGAGAGTCGGCGCAACTGTGCCAAACTCATAATCAGGCCCTAAACAACTTAACCAACTAAAAATAAGTAGTTACATTGGCTATTTCCATTCCAAACCTAGCCATATTATGGTAAGAGTTGGATTTTGGGTGTTACATTCACCATTCCCACTCGCAGCTAAATTGCATTGGGGAAAGTGTTGGTTTTTGGGGGCACTCTCACAGTTTCCCACTCCAAATGCAACCTAACTGGAGAAAGTGTTAGACTTTGAGGGTGTTAAACTTACTATTCCCACTTCAAACTTGACCACATTGGGGAACGTTTTGGACTTTGAGGAGATTAGATTTACTATTCCCACTCTTAACCACACTGGGGAAAGTGTTGAACTTTGAGGAGGTTAGTTTTACTGTTCCCACTCTAAACTTAACCACATTTGGTGAAAATGTTGGACTTTGGGGAGTTAGATTGCTATACCAACTCTAAATTTCACAACAATTGGGAAAATGTTGGTCTTCGAGAGGTTTACATTTAAATATTCCTACTCAAAACCTAATCACATTGAGGTAAATTTTCGAATCTGGGAGGGGGGTAAATTTACCATTCCCACCTCAAATGTATCCACACTGGGAAAAATGTTGGACTTTGAGGGACTTGCATCTTATATTTTCTCTCCAAACGTTACCACATTTAGGGAAATTGTTGGACTTTGGTATTGGGGTGTTAGATTTACTATTCCCCCTCTAAACCTAACCACATTTGGGCAAGTGTTGGACTTTGGATGGGGGGTTACATATACTAATCCCACTCTAAACTATGCCATATTAGGATATGTGTTTGACTTTAGGGGGGTCTCAATTTAATATTCCCATTGCCATTTTCATTGTGGTAAGTTTTGGATTTTGGAAATGCAGATTTACTAATACTATTCAAAACTTACCATTGTGTTTTGAAAATTTGGATTTCTAGGTGAAATATAATTACAGAACACTTTACGTAAAAACCTACCTAAAAAATAACAATGATATTAAAATAAACAATTTATACGTTAAAGATTATTTAATTAAACTAAAATCACAACACAAATTAAAACATAAGTGTATTTTATAAAATAATAAAAAAAAAAAAAATGTAAATGTAAAAATAAAATATAACTAATTTTTAAAAACTTTTTTAAAGTAAGTAAATTCATTATCAAGTGTTTTGAACAAATGTAAAGGCAAAATTAACAAATGTAAAACTTTAAAAAAATTAATTATATACACCTAGAAAAAATCTTAATTATAAACATAAATTTTAAATACAAAATGTTTCAAACTTAATATTAAACATATTTAAAAAATAACAAAAATGTTTTACTTTCCACCCAATTCCCCTACTAACTCTACAACCCACTACTAAAAATACAAACAAAATAGCATATAAAATACAATGTTAAAGCACACAAGTATGTAGTAAGTTATTAATATACTAATAAACTTAACATAAACTATTGTTTAGTCGGCAATATTTAAATCCTTAATATTACCTACAAAGATATTAAAAAATACAGAAATCAATGATAGTCTTACCTTCGATAAAATATCCCACAATATATATAACATTATGATGTTACTGCAACAATATTGAAGACTGATGCTATTTTTGACACAGTATTAAGGTACAACACCAAATGGGGCCAAATAGCATGGTTTTGTTCAAGAAGGTGAGAAGACGAACCCATGGGCATAGGAGCTGCCACTACTTACTGGCATGCAAATGGTAGAGACATCAGAGCAGTATTAGATACATGCTGTAAGCAGGCCCTTATTCAGCCACAACATGTAACTCCAGAAACCTTTCTCCGGGGCGCAATAGTAAACATAAAATGTGCCCTTCAAGATCAAAAAGAGTATCCAATGGTGGAAGTAAAAGTTGAAAAAGAGCCAAACGTAAAAGAGTGGGTTTGAGTAGGAGTTTTTCGGTCACTGCCTAAAACTCTCATATTAGGAGGTGGCAGTCCAGGATTTGAGTTATTACTTAAAAAAAGTTTAAGAAGCTCTGAAGGTTAGTGGAAGCTCCAATTGCTTTAGAAGACATTCCCACTACTCCAGAAAAAGTAAAGAAAAAATGTAAAGGAATGGAGATAAGAAAGAAACAAGAAATGTCCTACCACATTACCGATCTTTATGAATCAGTCTATGTGGATGGTTGATAGCTATGAGGCCAGTACATTCCGGACTAAAATGATGGCCCAAGTATGTGCCCAACTTGGAGTCAAACAATTGCACACTGCAGCCTACCATCCATAAACCGATGGACTGCTGGTGTTCTATAAATCTACCATAAAGATAACTACTAACAAAATACTTGGTCTGGAAAAGAAGAGCTACTTTAGACCTGACTAAAGGGTACTGGCAAATCCCTCTAAATCCCAAAGATAAGGCAACAACCGCATTCTTCAACCGTGACAGTTTGTTTCAGTTTACTGTGCTTCCATTCAACCTGCATGGGGGACCATCCCCTTTCAAACATCTGAATTGAAACCCCATCAGGGCTATGCTACTGCCTACATTGATGACATTATTATCTTGAGTTGCTCCTGGACAGAACATCTAAAGTGTCTTGAGGCTATCTTTTCCACTCTTAGTCAGGTAGGACTAAAAGTCAACCCACGGAAAAGTAAGTTAGTGGTGTAGCAAGTCAAATATCTAGGGTATCTTATAGGTCAAAGTCTTATGAAACCACAGGAAAAAAAGTTGCTGACATAGGGGGTGTCTACTTTCTCCAAACTAGAAAAGAGTTAATTGCTTTCCTTGGTCTCGTAGGGTACTACCTTAGGTACATGCTTAACTTTTCACATAAAGCACCCCCTTTAAAGCACCTATAGAAGATGGAAAATAGTAATAGAAGCTTTACAAATTGGAGCCAAGTGGCCCTCCAAGCCTTAAAGGCTTTAAAGGAAGTTATATATCTGAAATTAGTTCTCCTTTACCCAGATTTCTCTAAAATCTTTATGTTACAGACAGATGCCTTGGGGAAACACCTTGAGGAGTGTCTTGCCACAAAAAGATTAAGCAAGAAATGAGCGACGAGAAACAAGAGATCTATACATTAGTAGAAAATTATATTCCAGGGAGAAGAATTATGCAGTTATTTTAAAACAATGTCTTCCTATTAAATAGGCAATAGAAAGTCTTGAGATAGTACTTAGAAGGATGAAAATGTATTCTTTACACAGATCATGCAGCCCTTACATGGTTAGCTGGAAACAAAGAAAATAATCCTTGAGTGTTCAGATGTTTTCTATTGTTAAACTTCTTTAGGTTTTAAACATACAATAGACAAGGCAGAGAACACGGAAATTTAAATGTCCTGTCCACGTACCTATTGCTTCTGATTATTCCAAATACAAAGAATTTACGCGGGAGAGATGTGTCAGGGTTTATTTACCAGACATAGAGATCCCATGATTCACCAGCTAGGATGAAGTTCCAAAAGGAGTCTTAGAAAAGAAGGAAGGACAACAGAAGAAAAGGGAAGAAAAAGAACAAAGACTATGGAGAATGTGGAGCATATGTGGAGAAAGAATGAAAAAAGAGAAAGAACTAATAAGAGACACTTTGCTGAGACAGGTTGGGAGATCACAAGAAGAAAAGGAGGATCGTAGTTCAGAGGAGAGAAAGAGGACGAGAATTGCAGGATAGTCTGTGAAACAAAGGAGAGGTGCCGGCAGTGAGGAGAAGTGGGACAGTACGGCAAAGCAGGGAGGTGATGTACGTCTTATCCTAGGGGAAGATGCAGAGGAGTTTCCTGAAGAGTGGTGGACACCTCCTGGCACCACTGAATCCTATAAGCCAGTAGAGTTGTGGCCTTGCCAGGTGGGTGCTGAGGGTAGAAGGGAAAAATTACAAGCAGTCTAAAGGTCAGTCTGCCAGAAATCACTTGAAAGGACTGTATTGATTTATGTATGTCCTACTCACTATCTATCTATCTATCTATCTATCTAACTATCTATCCAAATATACACACACACACACATATATATATATATATATGTTTCAAAGTCAGGGGCGGCTGGTCCATAGGGGCGCCGGGGCAGCGCCCCACAAAAGAAACTGCTCACTGCAGTTCGGGCAACAGGAATGTAAGCAGACGAATTGACAGCTTTCACAATTCGTCTGTTTACATTTCCGGGCCGGCCTGTGCTTCACGGGTGGAAGTGCGCATGCCAAGGTACAGCGCACGCACGCAGGCGAGAGCAGGAGTCCAGAAGATGGTCTGACTGCGCATGTAAGAGAGGAGCGTTGCTCCTCACTCACATTCACAAACCATTAGGTATGCTGCGCATGCCTAGTGTAGTGCAGGCGTCTGCAGATAGGCTCCTGCTCGGGCGGTGACGTGTTTTTCGCAAAGTCGCCCCATGCCCTATCAAATGCCAGGATACAAAGTAAACAAGGGTCAGCCGCCCGGCCCCCCGTCGCATACAGTCTCCTGATTTGCTGTTGAGCGGTTAAAGAAAAGAGCGGGGAGAAGTTAGTTCCACCACGTTGCAGACTATTAATGCAGAGGAAACGTGATGCGACGCGGGACCGGAGGAGATGCCTGGTAAGTTTTATTCATTTGATTGGCCTAAATGTCTGCATCTGTCGGGAGACATGGCTGTTTATCCTTTAGAAGCGCTTAGTTTTGGTGCTCAATGCGCTATAAGGGTTCCCACCAGTGCTTTTTCTTGTGGGGACATCTCTCTTCACGTCACCCGGCAGCACCGACAAGGGCTAGTAAGTTGGCTGACAAGTGACGCAGGTTAATGAAAGTGGTGGGTGTAAAATAGAAAGAGAACACAAACCCCGTCCCCAGGGCCAGGAAGTCCTTTTATTGTGATTTGTACCGTCCACGTCACAGCTTATGTATGAGGCGAAGAGGGGCTGCGTGTGTGTGGTCAGTGAGCCTGTCTACAGATTGTCCATTTCCTGTAACTATTTATACGTAATTATTTATTTACTGGAAATCCTGTCTAGCCCCCACATACATGTAGCCTTGCTTTTGTTTAGTCAGGTGCTACAAGTGATACTCGATTTACGAATTTTCTGTAGGACTTTAAAATATGTTTTTGCTTTTACTGCTTGTATGAGCGCAAGAGCAACTTGCTGTAATCCAAAAAGAAAGGATAGGTGGAGCCCACTGCCTTATTTACATTATAAAATGTTAATTGTCACTGAGCTATATATTGCTTCTTACACTGGTGCTACTTCTTTTAAAACCACAAATATAAAATAATTGATTTGTGCAAGTTAATTCTATAATAGAGAACAAATGCGTCTTAACTTTAACATTCCACAAAAAAAATACTTGTTCGTGTATTGGCCGCTAATAAGAAATCGAATTGTTGATGTAGAGCATAATTTGGCTTAGGTTTCTGGCTCAAAGTTACTACTCAGCGCCCAGTTATATCCGACCAATAGAAACACGCGAAGACATTGAAAAATATCTGTTTAAATACTGACTTGTGGCTGACCCTAGCAGCTGGCAACTACAGCCGCACAGTCGTGGCTGGACCCAAAGCGGTTCCCATGAGAGAAATCGTCCCGGATGTTGTTTCAGCGCCGCTCTTATGTCGAAGTGTGAAGTGCCCTGTCAAACACTGAAGAAGGCACTTCAGTCGGTCTGGAGCTGTGAGGTCCAAAATGACAAGAACTGAACCTTGAGCGCAAGACTTTGCACAACCCTGCATAGCGCTTGTGATGCTGCTTTAAAGCACTGAAAATCAGTCTCAAAGTCTCAAAGGTTGGGCTGTTGGAGTGGAGCAACTTGGTGGTTGCTGGTTGGTAGGGGCGCGGCACTGATAATGCGACAGCAGAGAGTAGAGCAGGGGAGGTTTGAGCAGCGGCGTGGTGAACTGTGGGGTCTAGCAGTAATAGCGTGGGACAGTGAGGGGCCCGCTGATAGAATGTGCAGAGCAGAGTCCACCAGTGACAGCGAGTGCAGCCGCACCAGGGCAGTGAGGGTACTTAGGATTGGAGGCTTCCGCTGAGTACACGGTAGGGACGGACACTAGGAGTCAGTGATGGAACATACAGTTAACAGGATCTCGAGGGGGCCAGAGATGGAGGATGCACTGGAGTCGGGAATACTGTAGGACTTTAAGGGGCCCAGTGAGGGAGGGGGCAATAGAATCCATGACACAGGACGACAGTGAGGGACCAAGTGGCGGAGGGTGCAGCCTAGTCCAGGATACTGTAGGACAGTGAGTGAGGGTGCAGCAGGGACCGGGATATTGTAGGATAGTGCGGGTTTTAATGATGGAGGGTGAAGTAGAGTCCAGATAATGTTGTCAGTGAGGGGCCTCGTGATGGGTGTACAGTAAAGGCTGTTGTAGTACAGTGAGGGGGCCAGTGATGGGGTACAGTAAAGGTTGTTGTAGGACAGTGAGGGGCTCAGTGATGGGGGTACTGTAAAGGTTGTTGTAGGACAGTGAGGGGCCCAGTGATGGGGGTACAGTAACGGCTGTTGTAGGACAGTGAGGGGGCCAGTGATGGGGTACAGTAAAGGTTGTTGTAGGACAGTGAGGGGTTCAGTGATGGGGGTACCGTAAAGGTTGTTGTAGGACAGTGAGGGGCCAGTGATGGGGGTACAGTAACGGCTGTTGTAGGACAGTGAGTGGCCAATGATGAAGAGTGCACGCGAGTCCAGGATATTTTAAGACAATGAGAGACCCAGTGACGGAGGTAGCTGTAGAGCGCTGGACATTGTAGGACAATGAGTGACCCAGTAATAAAGGGTGCGGTCGAGTCCTGGATATTTTTGGACAGTGAAGAACCTTTCATCGGTGGGGGGTGCAACAAAGTCTGGGATATTGTAGGACAGTGCGGTCCCAGTGATGGGGAGGGAAGGTGGGCGCAGTCGAGTCCAGGATATTGTAGGACAGTGAGTGCCCACTGATGGTGTAGAACGGTGTCAATTGCAGTCCAGGTGTGTGCTCTTGGTCTGATAGAATATAGATGTTCTAAGTGTTCTGATAAAATATGAATCAGAAATTTCATTTGAAAATAAACGAAGGCGCTCGTACACATTCATAATTAAAAGTACACATAAACACCCGCAAAATCTTTGATAAACTTGTGAGGTGCACTATTCAAACAACTTTTCGCACGAAATCGAAATTAGAATGTTTATTGATAATGCACTGTTTATAAAAGGACTCGCACGAATGTATGGCAAATTGTGAGTGGGGATGCTGCCATTAATCTGTGGAGGACGCTGACATGGTCTCACATTCGAACCATTTGTTTACGTTCATTCTATGTGGTTGATGTGTTTAGATCAAATACCCTTCAAAGTAAAAAGGCTTTCACTTTGAGCGCAATTAACTTTGCGCTTTTGAGCGAATATTTTTGAAATAATTTTTGTCACGTTTGCCGGCATGGAAGCAAGCGGTTAACAAGCAGGGCGGTCAGCTAGGCAGGTGCGCATGCGCAGGGATGGGTCGGGCGCGTTGAAGCCTCGCCTCTCCCGTCTTACTGCGCTTCGCGTTCTAGTCTCCTCGCTCTTACCTGCATTCACTTCCGGATCGTCGCGGCCCTTCACTTCCGCGTCGCGCAGCTTGCGATTCCTCCGTCGGGTCGATCAGAGCTCTCCTCCTTGCTCGCCTGGTTCCAGTAGCCCTGCAGCAAAGACAAAGAATTGCCGGATGGTGAAGCAAACCGTGGTTACGGTAACAGCGCAGTAGCGCTGCACTTTACTTTACCTTTTTTGTAATCCATATCCTCTCGTTCTCCTGACTTGGGACTTCATAGTGGCACAGAATCCCTAGCCTGAACAAGTGTATGGACAGTCCTACAAGGGGAAACGAGGAACCTGTATATTGCTATGATGTTACTCACCTTCCATGATTACGTTGTGTAGCTACCCTTGTCAATTAGGTGGGCACATATCTTCTCTGACAGAATTCAGACTCTTAATTAGTCCTTCTCCCCCTCTTTAACATATTCCCTTCTTTGTTCACAGCGGTGACAGATGTTGGGATATCACTACACTCCTTTATTATTTTTCTGAGTATGAAGAAGGGAAAATATAGGTAGAAAACCACACTTGCAGAAAATAAGAAAGATGTAGCTAGTCATGTGTTTGTACTTAACGTATGTTCCCTCTTGCCTACAGTTTTGTGTTTCGACTTGAAGCGCTCCTGCAGTTCCAGGGTGGTGGCGAGGACTTGTCTCCCCTTCTTTCCTTGTTTTGTTTCCCTTCTTCCCCGGATTACCTTTTGTTGCTTAGGCTAGACAAACACAATAGGTGGTTGGGAGAAGTTGTGGACTATTCCTCAGTTCCTTGACGTTCCTGTGGAAATTCAGGTGAGAACCTGATAATTTTGAACACAAAGCAAAGAGTGGACTGCAGTCAAAATCAAAAAACGGGGTGAGGCAGAGGGAAATGCTAGGTCCACCCTCCTGATACAATAGTAGACCTACAAAATCTGAGATGTCGGATAAGGAACCTAGCAGAAAAAGGGATGGATTTTCGCTCAATCTGAGTTGGAAAATCTACCGAAAGTGAGGTAAAGTGAAATTCAAAAAACGCTGCAAAAATAAGCAAGCGTTAATAATACATACAACACAATTTAGTCACGAACTTTGTTAGAATTTCCTCTCGGCCAGTATACCTGTATATCTTGATGCGGTCTCGAGGGACTCATACAGGTATACTGGCCGAGAGGAAATTCTAACAAAGTTCGAGTTGGAACGCTCTCACTCCCTCTTAGACCATGAAGCACAGCATTGCTTCTTAAACAATACAACGTGACTAAATTGTGTTGTATGTATTATTAACGCTTGCTTATTTTCGCAGCGTTTTTTGAATTTCACTTTACCTCACTTTAGGTCACCCTCGGAGTGGTACACACAGGGCTGGACCCTGTGTTTGTCCTGAAGAAGAGCATTGGGGAAGCTCGAAACATGTTGACGCTTACTAGGGACCCCTAACTCATTATAGATAGGCCCTCTAGAAACTCACCCCGTTTTTAATCATACCAACTAGGAGCCAGAATAAAGTTATTTCGCCCACTAGTTAGGCATTTTTAACTCACTCCACTCCACAACACCACTGCACTACACAAAGCTCCTCACTATATAGTGCTCCTACGTAACGTCGCAAGTCATAGCCCGCCTCAATCCGCAGCGGATTGAAATGGCCCCTATGATGAAGCATGTCACCGTGGGGAAACCCTGGTGAGTGAGGGGACTCAAGAAAGGACATTTCTCCTTTCCAGCAGATTTTCCAACTCAGATTGAGCGAAAATCCATCCCTTTTTTCTGCTAGGTTCCTTATCCGACATCTCGGATTTTGTAGGTCCGGACTGCAGTCAACTCACCTGTGTGGCCCAACCATGGAGTGTGACGTAGAATCCAGCAGAGCTAGTCGTTTTATGGGGGTACTGTTGAACAAATTAATGCAAGAAGATACGGGACAGTTTTTAATGTGTTTAATATTTCAAGACTATACGTTCCCACTGCTTAATAAGCCTTGCTTTATCGCTGCATTCATTTGCTTTCAAATGCACCATTTGCCAATCTTTTTTAAATTTCTTTCTCAGGAGCGGGACTCTCCCTAGACCCCAGGTTTGTCCATTGAACTTGTTCACATCGCTAACTAGTGTTTTCTATTGGAAAGGGTAGAGCCAAAGCAGTCTTGCTTAGTACCCTAGCCCTCTTCAGAAGTCAGACTTGCTTGGCAACCCAGAAATTCTCTGAAATAATGTATGAGTTTTATTTTATGAATGCCTAGAAAAACTGAATTTTTTAGTCCATTTATCACAGAAATAGTGCTGAAAAAAGCACCAAAAAGATGCCAATTTTTTTTACATTTCTTCACGGGGGGAGAACCCCCCGAAAACCCCTTATTGCCGTCGGGCTCGCTCGCTGCGCTCGCTCGCATACGTTGATTCGTTCTGCATACGCCGCACCAGTTTCAAATTCCACCAGCCGCCACTGTTCAAAGTGGTTACAAACAGTGCGCGCAACGGCGGGTGCCAACGTGGGGCCGAACCAATGGCCCAATTCAAAATTTGTAGAATCAAGGATGATGTCACACTCAGTAATCCACCTTTCTTGTTTCTTCACGCTCAGAGCTTAACTTCACCTACACGTTTCAGCCTCACAGGGCCAATACAGGTACTCAGACAACCAATCAATAACCCATATAGACACTCATGTAGCTACTCACCAACCCATGCAGCCACTTACACACCAACTGACAAACTGATACAGACATTCACACAGATTAGTCACTCACCCATACATTCACTGAGACATGTATAATCACTCACTTATACAGTCATTCACGGACCCACTGAGTCATCCATTCACACACTCATACATCCACTCATTCTTCAATACACCTTGGCGTATATATATATATATATATACATTATCGCTCCACTGACACCATAGATATGGAGCACTCTCAAGCGGGTGCCGGTAACACGGTGGTGCCCCGTGTATACATGAACGCTCAAATGTTCCTTTTCTCACAGAACAAAACCGGCACTCACGGGGCAAATTGCAGAGATGACTTTATTTAATCTTTAGCAACAACAAGCGCGTTTCGGCATTGACGCCTACAGAGCATTCCATTTGGCGAACTTCTGAGATTAAAAAGAAACAATTCTCGGAATAAGTCATAAGTGATAATACTCGACGTAAAAGAGATCTGAGGGGTGGTTGTTGCTCAGTATGTTGATAATATTGGGCCACTCTAAGATGGCGCTCAAGGATGATCAAGTAATGGTCCTTTTTTCATGTTTATTGTTATTATGGAAATGAGTATAAAAAATGACCGCGAATGCCGCGTCAGTAACACCGATGAAGGCGTCAATGCCGAAACGCGTTTGTTGTTGCTAAAGATTTAATAAAGTCATCTCTGCAATTTGTCCCGTGAGTGCCGGTTTTGTTCTGTGAGAAAAGGAACATTTGAGCGTTCATATATATATACATATATAACATTCTTAAACTTTTTAGAAACACTCACAGTCACTGGATGATGTTATCAGTGATGTCATCAGTATTGTCATTTGAGATGTCATCAGTGATGTCACTGACCATGTCATGAGTGACGTAATATGTGACGTCATCAGCAGTGCATTGCGGGGGCGCGAGTTATAATTAGCTCAGCTAACTATAATGGCTAAATTTCTCTGGTTTTGTACGAGTAAAATGACAGACTAACTATAACATCCCTCTAACCTTTGTTTTTTTCTGTGAATTTCTAAGGTTTTTAAAATGCTAATTCCTACTATAACGTCCCTGAAACCTGTGGTTTTTTTCAGTGAATTTCTAAGGTTTTTAAAATGCTAATTTCTAACTATAACATCCCTGAAACCTGTGGTTTTTTCAGTGAATTTCTAAGGTTTTTTAAATGCTAATTTCTAACTATAACGTCCATAAAACCTGTGGTTTTTTCAGTGAATTTCTATGGTTTTTTAACTAGCAGTCACGTTTGCAGAGTGGTGGAGAAAGGGGGCTGGGCCTCCAACCAGCGCTCAGGAATTCCGCTGCATACGACTTACAGGAGGTACCAGGAGGGCTTCTTGGCCCCCAAGGTCCCTCAGGAGTAAAGTGGACTTCATCCCCCAACCAGTAGTGTGCCAGGAGGCACGTTTGCAGAGTGTTGGAAAAAGGGGGGCGTGGCCTCTGAAAACCTCTTAGCAGTCCCACTGTGTGGAACTTACTGGAGGTAACAGGAGGGGTAGTTGGCCCCCAAGGACGTCCTTGGGGGCCAACTACCCCTCCTATTACCTCCAGTAAGTCCCACACAGCAGGATTGCTGAGTTCTGATACCAGGCCACACCCCCTTGTCCACCACTCTGCAAATGCGCCTCCTGGAGTGCTCTTGGTTGGGGGATGAAGTCCCCTTTGCTCCTGGGGACCTTAGAGGCCAACTAGCCTACCTGTTACCTCAAGTAAGTGCCACACAGTGGGATTGCTGAGAGGTGGTTGCAGGCCACACCCCCTTTCTTCACCACTCTGCAAATGCGCCTCCTGGCGCGCTCTTGGTTGGGGGTGAAGTCCCCTTGCCTCTTGAGGGTCCCTGGGAGCCAACTAGCCCTCCTGTTACCATCAGTGAGCCCACACAGCTGGATTGCTGAGAGGTGGTCAGAGGCCACCCCCCCTTTTTACACCACTCTGCAAACGCACCTCCTGGAGCACTGCTGCTTGGGGGATTAAGTCCACTTTAGTCCTGAAGTCCTCAGGACACAAGGAAACCTCATTGCCCCACCAGCAGTGCGCCAAGAGGCGCGTTTGCAGAGTGATGTAAAAAGGGAGCAGTGCTCCCGCCATACCATAGCAAACTGCAATGTCCCGGGGGTGGGCACCCTGGGACATTGCTGGAGCTGGCCCTGGGGGGGTAGTGGTCCCCAGGGCCATGAAGGGCTCCCGTCTTCTCTGTATCCCCAGAGTGGTGGTGGTCCCCAGGGCTGGGGGTCCACAATGGACCCCCACCTTTACTTGATTTGTGCCCCGGGATGTGATGGTCCCACGCATTAATTTTAGAAAGAAAGCCCTGGGGAGGTGGCGGTCCCCGAGGCTACGGGGGGCCACGTAGCCCCCGCATAAATTCTATAAGCCACGGGAAGTGGTGGTCCCTGGGGCATGCGGGGGATCGCGTGGGCCCCTGCATTTCATTTGTCATTGCCCCCGGGACCTGGCCCATCCGGTGGCTTAAAGAAAACAAAGCGTGGGAGACCGCGCTTTGTTTTTTAAAAAAATTTCATGCAATGACACGGCTTCCTAGTGGATGAGTGGCAGCCTATTCAGAGCGGATAATATTAGAGGACTATAATTATTTTGCCAACTGTGTGTGAAAATGATGTAGCTTACCTGGTGTTGTGATTGTCTATTCAAGACTATATGATGGATTGGGATATCTGAGATCTTTAATACTGTGATGTATTCACACGGAGGTATGAATATTTGGATGAAATGCAATGCACAGATATGGCGGCCAAAGGATGAGGTATTGAGACCGTGATGGCACCAGTCCCCTTTCATTTGCCACGTCTGAAATCCACCTATGAGAGCGTTCCATGTGATTTTTAAATGTAAAGAAATCGACGTGATGGTGTAACTGCATTTGCAAACAAGCACTGACGAAGGCAAATCACTGAAACGCGTTCGCTTGGAATAAATGGAAGTGTAAGACCCAGCGAGTGCTCCGTGCCTTTTTCTTTGAAACTTTAAATATATATATATATATCTAACGAACAGTGGTGTTGTTTTATAGGAGAATGGCGCCACTCAGGAGAGTAGCACTAATATCGCAATAGATACGTCTATTTAATTTAATCTCGGTGCTGTAAGGTGCGGAGAACCACTGATCTCCCCAAACCGGTGGTAAAAACCACCTACGCATAAAAAGAAAATCCTCAGCACACGAAAGTGAAGTCACAACAATTATTAAAGTGCAAAAGTGTGAGCACAGAAATCAACACATAAAATAATTTCTTGTTCTTTTCTTTTATTCCTTGGATCTCCAAACAGCCGACACGTGTTTCGTCGCTAACATGGGAAATCGTCTCGCGACTTCATCAAGGCTATCTTCTCTGTACGTTTCTCCTTTAGTTGTGGTGATATTTCCAACCCACAATGGGTTATGATTCTTGCGACGTCCTATACGGTCGTGTATGTATCCAATAGGTCCAAATGTATGACTCTGTCTTGATTCGTGATATGCGGTGATCTCTCTCAAGGGTTGCTCCTCGTGTATGTCCGAGTACGGTACACGGACATACACGAGGAGCAACCCTTGAGAGAGATCACCGCATATCACGAATCAAGAACAAGAAATTATTTTATGTGTTGATTACTGTGCTCAGACTTTTGCACTTTAATAATTGTTGTGACTTCACTTTCGTGTGCTGAGGATTTTCTTTTTATATATATATATCTCACTGTATCTCCGCTTGTAAAATCCCGTAGGTTGGAGGAAAGGACACAGACTCCTGTCGTATCGTGCTGTTAATTTTTTCTTTATTGTCAACAGTCCGCCAAGACGCGTTTCTGCCAAGACTGGCCTTGATCACATGACGCGGATGTGGTGGAGTGTAAATCATTTAAAGTGACAAGTGCGTGAAGTGTGCAATAAGCAATGTAAACAGACTACAACTGTACAGTGACCATTCAAAATAACCTGGATAAACTTGAGCATGTGATGCTAGATAGCAAATCAAAATAGCAAAGTTATATCAACATTGACTTCATTGAGGTCATGATGAAAGACACGGTAAAAAACAACTATAATCGCTGTTTAGTCTTTGCAGTCGGAGCACTTTGGAGAAAGCAAATACATGCACATAAATATAAGCATGAATGCGCATATGTAAAAAGCGATATAAACATGTGAAATTAAAATACAATTGTTTGTCAGATGACTACAAATTATATCCATCCTCTACAGATATACCAATATATCATATGATAGAATTACTATGTGCATTTCGCATTATAACCGCAAATCTGCATTGATTGTTCCATAGTAAGTCGCGAATGTCAGTTAGACTAGTGACAGGTAGCTAATATCAAAACCTGCCAATGAAGTAGAAGTCTGGCATTTGATATCTGCACATATTATAGCACCACTAAGGTAGCTTGGTTGCTAGCCACTATTCAGTGTTGTCACCATATATTCCTAAGAACTGCCCAAAAACCTATAGCCCATGTGGGCCTAGTCCAAAGATGTGGCCGCCATTGCAGTCTGTTTAAAGTGCTAAAGTGCAAGGTAAAATGCTAGGAGCCCATATATCAAATGCCAAAAAAGTAAGACACTGTAAGGTGTCTAAGTGCGAAAGATAGCAGCAGGATAATAGTCAAAGTGCTGGATTTTAATATCCTTACGTCATCCCCATCATTTGGTCATAGTTAAGAAATGCAAAATTACGCAATAGCTGAAAAATTCCAATTTGGATAAAAGGAGCAGGGTAAAAAACTAGAAAAGATTTCTAGAGAAATTTCATTTTGAGAACCAGTAACTGATTCGGAAACAAATATAGACTACTGATACTGCTTAGGGGGTGGAGGAGGCACCAAGATTAAAGACAGGTGTAAAGATCCTCCCTTGAATTAAGACCATTAGGAGTCTTAGTATCAAGGTCGAGGATATATCTTGTTTCCAGTGTTCTCAGGGCAGCGTCATGATTACCCCCTCGCCTTTAGCTCGGTATGGCGTCGAGCAAGTAATATTTAAGATGTTTTAAATTGTTGCCATGAATTTCTTTTAAAGTGAGCGCGCCACTGGATATGCTGGATCTGAGTTTCTGATTGCCAGTATGTGCTGGAGTATCCACTTGTGGGCTTGCAGTTTGGTGCTACCTACATAACACAGCCCACAAGTACACTCCAACACATAGACCGCAAAATCTGCTTTACAAGTGAGGAATTTATTATTTTAATTGGCAGGCTTGACATGTATTACATTTAAAGAACCCCTTTCTTACTTTCAGCCAGCTACCTCCATCCGATATATCTGGACTGCTTTTTGCTGAGGTTTGCTCATGGAAATAGCTCTCCTGAATGTTATAGTGGGTGATCTAGGTAGGAGGGGACCAATAACAGGATCACTAAGTATGAGCAGTCAGTTCTTTCTGACAATACTTCTTAACTGGCGCTCTTGTTTGTTATAGGTCAAAATTAGCCTAGTTTCATGTTCTCCTTCCTGTGTCTTCATCTTTTTACTGACCCAATTACTGTTTTTATCAAACAAAAGGTTTGATCTGCTGGCATCTTGCTATTTTCTAATTGCTGAATCTATCACTTGCTCTGAATATCCCCGTGTAATAAACCTTGCTTTGCTCTCACTTTGTGCCAGTTTAGGGTCCAAGTCATTGCTACAGATTCGCTTGAGTTTGACCATTTCCCCATAGGGGCTACTATTAAATGACTTGGATGAAAGCTAGTGGCATGAAGTACAGCATTGCCAGCGGTCTCCTTTCTATGCAACTTAGTTTCGATCTTCTTATTGGCAATATAAACATGTACATCCAAGAAGTTAACTGACTCTGGGCTTATAGTTGCTGTAAAATTCAGGTTGATATCATTGACATTAATTTCAGACACAAAATTAAGCGCACTTTCTCTAGAACCCCTCCATATGACGAATAAATTGTCAATATATCTCAGCCAGGCGATTACATGCTTATCCAGGATTTCCTTGCAGTTCGCTATGAGGAACAGTTCCTCCCACCAGCCCATGTGGAGACAAGCATAGCTGGGGGAAAAACTGGCCCCTATGGCGATGCCACGGATCTGCTGGAAAATCTGGTTCTGAAACATAAATAAATTGTTTTCTAAACAGAATTGCGTCATGCTAACAAGCATATTGCTATGTTGGAATAGCCATTAGGCCTACTGCCCAAGAAATGTTCCACAACTCTGATGCCATATTTGTGGTTGATGCTGGTGTAGAGCGTTGGGACATCCAATGTCATTAGCAGGTAAACTTCTTGCCATGGGAAGTCATAGATTTGTCTGAGAAAGTCGCTGGTGTCTTTTATATAGGATGGCAAACTTTGAACATATTCCTGTAGGAAGAAGTCAATGTAGCAAGATGTATTCTCCATGAGACTTTTGCGGGCAGAAATAATCGACCTACCTGGTGGTTCAGTAGGGTTTTTGTGTATCTTGGGGATGAAATAAATAACTGGCATGACTGGAAAATCATTCTTGAGATATTTGTGTTCATTGGAGCTAAGAAGGCCTGCGCTTTTCCATGCTAGAAGTTTGGAGTAGTACTCATTATATGTCGCTCTAGTCACTTGAATAATGCTTCTCTTGTAGCAATCTCGATAGTTGAGTTGTTTAAGCGCTTCCTCCCCCTTGTCTGCGTTTCGGATCACAATCTGTTTGTTATTTTGTAACTTCTCCACAAGTTGACAGTATTTACGGTCATGATTGTTCTAACTTTTACGTGCTCTCTGAATTTTATGGTTTAATTTTTTGATCTGAGATGTTAAACGTTCATTGAAAATATCTATAGACTCACGTGGCATAATTGGATGGAAGGTAGATTTAGGTCTAAAGGCCGTTGGGGCCGTACCAAATGTATTCAGTTGTTGTTGAACTATTGTAGCTTGTGTGGAAGATACAATGGACGATGCTGAGTTCTCATTTTGTCATTCTTGCAATTCCCGTAGAAAATGTAGGTCTGAGATTTGCAGGTTACTAGGACTTTGGGAAAGAGTGTAATGATGAAACTGATTACTATTGTTGCTATTATCTCGCAGAAGGTGGTATTTTTTTAGTTTTAATTTTTGAATAAATCTGTACAGGTCCAGCCTTGTCTGAGAATAATTGAAATTGCTTTCTGGACAAAAAGACAGACCTAATGATAAAAGCTGGGTTTCTGCTTCATCTAAGGTTATTTGGGATAGGTTGATTATTGTTTTGGCATCCTGTGACGCTACATTCACTTGCGCCTCCATCTGCCTGTTGCCTGTGTCTTGTCTTTTGCGTTTCCTGAGTAGTTTTCTTCTTTCCCGGCACCTTTTGTTTCTCCTTTATTTATTCTGGCGCTTTGAGTCCTCAGTCATAAAGTTTGGCATCTGTCTTGTCTTAAAAAATCTAGTTCTTCTGCCATGGAGAGTTTCGGCAGTGGTTGCCCAACCAGCGGCCTGTTTGTTTCAGAATCAGATTCACTCTCCAAGGCAGAGCTCGGATCTGATGCTGATATGGCACCTGGAAATCCAGAACTGGTGTTCACTCCTTGTTTATTGTCATTTTTACCAAATTTTTTAGATGATTTAAGTGCGTCGTATTTTTTTGAAAATGGAAAAATTTGACTTTTCTCATAATTCAACTTGTCGCACTGAAATTTGTAGGCTTTTCTATTTTTGATGGTATCCTCTTCCTTATGCAATCTGATTGTCATCTCCTCTTGATATTTATTTGTTGCATCAGTTGCTTCCATTTTGTTTAGTTCTTCATTTAAATCGTCAATTTGTTTTTGAAGTTCAATCCGGTCTATTTCAGCGTATTTCACTAGAAGTTGCACCAATTTTTTTGATGATTCAAGGTTACATTCTGCCCACTCTTTGAGCATATTCGGGGTTAGGTTCTCAAAACTTGGGGCAATCATTATTCTTAATCCCCTCAGGATTCTGCCCACCTCCAAATATTTTTGTAGGGATTTGTGTACCCACCATTTAGCTTGTTCGTGCTTCATACGTTTTTCAAGCTTTCTGAATGTGTCCCTGTAACAAATGTTACAGGGACGTTATAGTTAGACTCACATTTCACTCCTACAAAAACATTGAAATTCGACAGTTGTAGTTACTTGAGCTACCTATAACTTACGTCCCCGTAATGCACTGCTTATGACCTTACATATTACATCACTCATGACATGGTCAGTGATGTCACTGATGACATCACCGATGACATCTCAAATTACATCACTGATGACATCATCCAGTGAGTGTAAGTGTTTTGTAAATGTTTCTGAGACTCAACGATATATACTAAGACACTGCATAAGTTAAATTTGGATTCTTTGTGCTTACTAAGGAGTTACTCTATTTGTAACATGTCATCTAAGTGGGTGTGTCAGTGTCTGAATCTGTGTGTGAATAGCTGTCTGAGTGGCTGTATGTATGACTAAGTGGATGTGTGAGTGGCTGTATATCTGAATAAATATGTGTGTGAGTGGCTGTATGGGTGTGAGAGTGGCTGTGTGAGTCACTGTATTGGTGAGTGAGTGGGTGTGTTAGTGGGTATATGGGTGGGAGAATGTATGTTAGAGGCTGAATGAGTAATTGAGTGGCTCTGTGAGTCTCTCTATGAGTGGGTGAGTAGGTGTGTGAGCACCTGTATTGGTGAGAGAGTAGGTATATAAGTGGCTGTGGGTGAGTTTGCAGCTTTGTGACTGACTGTATGCGTGGATCAGTGGGTGTGACAGTGTTGTATGGATCAGTGACAAGGCTTGTTAGAGACTATAAGTGAGAGAGTGTATGTGCGACTAGCTGTATGACTGAGTGACTGAGTGAATGAGTGGCGTTGGGTTGAGTGCCTGGGTATGTAGTGAGTATATAGGTGAGTGAGTGACTGTGTGAGTGGGTTATTAGTGACAAAGTTTGAGACTCTGTATGGGTGCATGAGCTGGTACATTAGTTTCTGTATGTCTGTAAGACTGAGTGTGTGAGTGACTGTATTAGTGAGTGAGTGGGCATATGAATGAGTGTAAAGTTGAGTGAGTGGCTGTATACAAGAATCAGCGAGAGTTTTAGTAGCTTAATCGGTGAGTATATAAGTATGTAACTGGCTCCATTGATGTATCTTTGGGTGCATGAGTACTTGTACAGGTGAGACAGTGGTTGTGTTAGTGTCTGTATCAGTTAGTGAATGGGTGTGTGAGAGTGTTTATGGATGAGTTAGTGGGTGTGTGAATATTTGAATGGGTCTGTGAAAGGGTTGTGTGGGTGTGTTATTGGGTGTATGAGAGGTTCTATGGGGTTATGAGTGGGTGTGTGAGTGGTTCTGTGGATGATGTCATCAGTGATGTCATTTGAGATTTCATCAGTGATGTCACTGACCATGTCATGAGTGGTCTAATATATGAGGTCATAAGCAGTGGATTGCGGGGGTATAAGTTATATTTAGCTCAGGTAACTATAACTGTCGAATTTCAATGGTTTTGTATGAGTGAAATGTGAGCCTAACTATAACATCCCTGTAACATTTGTTTTTTTCAGTGAATTTCTAAGGCTTTTTTAATTCTATTTCCTAACTATGACATCACTGTAACCTGTGGTTTTTTCAGTGAATTTCTATGGTTTTAAAGCTATTTCCTAACTACCATGTCATTGTAACCTGGGTGTATGAGAGTGGGTGTGTGAGTGGTTGTGTGGGTATGTAAGTGGGTGTGTGAGTGTGTGATGGGTGTGTGAGTGCATGTGTAACTGGCTGTGTGGGTCTGTGAGTGGGTGTGTGAATGGCTGTGTGGGTATGTGAGTAGGTGTGTGAGTGGCTGCGTGGTTGTTTGAGTGATTTTGTGGGTCTGTGGGTAGGTGTGTGAGTAGCTGTGTGAGTAGTTATGTGGGTGTGTGAAAGCTGTATTGGTCTGTGAGTGGGTATGTGAGTGGTTTTGAGGGTCTGTGAGAGGGTGTGTGAGTGGCTGTATGGATGTGTGAGTGAGTGTTTGAGTGGTTGTGTAGGTGTGGGTGTGTGAGTAGGTGTGGGGTCTGTGAGTGAGTGTATGTTTTTTTTAAATGGGGTCTGGATCCACGGATCCACCAGAATCCACTCAAACTTATGAGGATCCGTCCAAAAAAGGTTTTTGGACAATTTCTTGCCCATAACAGGTCCCTCACAGACCCCTCCATTATTACAATGGGGTCAGAGTACCTCTACGCTGACACCGTGTATCACTTATTAATTTGATTTTACCCCCTGGGAACTGAGTTGTTATAATTAGGCTCAGGTTTCACTTTTATAAAACCAGTGAAATTCAGCAACTATATTTAGGTGAGCTAACTATAACTTGTGCCCCCGCAATGCACTGCTTATGACCTCACATATTACATCACTCATGACATGGTCAGTGACATCACTGATGACATCACTGATGACATCTCAATCCCAGGGCACCCACTCTTCAATCATGGAGACCACGGGGTGAGCCTCAAGGCCCCCGCGGTCCCTGTTGGCTCCCCGCCTCCTGCGGGAGCCGGCATTGCCTTGACACAGAGGGAGTTGCTCTGTCAAAGCAATTGTGTTCCGCTTTGAGCTCAAACAGAAAACAGCGATGTCCCGATGGTGGGCACCCAGGACATATCAGGAGCCAGTCCTGGCCATCTATGGCACCAGGACGGGGACCGTGCGGCCCCCCTTCACTGCAGGACACAGCCACAGGGAGGTGGTGGTCCCCGGGGCTGCAGGGTGCCCCATGGCCCCCTCTGCATATTTTTCACTTTAGCCCTGGGGTGGTGGTTGTTATCTGGGGCTGCAGGGGGTACGTGCCCCTGTGCATTAATTCCATATTTAGCTCCGGGGAGGTGATGGTCCCTGGGGATGAGGGGTGCCCAGAGCCCCCGCATTAATAATACATTTAGCCATGCGCACCTCTCCCGCACTATTTTTACACATAGTCTCGGGTAAGTGGCGGTCCCTGGGGCTGCAGAGGGGCCGTGCGGGGCTCCACATCATTTTATTGTTTGCCCTGGGAAGGTGGCAGTCCCTAGGGGGTGCCCTGCATAATTAATAAACACTGCCCCCGGGATTTGGCCCACCCGTGGGTCCACCCGTGAACTTGCAGCAAAATTAAATTTAAAAAATGCTTTTAACCCCCAGCGGGGTCCCTGTGGGACCCTCTGCCATATCTGGGGGGGTCAGGGTTTTCCTACTCTGCCCCCTTTTGTTTATTCTTTTCTTTTTTTGTGGGACTTAGATTCCAGCCGACTCCCAAGATGGCTGCCAACACTTCCTGGTTGAAGTGTTGGCAGCCAATCAAATTTTAGTAGGATATCTATATATTTTTAAACTTAAATATCTCTGAAACTACTCAACAGATTTACACCAAATCACAAACAGCACGCTTTCTGCACCAACATCTAGCTTTCTGCCAAATTTGGTGTAATTTTGTACAGCGGTTCAGGCTGTAGTCATGTTTACAAAATTGAAAAATCCCCATAGACATAACATGGGGGAAAACGCATTTAGGGACACCCCCATTTTTCTCGGCCCCTGCTTGACAGATCACCCAGAAACTTTCAAAAACGCAGCTGAACCATAAATGGAAAGTTTTGGGGAAATTTTTTGAAGGTTCGTCAAGCGGAGCCAAAGTTATTGGCAAAACAAAAAATGCTTTAGTCCTAACTACAACTACCTACTGGTGCCATCTAGTACATTATATATATATATACACACACACACACACATATATATGTACAAACATATATATGTGTATATATATATATATATATATATATTACCTACTGGCGGTCGCCAGTAGGTAGTTATAGTTAGGACCTAGTTACCATATGAAAAGCATTTTTTGATTTGCCAATATCTTTGGCGCCGTTTGACGAATCTTCGTGAAATTTTCGAAAAAAACAGGGTTGGACCGCTCAGTTTGTGTGTTGAAAGTTTCGGGTTGATTCGTCTAGCAGGGGCCGAGAAAAAAGGGGGGTCCCAAAGCACATTTTCTCCATGTTAATTTCCATATGAACTTTATTACAGGCTACAGCCCGAACTGCTGAACGGAATTACACCAAATTTGGCAAAAAGGTAGGTCTTGGTTTAGACTGCGCCCTTTTTGTTAAATGGTGTAAATCCGTTCAGTAGTTCCTGAGAAATTTAAAAAAGAAAAATATCGATATATGAGCACCGAGGAGGGTTCGCGAACCCTCCCGGGCACGAGCTTCACTCTGATTGGCTGCCAACACTCCAAACCAGGAAGTGTTGGCAGCCATCTTGTGACTCGGTAAGAAAACAGTGAAAAAGAGGTTAAAAAACAAGAAAAGGGGGCAGTATACAAGCACCCTGACCCCTAGGCCTGAAAAGCATTTTTTTGTTTAAATCAGCCGAATTCGCATTGGGGTTGCGAATCCGGCCGAGAAAATTTTTAAAAAATGAAGCGCGGGCTTCCGTGCTTCATTTAAATGAGCCCCCGGGTGGGCCAGGTCCCGGAGGAATGCCAAAATTATATCGCGGGGGCCCCCGCAGCCCTGGGGAATGCCACCTCCCCGGGGCTATGCAAATTATATGCGGGAGGGCAGGCGGCCCCCCACAGCCCGGGGACCGCCACCCCCCAGGGCTTTACTTAAATATGCGCGGGGGCACATGGCCCCCCGCTGCCCCAGGGACCGCCACCTCCCCGGGGCACACAGACAAAGATTTGAGGGTGGGGGGGCCTCACAAACCCCCCCAGGGACCGGCACCTCCCCGGAGCTTTCTTCAATTATATGCGGGGGGCCCGGCGGGCCCCCCAAGACCCGGGAACCACCACCTCCCCGGGGCTGTGCAAATGATGGGAGGGGGGCAATGCGGCCCCCCTCCAGGAGCCCTTGATGGCCCTGGGAACTGCCACCCCCCAGGTACGGCTCCTGCAATGTCCCAGGGTGCCCACCCCCGGGACATTGCTGTTTGCTATGGCAGGGCAGGAGCACGGCTCCCGCCCTGCCATAGCAAACTCTGCTTTGCTTCCTTGAAGCGAGAGCAGGAAAACCGGCTCTTGCTTCAAGGAAGCAAAGCAGGATTGCTTTTGAGCAAGGGGAGCTGCATGTTAGCAGCTCCCCATGCTCAAAAGCAATGCCGGCTCCCGCAGGAGGTGGGGAGCCGGCGGGACCGTGAGGGCATTGGGGCTCCCCCCACGGTCCCAATCACTGAGGCCAGGCCCTGGGGGATGGGGCCCCCGGGGCCAAAAGTGGCCCAGGAGGGGGGCCACGCGGCCCCCTGCTTTCTAATAATTTTTTTTTTTTTTTAACGAAAAGGCAGGCCCCGGGGGATGGGGTCCTGGGGCCATAATTGGCCTAAGGAGGGGGGCCACGCGGCCCCCCTCCATGTAAATAAATAAATTAAAAAAAAAAGTCTGTACATGCCCGGGGATGGGGTCCCCGGGGCCGAAATGAGCCACGGGAGGGGGCCACGCGCCCCCTTCCCGTTTTTAAATTATTTTTTTTAAAAAGGGGTCAGGCCCTGGGGGATGGGGTCCCCGGGGCCAAAAGTGGCTCAGGAGGGGGCCACGCGGCCCCTGCTTTCTAATAATTTGGTTTTTTTTAAACGAAAAGGCAGGCCCCGGGGGATGGGGTCCTGGGGCCATAATTGGCCTAAGGAGGGGGGCCACACGGCCCCCCTCCATGTAAATAAATAAAAAAAATTAAAAAACAAAAGTCTGGCCATGCCCCGGGGATGGGGTCCCTGGGGCCGAAATGGGCCACGGGAGGGGGGCCACGCGGCCCCCTTCCCGTTTTTTTAAAATTCTTTTTTAAAAAAGGGGTCAGGCCCTGGGGTTGGGGTCCCCGGGGCCAAAAGTGGCCCAGGAGGGGGGCCACGCGGCCCCCTGCTTTCTAATAATTTGTTTTTTTTTTAAACGAAAAGGCAGGCCCCGGGGGATGGGGTCCTGGGGCCATAATTGGCCTAAGGAGGGGGGCCATGCGGCCCCCCTCCATATAAATAAATAAATTTAAAAAAAAAAAAAAAGTCTGGCCATGCCCCAGGGATGGGGTCCCCGGGGCCGAAATGGGCCACGGGAGGGGGGCGACGCGGCCCCCTTCCCGTTTTTTTAAAATTCTTTTTAAAAAAAAGGGTCAGGCCCTGGGGGATGGGGTCCCCAGGGCCCAAAAAATAGTAAAAGAAGGGGGGCCACACAGCCCTCTGCAAACGCGGCTTCTGGTGCACTGCTGGTGGGGTGATGAGGTCCTCTTGTGTCCTGAGGACCTCAGGACACAAGTGGACTTCATCCTCCGAGCAGCAGTGTGCCAAAAGCCGCGTTTGCAGCGTGGTGTAAAAAGGGGCGTGGCCTCAGAACACCTCTCTGCAACGCAGCTATGTGGCACTTACTGGAGGTACCTGGTGGGCTAGTTGGCCCCCAGGGACCCATATGATTCAAGGGGACTTAATACCCCAAGTTACAACGCGCCAGGGGGCGCGTTTGCACAGTGGTGCAGGAAGGGGGCGGGGCCTGATATAACAAGTGTGCAAACCGCCCACTGGTGAGTTGTAAATTAGGGGATTAAGTCCCCTTCAATCCTGAGGGTCCCTGGGGCCAACTAGCCCACCAAGTACTTCCAGTAAGCGCCACAGAGCTGTGTTGCAGAGAGGTGGTCCGAGGCCATGCCCCTTTATACACCACTCTGCAAATGCTGCTTCTGGTGCACTGCTGGTGGGGCGATGAGGTCCTCTTGTGTCCTGAGGACCTCAGGACACAAGTGCACTTCATCCTCCAAGCAGCAGTGCACTAGAAGCCGCGTTTGCAGCGTGGTGTAAAAAGGGGCGTGGCCTCGGAACACCTCTCTGCAACGCAGCTCTGTGGCGCTTACTGGAGGTACCTGGTGGGCTAGTTGACCCCCAGGAACCCTCAGGATTCAAGGGGACTTAATCCCCCAAGTTACAACGCACCAGGGGGCGCGTTTGCACAGTGGTGCAGGGAGGGGGCGGGTCCTGATATAACAAGTGTGCAAACCGCCCACTGGTGCGTTGTAAATTGGGGGATTAAGTCCCCTTCAATCCTGAGGGTCCCTGGGGTCAACTAGCCCACCAAGTACCTCCAGTAAGCTCCATAGAGCTGTGTTGCAGAGAGGTGGTCCGAGGCCATGCCCCTTTTTACACCACTCTGCAAAAGCGGCTTCTGGTGCACTGCTGGTGGGGCGATGAGGTCCTCTTGTGTCCTGAGGACCTCAGTACACAAGTGGACTTCATCCTCCGAGCAGCAGTGTGCCAGAAGCCGCGTTTGCAGCGTGGTGTAAAAAGGGGCGTGGCCTAGGAACACCTCTCTGCAACGCAGCTCTGTTGCACTTACTGGAGGTACCTGGTGGGCTACTTGGCCACCAGGGGCCTTCAGGATTCAAGGGACTTAATAGGGATGTTATAGTTAGAAATTAGCATTTAAAAACCTTAGAAAGTCACTGAAAAACCATAGGATTGAGGCACATTATAATTAGAAATTCTCGTTTAAAAAACCATTGAAATTCACTGAAAAACCATAGGTTTCAGGGACGTTATAGTTAGAAATTAGCATTTAAAAACCTATGAAATTCACTGAAAAAACCATAGGTTTGAGGGACGTTATAGTTCGAAATTAGCATTTAAAAACCTTAGAAATTCACTGAAAAAACCACAGGTTTCAGGGACGTTATAGTTAGTTGGACATTTCACTCGTACAAAACCAGAGAAATTCGGCGGTTATAGTTAGTAGAGCTAACTATAACTCGCGTCCCCGCAATGCACTGCTGATGACGTCACATATTACATCACTCATGACATGGTCAGTGACATCACTGATGACATCACTGATGACATCATCCATTTGATAATCTGATGCACCTCCTCACAGCCTAATAAAACCTTTTATACACCCACTCTAGAATACAGACTACCAATATTGAAAGCATAGACAGACCAATGGCAGTTAGTACATACCCACTCAGTGATTCATAGATCTACACACACACATCCACTCATTCACCCATACAGTAACTCATACATGCAGTCACTCATCAATACAGCACTATCATATGCACTCATACACCTATACATACACTCACACACTGCCACTCATCCATAGACTTACTCACACACCTACTCAATCATGCAAATAATCAATCACACCCATTTACTCACCTACACAGTTATACACAGACCACCTCACTTATTTATACAAATACTAACACATACTTACTCTCTTATACAATCACTGATACAAGCACAGACTCATCCATACATCCACTCTCACAATCACTCACTCTCACGTATAGTTATTTATATACTCCAACACTCACATATACTGCCATTCACATATGTAGTTACTCACATACATATACCACTGAGACATCCATTCACTCACCAACACACCCATACACACACTCACCCACCCGAACAGTCCTTCACAGATGCACTCTTGATCCCATACACCCAGTGAATCACCCTCTCACACATCTATGCACAGAGTCACCCACCCCCACCCACTCACAAAGACACTCAGGCACCCATACAGGTGCTCAGACAACCAATCAATAACCCAAATAGACAGTCATGTAGCTACTCACCAACCCATGCAGCCGCTTATACACCAACTGACAGACTGATACAGACATTTACACAGTTTACTCAATAGCCCATGCATTCACTAAGATACGCTTAATCAGTCACTTATACAATCAGTCACCCACCTACTAAATCATCCATTCAGACACTTATACACCCACTCATTCTTCAATACACCTTGGCATATATTTATATATATATATAAAACATATTTAAACTTTACAGAAACACACATTCACTGGACGATGTTATCAGTGATGTCATCAGTGATGTCATTTGAGATGTCATCAGTGACGTCATCAGTGATGTCACTGACCATGTCATGAGTGATGTAATATGTGACGTCATCAGCAGTGCATTGCGGGGACGCGAGTTATAGTTAGATCTACTAACTATAACGGCCGAATTTCTCTGGTTTTGTACGAGTGAAATGTCCAACTAACTATAACGTCTCTGAAACCTGTGATTTTTTCAGTGAATTTCTAAGGTTTTTTAAATGCTAATTTCTAACTATAACCTCCCTCAAACCTATGGTTTTTTCAGTGAATATAGTTATAGTTAGGACCAACTTTCCTTATAGCTGAAGGGTTTTGTTTGTTTTGCTAATAACTTTGGCGCCATTTGATGAGTCCAGTGGGGACTAAGAAATAGGGGCATGAAATAAGGGTACGTTTGTAACGTTAATTCCCATAGGATCGCGTTATCAAACCAACAGCCCGAACCGCTGGATGGAATTACACCAAATTTGGTAGAAAAGTAGATGTTGTTACGCAGATTGCCCTATTATATTATTTCGTGCAAATCTGTTCAGTAGTTCTTGAGAAATTAAATCCGAACAGTATAGTGATAACTCTGGTCACGGCTATTTTGCGATGGTTTCGCGGTGATCGTGGTTAAATTGCGAAAAGTTAGCAGTAAACTGCAAAAGCGCTCCGATTGTCTGGATGCAACCTTAACAGAAAGTTGCGGCGGTTTTGCGTTGCTCACGGTTACGTCGCGACGTGTTTGAGGTATATTGCGAAAGCGCGCCAGCAGGAATGCTGTGATTAGCTGGACGCAACCTGAACAGAAAGTTTCGGCCGCCATTTTATGTATTGGGGACAGTTCCTGGGGCTGAAAATTTATTTTGAATGTGACGTAGGGGGTCAGGTACTCTGACCCAATGTTTGAGAAATAGGGGTATCAGTGACACAAGTTATGTGTCCAAAATTGATTTTTTTAACTGCGCACAATATTTGTGATGTCGCCGCGACCGCTGTGTAGTGTTGCGGGTATCGACATATTGGCGACGCCCGGAGTCACCGCGAAAACAGAAGATCAATTTTAAAGATGAATTTTATACAAATTACCTTGAAAAATATGATTTTAAACAGTGCACCATTAAACCCTTAGTGTCTAAAATACAGTCAAATGTGTGCATATGTGTTTTACACTTTATAAAAAAAGACGCGATCACCGCGGTTACCAACGTCTTCGCGATACTCAGAATACTCGCGAACATGGAAAATTGGTTTAAAAGATTGCTTTTGTACAAACTCCACATAAAAATATGACTTTAAACAGTACAGTAATAAACCCCGAGTGTCTAAAATAATGTAAAATGTGTGCATATGTGTGTTTTACACCTCTTAAAAAAGGCGTGATTGTCGCGGTTACCGAAGGCATCGCGACTCTCTGCGTAATTGCAAAAACAGAAAGTAGGGTTCAAATACAGTTTTTTAACCCCTTCGACGCTTATGACGAGCTGGACTCGTCATGGCACACAGTGGTCGTGTGCTCATGACGAGTCCAGCTCGTCATAAGACCACCCACGGGGGAAGCGCTGGCGCTCCCGTGGGAATCCGAGTGTTGGTTTTTTTGGGGGAGGCAGGGGAAGGGCTTCCCCTGCCTACCCCCACCTCCCCTCAATGACGTCAGCGCGCAAGGCGCACTGACGTCATTGGGATTTCCTTTGTTCCCGACGCGCTGGAAGCCATTTGCTTCCAGCGCGTCGCGGAATCAGGTGAGTTTTAGCTCCCGGGGAGGGGGTTTCAAAGAAAAGAGGCATCGAGGGAAAGGAAAGGGTTTTCCTTTCCCCCATGCCTCTTTTGTGCATTCGACACCAGGGGATTTTTTTTTTTTTAAAGTGAAAATACTGTTTTGGGGAGCGGCCCCTTGGGCAAGGGTCGTCTCCTTTTTGAGGGCCAAATGTTTTTAGTGGTCTGCCTCCTGGAGGGGGCAGTTTTTAATATAGCGCAGGCTTTACCCGAAGGTGTCAGAGCGCTTCACAATAGGAACAGTAACATTACATGAGGAGAAGGTTACAAGTGAGCATAATACAAAAGCAAGCGTTACATTACATGAGGAAAAAGTGACAATTGTGCAAATAAAACAAACAAGATACAAAAAGAGGTATGCGTTACAAGATACATGAGATACAAAATACAAATAGAGGTATAATACTGCAATAAGTGGCAGTCACTCAGAACACACTGGGAAGGCACTTCTATTGGCATGGAGTACAGAGTTTCCTATAGTGGAAGAACTTCCTTGAGGGAGTAGAGAGGGCGTGAATTAAACAGGAGACTTAAAATGAAGGGTACACAAATGCAGCACAGCTCATAAGGGTGAGGAATGTACAGGGAAAAGTACAAATTTACAATGAAGAGCGAACTTCCTAGAGGGGGCTGAGAGTGAAAGTATTAGTTCTGAAAGTGTCTTTGGAAGAGAAGAGATTTGAGGTCAGCTTTGAAGATCCGGGTAGAGGAGGTGGCACAGAGCAATGGGGGAAGCGAGTTCCAGATTCTCACCGCATTGCCTGAGAAGGATTGCGCCATCGATCTTTCCCTTTTGAAGACGGGGGGGCGGGGCTCAAGCAGAAGTTTTTCCACATTGCGAGAAGGGCGAGAGCCACCGGACAATTTCAATTTATTCGCCAGGAAACGAGGGGAGGACGTGTGTAAGGCTTTGTGTGTGATGCAGGCAGTTTTGTAAATAGATCTTGCCTCGATCGGAAGCCATCGAAGAGAGGACAGGATAGGAGTGACGTGGTCGCTTCGTTTAGTCCCTGAAATGAAGCGAGCTGCTGAATGGAGGATGGATTTAAGAGGGGAGAGGTGGGATTTGGGTAGGGCCCGTCAGAAGAGAATTGCAATAATCCAGTCTTGAGAGAACCAGAGATTGTACCAAGGTTTTTAAGTCTTTCTCCGGGAAGAACCGACGGATCCCCCATAGAAGGCGCAACTGGTAACGTGCGTTCTTAGCAATAGAGTTGATGTGGGAGATTAGGTTGAGTCTTTTGTCAAGAATGACACCTAGGGATTTAGCGCTGTCGACAATGATGGGTTTGTTGTTGAGTAGGTTCAGCTGATCCATCCAAGATTGAACAGGAGGAGGTGAGAGAGAGGTAGAGAGGAGGAGGAATTCAGTTTTGGCGGGATTCAGAATGAGTTGGTGAGCTAACATCCAGTTGTGAATAGAGTTGAGAGTAGAGTTGAGTAGGGAGAGATCGTGTGCGGAAGATAAAGGTATCTTCCCACTAGTCCACCAGGCATTTATTTGTGGAGAGTGACCCCTTGGGCAAGGGTCACTCTCCTTTGGGGGCAATATTTGTGGCTGTGTCTGCCCCCAGGAGGGCAGATCGCCATGTTTTTTAAAAATTGGGCCCACTAGACCACCAGGGATTTGTTTCAGGAGTGGCCCCTTGGGCAAGGGTCGCTCCCCTATGGGAAGCATTAATTTGGCCGTTTCTGCCCCCTGGGTGGGCTAGATCGGCTGATTTTTTTGTATGGCCACTAGGCCACCAGGGGATTTTTTTGTGGGAGTGGCCCCTTGGGCAAGGGTCGCCTCCCTTGGGGGCATTGTTTGTGGCTGTCTGCCCCCATGGGGGGCAGATGTCACCATTTTTTTATATTTGGCCCACTAGACCACCAGGGATTTGTTTTTGGGGAGTGGCCCCTTGGGCAAGGGTTGCTCCCCTTTGGGGAGCATTAATATGGCCGTTTCTGCCATCCTGAGGGGCAGATTGGCTGATTTGTTTTTTGTAGGTCCACTAGGCCACCAGGGTTTTTATGTTGGGGAGCGGCCCCTGGGCAAGGGTCGCTCCCTTTATGGGAGGATGATTGTGGCCATTTCTGCCCTCTTTGGGTGGCAGAATAGCAGTATGTTTTTAGGCCCATCCGCCCCCAAGGAGGGCAGAAGCCACTAGACACCAGGATTTTTTTTTAATTTTTGTGTTGGGGAGTGGCCAAAAGGGCAAGGGTTTCTCCCCTTTTACGGGGTGAATATTTTATTTATACTCTTTGGCCCACCTATCCCTTAGCTTGGCTGGTGGATTGTGTGTGGACTGTTGCATTATTTGCATATGTGATTGTAATGTTTTTTTTCTCCTCTTTATTCTAGTGCAAAGCTTTTGATTCCTGTTTGCGGTTTCGGCAGTGGTTGTTCTGCAGTTTTGCGTAATTGCATTTATTTGGTAAGAAAAATATTTTTGTTGTGTGTACTCCAAATGAGTATTATTGTCATGCATGAATGAATTTTTTTGTAAGTGGTGTCATAATAGCAGCATATTTGTTAGTGTTCAGAGCATGAAATTCTTTGTGATGTTTTGCATTGTCTTATGTGTAATTTTTTTTTTCTTCTTTTTTAGTGGGATATTGTTGATCCTTACTGTGTCTGTGCAGAGTAGGTGGTGGTGAGTCTAGCTGCTTCTGTCACGTGAGTGGTATAGTGTTGGAGTATATAGGTCTTTGTGATAAAGCTACATTTTGTTTATTTCTTTTTTTTTACAAAGGGTTTGTTGTTGTTGACTTGTTTGACAAGTAACCTTTATTAGTAAGCATTATGGCTAGCCGTAGAATGACAGCTCAGCAGGTGGTTGGTTTGCTTCTTGAATCTTCCTCTGAGCAGGATTATGAGACTGACAGTGCGTCTGAGGGAGAGGAGGGAGGGGAAGATTCAGGCAGTGAGTTTCTCTCCACATGGAATCATCGGATGATGAAGGTACTCTCAGTGCAGATGAAGTGCCTGTTTTAGAGGAGGATACTAATGTGCCGATGGTGCAAGAGGCATCTGTATTGCAGCCTGGGGCTGCTAGGCTTCCTACTGGAAGTGCTGGACTCTGGGTTGATCCAAACATGGTGCAGCCGGTGTTGCCTGCCTTTAGTGGTTATGCAGGGTGTAGAGTGGATTGTGAACATTATTTGCCTATACAGTATTTTCAGTTGTTTATGGATGTTGTATTTTTGGGTGAGATTGTTGAGCAGACTAATTTGTATGCTGAACAGTTTTTGAGGGACAACAGTGCCAGACTTAGGCCCCATTCTAGAGCTACCCGGTGGAGTCCCACAAATCTGGAAGAGATGAAGAAGTTTTGGGTTTGACTTTTTTGATGGGTTTGATAAGGAAGCCGTCCATGGGTTCATATTGGTCTACCAGTCCCTTGATGGCAACGGCCATATTTCCTGCAGTTATGACTCGTGATCGGTATTTATTTGTTGATAATGGTTTGGCGTTGCCACGAGATCACCCTGAATGTGACCGTCTTTTTAAGATTCGGCCTGTTCTTGATCACTTTGTAGATCGATTTTCAGAGATCTATACTCCAGGGAAAGAAATATCTATTGATGAGTCTTTGGTCCTGTTCAAGGGCCGTTTGGTTTTTAGGCAGTACATTCCTAGCAAGAGGGCACGCTATGGAATTAAGCTGTATATGTTGTCTGAGAGTAGGACAGGATATGTTTTTAATTTGCGTGTGTACACTAGTAGGGATTCCACTATTGACCCCCTGGTTGTCCGTCCACTTTTGGAGTTTCAGAGAAAATTGTGTGGGATCTTGCTAGAGGACTGTTTAACAGAGGCCACCATTTGTACCTTGATAACTTCTACACTGCTGTGCAATTGTTTAAGGAATTGTTCAAAGTGGACACTTTTGCTTGTGGCACAATCCGCTCTAACCGTAAAGGTTATCCAAAAGAGCTTGTTTGCAAAAAACTTCAGAGGGGACAGTGCAGTTCCTTGCGTAGTGATGAACTACTAGCTGTGAAATTTGTGTACAGGAGGGATGTGTACATGCTGACTACCATCCATGATGAGAGTACTTCACCTGTGGCTGTTTGGGGTCAGATTGCTGAAGTGCGCAAACCTGTGTGCATTTTAGACTACAATAAGCACATGGGTGGTGTTGATAGAGTAGATCAGAGGTTGGAACCTTACACTGCTATTCGTAAGGCTTACATTTGGTATAAGAAGTTGGCCATCCATCTCTTCAATTTAGCAACTTTCAATGCTTTTGTTGTGTCAAGGAGTGTTCTCCTGCGTCAAAGTTGACTTTTGTTCAGTTTCAGCAGTCTGTCATAGGCAGCCTTGTTGTTGTGGAACAGGCAAGTGTTCCTAGAGTTGGAGTGGTGGAGGATGTGGCTCGATGAAAGATCGCCACTTTCCTGATCACATTCCTCTTACACCCTCAAAAGACTTTCCCACTAGGAGATGTAGAGTCTGTTGGCGAAGAGGTGCGCGGAAGGAGACTCGTATGTACTGCCCTGAGTGTCTTTCTAACCCTGGGCTGTGTGTGCCTGCTTGTTATAGAGCGTACCACAAGCAAAAGAATTATTGGGAGCAACCATGAGTGGTAAAGTGAACTGCCTGGTCTGTAATGTTTAAGAATTGTTGTTCTGTTTCAAGGTTGGCATTAGTGCAATGTATTTAGTTTCTGATTTTGTGTTTGTAGATTTGTATCTATTTGCAATTTGTTTGTGTTTTCTTTTTTGTATAAAAAAATCCTAAATGTGATGGTGGTGTGTGTAGGCTGGTGCTTGGCTGGCGGTGTGCGTGGAGTGGCGCTTGGCTGGCTGTGTGCGTGGAGTGGCGCTTGGCTGGCGGTGTGCATGGAGTGGCTCTTGGCTGGCGGTGTGCGTGGAGTGGCGCTTGGCTGGTGGTGTGCGTGGAGTGGAGCTTGGCTGGCGGTGTGCGTGGAGTGGTGCTTGGCTGGCGGTGTGCGTGGAGTGGCGCTTGGCTGGCGGTGTGCATGGAGTGGCACCTGGCTGGCGGTGTGCGTGGAGTGGTGCTTGGCTGGCGGTATGCGTGTAGTGGTGCTTGGTTGGCGGTGTGCGTGGACTGGCGCTTGGCTGGCGGTGTGCGTGGAGTGGCGCTTGGCTGGCGGTGTGCGTGGAGTGGCGCTTGGCTGGCGGTGTGCGTGTAGTGGCGCTTGGCTGGCGGTGTGCGTGGAGTGGCGCTTGGCTGGCGGTGTGCGTGGAGTGGAGCTTGGCTGGCGGTGTGCGTGGAGTGGCGCTTGGCTGGCGGTGTGCGTGGACTGGCGCTCGGCTGGCGGTGTGTGAGTAGTGACTTGCTGCTGGTCACTACACACACTGCTAGCCGAGCGACACTCCACGCAATCCATCAGCTTGTGTGGTTGCTGTGTTAGGAATGTGGGCGTGTGAAAGTGATGGGCCCTTGAATGGCGCTGTCTGCTGGTGTGAGTGTTGTAATGTGATGGGCCCGCGGCTGGTGATGTGAATGGTTTTGTATGTGTCACACGTATGAAAGGTGTATGAATGGCCTGTAAAGAGGTTGGTGCTTTGTCGTGGCTTTACAGCTCACGAGCTGTGAGTCATTGGTTCAGTTTCTCGTCCTTTCAATTATTAACAGTGCATTTCATTTTTGTGAAATCACTTCTTAATACAATTGTATATACTGAACCATCACTCACCTCGTGCCAAATCCAACCAGTATGTGTGTGTGCTTGAGAATTAGATGGCTGTGCAGTAATATTTTTTTTTTGTCTTTCTCAAGCAGGGTGTACCTTGTCCCTTTTTGTGAATGTTGTAATGTGTTTATTTCATGCCTGGTGGTGTGAATGGTCTTGTGTGTATCACGTATGAAAGGTGTGTGAATGGCCTGTAAAGCGGTTGGGGCCTTCACGTGGCTTTACAGCTCACGAGCTGCGAGTCACTGGTTCAGTTTTTTGTCCTTTCAATTATTGACAGTGCATTTCATTTTTGTGAAATCTCTTGTTAATAAAATTGTATATACTGAACAATCACATGCCCTCGTGCCAAATCCAACCAGTATGTGTGTGTGCTTGAGGAATAGATGGCTGTGCAGTAATCTTTGTCTTTTAGTCTGTCTGCCAAGGTGTACATTCTGCCTAAGAATAACCTACCAACTGTAGATCTTGTCGAAACGAAACACCCATGGGAGTACATGGTGATATCTCTCTTGTGGATCCCAACAAGTTATGTTACCCACAATGTCCTTCAATCCTCAAAATGTCTGTCACATTTTCCTTGCAATATTGTGCCAAAATTTTCACGCTGCAGAAATAAACAACACATTATCTCAAAACCACCTGGTTTTGCAAGGGGGGTCACCTGGGTTTTTGGCCCGGGGCTCGGCGGCCACCTAGGGAAACCTACCAAACCCACACATTTCTGAAAAGTAGACACCCGGGGGTTCCAGGGAGATTTGGCTTGCGTGGATCCCCCAACGTTTTCTTACCCAGAATCCCCTGCAAACCTGACATTTTGCTGAAAAAAATCCCTTTTACACACATTTTGTGTGGTAAAGTTGTGGCATCACCGGGCTGACACAAATTTCCTACCACCCAGCATCCCCCAGGTCTCCCGATAAAAATGGTGCCTCACTCGGGTGGGAGGCCTAAGTACCCGCGACAGGCAAGGGCCCACAACGTATTGAGGCGACCTCAAAATGGTATTTCACAAAACGACCTGGTTTTGCAAGGGGGGTCACCTGGGTTTTTGGCCCCGTGCTCGGCGGCCATCTAGGGAAACCTACCAAACCCACACATTTCTGAAAAGTAGACACCCGGGGGCTTCCAGGGAGGTATGACTTACGTGGATCCCCCAACATTTCCTTACCCAGAATCCCCTGCAAACCTCAATTTTAGCTGAAAAAATCACTTTTTTCAGAAATTTTTGTGTGGGAAAGTGTGGCATCACCCGGCTCACACAAATATCCTACCACCCAGCGTTCCCCCAGGTCTCCCAATAAAAATGGTGCCTCACTTGTGTGGGAGGCCCAAGTACCCGCGACAGGCAAGGGCCCAAAACGTAGTGAGGCGACATCAAAATTGCCTATCTCAAAACCACCTGGTTTTGCAAGGGGGGTCACCAGGGTTTTTGGCCCCGTGCTCGGTGGCCATCTAGGGTAACCTACCAAACCCACACATTTCTGAAAAGTAGACACCCGGGGGATTCGAGGGAGGTATGGCTTGCATGGATCCCCCAACGTTTCCTTACCCAGAATCCCCTGCAAACCTCAATTTTAGCTGAAAAAATCACTTTTTTCACACATTTTTGTGCGGGAAAGTGTGGCATCACCGGGCTCACAAAAATTTCCTACCACCCAGCGTTCCCCCAGGTCTCCCGATAAAAATGGTGCCTCACTTGTGTGGGAGGCCCAAGTACCCGCCACAGGCAAGGGCCCAAAACGTAGTGAGGCGACATCAAAATTGCCTATCTCAAAACCACCTGGTTTTGCAAGAGGAGTCACCTGGGTTTTGGCCCCGTGCTCGGCGGCCATCTAGGGTAACCTACCAAACCCACACATTTCTGAAAAGTAGACACCCGGGGCTTCCAGGGAGGTATGGCTTGCGTGGATCCCCCAACGTTTCCTTACCCAGAATCCTGCAAACCTCAATTTTAGCTGAAAAAATCACTTTTTCACACATTTTTGTGTGGGAAAGTGTGGCATCACCGGGCTCACACAAATTTCCTACCACCCAGCGTTCCCCCAGGTCTCCCGATAAAAATGGTGCCTCACTTGTGTGGGAGGCCCAAGTACCCGCGACAGGCAAGGGCCCAAAACGTAGTGAGGCGACATCCAAATTGCCTATCTCAAAACCACCTGGTTTTGCAAGGGGGGTCACCTGGGTTTTTTTTTTTTATAAATATTTTTATTAATAACATTTCGTGGCGTACAAATATACAGCGCTTGTTACATTTTCCGTAGGCTATAAACATCTCCATACATGTTACTGATGATGAGGCAGCAGATATGTTAAATAGTTACATCTCTGTCCGTATTTCTCCGCATGTCCAATTCCACCATGGGTGATTCACAGATCTCTCCTCTATGCTTATTCCATTTCATCCATTTCTTATCCCACTTCTTTGGGCATCCTCTAGTTATGAAGACCGCTTTCTCCGCGATCATGCACCTATCAAGCTCTTTCAGCCACACCGACACCTTAGGCGGTGCCACTCCACCCCATCCCTTCGCCAGTTCCTTTTTACTAGTGTGTATCCCAGCGTCACCAGTTGTTGTTCTATGTCAGTCAGGTCCGTGTCCTCCCATATATTGAGCAAACCCAGTCTGGGTGTCAGGTTCACTTTCTTCCCTAATGTAGATTGCATATGGTTCGTGGCCCTTTCCCAGAGATCCCGCACCAGCGGGCATTCCCACAGTATATGATAGAAAGTAGCTGGCTGCCTACAACCCCTCAAACACTGGTCATCTGGCCGAGACCCTATCTTGGCCAGCGTTATCCCCGTCATATAAGAGCGATGCAGAATCCTGAGCTGTATTAGTCTGAATCTAAGCACTATGGCCGCCTCTCTGGGTGACATAAGAGCCTGTCGCCAATCCTCCTCATCGATCGGTCCCAGGTCTTTCTCCCATTGCTCCTTGAGCTTGCCAAAGGCATCTGGCAAATTATTACTAAGTTTTTTATAAGTCAATGATATCGCCTTAGACTGCAGTGGCCCAGCCAGCAGGCGATCCTCCAGAGGCGAGGAGTCCGGTATATTTTCGCAGCTTGGGAAGGCCGCCCGCAGGGCGTGTCTGATTTGCAGATACCTGTAAACCTCTCCCGGCGCCAACTGATAGCTCTTCTGGAGCTCCTCAAATTTGAGTATTGCGCCCTTTTTAACCAAATCGTTCACCGTCGAAATACCAATGACATCCCATCTGTCAAATCCTGGTTGATAGCACAGCATGCCTAGTTTCCGAGCATACCATAGTGGCGTTGCCTGAGTGAGGACGCCCGCCCATCCCAGCCGCGAATTCACCAAACGCCAGATTTGCACCGTGTGCAGTGTTGGGCCGATATAGCTTTGTTTCTGTGTGTGGGAATATAGGGCCCCCAAATAGCCCGAGCGGTCCATCTGGTACCTATCTAGGGCAAAGGCCGGAGCCGTTGGCGGGGCATACATCCAACAGTTTACGACCACCAGCTGGGAAGCCCAGTAATACAACCTGATGTCGGGCAGCGCTATTCCCCCATCATACCACCCCTTCGTTAGCTTCTGAAGCGAGATTCTAGGGGCCTTGCCATCCCATAACAGAGTGCGTATCTCCCCTTCAACCGCTACAAAATAGGCGTCTGGAATTCGGTGTGGGCAGTTTTGGAGAATATACAAGAATCGCGGGAGCGCCAACATTTTGAAAAGAGCAGCGCGGCCCACCAAAGACAGAGGCAGCGACCGCCAATGCTTAACATCCGTTTTCAATCTAGCTAACGGGGGCGCCAAATTGCGGCTGTAAAGAGAGCTGGGTCAGACGTGATAAAAACTCCTAGATACTTAAAGCCTTCTTCCGCTACCACTAACGCACAATCTCTCGGGAGACGGGGAGTTTTCCCATGTAAAACAAACAATACAGATTTACCCCAGTTTATTGCGTACCCCGAGTATTTCCCAAAGTTTGTGAAAATGTTCAGAACCGTGTGTATAGACTCGTATGGGGAGGCCAGGTAAAGCAAGATGTCGTCCGCATATAGGGATATTCTGTCCTCACACTCCAACGACCATCGGAGACCTCTCACCCTCACATCCCGGCGGATCCATGCCGCGAGGGGCTCCAACATCAGGGAAAACAGCATCGGGGACAGTGGACATCCCTGTCTGGTGCCCCTCCTTAGCGTAAACGTATGCGACGTGTAGTTGTTAACTCTCACCTGCCCCTGGATGTCGGTATATAGCAGCTTCACCCAGCTTATAAATTTGGGGCCCAAACCAGCCCTCACCAGCACTTCGAAGAGATATGGCCACTCGATCGAATCGAATGCCATTGAGGCATCCAAGGACAGTATAGCCGCATCTTCTCTCAAAAATTCCCTTCGGGCCATCACGTTGTGCAATCGGCGTATATTAAGAGCCGTATTTCTCCTGGGCATGAAGCCAGATTGATCTGGGTGCACTAAGGAGGAAATTACAGTTCCAAGCCGTGTGGCAAGTACTTTGGCTAAGATCTTTGCCTCTACATTTATCAGCGAGATGGGCCTGTACGAGCTACAATCATCCACAGTCTTTCCTGCTTTATGAATAACAACTATGCTAGCCAGACGCTGGTCTACTGGCAGAACTCCTTCTCACAGCTTTCCTCATACATTGCCCGCAGATGTGGGACAGCCTGAGAGGCCATAACCTTAAGGAACTCAATGGGGGTGCCATTTGGCCCCATCGCCTTCCCTGACTTAATTTGGCCAATAGCTTTCTGGATTTCACCGTTTGTCAGATCTTCCTCCAGCGCATCCCTATCCAGCTTCGAGAGAGTCGGAATGTCACTTTCTGCCAAGAGCTGGCGCGAGTCTTCTGCGGTATACTTAGTGGAGGGAGAATAAACTCCTCAAAGTAGCCTGCAAATGCTTCCGCTATATCCTTGGGGTGATAGAGCACCTCTCCGCTAGGCGATGTTAATCGGGGCACCCACCTCGTACCCTGTTCTCTCCTTTCCAGCCAAGCTAATGTCTTCCCCGCCCTATCTCCCAGCTCGTACAACCTATGCTGGGCAGCCCCAAGCTTAGCCATCATGTGTTCACGCGCCTTAAGTCTATACTCGTCTTGTTTCAGCGTCAAACTATGTAGTGTATCTTCTGAGGGATTCCGTGCATGGTCAGCCTCAAGTCCCCGAAGCTCCTCCTCTAGTTGGACTAGGAGCTTGCGCCTATTTGCAATATATTTCGTTTTCAGTGAGAGAGCATATCCCTTTAGGACCACCTTATATGTTTCCCATATCGTTTGTGCCGAGTCCACCGACCCCAGATTCTCGGTGAAAAAATTCCCAGTTTGCACACAGAGCTCTTCCTTGATATCAGGTATTTTCAACAGCCACGGGTTAATCACTATAGTATGTCTCAGCTGTCGTTCCCCGTGAGTAAATTCAACCCCAACAGGGGAATGATCCGAGATACCTCTGGGTAGCGTCCGGGGGAGCCTAAAGTTGCCTACAGAGGCCGTATATGTTAGAAAATAATCAATTCGGGAAAGACTACCATGCACACTTGAAAAGTACGTATATTTGGAATCCGCTGCTTGCAACTCCCGCCCCACATCTGAGAGGCCCATTGCCGCGGTGAACTCTGCCATAAGTTCGTTTGGTCTGGCCCCCTGTCTCTGCGGGTATCTGTCAACCGTATCATCCATTGTCATATTGTAATCTCCGCCCATTATCAAGGTGCCGTCAGGGAGTCTAGTCAATGCTTTGCCCAGATCTGCTAAGGCATCTCTACCCAGTGCCGGTGGCAAATAAACAGAAACTACATTAAGCGCCCTCCCTTCCCATTGGGCTTCGGCCACAGCAAACCGTCCCCCGGGTCTGTCCATGTCTTGTGTACTATCAAGGGTATGCCTTTTTAATCAGAATACACGTTCCCCTGGAACCAGTGGTATAGTCGGCATGCACCAAGAGCCGGTACCCCCACCTGTTGAGAGCCCTACTTTTGTTGCCCACTAAGTGGGTTTCCTGCAGTAGAACAAGATCTGGGGACTGTCTCTTCAGATATTGTTGGACCGTCCCTCTCTTTATTTTATCACCCAATCCGCGGACATTCCAGGATAGGACAGAGAGCACTAATTCCTTGTCACCCCCATCACATAGCACGGTTACATCTACTATCTGACAAGTCCGCATTATAGCAAAGAAATCCTGACTCATCCCACCGATAAGAGTAACACTTTCCCACCTATGTCTGCCATTGTTGAAGCTAGCCTGAAAGTCGCTGCATGGCCAAACATTACATTGATATTGTGACTTGTCACAGAAGCGCCTACTTGTCAGTGTGTCCATCTCTTGCCTGAGGATCGCACAACCACTTTGTAGTTCGAGAAAACAATAAAGAACTCCGAAACACCCCCTCCCCCAGCCCCCCATCCCGACCCCCTCAACTCCCACCCCCTCCCTGCCCCCCTGCCCGTGGATTTAAAACTACCCACCCCCAAACATGGCAGAGTGCCTCTCTCCCCCAAAATGCTGAAAATGCACGGGGTAAACTGATCCCCCTTCCCGCAGGTACACATCACAGTTGACTTGTATCTTAGCCATCCACACTTAATGATAACTTATCCCTTTCAGATCACATCAATGAAACCCATCAACCTGTCTCATTACGTTAGCTCCACTCAGTTACACAGTCTCGTATCGATGGGTATTGCCACCCCTCCCCCAATTCCCCTACTTGCGTCCCCAGCGGCTCCAGGACTCTCCAGTCTCGCAGCCCCGGTCCATCAATCCTGCTCCTTCAGCTGACTGTCTGCTTCCGCGGAGCCAGTATTCGCCCCCTCCGAGCGGACCCCTCTGTGTTGGCCACGGCCACCAGGTCGATCTCTCCTGTGGCTTCCCACCGTGCTCCAGCCTTCCATCCATTCCCAGACTGCCTCTGGTGAGTCAAAGAACCACGACTTGCCCTCGGACTCCACTCTCAGCCGCGCAGGAAAGAGCATCGCATATTTCACCTCCCGATCTCGCAGTTCCTTCTTCACCGCCTGAAAGCTGCGACGTTGAGCTTGAACCTTGGCCGTAAAATCAGGAAAGAAAGCCACTTCATAGTTATCTATCTTCAGGGGTGGATTCGAGCGTGCAGTCTGCAGGATAGTGTCCCTATCTCGAAAGTTGAACACCCGGGCAATAAGGGGCCTCGGAGGCGCGCCTGGTCTCGGTCTACCTCCTGGTACCCTGTGGGCTCTTTCAATGGAGAAATAGCTGGACAAGGTCTTAGGTTTAAGGTGCTTCGTAATGAGATCTTCCACGTACAGGTCAGCAGCCGGCCCCTCCGTTTTCTCCGGAACCCCTAAGATACGAATGTTATTGCGGCGGGCACGGCCTTCATAATCATCGAGCTGTTGCGACATTCTATCCTGCTGCTTCTGCATTTCAAGCATTTGCATTTGAAGTTCCGAGGTATCTGTCTGCAGGGCGCTTGTTACTATCTTGAGCTCTTTGACCTTCTCGTCCATCTTTTTGAGGTCGGCTCTGATTAGAGAGACCTCCACGGTGACTGAGTCCACTGACGCACGCACACCATTTATTGCCTCCATGACATCGTGGAGAGTCGGCTCCGGGCCTTTGTAGAGGCGGCTGCCCCCTTCCTTCTCCGAGTGCGGCGATTCACCATTTTTGGACCATGCAAATTTTGCTAGCTGCTTTTGGGTGCTGGCCTTGGGACCCCTTCCCCGTCGCCATGGCTGCGCACCTCCTGATAGTCCACCGGGTGAGGGCACCAGGTGGACCCCGCAGGGGCAGCCCTGTGGTGAGATGGACCAAGCCCGCACGTAGTATTGTGGGCGCAACCGCTTCTTTGCCTCTTCCCTCAAAGCACGTGTTACTCCGAGCAGGACCACTGCCACCTGCACGCGGCGTCCTCGACCACTGTCCACGCCACCTAAGCTCAATATTCTCTTGTGTATGAGCTACGGCGTCCAACCCTTTTCCTCCTCAATATATGTTGAGTGCCAAACACTCTCCTGGCCCCCACACCTGCACACGGATAGGTCGTCTTCCTTCAGGCGGATTGGGGCTTCCCCCCACCTCAGTAGCAGGCCCGCACTACACACTTTGCCGCTCTCGTGGTCGCGCAGGAAGGGCTTGTGCCCTCTGCACCTCTCCGGTGCAAATACCGGGAATCTTTAGGGTCACTCTCCCTCAGTCCAGAACGCCCCTTGCAATTAGGACCTCAGCGTGCCCAGTCTGCACCTCCAGAGACTCTCACTCGCAGCCACTCCTGCCCTGCCCACACGTCAGGTGCCTTCCACAGGGCCCAGCTTTCAGCTCGTCGTTGAAAGGCCTATCCAGTCCCGGCCTCAGCGTGAGATAATTGCTCAGGGGCCAGCTACACGCACTGTGTTCGTCTACCCTTGTGCCCCCCGGATCGCAGGTACAGCAGGGCAGTCGGGCATCACTTCGCCAGGACGGAGGCTTCTGCCTACTTTCCCCCTCCAGGCACCAGCAAGCAGTAGGTCTTTCCGAGGACCGCCCCCTAGGAAAGGTCAAAGGCCCGGGCGAGGCCTCCTCCACTCACAGGCCCCAAGCCGGGACCTCGGATTTGCCACGGTCGCGTCTGCTGGGCCCCGCCAGATCACCCTCCCGCGGGCCTTCACAGCCTGCTGCAGCGTCCACGCTCAGCCAGCTCAGTCAGTTGGGGCCTCTGACGCATCGGCTGCAACTCTGTAACCTCACCTCCAATCCGCCGATGTCCGCCCAGTGCGACCCGTTGTTCAGGCCGCAGAGCCGGGGCCTCCCGGCCGTAGGGCGCTCGCTGGGGCTTCCCTTCTCCGTCCGCTCTGTCGGGCCGTTTCCGTTTTTCGCCGCCTCGGGCCCCCCGCTTACTCCGTCTGCGCTGGGAATACCTCGCCAGTGGCCTCCGGGCCCACAGGGTGCAGTCCCCGTCCCGTCCAGAGGACACCGTCTACCTCACTCTGCACCCGGGAGCCTCCGTTGTCGCCCAGCACGGACCAGCACGGACCGCCGGGGAGGGCTATATCGCCCAGTACACTCTTCACCAGGAGCCCCAGAGTCGCCCAGGGGGTCCGGGGGTGGAGCACTCACGCTGCAATTTACGGTTTATTTGTGGATGGCACAAGTTAAGACAGGATAAACGCCGGGAAGGAAGGAGCTCGTTCAGGCTGCGGCCATTCTCGACGGCTGCTAAGCCACGCCCCCGTCACCTGGGTTTTTGGCCCCGTGCTCGGCAGCCATCTAGGGAAACCTACCAAACCCACACATTTCTGAAAAGTAGACACCCGGGGGCTTCAGGAGGTATGGCTTGCGTGGATCTCCCAACGTTTCTTACCCAGAATCCCCTGCAAACCTCAATTTTAGCTGAAAAAATAACTTTTTCAGAAATTTTGTGTGGGAAAGTGTGGCATCATCGGACTCACACAAATTTCCTAACACCAGCATTCCCCAGGTCTCCCGATAAAATGGTGCCTCACTTGTGTGGGAGGCCCAAGTACTAACGACAGGCAAGGGCCCAAAACGTAGTGAGCGACATCAAAATTGCCTATCTCAAAACCACCTGGTTTGCAAGGAGTCACCTGGGTTTTGGCCCAGTGCTCGCGGCCATCTAGGGAGTCCTACCAAACCCACACATTTCTGAAAAGTATAGCACCGGGGGCTTCTAGGGAGGTATGGCTTGCGTGGATCTCCAACGTTTCACTACCAGAATCCCAGCAAACCTCAATTTTAGCTGAAAAATCACTTTTTCAGAAATGCTTGTGTGGGAAAGTGTGGCGTCACTGGGCTCACACAAATTTTACCACCCAGCAATCCCGGGTCTCCCGATAAAAATGATGCCTCACTCGTGTGGGAGGCCCAAGTAACCATAACAGGCAAGGGCCCAAAACATTTTTGATAGGCAATGTTGATGTTGCCTCAAAGCGTTTTGTGTCCTTGCATGTCATGGGTACTTGGGCCTCCCACACAAGTGAGGCACCATTTTATCGGGAGACCTGAGGAACGCTGGGTGGTAGGAAATTTGTGTGCGGCCAGTGATGCCACACTTTCCCACACAAAATGTGTGAAAAAGTGATTTTTTCAGCTAAAATTGAGGTTTGCAGGGGATTCTGGGTAAGGAAACGTTGGGGGATCCATGCAAGCCATACCTTCCTGGAAGCCCCCGAGTGTCTACTTTTCAGAAATGTGTGGGTTTGGTAGGTTTCCTAGATGGCCGCGAACACGGGGCCAAAACCCAGGTGACCCCTTGCAAAACCAGGTGGTTTTGAGATAGGCAATTTTGATGTCGCCTCACTACGTTTTGGGCCCTTGCCTGTCGTGGTACTTGGGCCTCCCACACAAGTGAGGCACCATTTTATCGGGAGACCTGGGGGAACTCTAGGTGGTAGGAGATTTGTGTGAGGCCAGTAATGCCACACTTTCCCACACAAAAATGTGTGAAAAAAGTAATTTGTTCAGCTAAAATTGAGGTTTGCAGGGGATTCTGGGTAAGGAAACGTTGGGGGATCCACGCAAGCCGTACCTCCCTGGAAGCCCCCGGGTGTCTACTTTTCAGAAATGTGTGGGTTTGGTATGTTTCCCTAAATGGCCGCCGAGCACGGGCCAAAAACCCAGGTGACTTCTTGCAAAACCAGGTGGTTTTGAGATAGGCAATTTTGATGTCGCCTCACTACGTTTTGGGCCCTTGCCTGTCGCGGGTACTTGGGCCTCCCACACAAGTGAGGCACCATTTTTATTGGGAGACCTGGGGGAACGCTGGGTGGTAGGAAATTTGTGTGAGGCCAGTGATGCCACACTTTCACACAAAAATGTGTGAAAAAAGTGATTTTTTCAGCTAAAATTGAGGTTTGCAGGGGATTCTGGGTAAGGAAACGTTGGGGGATCCACGCAAACCATACCTCCCTGAAGCCCCCGGGTGTCTACTTTTCAGAAATGTGTGGGTTTGGTAGGTTTCCTTAGATGGCCGCCGAGCACGGGGCCAAAAACCCAGGTGACCCCCTTGCAAAACCAGGTGGTTTTGAGATAGGCAATTTTGATGTCGCCTCACTACGTTTTGGGCCCTTGCCTGTCGCGGGTACTTGGGCCTCCCACACAAGTGAGGCACCATTTTTATCGGGAGACCTGGGGGAACGCTGGGTGGTAGGAAATTTGTGTGAGGCAAGTGATGCCACACTTTCCCACACAAAAATGTGTGAAAAAAGTGATTTTTTCAGCTAAAATTGAGGTTTGCAGGGGATTCTGGGTAAGGAAACGTTGGGGGATCCACGCAAGCCATACCTCCCTGGAAGCCCCCGGGTGTCTACTTTTCAGAAATGTGTGTGTTTGGTAGGTTTCCCTAGGTGCCAGCAGAGCTAGGGTTCACAAACTACAGCTAGGCACTTTGCCAAAAAGGGTCATTATTCACTGCGAAATTGAGGTGTGACCACGTTGCGTTTTGCGCCGTTTCCTGTCGCGGGCACTAGGCCGACCCACACAAGTGAGGTACCATTTTCTCGTAAGACTTTGGGGAACGCGGGGTGGGCGGAAATTTGTGGCTCCACGCAGATTCCAGAACTTTCCACCACAGAAATGTGGGGAAAATGTGTTTTTTTGACACTTTTTTAGGTTTGCAAGGGATTCTGGGTAACAGAACCTGGTGGGAGGCAGTCAAGTCACCCCATCCTGGATTTCCCTGGGTGTCTAGTTTTCAAAAATGTATAGGTTTGCTAGGTTTCCCTAGGTGCCGGCAGAGGTAGGGTTCAAAAACTACAGCTAGGCACTTTGCCAAAAAAGGGTCATTTTTCACTGCGAAATTGAGGTGTGACCACGTTGCGTTTTGCGCCGTTTCCTGTCGCAGGCACTAGGCCGACCCACACAAGTGAGGTACCATTTTTCTCGTAAGACTTTGGGGAACGTGGGGTGGGCAGAAATCTGTGGATCCACGCAGATTCCAGAACTTTCCACCACAGAAATGTGGGGAAAATGTGGTTTGTTTGACAATTATTTAGGTTTGCAAGGGATTCTGGGTAACAGAACCTGGTGGGAGCCAGTCAAGTCACCCCATCCTGGATTCCCCTGGGTGTCTAGTTTTCAAAAATGTATAGGTTTGCTAGGTTTCCCTAGGTACCGGCAGAGGTAGGGTTCAAAAACTACAGCTAGGCACTTTGCCAAAAAAGGGTCATTTTTCACTGCGAAATTGAGGTGTGACCACGTTGCGTTTTGCGCCGTTTCCTGTCGCAGGCACTAGGCCGATGTAGGAGAGTAGGATCTGCTTCACATGGGTACCCCCACTTTTTGCTGATGCTTCACTGGTTTTCGACATTAGTCTGGCTGGGGCCCTGCTATTCAGAACCCCAGCCTAGCTGTTTCCTCTTTAAAAGGGTCTCCATGTGCCTTAGGCACATCACTGATTGGGATCTGGAGTGCCCTTGTAAGTCCCTAGTATATGGTATACTATGTACCAAGGGCATAGGTACCTCAGAGGCCTGCCAGGGGCTGCAGCATGTATTATCCCACCCCTGGAAGGCCATCCAAACTGACACCACGGGTCTGCTACTGCAGCCTGGGTAAGGTGGTGCATGCACCCCTTACTGTGGTATAGGTTACCTATATCACTAAATGCATACACACATATAAACCTATAAGTCACTCCTAAGGCAGGCCTTATCAATCCTAAAGGCAGAGTGCATGGTTCCTATGTGGGAGGGTGCCCCTGCATGAGCAGGGCCCCTCTGCAGCGTTCGGAGACCATCTCTGATGCTGTTTGTAGTGCAGCCTGACCATATACTCTTAAACGCATTATATCCTCGCGGTAAAATGCTAACTATGGAATGGCTGCACCTAAACATGTCGTGTTTGGTGTCAAACATCTTGGAATACTACCCCCCGCCAATCCTGGCGGCGGGGGTAGCATTCCACCCTTCTAGAGGGAAAGGCATGTTAACTCTGACGAGTCCGGTAACTTCTTTCCAGAGCCCTGGCATCACAAAATGGATGCTGCTGCCACAGACACGAGTCTGGCCTCCTGCTGCTGGACGAAACTCCGGCAGGGGAGGCCTGGACAATAGGTTTCCTGTCCCAGGGAGGTGTGACCACCTCCCCAGACAGGACAATGTGTATTGGGGCTGGGCGGGAGCACTTTCGGGTGCTTTGAAGTCCTGCACTGGGGGCACATTTGGTGTCCCTGTGCATACCCCAGTTCAAACCGGATCAGGGGCTTGCAGCCCCTGCTTTGGCGCGAACTGGACAAAGGGAAAGGGGTGTAGCCACCCCTCTGCCCTGACCCACCCATAGGTGGGGCCACAGAGTAGTCCATCCCCTATTTTTAGAATAAAGGTAGGAACCCAGTCCTTAGGACTTTAGATTATACCTGGACGAAACTCTGACACGGAATCCTGGACCTTCGACGCTCTACGACAAGATTAGAGGACTGAAGAATCTCCCTTGGGGTCAAGGAGTGACTCCCCTGCTTGGCAGGCACCAAAGAAGCATCTGTCCGGTTCGCATCACTGAAGCTCCCGTCGGACGCCGAAGTCATCGCATCACCAGAGGTGGATTCTCAGACTTCCCCGAGGCTACCCTGAGTCCCCAGCAAAGCTGAGGCCCGTGGCTATCGTGGGTGACTTGAGACCGTGACCCCTGGACACCGAGCACACTTGCAAGTGCACCATCTTCTGGGTCTCCCAAGAAGTCGTGCTTTGGGCTCCGAGTAGCCCTAGTCTCCAGCACCACCTGCACCGAAGATCACTGGCCCCCACTCCACGAGTGTCCTGTAAGCCAGCTCCACGTGCGGCGTCACGAGGCTCCTTCGCGGTCGCTAGCCCGTTGGCTAGTAGCCCTTGACGAAGGCCAATCTTTTCTTTACTTGGCATCCTGGTTGCTCCAGGCCTGCCCTCACTTACCCTCGCTGGGTGAGTTCCCCAGACCTTGCTGGTCTGCATCATCGACGATCTACATCTTACTCGAGACTTGCCGTTGCCAAGGCTTGTTGGGTCCAATCCGGTCGCCGACACCTCAGCACTCGACAGACATCGAGCACCAGCCCGAATCCTGCTCCTGGTCGCCGACAACGCCTCCCGGACCTCGTGGCTGAAGAGTCAAGACGACCGTCACCGCACCTGAAGCACTCGACATCGGTGGGCATCTGTCCATCGCCTTCCTGGTCACTGGCTAGTGACCCAGACTCTGTCCCCTCTGCTTTCAGGTTCTTCAGAACTCCGATCCACTCTTGGATCCACCCGGACACTTTTCTCCTGGTCGCCAGCAGCACTTTGCAGCAGATCGCCATACGAAACGACGACGAAACCCGACCCCGAAAGGCACCTATGCACCCGGCTTCCCTGGGTGAGGTAACACGAGTACTCCGGTGCTCCTGTGGGTAGAGACTCTTCAAAGTCCTAGATCTCAAAGGGTTTTGTCCTAGTCCTCTTCTAAGTGTCCCTTTCCTCTATTTTCCCGATCCCGACTTTCTCCATAGAAGTTAACGGCGTATCGCGGTTGTGTATATACACTGCACGCGTCTCCCGTGGGTCCCCTGTGTCACTACCTTGGGTGGTTCCTTGTGGTCCAAGCACTTCTAGAGGCTCTAGGCCTAGTGTCTAGTTCAGTCGTGGTTCGCATACCACTTTATTGGTATATGGTTTGGTACGCCCCTAGGGCCCAAACGTGTATTTGTGCTATTACTGTGATTTAAGATCTTATAACCTATGTATTTCGAACTCTAGCCTCATAAAGAGACTAGAGGGGTGTGTTTAGTAATAAATACATATATTTTGAATATATACCTGGTGTGGTGCTCTTTCATTTGGTCACTCAAGAGATTATAGACTGGTAAAACAAGCTGCTTTACATTCCTTCAAGACTTAGCCTGAAGGCTGCTCTCCACAGCTACCACTAGGATAGCTTTCAATAAGGTTGTCTTTAACCTACCTACCATAAGAGTCGATTTGGACTGGTGCAAGGTGCCCACTATAATTAGTGGACAGCATATGCCAGGCCAACTTCTCACATTGGTGTGCAGCGTGTGGGATTCCAGCTTGCTATTGTTTTACCAGATAATCTCAATTGAATTGATCAACTGAAAACCACTAAAGGTACCTAAGGTACATATAATTTAAGCTTAGAATATCAGTAAGTTCTACTGAACTTAGAGTTGTGTGTTAAGGGATAGCACAACCCTTTCTACAACTCAAGAGAGTTTAGTAGGCCACACTAGAGTAGGTAGTGCATACACCACACCACACTAGTAATGTCTTTAAAAGCAGGATCCAAAGATACCCTGCAGGAAGCCATTGAGCTTCCCCCTCCAAGTATGACACACTCCCATTCTTGGAACTGAGAGCTTTGTGTAACGTGAGGAAATTAAGGACAGGCCAAAGTCCCACCACCCAACACCTCCAGGAGTTGTTGGTGGCTTATGATCTTAGTAAGTCTTCAGAGACTGAAGGGGTAGGAGCAGAGGGTGGGCCAGCAGATGAGGAAGGGGCCAGGGGTACCACTACCCCCAGCCCCCCTCTGAAACTGACCAGGAGGGTGACAATGACCCTGACCTGGAGAACCCAATCCCTTCTGGGGAAGATGAAGATGAGGATCTAGAGAACCACACCTTTGTCCCCCCAGGAAGGATTATGAGTGTGCTCAGAAAGTCTAGGTCTCCTTCTCAGGAGTCTAACCACTCTGGCACCTCAATAGGGAGCTCTGTTTCTTCTCACAGGAGGGAATCCTCTCATGAGAGAAGAAAGAGACTGGTCCAGTATGAGGAAACTCAACTAGAGATCAGGAAGAAGCAATTGGCTTTAGATAGAGAATCCCTAGATCTCCTTAGAGAGAGAAGAAAGTTGGGACTAGAGTCCCATGGTGGCAGCCATGTCCCTAGAGACAGGGAAAGGTCCTATGACCATAGGAACCTGAGCAAGATTGTCCCTCCCTACCAGAGTGGGGATGATATCCACAAATGGATAACTGCTTTAGAGAGGGCCTGTAAAGTACAGAAGGTCCCTCAGGAGCAGTGGGCAGCAATCTTGTGGCTCTCCTTTGCTGACAAAGGTAGAGACAAGCTCCTCACTGTTAGAGAGGAGGATGCTGACAATTACAAGGTCTTGAAGAGTGCTCTTATTGATGGGTTTGGCCTAACCACTGAACAGTACAGGTTGAAGTTCAGAGACACCCAAAAAGCACAGACTCAAGACTGGGTAGACTATGTGGATTGTTCTGCCAAGGCTCTGGAAGGCTGGTTGATGGGCAGTAAGGTGTGTGACTTCTCAGGATTGTATAATCTGATAATGAGGGAGCAGATTCTTAATAACTGTCAAAATCAGCTGTTGCATCAGTACCTGGTTGACTCTGATCTGACCTCTCCCCAAGAATTGGGAAAGAAGGCAGACAAATGGGTCAGAACCAGGGTGAAGCAGAAGGTACAGAACCAAGGTGGGGAAACCAAGAAGCAAGATGCTAAGAACTCTGACAAGGGTGGGGAGAAGGGTAAAGATCAAAAGTCTTCATCAGGCCCCCAAAAATCTTCTTCTGGTGGGGATTCCCAGTCTACCAAGGGTAAAGGCCAAAGAAAACCATGGTGCAAGGTCTGTAAGCAGAAGACCCACTGGACCAGTGATTGCACCAAGTCCAAAGACTCCAGTCCAGCACCCACCAATGCCCCTAAGGCACCTGTTCCCCCTAGTACAGTTGGTGGAAGTGCTCCAGCAAAGGGTTTAGTAGGGTTCACCCTGGGAACTGAGTTGGGCTCTGACCTAGTTAGAGAACTGACTCAGGCTGTGTTGGTCTGTGATGGAGGCATGGATGTGCCCTCCTCTATGAGTCCCAGTAATCTGGGCAAGTACAGACAACAGCCTTTAATCAATGGACGAGAGGCTTTGGCATTTAGGGACACAGGGGCCAGTGTCACAATGGTGACACAAGACCTTGTGCTACCTGGGCAAGTTATGCTTGGTGAAATGTACCAAGTGACCAATGCTAGCAATGTCAGAACAGACCATACTCTGGCAGTTGTTAACTTCTCCTGGGGAGGGGTAACTGGCCTTAAGAAGGTTGTGGTAAGTGCAAACCTACCAGTCGAATGCTTGCTTGGCAATGACTTAGAGACTTCTGCTTGGGCAGAAGTGGAGCTCAGGACCCATGCAGAAATGCTGGGGATCCCTGCAGATGTGTTTGCTGTGACCAGGTCACAAGCCAAAATGTCTAGCACTGAACAGGCCTTGGATTCTGGAAGAATGGACCAAGTGCCTTCCAAGAGGAGGAGTAGTAGGGTTAAGGCAGTGCCTTCCCCCTTGGCTCAGGAGGAAGATCAGTCCCTTGAGGGGGATGATCTCAGCCCTGAAGAAGGAACTGTCCCAGAGGAACTTGAACCTGACCAGGTTGAGTTCTTGGGGACAGGGGGACCTTCTAGGGCAGATCTGAGCCAGGAGCAGCAGAGCTGCCCCTCCCTTGAACCCCTCAGACAGCAAGCTGCTGCTGAGGCTGCTGGGAAAGCTAGTGGTCCCCATACAGTGTATTGGGATGATGGACTCCTGTACTCAGAGAGTAGAGACCCCAAGCCTGGTGCTACCAGGAGGTTGGTAATACCTTTGAAGTTCAGGGGCTTCCTATTGACCCTAGCCCATGATATTCCCTTAGCAGGACACCTGGGCCAGAACAAGACTTGGGACAGAATTGTCCCTCACTTTCACTGGCCCCACATGTCTGAAGACAGTAAGGAGTTTTGTCGCTCCTGTGTAACCTGCCAAGCCAGTGGCAAAGCAGGTGGCACTACAAAGGCCCCCCTGATACCACTACCTGTGGTGGGGGTGCCCTTTGAGAGGGTAGGGATTGACATTGTTGGTCCCATGGATCCCCAAACAGCCTCTGGGCACAGGTTTATCCTGGTGGTAGTGGATCATGCCACCAGGTACCCAGAAGCTATTCCCCTCAGGACCACTACAGCACCTGTGGTGGCAAGGGCCCTCCTGGGAATCTTCTCAAGAGTGGGCTTTCCTAAGGAGGTAGTATCCGACAGGGGTGCAAACTTCATGTCTGGGTACTTAAAAGCAATGTGGAAGGAGTGTGGAGTTACTTATAAGTTCACCACACCCTATCACCCACAATGCAATGGTTTAGTTGAGAGATTCAACAAAACCTTGAAGGGCATGATTAAAGGGCTCCCAGAAAAGCTTAGGCGTAGATGGGACATACTCTTGCCCTGCCTTTTATTCGCATATAGGGAGGTGCCTCAGAAGGGGGTTGGTTACAGCCCTTTTGAACTTCTGTTTGGCCACCCTGTGAGGGGTCCACTGTGCTTGGTGAAGGAAGGATGGGAGTTACCTCTCAAGCCCCCAAAGCAAGATATAGTGGACTATGTACTTGGTCTCCGCTCCAGGATGGCTGAGTACATGAAAAAGGCAACCAAAAACCTTGAGGCTAGCCAGGAACTTCAGAAGGCCTGGCATGACCAAAAGGCTGTTCTGACTGTTTACCAGCCAGGACAGAAGGTGTGGGTGTTGGAGCCAGTGGCCCCAGCAGCTCTCCAAGACAAATGGAGTGGACCCCACACTATTGTTGAGCAGAAGGGTGAGGTCACTTACTTAGTGGACCTGGGAACACCCAGGAGTCCCCAAAGGGTTCTCCATGTCAACAGACTAAAGCCATATGTGGACAGGGCAGACATGGGCTTGCTCATGGCTACTGATGAAGGGCAGGAGGAAGAGAGTGACCCACTCCCTGACCTGCTCTCACAGAACCCTGACGATGGGTCAGTTGATGGTGTAGCCTTGGCAGGCAGCCTCACTACCCAGCAACAAACTGATTGCAGGCAAGTCCTCAATCAGTTTAGGCATATGTTTTCACTGACACCCAGTCAGACCACCTGGTGCACTCATGAAGTGGACACTGGGGACAGTCTGCCTATTAAAAACAAGATTTATAGGCAACCTGACCATGTCAGGGACTGTATCAGGACTGAAGTCCAGAAAATGTTGGAATTGGGAGTGATTGAGCCCTCAGATAGCCCTTGGGCTAGTCCAGTAGTCCTAGTACCTAAACCTCACACCAGTGGTGGGAAAAGAGAGATGAGGTTTTGTGTAGACTACAGGGGTCTCAATGCAGTCACTAGGACTGATGCCCATCCAATACCCAGGGCAGATGAGCTCATAGATACTTTGGCCTCTGCCAAATATCTCAGCACATTTGACCTAACAGCTGGCTACTGGCAGATCAGACTAGCTGATACTGCAAAGCCCAAAACAGCATTTTCAACCCCTAGTGGGCATTATCAATTTGTGGTAATGCCCTTTGGTCTGAAAAATGCACCTGCCACTTTCCAGAGGTTGGTGAACACAGTTCTCACAGGACTGGAAGCCTATAGTGCAGCTTATCTAGATGATATTGCTGTCTTTAGCTCCACCTGGGAGGATCACCTGGTCCACCTCAGGAATGTTTTACAGGCCCTGCAAAAGGCAGGCCTGACTATCAAGGCCACTAAGTGCCAGATAGGGCAGAGTCAGGTTGTGTACCTGGGCCACCTTGTGGGTGGAGGCCAGGTTCAACCTTTGCAGAGCAAGATCCAGACCATCATGGACTGGACTGCTCCCACTACCCAGACTCAGGTGAGAGCCTTCTTAGGCCTGACTGGGTACTATAGGAGATTTGTCAAGGGGTATGGATCAATAGTGACACCCTTGAATGACTTAACTTCTAAGAAAATGCCCAAAAAGGTTCAGTGGACAGCTAGCTGTCAAAAGGCATTTGATGACCTCAAGCAGGCCATGTGCACTGCTCCAATTCTGCAGAGTCCTGATTACTCCAAGAAGTTCATTGTTCAAACAGATGCATCTGAATTGGGGGTAGGGGCTGTACTGTCACAATTGAATGAAGAAGGTCAGGATCAGCCAGTAGCTTTTATTAGCAGAAGGCTGACCCCTAGAGAGAAACGTTGGTCAGCCATAGAGAGGGAGGCCTTTGCTGTGGTCTGGGCTCTGAAGAAGTTGAGGCCATACTTGTTTGGTACACACTTCCTGGTTCAGACAGACCATAAGCCCCTCTTATGGCTAAAACAAATGAAGGGTGAAAACCCCAAACTGCTTAGGTGGTCCATTTCCCTACAGGGGATGGACTTTACAGTGGAACATAGGCCTGGGAGTAACCATGCGAATGCAGATGGACTCTCTAGGTATTTCCACTTAGAACATGAAGACTTAACTGGGCAAGGTTAGTTTAATGTCCCTACGTTTGGGGGGGTTGTGTAGGAGAGTAGGATCTGCTTCACATGGGTACCCCCACTTTTTGCTGATGCTTCACTGGTTTTCGACATTAGTCTGGCTGGGGCCCTGCTATTCAGAACCCCAGCCTAGCTGTTTCCTCTTTAAAAGGGTCTCCATGTGCCTTAGGCACATCACTGATTGGGATCTGGAGTGCCCTTGTAAGTCCCTAGTATATGGTATACTATGTACCAAGGGCATAGGTACCTCAGAGGCCTGCCAGGGGCTGCAGCATGTATTATGCCACCCCTGGAAGGCCATCCAAACTGACACCACGGGTCTGCTACTGCAGCCTGGGTAAGGTGGTGCATGCACCCCTTACTGTGGTATAGGTTACCTATATCACTAAATGCATACACACATATAAACCTATAAGTCACTCCTAAGGCAGGCCTTATCAATCCTAAAGGCAGAGTGCATGGTTCCTATGTGGGAGGGTGCCCCTGCATGAGCAGGGCCCCTCTGCAGCGTTCGGAGACCATCTCTGATGCTGTTTGTAGTGCAGCCTGACCATATACTCTTAAACGCATTATATCCTCGCGGTAAAATGCTAACTATGGAATGGCTGCACCTAAACATGTCGTGTTTGGTGTCAAACATCTTGGAATACTACCCCCCGCCAATCCTGGCGGCGGGGGTAGCATTCCACCCTTCTAGAGGGAAAGGCATGTTAACTCTGACGAGTCCGGTAACTTCTTTCCAGAGCCCTGGCATCACAAAATGGATGCTGCTGCCACAGACACGAGTCTGGCCTCCTGCTGCTGGACGAAACTCCGGCAGGGGAGGCCTGGACAATAGGTTTCCTGTCCCAGGGAGGTGTGACCACCTCCCCAGACAGGACAATGTGTATTGGGGCTGGGCGGGAGCACTTTCGGGTGCTTTGAAGTCCTGCACTGGGGGCACATTTGGTGTCCCTGTGCATACCCCAGTTCAAACCGGATCAGGGGCTTGCAGCCCCTGCTTTGGCGCGAACTGGACAAAGGGAAAGGGGTGTAGCCACCCCTCTGCCCTGACCCACCCATAGGTGGGGCCACAGAGTAGTCCATCCCCTATTTTTAGAATAAAGGTAGGAACCCAGTCCTTAGGACTTTAGATTATACCTGGACGAAACTCTGACACGGAATCCTGGACCTTCGACGCTCTACGACAAGATTAGAGGACTGAAGAATCTCCCTTGGGGTCAAGGAGTGACTCCCCTGCTTGGCAGGCACCAAAGAAGCATCTGTCCGGTTCGCATCACTGAAGCTCCCGTCGGACGCCGAAGTCATCGCATCACCAGAGGTGGATTCTCAGACTTCCCCGAGGCTACCCTGAGTCCCCAGCAAAGCTGAGGCCCGTGGCTATCGTGGGTGACTTGAGACCGTGACCCCTGGACACCGAGCACACTTGCAAGTGCACCATCTTCTGGGTCTCCCAAGAAGTCGTGCTTTGGGCTCCGAGTAGCCCTAGTCTCCAGCACCACCTGCACCGAAGATCACTGGCCCCCACTCCACGAGTGTCCTGTAAGCCAGCTCCACGTGCGGCGTCACGAGGCTCCTTCGCGGTCGCTAGCCCGTTGGCTAGTAGCCCTTGATGAAGGCCAATCTTTTCTTTACTTGGCATCCTGGTTGCTCCAGGCCTGCCCTCACTTACCCTCGCTGGGTGAGTTCCCCAGACCTTGCTGGTCTGCATCATCGACGATCTACATCCTACTCGAGACTTGCCGTTGCCAAGGCTTGTTGGGTCCAATACGGTCGCCGACACCTCAGCACTCGACAAACATCGAGCACCAGCCCGAATCCTGCTCCTGGTCGCCGACAACACCTCCCGGACCTCGTGGCTGAAGAGTCAAGACGACCGTCACCGCACCTGAAGCACTCGACATCGGTGGGCATCTGTCCATCGCCTTCCTGGTCACTGGCTAGTGACCCAGACTCTGTCCCCTCTGCTTTCAGGTTCTTCAGAACTCCGATCCACTCTTGGATCCACCCGGACACTTTTCTCCTGGTCGCCAGCAGCACTTTGCAGCAGATCGCCATACGAAACGACGACGAAACCCGACCCCGAAAGGCACCTATGCACCCGGCTTCCCTGGGTGAGGTAACACGAGTACTCCGGTGCTCCTGTGGGTAGAGACTCTTCAAAGTCCTAGATCTCAAAGGGTTTTGTCCTAGTCCTCTTCTAAGTGTCCCTTTCCTCTATTTTCCCGATCCCGACTTTCTCCATAGAAGTTAACGGCGTATCGCGGTTGTGTATATACACTGCACGCGTCTCCCGTGGGTCCCCTGTGTCACTACCTTGGGTGGTTCCTTGTGGTCCAAGCACTTCTAGAGGCTCTAGGCCTAGTGTCTAGTTCAGTCGTGGTTCGCATACCACTTTATTGGTATATGGTTTGGTACGCCCCTAGGGCCCAAACGTGTATTTGTGCTATTACTGTGATTTAAGATCTTATAACCTATGTACTTCGAACTCTAGCCTCATAAAGAGACTAGAGGGGTGTGTTTAGTAATAAATACATATATTTTGAATATATACCTGGTGTGGTGCTCTTTCATTTGGTCACTCAAGAGATTATACACTGGTAAAACAAGCTGCTTTACATTCCTTCAAGACTTAGCCTGAAGGCTGCTCTCCACAGCTACCACTAGGATAGCTTTCAATAAGGTTGTCTTTAACCTACCTACCATAAGAGTCGATTTGGACTGGTGCAAGGTGCCCACTATAATTAGTGGACAGCATATGCCAGGCCAACTTCTCACAGCCGACCCACACAAGTGAGGTACCATTTTTCTCGTAAGACTTTGGGGAACGCGGGGTGGGTGGATATTTGTGGATCCACGCAGATTCCAGAACTTTCCACCACAGAAATGTGGGGAATTTTTTTTTTTTTGACAATTATTTAGGTTTGCAAGGGATTCTGGGTAACAGAACCTGGTGGGAGGCAGTCAAGTCACCCCATCCTGGATTCCCCTGGGTGTCTAGTTTTAAAAAATGTATAGGTTTGCTAGGTTTCCCTAGGTGCCGGCAGAGCTAGGGTTCAAAAACTACACCTAGGCACTTTGCCAAAAAAGGGTCATTTTTCACTGCGATATTGAAGTCTGACCACGTTGCGTTTTGCGTCGTTTCCTGTCGCAGGCACTAGGCCGACCCACACAAGTGAGGTACCATTTTTCTCATAAGACTTTGGGGAACACGGGGTGGGTGGAAATTTGTGGATCCACGCAGATTCCAGGAACTTTCCACCACAGAAATGTGGGGAAAATGTGTTTTTTAACCAATTTTTTAGGTTTGCAAGGGATTCTGGGTAACAGAACCTGGTGAGAGCCAGTCATGTCACCCCGTCCTGAATTCCCCTGGGTGCCTAGTTTTCAAAAATGTATAGGTTTGCTAGGTTTCCCTAGGTGCCGGCAGAGGTAGGGTTCAAAAACTACAGCTAGGCACTTTGCAAAAAAAGGGTCATTTTTCACTGTGAAAATGTGGTGCGTCCATGTTGCGTTTTGCGCTGCTTCCTGTCGCGGGCACTAGGCCTACCCACACAAGTGAGGAACCATTGTTTTCGGAAGACCTTGGGGAACGCGGGGTGGGTAGAATTTTGTGGATCCGCGCAGATTCCAGAACTTTCCACCACAGAAAAGTGAGGAAAATGTGTTTTTTTAACCAATCTTTTAGGTTTGCAAGGGATTCTGGGTAACAGAACCTGGTGAGAGCCAGTCAAGTCACCCCGTCCTGAATTCCCCTGGGTGTCTAGTTTTCAAAAATGTATAGGTTTGCTAGGTTTCCCTAAGTGCCCGCAGAGCTAGGGTTCAAAAACTACAGCTAGGCACTTTGCAAAAAAAGGGTAATTTTTCATTGTGAAAATGTGGAACGTCCACGTTGCATTTTGAGCCATTTCCTGTTGTGGGCACAAGGCCTACCCACACAAGTGAGGTACCATTTTTATCGGGAGACTTAGGGTAACACAGAATTGTAGAGCAACTGTTATTACCTATTGACTTTCGATGCATTTCTGCCTTCCAAATGAAAGACAATGTGTAAAAAATAAGTCATTTTGAAAAATGACCTATAATTCTCATGCTAGTATGGGTACTCCCAATTTCGGAAATGTGCAAATATCTACTGTTTCTAAAATCTACATTTTGTTCCCATTTCAGAAATACATAGGTGTCTTTCATAACAATTTTTTCATGTATACATTTTCCCAAAATAATTGCTATATACCCGGTACATAATAAAAAACCATTGCAAGATGCTGCTCAGTTATTGGCTCTGGGTTCGTCGGGTTCTTAGTGAACCTACAAGTCCTATATATCCCCACAGCCAGAAAGGTCCAGCGGATATAACGGTATATTGCTTTCAAATAGCTGTCATAATTAGAAGAAGTTACAGGTGAAAACGTTGACACAAATGGCTGTTTTTTTCAACTAATTTTCAATTTTTCCTTCATTTAACTGTTAGTTTCTATAAGGAAAACTTTAAGGATCTACACAAATGACCCCTTGCTGAATTCAGAATTTTGTCTACTTTTCAGAAATGTATGGCTTTTCAGGATCCATTATTGGTTTCATACCCATTTCTACCATTAACTGGAAGGAGGTAGAAAGCACAAAAAATAGCAAAAATAGGCTCTGTCCCAGAAAAATGCCAAAACTGTGTAAAAAAAGTTGGTTTTCTGACAAAAGTCTGCTTGTCCCTGAAAGCTGGGAAGATGGTGATTTCAGCACCACAACCCCTTTTTTGATGCCATTTTCAGGGAAAAAACAACACGCTTTCATCTGTAGCCCTTTTTTCACATTTTTCCCAAAAAAAACAACATTTTGCTGTATTTTGGCTAATTTCTGGGTCCCCTTTAGGGGAATCCACAAACCCTGGGTACCTTTACAATCCCCATGATGTCAGAAAAAAAGGACGCAAATTTGGCGTGGATACCTTATGTGGTCAAAACGTTACAGGGGCCTAAGCGCGCACTACCCCAAATAGCCAAAAAAAGGCTTAGCACAGGGGGGGAAAAGGCCTAGCAGCGAAGGGGTTAAAAAGTTACCACAAAAATATGTGTACAAACATGTTCTTTAAGTTAGTAATGTGTGTATTAAAAATTGTTAGAATCATTTTTTTAAGTTAACATTTTTTAATGTGGTGAAGGTCATTGAATGTCTTCTTTTGTTTAGCCATTTCTTGATGTGATTGCGATCATCGCAAAGTTAAAAAATTCATTAAAATTTTACAAAAAAATTGACAATATTTTGGGCTCTCGGGTGGCTCTGACAAGAGCCGTTTGTTGAGAGTGTGTATAAAACAGCTACAGATAAGACTGAATGCAGAGTTTCAGTTTGCTTAGAAACACCCTGTTCCCTTCATCTGTAAAGTGAACTCTATCACTTCCATACATTCCATGCATGTCAAAACGTAGATTGTTGTTGTAGATAGAGCCCATGTTATGGTCTCTGAGGAAAGCAGAAACAGTTTTATTAACATGTTTCCTGGCTTTGACAATCTGTGGACAGAATTGATTTGACCACTTCCATTTCTGTCTTTGGCATATATTAGAGTACACCAAGATAGTGTGAGGGAAAAGCGACTTCAGTTATGCAAAGGTGTCCTTCATTAGGATTTCCAGCCCTACTCCTGTCAATGTGTGTCAACTGATGAAACTTTGTGCCTCTGTGGACAAACCAACTAATCTCCATATTTGACAAACCCAAGTCCCTGTCAATACCCCATTTTTTACAGCTTCGTTAGTCCAATAGACATGGCTGTGGCCCACAATCCACACTCTAAGCATTTTGAGGTGAAGGAGCAATAGCAGTCAGGAGAAGAATGAAACACAGTTAAAATGGAGGTGTTTTTTTTAAAGATATATTTGATTGGATGCTGTCAGCATGTAAGTGAATAAAAAAAGGTAGTGTGTTGGATGCATTAGCAAGAAGTCCTATTATTGGCTGCTGTTTAAAAAAAGAAACGTAATACAGACATGGATATGCTTTTGAATCTGTGGAGCAAACCTCATCTGCTAAATTTGTTTTTGAAGTAGCATGTTCCTTCTAGAATGTGCTGTGAACTTGTGACTTACCGGATCCACTGGGTTGCTAGGTACACTGAGCTAAGAGTGTATTGGGGAAAGGGTGTTAATGAGACAGAATTTTTTTTTTAAGTTGAGGAATTATGACACATTTTAAATAATGGCAAACTTTAATTTCCAATTCAGGACTTTGTAATAAACTGTTGTGCAGTATTTAAATTTAAAAAACTGAAGCTAAATATCAGTTTGGACTCACAATGTTTTCCGTGATTACTCCGCGATCATCGCAAAAACATCACGGACATGCAGAGACAGTAACCTCGTTTTGAAAGAGAGGGAAAGGGTTAGCAGATGCTAACCATTCACAAGTTGGAGATACAGTAGTCTAAAATGAAAGACATGATTTCATTTGCTGCCTTTCTCATGACCATAGAGTAGAAAGTTGAAGAGGTTGCCATTTTATAGTTGCTTTCTATGAGAGTGGTGTACCATTCTTGTGCTTAGTTTTTACAAATTTTAACAGTGCCAAGACTATCCAGATAGAGCTAAAACAACAATATAATCTATAAACTCAATTCACTGGTAAGTATATGACTTTTGAATTATTTAAAAAAATTACATTAGAAGTCAAGATGTATATCGGAGTTTGATTAAAAAAGAGTATCACAGTGATGTGAAAAAATATATCAGATGAACTGTATCTGTATGTTAGTACTGTTGAAAGTTACCATGAGCCGTGCCTTTAAAAATGACAATGTTTTAAATGTATAAGCATCATGTGCAGAACAGACAGATCTATGTTATTTGCTTTCTGGGAACTGTAGTACTTTTAGTCACATTATTAAATAGGAGTAGTGTAGTCATGAATAAAACATAAGAAAATGTGCTGTGCCTGTATTTGAATTATAAAGTAGTAATACTTGTTAGGTAGTCATTAGTGTTTGTCAATGTGGTTTTTAACTTATATGACCGGTTTGCATATGTTTAGATGGTGAGATATGTTTTTTCTGGTTGCATATAGTTATATGTACAATGAGACTCTTGAGTTTACTTAAAGATGTAGAGAAATATATATTTTTGAAAAGATGGCCTGAAGGTGTATATCTATTATGAAATCACATATATGTTTACATGGTGATCTATGTTCATTAAGGCTGTTGAAAATTCCATGTATATGGTGAGGGTGGTGCATTTCTTTAAACATGCTGGGGCAGATTTACAAGCCCCTTGCGACACATTTGCGCCGCAGTTGCGTCACTTCTGTGACGCAGCGGTGTCGTAAACAATGCGCCACATTGCGACATATTTACAACGTGACGCATCTAGGGAGATGCGTCATGTTGTAAAGCCCTGCGCTACATTATACCTGCGTCAGGTATAAGGTATGCAGAGTGGGCGTTCCGTCGCAAGAAAGCCTCGTAAAGGTGACGCAGTGAAATGTACAATATTTCACTGAGTCACTTTTACGATGCTGCTGCGTCAAAACCTTACGCCTGCTTGAAGCAGGCGTAAGGAGTGACGCAGCACAATAAGTATAGGCCGCCCCTGAGCATTGGTGGAGTTGCGTCGCGCTTGCGACACCACTCCATCAATGCGCTGCCCTTACGTCAAAAGATGCGACACGCATCTGTCTATCCTTGCGCCACGGTGGTCCGCATTGTAAATGCGATGCATCCGTGGTGGCACAAGGGTATTTTTGCGTGTCGCATCTTTACTGGCGCATCCCTGCTAATATGCAGAGATGCGCCAGTCCTTGTAAATCTGCCCCGCTCTGTTTAAAATTGAGGAGATTAATAGTGCAGAATGTCTCTTGAGAGTTCTTGTGCTAGCTTCAATTGGTGTGTAACGATTCTTTGAGAAATGGTTAATATATATTTTAAAGACACAATAAATATTTGAGAAATAATGTAGGTATGCCATTAAGAAAAGGTTTTGTGCTTTGAAAAAGTGAGAATTGTTGTTTTCAGTTTTTTAAACTTACCGATGCATGTGCACACTGAGTTACAGAGCAATGTATGCTCCTAGAGAGCCATGTATCCAATTATATATCAAGTGTGATATCTAGACTTCACTAACACATAGCTCAGTAGAAAAGGATAGATACACTAAAACAGGTAGTCTCATACTGACAGCAGGACTTAAGCAATGAGTCATAGATATAATCACAACTGTTATGTAGCTAACAACAATGGAGGTACTTTCACAGTAAGCCAGGCACTAATCAGGCACTCATCCAATCAGTCAGTCACTGCTAAGGCATTCATCAAATCTCATTATGCACTTTCAGCACACTTATTCAATTACCCAGGCAGTCTTGCAATCATGCAGGCACTTATGATGTTGTCACTGAACTATGCAGGCATCCAATCACCCAGGCACTAACCATTCACTTATCCAATCACCAAGGCTGTACCTATGCAGTCATTCAAACACCGAAGCACAACCCATGCACTCATTCAAACACCCACTTACAACCTCTGCACTCATCGAAATACTGAGGAACAACCCATGTACTCATCCAATTACGCAAGTAGTACCATTGCAGTGAACCTATCACCCATCCAGTACTATGCACTCATCCAATTACTGAGGCAATACTGTTGCACTAATACAATCACCCCAGTAGCACACTTGCTTTCTTGCAATCACTCAAACTTTAACAATGGACTCATGCAATAATTCAAACACTAGTCATGCATTCATCTAATCAGCCAGGCACTAATTCAATTATCCAGGCACTACCCAGGTACTTATCTAAACACCCAGGCACTACCTGTTCACTCAACCAAAAACACATCGCCAGCATCCATGTACTCATCCAATCACTGAAGCACTACATCTGCACTCATCCAATCTGCCAGGTGCTAGGTATGCACTTAAACAATCACATATGCACTATCCATGCACTCTATAAATCACCTATACACTATGCATGCACTCCTGAAATCATCCGGGCACTAGAGTTGCACTCATTTAATCATCCATCCACTATCTATGCATGTTTTGAATTATTGAGGAATTAGTGATGCACTTTTCTAATTATTCAGGCACTACTCATGCACTCATCCAAACATCCAGATAGTAGTGATATACTCATGCAAACACACAGGCAGTAACTATGCAGATATAGAAGGACCCATGGAGTTCTCACATACTCAGGGAATCATCCAGGCACTACCTGTATCCTCAGGGAATCACCTAGGCACTACCAATGCACTCATTCAATCATCCAGGGAGCATTCATGTATTCAACCATAAACACTTGTATTTATATGTTTTAGTGACGAATATGTAGTCTTTTAGAACCATCTGGTGAATTATATATGCAACCTCTCACACACTCTGCATATGCTCTGAAGAATTAGTGAGCTATATGCCCTGATAGAGATTAATGTGCAAATATTTATATACACTGCTTCGCTAAATTTAAATGTGATACATTTAAGTAGAAAAGTACTGAGATACTAAATACACCAGAGGCTCAGTGGTAGGGAAGCACACAAATAGGTCTTATGTTGTGTTTTTGGATTTACAGTGTTGAGACACTGTATGTACTTCTACACTTTGGCTGATGTTCATTTTAAAATTTACTACAGAAGGGGATAAACTGGTCTTTCACCATGTATAAGTGAGAACTGGGATATGGTGCAGCTGTGTTGTGGGAGAGGATGCTATAATGTTAAAAGGTAACTAATAAATAACATTTTGTGTTTTGCTTTTGGCTTGGTATATTGAAGTACGTGCATATAGCTATATAGCTAGGTTCATCTGCAGATTTAAAACTGCAACATAACATGAAAACTGTTTTTGTATTAGGTGTAAGTCAGTAGTAAAGTAGTTGGTACGTTGGCTAGAGTAAAAATTTAAATACACTTTTTTTATACAGAACAATATATACATAACTACAAACAACAATACAATACAATACAAAGATGCCAGAAAAGAGCAAGGAACCAACCCAGAGAATGTCTACTAGAGATCATGCCAAAAGAACCATCAGAAGACGTACTCACCTGCGTCACTACATACAGTCCAGCCACAAACGCAGTGAAGAAAATCATTAACAAAAACTGGAGAATACTCACATCAGGCTCTCTACAATGGCCAAAACCAAGGTTTGCCAACAGAAGAACTAAGAACTTTAAAGATATCCTTGTACACACCAGACCAGTACCAAAGACCAAGAGAGAGACCATCACCCCGTCTTGGAACATGACCCCCATAACTGGACACAGCCCCTGTGGTTCGTGCTCAGTGTGCAAACTTACAACAGTTACCAAGGTCCTCTACCTGAAACCAGACCTCACATGGACCATACGACACCACACTAACTGCAACTCAACACATGTGATCTACATGATCACATGCCCATGTAACTTAAGGTATATCGGAATGACCTGCCGCAAGATAAAACAAAGAATCTGCAAGCATAGGAGCAATGTAAAGTGTAAGAGAGCGACAACCAAGATGAGCAATCATTACATTGAACTCAACCACACGGTTGAAGAACTGAACTGGGCAGTCCTCAAGACTCTACCCATAAAGAACCAAAATGCGGAGTGAATCCTCTTTGAAAAGGAGCAAAGATGGGTACACCATCTCAAGACAAACATTACAGGACTGAATGACGATATTCCATGGCATAGCCTGGCATAACACAATATGAACTAAAGGCCTAATAGCCACGGAAGCCACCTTAGGAAAATAACTAATATCTAACGACCGCCGCTGACGGCACACCAAAAAAACTCCAACTAACCGGTCACAAGTATATTTACACCATTTATACCAGAGTTTTAATATACATTTACAGGAGACTCCATTTACCATCTATACCCCAGAACACATAACTACACGATTGATATTATTCATCTTTAATTAAAGTCTTTAGCCGCAAGACGGAACAATCTGCTGAAAAAATCAAATTCTGGGTTTGTATCATCACAACCACTTTGCAATTCCAACATATCGAAGATTAGGCATAAGTGACATCTTTGACAGAATAGAAGTCTTTTCACTATTGCCACCACAAAAAGAATAGATAACGGCCACCCCGGACGTGCACGCGTCACCCGGGGCACCGTTTCCAGTGCGCGCACAAGTCGCTACAACCAGCACCGCCAGGTACCCACGAGCACGGAGCCGCTTTGCAGACGAAGACACCGCCATAACATATCGTACTCCCTTTTCCTTACTTTTTTACTTACTCCCAGCAGGTTACTATGCCCGCCGGCCCCCCGAGGAAGCCCGAAATTAGGGAATTGAAGGTATTTAAACCTACGTGCACCTAACGGTCACCAACCGTAATGTGACTCTGCTGTACACGCGCCTTTGTTCCCTTATGGGGCACATAACAAGGGAATATGCATAACGCTTAACATTATAATCACATAGAAAACAGGATTATGGTATCTTATAAAACGCACCATCGTCCTCCTTTAACACCGCTAGCATAACATGACGTTAACTTTCCTCATCGCATATTAATTAAGGGGCGTTCACTCCGTAACACCCAGCGCAGCGCACATGTATCAACGGGGATAGAGATTTGCCATTTTTTACATTGCTTATTGATCTGGGCATAAAAACAGCACCCTCCGCACTTTGTGCGTATTGTTCTTGTACAATTTCTGTGTAACATAGATGTATTAAATTTTATAGTACACTTATAGCGATTACTTTTAACCTCACCTTGAATTCTGTGGCAAGCATCATAACGAGAGAGGTTTTCACATGAGTATCATCACAATGTATAAACTATATGTACCACCACGATTTCTTTCTGTTCTCTTTCAACAGTTATAGGTACTACTTGACCCATAACGAACATAGAAGAGTGGTAAGTCACTGACCCACCTATCTAGGCTGCTAAAGTTAGCAACCCCACATAACTATTGGTCCTCAAGAAAGCCCCCCGACCCGGCTGGGCATATATATGGGGCTGAAACATGTCGACCACTCACATGGACAAATGAGTGTGTTACGCACCACACTGTTTTTACTTTCCTACATTCCAAACTGAATAAATCTTTTAAGTTTGGTAATGCAGGCAATTTTAATTCACCTCACTTGAGCACCACTTATCACTGATCCCTATTGTATTACCAGTGGGTCTACCGTCAGGTGGAGGATAGCATACCAAACAAACCCAATGATGATGCTGTCACGTTTATAATAGGCGGACAACCAAGATATACCGCCCGACCACCTATGTAGGTACATGAGGGTTTTTTAAAAGACGGCCAGAATACCAGACCCTGGTTACACAGGCACACGTGATCCATTCTCCACTGATAATTTGATGCTTTCAGAAATTTATGGCGTCTTCAGGGGTCTCGAAAGTCTGTGGTTTTCCATCGATCTGGATGCAAAGTCGCGCCGGGTAGAGCATGGCATACCGCACATTTGCTTTTTGTAACATGTGTTTGATGTCTGCATACTTGCGCCATGCTTCTTGCATCATGGGTGTGAAGTCTGAAAAGAACGCCAGTTCTGTGCCTTGGTAGGCGAGCGAGCCCCGCTCTTGGGCCAGTCGCAACGCTGCATCTCGGTCCTGATAGTTGATGAGTCGCGCTATTACTAATCTTGGAGGCGCTCCTGGCGCCGGGCGCGGTCCCAGTGTTCGATGCGCTCTCTCCACTGCAAATGTACTGGAAAAGCCTTTCTGCCAAAGATGTCCGTCAGGACCGTTTCAACAAATTTAGCCGTGAGACCAGTATTCGTGGACTCAGCCATACCCGCAATGCGAATGTTACTGCGGCGTGAGCGTGCCTCCAAATCTTCGGCTTTGGCGGTCATTGTTTTGAGCAAGTGTTCAGCCTTCTTTAGCCTCTTGCTGGTGGAAGGTTGCGAGTCTTCCAGGTATGACACCCGCTGCTCTACCTCTTCAATGCGGGTTCCGTGTTGTGTCGATGGCCTTGAAGCCAGCCTGTAGCTCTGCCATGATGGTGGCAGCACCATCCAATTGGGGCCTCAGCACCCGGCGGCCCCTCCGCATCATCGCGTCTGGGGGTCTTTGTGGCGTCGAAGGACAGTTGGTGCTGTTTTGGGTTCGTCCGCGACATCGTGGGGAACGACCTCTGGGGGTACGAGAGGCGCAGGGAGTCTGGGCCTCTAGCGGGCCTTGCAGTGTTTGTTGGTAATGTAGGTTTATTAGCCTCTGGTGAAGGAGTCAGCACAATGCAATGATGAATAATGGGCCGGTTGCGCACACCCATGTGGGCCCGATATAGGAGCATGGCATCCGGCAGCCCAAGAGAAGAGGTGCGGTTGATATAAGTAAATGTCTGCCTGGGGGGAGGGGTGGGGGGCTTTCAGCAATAATGGCACATTGCTTCCTAGTGCGCGTACTAGCACTGAATCTTTATACGCACAGAATCCTATTGGCAAGAGAGGGGACTCGGCTCTGCTTGAGGCATGGTTGGTAGGCCACACGGCCGCGCTGCTTGCCGAGACGTTGCTCGGCGTGTCATTCTGGGTGCCTCCCCCACCCTGTGTACTCACTGCTGCATCTTGTTGTCTCCGAAGTTGGAGGTCATTGGGGCCTGGAGCGGCGATGTTTCCTCTCTCCAGTCGGGCCAGCGTCACCTTCAGGCTCGGTCGGGGCGTCAAGGCCCGCACTTGCTGCAGCGCCGCGGACCCAGGGCCCCGCCCTCAGGCTCACACGGGACCCCTGTCATCCTGGGTCCTCCGAGGGCCAGGTCAGGTCTGGGTAGCGCGGGCTGCAACACTATTATTCCCGTGCCAATTAAAGCCGTTGACGGCTCATCTTGAAGCCGCTTGCTTGCAGTTTCTTATCCCGCATTCTGTGCATCGGGACAGTGGCAGGAAAGGCAGCGGGCGGTTAATACGCGGTCGGCGACTCCAGAGCTGCGGAGTCAGGCGGCCGTCTTGGTCGCCGGCTCGGCCACGGCCCCAATTAATTTACATTAATTAAGCACAGCTTTTAATTAAATTAACTAAATATTAGCTAAAAATAAAAATGCTGGGGAGGGTAATTTTATTTTGCTTGAGAATTAGTATTTATAACATAAATTAATATAGTTAACGTGATTATTTGCTTAATAAATATTTATTTTGAAGATTTATATGTTCTAACATTTTATTAGTTAAATCGTAAAAATATTTGTTTACATTTATTTTACATTTATAGTTTACATTCAACTATTATTAATATATGAATAAACTTTGTTAATTTTCCCACTACTTTTCCATAGGGAGATCTCTACCACTGTGGCGGAGATCTCCACATCCATATGTTACTTGTAGTGAATTTACATTCGTAAATTCAGTCTTAGATGTTCCTGAATGGAGTGTTGGAGACGTAATTTCGCACTTAGGTGTAAATCTAAGCTTGGAAATGATGATCAGCAAAAAAGCGTAGACTTACCCCTAGGTGCAGGAGTAGATTAACACATGAGTGAATAGGGCCCGTTGTTTTTGCTACCGTACATGCATGTCACCCTTTCTGTTCTTTTTTCAGCTACTGAATAAAACCAGAAACCCAATAGGAGGTTTGTTTTTGCTGCCTTTTCCGCTCAAGGTCTTTGGGAAACCATGACTCATCGTTCCATTTGTTCTCTCTATTAAAAGACTCACGCTTTCGTATGTGCGTCATTATCTACTGGAACCATGCAAATTCATTACTAAATTTCAGGCTCTCCGAGTAGTATTACATTGTGGAGCATACTATTAACGACCTGTGTCTTTTCATATCCTTTAAGTCCTCAAAATGCCTCCTCAGGAAACAACCTCTTTCTAGTAAATGTTCACTATGTTTATTATTTGTAGGATTCTGACTTAAAACCTGATTTCCCTTAGTGGCTTTATTATTTATAGTATCCATTCCAGCACAAAGCTGTTCAAAGACCCTTGCAAGTGTATGGTCATATAAAGTTTGGTGTTTGCCCTGTTTGTAAATGGACCAGACAATACTTATACACTTTAACCATTGTTAAACCAGTGCCGGGTCCTGTAGATTCACACGAGGACGCGGCCAATGCTATCGAATGCCAGAGTGCCAAATACCAAGGATGCTTAGGGGCAGATTTACAAGGCCCTTGCGCCACTTTTGCGTCATTTTTAACATGGGAAAAGTGACGCAAAAGTGACGCAAGGGCCTTGTAAATCTGCCCCTTAGTCTTTTTTTACAACTCATGCCTCTTTAATCCAGTACCCGACACTGCCTGCCTCTTTAGCCCACTCTTGCAGGCTTTCTCATCCCTGCTTTTTCCATTTGCCATTCTTTTTCCGTCTTTATTTTTCACCTTCTTAAGACCTTGTGTGTTTTTCACTCACTTACTCTATATCAAAGTCTGTTGAGAAAAAACATAAGTGCTGGTTCCCGAAAATACGAGCCGGTGGGCCCTACCTGCAACCACCAGTTCAAATTAAGCACTATGTGACCCCAAATCGCAAAGCTAGTTTCACAAGTAAATTCGCCTTATACATGCAAATGGCATTTTGTACGAGTGCATAACCAGTTTTGGAATTCACAAAAGTTGTTTTTTACTTGTAGTATTTACTCACACAAAGATTTTTGCATAAGTCAATCTACTCCTAGGGGTTGGGAGAGAGTGTTACAGGACTAGAATGTCCTGGGAGTTTGTGTATATATACAAACTAGGTATTCACAAAGTGCTTGCCAACCACTCCCCACCTTAGAAAAGGTAACAAATGTACTCCTCAGAATGCCACTAGTAAATTCTTTGCCACAGTGGATAGGGTACAAACCTAAAATTGGTGGGAATGTAGGGGGAGTGGTTTTATAGGGAAAAATATAGCCCCAATGGAGATATTCACTTGAGAAATTTACACATGTATGATTATTCATGCAAAAATGAAATTCACAAACGTTTTCCAGGAGTATTCAATCAATTCTAGGACAGTCACAGGTGTACAGGCATACAAATGAAAACTTTTGTGAATTCCAGAAACAAGTAATTCTACACCTATAAAAAGTCACAGAACCCTTAATGCTGATGTAATAATTTGTTTGTGAAGAGAGACTAATTTTTTGGGTAGTTACTGTGGCACGTTTTTGCAAGACTTAAGCTGAGACTGCTCGAATGACAACAGGGCACTATAGTTCTGATTTTGTGCAACATTAGTCCTGCAGGACTTCCACAACCACTGCTCATATGTCAACAGAGCACTATAGATCCGGTAAAGAGACATTAGAAGGTAATAACAGAAGCATGTATTATGTTAGCGCAGGGCATTACTTCACACTTTGCAGTTTGCTTGGTAAAAATGATTAGAACTTGGAGTAAATCCATTGCTGCGCGGTATTGTAGTGCTTTCTCCATTGTCCTTGTAGTTGAAGGTAATTGGTAGCGCAATTAACAGTGATAGTTGCACTATTGTGCACCTACTCTCAGTCGGTAATCTGCCATTTTTCAGTTCTCAAGTTCCTATAGCTTTAGCTGTCTGTAGACAGATCTGTTGTTTTTAGTACATAACATAGGCCTAGAATGGGCTTTCGGTCAGCCCTTCACTCTTGATTGGAAAACCCAGTTGTCTGCTCTTGGGTGGATGGTATTCTTCCAATTCTGCCCAGGAACATTCCAGTCTCATAGCGTTCTAATTGGATGAGTTATATCCTTCCACTGCGTACTTGAGTGGACTCTTTTTGTAATTTAGCAGTGAGCATACCATGGCACTACATATATTTTCTTGTTCGCTTCCCCTGTTTCCTCTCCCCTCCTCATGTTCCTTTTGTCACTCTTCCCACTTCTCCCTGCCCCACCTCCCATGCGCCCCATCTCATTCCTCATCACACTTCCCATCCCATTCTTTCTGTCAGCTGGCAGCTGCATAGTGCTGCTGGGCAGCCTGCTTACTTTTTCATTTTTTTTCACCGTACTTACATGGCTGTCTTCCATGTTAGTACAGTAAGTCAGAAATGGATGCCATGATTCACGACGCACACCCACACATAAATCACGACACACAAGCACATCTGCTAAGATGCATGCATACACTTCAGCAGCCATGTTGGAGTGAGTTTTTCTTACCGGAAAATCCATTGAAAGATTGCCTGACAAGCATGCACACGGATCTTGGTGCATATGCATGTGTGCAATTAGCCAGCAGGATTGGGAAGAGGGGTGCAGCCAAAACACTGACCACTTACTTTGTGTGGAAAAGGCCACTTTATTGAAAAAGGTGCACATCACAACAAAATACCCTGTCAAACGCCTTACAAAACTAAAACCTCACTATGCATCTATTAAACTTACCATTTCATCCCCACCCCCACCCCTACGATCCCCCCAACATGCTCACCTTGCAACTAACACATTACAAGCATCACAATGTATTGCATTTGGACAGTACCAACTTTCTATTAACCCTACATCCTGTGACTGCCTGTATGTAACTGTAAACAACCAAATGCCCTAAACTGAACCTTGAACTACCTGTCTACCCTTTCCTTGCACATGGTTCACTAGCTGTCAACGCCAACCAAACTTCTGCCAACTCCTGGCAAACTTTGCATTCCCTTGCCACCCAGTAAAAAGAGCGGTGGCAAAACTGCCATTTTTCTGCCCCCCTCACCCAGCTAATCTGTGTCGTTTGCAACCTCAAACTTACTGCTGTACATTTAAGATCCTTACCAACGATTCCCTAATTTCTAACAAATAGGGATCTATACTGGACAAGTGGACCCCATCTCCCCGAAAAAATTCAACTGCATCAAACTGTATATCTGGGGCAAATTCTGCCAAAACCAAGTCCCCTGCAAAACCGAGCCATCTCTCAGTTCACTTACCTCCGAATCCTATCTACAGCCGCAGGCTTCAATGCCCCTCTCCACACCCTCCTAGGCACAAACTCTGTCCAAAGGACAAAACACCCTGCCCACTGCTCCTTTATGAGCGACAGGTCTCTCTTCATACTGCGCATCAAGACCACCCCTTTTTCTCTAACCAGATCCTTCTCCCCCAAACGCAAGATCAGAACATATGCGCACCTTCCGCCCGCCATCATGCCATTCAGATATGGAAGCAATTCTTTCCAGCACAAACCCCTTTTCCCTTCCAAGTGATATTAAATAAGCGTTGATTAAAACCCAAATTATTGCCAAAATTCCTTTGCCATGCCTGAAACCCTGCCCATTTCACAAACTGGTGGCCCACTACCCATAGGGCCACTTCCTCAGCTGCTGTGCCGGCCACTAAATCTGAAAGAAAGAAACACCCAATAAATTTTTACATATTAACCTCCACCACAGGCATGTCCTTGCCCAATTCCTGCACGTAGCGCCTATACCATTGGGATGACCAACGTCCTAACTGCATGATTTCCTCTTGAACCCAGCCCCTATGACCTACTTCCGACGCCGCACCAATCCTAAACGAGTGTGTACTGTAATCCGCTGCTGACACCCAAAGGCGCCTTAAAGCTTTCCGCAAAAGCGCTAACAGCTGGTATGCTGTAGCATGTTCGCCTGATCTGTGCCGAAAAACCAACCCAACTGCGGACCCGCAGCAGCGCACCTTCTGTGATGCCCACCAATCCGGGTAGGGGCCTGGCGCCTCCACCGCATGCAAAATGACCTGCCTGCCCTGACCTCGCTGCTCCATTTTTGATCTGCTAAGCCATTTTTTTAGCCTCTCCTCCCGTCTACCCACTTCCTCCCAGTGTACCCCACCCGATCCCTTCCTTTCCAGCAACACCAACACCTGAAAAGCCCCCAAAAAAATCCACAACATCAATGTGGAAAAAGACAGGATTCCCAGTCTTCCCTGCAAACTTCTAACAACCTTGCTATGGCCCTGCACAATAGTGACCACGATAGTGGCTTCTGTGCCCACACGGATGGGCCCTGTTTCCACGCCCAACCTTCCAGGTTTCTATGCCCCAACTCACCTGCTGACAGAGCATATCCCCAGAATAATATTCCCATGAAGGCAGTTCCAGCCAATTTTCCAGCAATGGTAACCCTCAAAAGACCTCTCTCAATCATGTTTAGAATATACTGAATGACATCCTCTGCTCGCAACCACATATCGACCCGATGCTGAGCCCCGAATTGCAGGAACTTTCTTCATGCAAGAATATATGTGGTCCGTGTAGATTCCACGAGGGACCCTACTACGAGTTGAAGCATCCGGCGTAGCATACGTACCATAAATGCTGAGGCATTGGCGTCAGGGTCCTTTTGGTGTCCTTGGCCAACCCACGGAATCTCCCCCACTGTGAATGAGACAAAGCATCCGCAATGTCATTGTCCACACCCAGCACATGCAACGCTCTGAAAGAAATGTCATAGAGCAAGCATTCCAGCACAAAAACTATCATCAACTTCAAGACCTGTACATCCCTGGTCGACTGAGTATTAACTATCTCCACCACAGACATGTTTTTGACCCGAAAAAGCAATCTCTTATGAGACAATTCCACCCTCCATAGCGTCACCGCCACCACCAGGGGAAACAGTTCCAAGAATGCGATGCTCCTGCTGCCGTTTAGCCATTGCTCTGGCCACTGCTCTGCACACCATCCCCCTTGACAATAAACTTCAGCTCGCTTTACTCTGGCGGCCGTTCTAGACTCACCAGATGCTGGGGCCAACAAGACCGTTCTGGTCCTATATGTGCTGGCCGCGACGGGATCCCCCAACCACGTCAGGCACGCCGTCCTGTGCCCAGCCCTCTCTTCACCTCAGCGCAATTGCGCCACTCCCAGCTCTGCCGAGTCAGTTTCTCTGTGCTGCTCCTGTACCTGTAATGCAAATGGCCGGACTGGTGTGCTGGTTCCCTGACTTTAGGTAAAACGCTCCACTGCCCCCTTCCTGCCGTTTCCCAAATCTCCTTCCCTACTTACCACCTCCTCTACTACCTCCACCACTTGCCCTGCCTCCTCCTCCCCTCCATCTTCCTCACCACTCCATTCTATCATGGCTGCGAAAAGCGCAGAAGAGGGCCCCTGCACCAGCTTAGGCATCCCACTCACCTGCCTGTCCTAACCCTGTGCCTGTGACTCTGACCCCCCCATATTGGCCTATCCAGTGCATGATCCAATGTGTCCTGCTGCAGGAACCCTCCTTTTTCCATGTAGGCATCCAGCTGTGCCACCCTGTCCCCCCTTCTGTCCTCTTCCCCCAAGAGCTAAATACAGCCGCGGTCCGTGCAGGTAACAGCGGTGGGGCAGTGGGGCCGGGTAAGGGGGAATTTCGAGGGAGATGCTGAGGGAAAATCAAATAAATAATTAATTTTCCCTCTGTATCGTCCCTCGAAATCCCCCCTAACCCGGCCCCACCGCCCTACTGCTGTTACCTGCATGGACCGCGGCTGGCTAAATATATCCAAGCCCTCCAATGCGCCAGGATCTCAACCCGGTCCGCGGGACCCAGGCACTTCGTCCTCCTCTCCCGCGAAACCCCCCAGCCCGATCTCCTCCACATCACCCTCCTCCTCCCTATGCTGCACCTCAAAGCTTTACCCAACTAGATCCCCCTCCTTATGACCTACCCGTCCCTGTGGCTCCAGTTTCCCCAAAATCCAGTGGCCTGTCTCCTGGTCCTCCTCAGCCCTGAACACCTCCGCAAAGGTGTCCACCGCCCCCCCCCCAGGCGGGCCACACACCAAGCTCTCTCCCCAATCCAGGAAGCCCCACCCTCCCTTCTCTGCTAATAAATGGAGGCCTTCCCCAGCGAGCGGGTCACTTGACCTCGCCCGCCTGGCCTTGCTGCACCATCTCACCGTCCCAGAGCGACTCAGCTCCACAGCTGAGACCTTTCTGGACAGACCACGCCTAACTTGCGCAGTCCCATACATGCACACACCATGCGATGGGGCCGCCCGAAAACCTCCAACCCTCGTGCTGCCCTCAGCGACTAGAGCCGCTGCATCGTCCACGCCCGAGGGCACAGCCCCGCCCCCAGTTTCCACACTCGGAGCCAAAGTCGCGGAACGCAACCTGGCTCCCGTCTGCTGCCCACGTCGAGCGGCCACTCTCTTGGTCATGATTGGCCCCTCCTTCTGACCCCAAGGGACTCTTGTCCTGCTCGCCATTTTCTTAGCGGAGTAACGGTTAGCGATTTGCAATTTGAAAATCCCTATTTGCCATTTCCAAACTGCAATTTCTACTAGGTAGAAATCGCATTTTGCACCACCGCAAATGCCTTTCGTACATTCCGAAATGGCATTTTACATTTCCTAACAGCCTGAAATTGCGAATGGCACCATTAGGAAATGCAAAATTCCTTTGTACATATGGTCCTAAGTGTGAAAAAAATAAAAAGACAAGGCAGCAAGTTTTTCCATCTATGTACCCAGGATCTGGAGCAACATGCCCCCATCGATCAGTACAGCCCGAACGCTGCTCTAACTTAGGAAAGAGTTGAAGACTCACCTCTTTAAAGAACACTACATTACAGGCCACAAACCAGCCACCTTTGCTATTACTCGTTGATTTATGCATGTCTTTGATCATGTAAAGCGCTCTGCTGCCTTTTGGCTAGGTTCGCCCAATAGAAATACCACATACATGCACACCTACATGCAAATCTATGGCGAAGAGCCAAAGTAAAAAAGACAGAAGGAGGGTGGGGTCAGTTTACAAAGACGTGTAATATTAACCACTTCTCACAAAGAGGGTGGAAGATTAGTGAAGCATTCCATGTAAGCAAGGGAACACATTGGTTCTCTCTCCGGCAGGACCACAAATGACCAAATAGGGCTTGAATTCAATCGTGCCACATTCACGCACTGGTCATCGTTGTGAAATTGACAGATTTGGAGCAGACCTTGGTTTCTATGCGGACTTTTATTATGGTTTATGATAGCCACAGTCTGTTCCCTCTCTTCTTTGTTTTGAAATTGACAAATTTTGTTCTATTTCTGCAGTGCTACAAAGCCTGTAAGTGACATTTTGGCACTATGCATAACACAGAAAATAAATAAATTGCATTGTATTGCTTTTAGCAGGGCGCCCTTCCATTCTCCTCTGCCCATTACCCTTCACCTTTTCACCCTATCTGTACTTTCTCCGAGTGCCCTCTGCCCTTCGCTTCTCCCCATCCTTATTCTCATGACTCGTACTCTTCTAACTCGCTCCAGGATTCCAAAGCGCCTAGTGGACAGAAGGCAGCATGCTGGCCCTGTATATATCCTTCTAAGATACCTTAGAAGTGCTTGAAGCTGTTGAAAAACACCTACAGCCAATAGGCGATATATAATTGCCAACACTCAGATGTATATTGACTTGATGTGAATCTTATCTGTCTTAGCTTTGATCAACTAGAGAGTTTTTGCACATCTTTCTAACAAATAGAACGAGTGGAAAAGTTTCACCATCTTTCAGACCTCGCAAGCATCGGAGCTTTATCACGACAACACCGCTAAAGGTCGTCAGTAGCCTTTCTCTGCAGGCACAATAGCATTATCTTTAGAGGGAGCACACGTCATCACGGATGGCACCCTGCAGCGTGTACTCAGCAGCAACTGCCTTCCATGCCATTTATTACAATTCTGCTTTTGTGCCGGGCCCTTTGATAAACGTGGCCTGCATGTGGTGCAACACATGCTGCTACCAGCGGAGCCACCAGCTTACACAGATGCCCAGTGAGCCGTGTTGACTGTTCCAAGTTTCACATACTGAAATTTCTAGAAATCTTTCAAATTTGTGAACGTTGTTTCTGGGAAAATAGTTGTGAATGTGACTTGGCCGATAGAAAACTGGCGCCTCATTCACAAAGCTTTTCTAGGAAAACGTGATTTACTCCAAGAAAAAGCCCTAAATTCCGCACGCACATCTTACATCCGATTCACTAAGCCACAACCTCCTACATTTTGCATAAAGGGATTAACTCCTGGAGTTGACTTCAGTCCTAAAGCTGGCTTGTATAAGAATGCTTACATTTACATGTAGGTGTCATTTACCAATCTAGCATTTCTGCCAAGCGTCCATCTTTTCCCCTATTAATAAATAACTCTTAGAAGTGTAGCAGTAGGCATCTCCAAGGGAGAGTTAGAGAAGTAATCGGGAAAATGCAATGAAAATGCGGTGAATGATCAAAAAACGTTTGTAGGTATGCGCAAACATTTGTGTAACAGAATGAATATGCGAGGTAGATACAACACTGTTATGTATGGCTCTGGTAGCAAACCTCTATCGTTTATTTCAGTTTCTGAATCTAATAATCCACTGTTATGACCAGGGTCGGATTGGGATCACAATTAGGCCCGGGCACTCCCAAAAAGAGGCCCACATTCCCAAATGGTTATTATTTTTTTGTAGCTTTATATAGTGTGAACTCGGTCCGAAGGCATTAGAGCAATTACCATGAGCACAGCTACACTGCACAAAATCAAATTCATTTTCATTTTAGGGATATTAAGTGATTTGCCCAGAATTACTGGATATTGAGCTGACTCCAGAACTCAAACGTACTGCCTCAGTTTCAACGTCAGCAGCTCTGAGACCATAACGCTACATCCTATGTTTTTTTCCTTTGAGAAAGGTGGCCTCACAGTGAAGCCTATGCCACCCCTCCATCAAGGCGTAAAAAACACTGGGACCGAGGTGACAACATCTGGCCCTAACAAGACCCCTCCCCATCCCATTATAGCCTTAGGGTATAACCTGGCAAGGGGGGGGGTCAAAAAACTACTACTCCAGGGGAGTTTAGGTGAGAATGCCTCCCCTGCAAGGCCCTTGCATACTCCCACCCTCCCCACACCCCCATGGCCTGAAGGTGTTGGCCCAGCAGGGGAATCACACTGCATCTGGGCCGGGCCGCCACATGCGGCAGGGAGCCGAGGTGAGAATGCCCTAAGGGTCAGAAAACACCTGGCCCCCAGCCTCAGTTTGACAGCATGGCAGAGGAGTGCCCATGATAATGGCGACACTTCACAGGTCCTGGATCGGGTAAGGTAGTAAGTTTCTGTGGGCCAGTTTACAGAGCCCTAAAAACTGGCCCACAGATGACCCTGAGGCATTAGCACATCGCCCAATGCGCACATCGCCCAATGCCTGACTGCCCGCCTTCCCAATCTGACCCTGGCTATGACATAGCAACAGCTGATAACTAAACTGGTTACCCACTATTGCGACATCATAAAGGCCTTCCAGGCCAGGCTGACAGGCCTCCCTGAGAGCATGATTTAAATTAAAAAAATGTTCAAGGCTCAGCTTCTGAGCCCAGATCCAACCTTTGGTTTGGCTCTGGCTCCGCTCTCCCTGTTAATTTGTTAGCTGAACACCTCTATTCTTACATGTAACCATGGCGTTATACAGACTGCATTTCTTTCCTTTTGATTTTCCTGCATTCAGATAGTAGTTTATAGCACATTTTTACATCAATGCATATATCATAGTGAGTAGACACCCCGCTCTATCAGTGTTACAGGCCTGAGGCTCGGGCCCTCTTCTCTTTTACCTGATCAGAGGAGACTCCACAGTGTGCTTATCTTGCCCAGGCTACTGTCATATCTAATTGCCTTGCTTAAACTTTTGACCCAAATTATCTTTGAGCCATGCTGCTTGCTAATCCAGATACTGTAAAGGGGTGAAACCTTCTTGTGTGTTTGATTTGGCTAATTTACTCAGGCCCCCCATTTAGACCCATGCTGTTTTTAGCTAGATCAGAGGATACACCACAACAAACTTTCGCTTTCTAATTTATTTTCCCAACAAACTATCTTACCTTATGATTTAACCCATAATATCCTTTAGTGACTTGTTTTTGTCCCTAATAGCCCTAAAATGATAATTTGTTGATACTCGTTTGAAGGCTTCTGTACAGCAGTTAATTCTCAGTGCAGACTTGTTACTAGATCTCTGATTATGAGCTGCACTAAGCAAGTCTTCAGACTCGCCTACCAGAGCACTGTAAATTTGGTTGAGGCTCTGGTCTCCCGAGGTATGCCTTCCTGATTATTTGATTTTATCATGGCTGTGGCTTCATTGCTCTAAAACTCGTTCTAGCCTATTTTGCTCTCCTCTGTCAGACTCTTATCACGGTGTATATTCAACATTGCTCTTTGGTCATCATACCTATTCTTTCAGACTGCATTTTGATGTTACTTCTGGTCGGTACCTATAACTAATCATCACCTTTCTTTTATTATCATTGTTTGTGTTGAAGATACTGTTATGCATGTCTATTTTTCAGTCACAAGCTACCACAACTGACAAGAGTATCCCCACTTTTTCTTTTTTTTTTTTTAAACAGATTTTCTTTTCTTTTTAGCTCTTACATACATCTTTATAGACACCAGTTCTCACATCTTGTATTATGTCTCTTTCACATGTTAGAATATGTTAATATTTAAATCTTCAACATCTTGTTTGTCCTTTAAGTTGAACATTTCCCAACCAACTCCCCCCGCCCACTCCCCAACTGCAGGTCACAATTTAGAGGCATCAGTGTAAGGTATCACTACTCCTGGAGGAACTTTGGCTCCTGTTTTCCTCCCTATATTTACATTCTGCTGTTCCCGCTCCTGACGTTGTATGTGGATTTATGTTCTCACAGTGAGGGGTGCCTGCTCTATCTCTCTCTCTGGAGTACTGGACTTCCCCGTCGGGATCGCACCAAAGGCGAAGCTCCCCCCGATTCTGGTTCTGGGTTTCTCATGCTCTCGACTAATATTTCCCATCCTCTGGCTCTGTCGATCTTGCCTATCCCCCTGTGTGCGTTTCTTAGTAGTATCCCACTCTCGCACCCTGCCCAAGCTTCCAGTTCCCTTTTCCATCCCGCTATTCTGGGTCCCCCACGTGTCATCCAGCACCTAGTGATTTCCAGCTTGGCTAGAAGGAGAGCGAGGTCCTGGAATCTGTCTGTAACCCATGCTTTAGCTTTGTGGGGAAATAGACTCACGAGACAATGCGCTGGTGTGCAGGGGACCACATGGTCAATTATTTTTGTCACTTCTGCTGTTACCTCCTGTCAATATGTATGTAGAGTTTGGCAGCTCCAGATCATATGCATCATGTCCCCCCTATGTCACCGCATCGTGGGCATCCCACATCCTCCCTATGAAAGTACCTATTAATGCATTCTGGGGTAAGGTATGCCCAATGCAGAACGTAAAAGTTAATCAGTCTAAATCATGCATTCCTCGAAATCTTAGAAGTCCTGGCTAGTATATTCTCCCAATCCTTATCTTCCATAGGTATATCCAGATCCATAGTCCATCGGTCTCACAACGCTGTCAGAGGTTGGAGAGAGTCTGCACCAATCGCTTTATAGAGGCACGTGACTGCCTTGAATGTGCCTCCCGCCGTCCCCCGGTAGCCACATGTGGCATGGTGCTTGGGCTCCAGAGTACCTGCCCTCCAGTGTTTTTGAATAGCTGCCGTTACCGCTCTATGGAGCAGGAACTGGCCTTGGGGGATGTCCCAGTCTGCTTGGAATACTACAAAGTGCAGTAACTCCCCATCTCTAAAGAGGTCCCCCAGTTTGGTGGCTCCCGCCTGTGCCCAGCTCTCCAGGCCCCTCCACTGCCCTCCATGAGGCAACGTCTGCAACTCTGTTATTGAAAGGTCTGGCGAGGAGGGCACCCGGGTTTGTGTCTTCTGGTGGCATCTACCCAAGCATCACCGCGTCACTTTTAATTAGTTTGTGCCCTCCCGTGGCATCCCTCCGAGTCTGCAAGAGCTCAGCCCGCTCAGGGGTAAAGGGTTGTATGTCCCCTCTTGGCGTCAGTCTCCCCGCTATCCATTGTGTGAGCCACTGTAGTTGCCCTGCTAAATAGTATGATTCGAAGTCAGGGACTGCAAGTCCCCCCTCTTCGGTCGGTCTTTTCAGTTTCGCCAAGGCCACCCGCTGTTGGCCCGTACCCCATATAAACGAGGTCACATGTGAGTCTAACTCCGTGAACCGTGCCCTCAGAATCCATACAGGTAGTATGGTAAAGAAATACAGTATCCTCGGGAGGACTATCATCTTTAATAGTGCCACCCTGCCGGCAACTGACAATGGCAGGTGCTCCAGAAGGTCATGCTGTCTTTTAAGGATCTCACTATCCCTCCTATGTTCCCTTCCTGCGTGTCTGAGTGGGAATGGTAAATTATAACCCCCAGGTATCCAAGACAGCGAGGCTCCCGTATGAGGTCTCCCAGACTGTCTGGTGGGTCTCTGCACTCAATCAATGGGAAGAGCCTGGACTTCTGCCAATTTACCTTTAGCCCCGATATTGCTCCGAACTCGGCCATCATTTCCCTGGCTCCTCGCAGTTCTCCCTCTAGGTCTCCCAAGAACAATAAGAGGTCGTCCACATACAATGCTATAAGGTGGGTATTTCCTCTAATTTGCAGGCCTCAGTACCTATCACCCACCCGAGCGAGGCATGCCAATGGTTCCATGGCCAAGGCGAATAACAAGGGGGCGAGGGGGAACCCCTGTCGTGTTCCCCTCTCCACCCGATACTGCTCCAATATTGTGCGGCCTCTTTGCACCCTCGCCGGGGGCTCTGCATATAGCAACTGAACCCACTGCAGAAAGCCCCGCCCCACTCGCATTTGTTCCAGTACTGCATTCAGAAACCCCCATTTGAGGCTATTGAAGGCCTTCTCTATGTCGATTGAGAAGACCGCTCCCTCTCCTCCTCCCCGTCCGCTCGCCTCCAATATAGACATCAGTCACCTGATGTTGAGGGCTGTGTTTCTGCCTGGGATAAACCCCGCCTGGTCCGGGTGGACCAGGGTGTTCATAAACGGGAGGCGTCTCGTTGCCAGGATCTTGCTTAGTATTTTAAAGTCTAAGTTCAGCAGAGATAATGGTCGATCGGCCGTGCAGTCTAGAGGCGATTTTCCCGGTTTAAGCAATGGGATTATCATTGCCTCGCAGGCAGTTCTGGGCAGGACCCCCTCTTCCCTGGCTGCCTCATACACCTGCGCTAGTCTAGGAGCTAGCTCCACCACATAGGAGGCATAGAGCTCGGCAGTAAACCCATCTGTTCCTGGGATTTTGCCCTTGGTAAGGCCTGTGATGGCCTCCCTCCCTTCCTGCTTGGTAATGTCCGCCCCCAGCTCCTCCGCATTCTCCGGTACCAGGGTGGGGAGAGGGAGCGGGGCAAGAGAGTCCAGTACCTCCCGCTTCATCCGTCTCCCCACACTCCTATACAAAGTCTTATAAAACTCCAGGAACCTGCTGTTTATCTTCTCCTGGCTATATAGGTGGTGCACAGCTCGATCCGCTATCACCACTATAGTGTTCCCTCTACGGACCGGGTTGGCCAGCCAGGCCAGTAAACTACCCGCCCTGTCCCTCTCCGCGTGGGTACTCGCAGGCAGTTCTGGGCAGGCCCCCTCTTCCCTGGCCGCCTCATACACCTTTGCTAGTCTAGGAGCTAGCTCCACCACATAGGAGGCATAGAACTCGGCAGGAAACCCATCCGTTCCTGGGATTTTGCCCTTAGTAAGGCCTGTGATGGCCTCCCTCCCTTCCTGCTTGGTAATGTCCGCCCCCAGCTCCTCCGCATTCTCCGGTACCACGGTGGGGAGAGGGAGCGGGGCGAGAAAGTCCAGTACCTCCCCCTTCATCTGTCTCCCCACACTCCTATACAAAGTCTTATAAAACTCCAGGAACCTGCCGTTTATCTTCACCTAGCTATATAGGTGGTGCCCAGCTCGATCCGCAATCTCCACTATAGTGTTCCCTCTACGGACCGGGTTGGCCAGCCATGCCAGTAAACTACCCGCCCTGTCCCTCTCCGCGTGGGTACACTCCATGTATTTTTTATAATTGAAGCATCGCAGACGTTCCTCCTGAGCGGCTACTCTCTCCTTCTGTCCAGGAGCTCCTGCCGAATCTCTGGGCACCCTGGCCTCCTTATGTCTAAGGCGCATAATTCCCGGTCTGCTTTTTCCAAGTCCGTCACCAGCGTTCGACGCTCACCAATAGATGTCACCATGCACCGGCTCCGAATTACTGTTTTTAAGGCATCCCGTTCCGTCAGTCTGGACGATGTTGTGTCTGCATTTTCAGTATTGCAATTTGTGGCCTCTAATGTCCTCCAGGAAGACCTGGTCCTCCAGCGCCTCTGTTTTAAGCCGCCAAGTAGGGATGAGCTGAAGGCCTACCCCCATCTCATCCTCATCAGGACTGGGTTATGGTCAGAGATCTTGCGCGACAGTTATTCCACCTCCCGTATCAGGGCGTGGGTGTCGGGGGAGCACAAGAAGGTAGAGAGTCGAACGTGGAGATCATGTACATGCGAGAAATGTGAATAGTCCCTAGCCATCGAGTGCACGCGTCTCCATTTGTCCACCAACCACCATCTGGCCTGCCAATCTGTGAAGTCTCTTGCAGTCTTGCTAGCCGGGGCATCACGGAGTGGGGGATGGGAGTGATCTAGTGTCAGGTCTGCTACGCAATTGAAATCCCTTCCCAGGATGATGGAGTGTAGAAGGTAGGGAGACAGTATGCCAGACATATTGTCCAGAAACGTGATGTGGTCTGTATTGGGCCCATATATATTAATTAGCGTCACATCTAGGCCATCCAGTCTGCCCATGACCTGCCCGTATTCAAATCAGCACCCCTCTGGCAAATGCTGAAAATGAAGTGTAATACGCCTGTCCTCGCCACCTGTGATGAAGTGCAGCCCCCTCGGGGGCCAGGATATGAGTTTCTTGGAGCAGGGCAATATAGACCCCACTTCTGTTCAGTTAGGAGAATATTTTATGTCGCTTACTCATTGTGTGCATCTCCCTCACGTTCCATGTCATAATTTTATATGTCATGTCATTAGCCATTGTTGTGATTCATATCCAATGTAATCCCACCCGTTGTTTGTAAATATTCTGCATGATAAAGTCTGCGTGATCCTTACTTCCTTCCAACTTCTTAGTGCCGGCCATATGTATCCTGCAGTTTCCCCAACTAGTAACTTAACAACCCCCAAACTCCCACACCTCAGGACAAGTGAGTGTTCTCCCCCATCCAAACTTTGCACGTTTATTCAATCAAACAAAAAGAATATCACTGGAGGGTTTGTGCAAGACATGTAGTCGGAGGGCAAGCAACGCTCTCCCAATCCCCGGAGTTCCCCCCATTCCTGTGAGTTATTTACCCTTGTTGGATGTCGGACCCAGGGGCCTGTTCATTAAAGTCTCGCCAGTGGCCCCATATACCCTGCCCCACCGCCCCCCCATACTTGCGTGCCGGGTATCATTCATATGAGTCTCTGGATTCCTCCCCAGTGAGTGAGGATACTTCTCCAGGCGCAGAAGTACTGAGCGAAGCAATCGCTGCCACCGCTCTGTCTCTTTCCCGCTGTGTCTCCGCCTCAGTAGGGATTGCCAGTGTTTTCCTCCTTCTCTCTCTTTGTCGATCCTTTGTTCTCTCCCTCTTTTCCTGCACGGTCTGATCTTGCTTGAGGGGCGCCTGTTGGTCAATCCATTCCCAGGATTCTTGCAGCGAAGTGAAGAAGCGCGTTCCTGTTGGTGTTACCACTCTCAGTTTGGCAGGGAACACCATTGAGTATGGAGTCCCCATCTGGCGTAATTTCCTTTTCGCCGCCATAAAGGAAGGGCGTTGTTTCTGTACCTCTCTGGAGAAGTCCGGGTATATTCTGACTGTGCTATTGTCCACCACTCTTTGGCCCTGTGAGGCAGACTTGTTGGAGCACATAGTCCCTGTCCTTATAGAACAGGAGGCGCGCCACCACTGGTCGTGGGGGCCCCCCCGGCGGAGGTGGCCTCGCCGGCTCTCTATGGGCCCGTTCCAGCACAAAATAAGGGGAAAGCCCCTCCTCGGCAACGTGTACCCGAATCCCATTCTCTAGGTACCCATTCATATCACGCCTTCAATTTTTTCTGGTAGGCCCACAAATCTCAGATTATTGCGGCGTGACCTATTTTCAGCATCTTCCACTCTTAGTTCAAGAGTGTGCACCCTTGCTTCCATCTCTTTCAGTTTGTCTACTGTGGTGGATAGCGTCGGTCTCAATTCTCCTATGTCACTCTCGTTGGTGGTAACAGGCATCAGTGGTCTGCTCTAAGAAGCCCCAGATCCTCCCTAAGGGTGTCAATTTCGGTTTCCACCGCCAGGCTTGAAGTCTCAATTGCTTGGAGAATATCTTGGAGAGTTGGACCGGTGGGGGGTTCTCGCTGTACTATTTGTCCGTCGCCTCGTCTCTCTGGGCCCCCCGGGTTATCCACCGCCATGTCCTGTGGTTCAGATCTCTTTTTTTAGTAATTTTCCCCATATTGCAGTCCCTCTGTATCCGCTGTGCTCTTCTCTAGGGCTATATTATGGCTCCGCCCTGCTGGGTGTCAGTCTCTGGGGTTACGAACCATGTCTTCTTCTTAGTTCTTGTAAGTAGTATTCGTGGCCGGGCAAGGCTCTCCAGGCCCCCCTTGTATGGCTAGAATGAGTGGGCTTTGGTTTGTTGTCTTCCCCTTGGCTCCCTTGCTCAGGGCATAAATCCCACCTTACGGCGCCCTGTGACAAGGCCAGAGTGTCACTGTACTGGCTCCTTTCTCCTCCCTGTGCATCAGGCGTTTTGCCACATATGCCAGTTCCGCTTTTTCTGTCTCCTGCTGGGACCCTCACTCCATTCACCTCCACAGAGCAGAGATGTAAGGCACAATCAGTTCCTCTGTTTCACTCTCCCGAGTGTTGTAGCCATGGGCTGCTTCAGAGGACAGTCTCAACCCCACTGTGTCGCTTATGCGGGTGAGGGAGGGGTGGAGGAGGGGAGATCCTGCTGCTCCCTGACTTGCCATGTCTCTCCCGATTCCTTCACCTCCATGGCCCAGGGATCTTCAGGGTCTCTTCTCACCGCCAGCTGGTGCTCAGCCCGGGGTGCCTCCCTCTCCCGCCTCGCTTCAGTTCTCGGCCCCTAGGCCGTGTCTCCCTTCCATCACTCTTCCTCTTGGGGGGGCAGTTGCGGTCCCCCGACCCCCTCGGGTGGACTTCTCAGGGCCCACTACACTCTGCGGGGTGCTCGTCAGCCGCAGGCCACACCTAAGCTGTGGTCTTCCTTTGCTCCACAGTCGTCTGCTGGTGCAGGCGCTCCCAGTCTCTCCGCGACTGTTGTGCTGCAACTTTCAGCCCTTAGGCTTTAACTCCCGTCCGCCGGTCTCTCTTTTGCGGGGCAGATGCGCACCAACGTTCCCCCCAAGTCTAGCCCTGCAGTAGGCTTGGCAGACATCTCCAGGCTTTCTTCGCTTGGCGGGGGCTCGCTGGCCGCAGGCCCCCTGCAGGCCGCGGGCTTCCTTCTCTCTACGGCTACCCGCAGCATTAGCTTGCGATAATTGCGGTGGCCACTCACTTTACAGTACCTGTCTTCCACTTGCACCTCAAACGCTGCATGGGTCCTTCCGAGGTATGTCCTCAGCCCATTTGTGCCTTCAGCGGGCTCCGGGTCCTAGTCTCTCCAGGGGGATTACACTGAGTAGTCGCAGGCACCATCTTGTCCAGTCGCCAGGCCACTCTCGTTGTCCTCAATGATCGGATCTTGCTTCTCCGGTCGCCTCACCACTCTCGGTATCGGGGTGTTCCCCGCCTCTCGAGGCCAATTTCATCGATTGTGGCCCCTGGGGTCCATCAATTTGTGCAGGATATCACTGGATGGGGGCTCGCTGCCGGGAGCGTGAATCTGACCTCCCTACTCCATCGGCGTCAGGCCACGCCCCCCGTTTCCCCACTTTTTCTTGTAGATCTTTTTTTACAATTTTTGATACAGAGAATTTTTATTATCTCTACAGATTGTACCAGTCCATCTATTTTTTTACAGGTCTAGTTATTAAGTCAGATCTATCACGCAATAGAAATTGCCTGTCCGATTAGAAATGTTAAGCCTCCGAAAGCCACTTTCTACTGATTATCACCGTGAACTCCAAGTAATCAGATTCTTGGCAACTGAGTAGTATATTTAGGTCAAACGCCATTAACATCATCACAGTAGATAATGTAATACAATTGAGAGAAAAAAAGTTCTACAGAGCAGCATGGTAGTAAGTGCCTTGACTAATAGGGTCAATAATTAGCAGGCATTAATTGTTCATATTTTTATGATGGAGGTATTTATTATTATTGGCATCAACCCAAGTGCGAGTTCATTTTGGTATTATCTACCAAACTGATGATCATTTACTAGACACTTAATAGATATTATTGCTACACTGTATACGTACTATTTCAAATCTTCAAATACATATTTCTGTATGGTGTTGCTAGTTTTCTGATACCTTGTTTTGTTCAGTACAGCCCAGAGTAAATGGGAGGTTAGTCCTACGAAGCAAGTGATGGCCGGCTCTGATGGAACTGTTTGAAGATCCAATATTCTAAATGGCTATCCCTTTGAATATTTGAGATCTTACTCAGGCAATTTCCTCCAACACACATCAATTTGTGCAAGAAACAACTTGCAGAGAAACAAGCAAGAAACCTTTATAAGGAGGATTACAGATTTTGGAATTACCACTCTGGAATTACAAAGTATCTTTGTGTTTTTGGACAAGCCGTAGGATCTATTGCAGGAGGATCACCAACTTTGAAACTTTACTGCAACGTTTTGATTCTGGCAAGAAATCATGACCCACTTCACTTCTGGTTAACATGGGAAATTATTTGTTGAGATTTATATTACTTCTGCTCGCTCCAGATTCTGCATGTTTCATGCATTCTGTATGGTTTAAAGTTTATTCACAATTAGGATACTGTTAGTGGGGCGTGAGCTATGCAGGTCCACTCACAGGTTTATTTTAAGCCATACTATTATAAACTTGTCTGCTAGGATCAAACTGTTTATTCGGGGATACGTTTCTCCTGTGCTTGCTTATTGTTCGCTGCACATACATAGACTCTGAGTTGTGCTTCATCACTTAGGTCCTGATTACGAGTAGTGAGGAGTGGAATTTCCATCTGGAATTCCGCTCCACACAATTATAAGTAGTCTGGTGTTCCCGCACCTTGGTTTTCCAGGTGCAGAAACACCAGACCAATTTTACTGGCAGGCGGGTAAAGTTTCAGCGGGAAAGGACTGCATTGCAACACCGACCCATTCAGAGCCCCCCCCCTTACTCTCAGCCAAGGAGCGGTAGAAGTATGTACTTTTCTCTCCTGTCTAGCGACATCATCCCTCTCCCAGGCACATAACTCTGCCAGACATACGGTAAACCCCTGAGAATAAGGAATTCCTCATGGAATTCCACCTGGTAATTCTGGATCTGCACAGTTTCTCTCCATTCTGATGGGTTTCACTCATAATTAAATGGGTTTTATATGGAGATTCCAGGCGGCATGGGAAATTCTGCCAGCCTAAATCTGTGCATGCTATTCCTCACCAGTCCTAATAGGTCTCTTAAATGTTTAACTGAATATAAAGTCCTCTCTATATGTCTGTTCATGAAGATGTTGGTTGTATGCCTCAATGACAAGTTCTTGCATTGAAACAACTGTTTTTGAATCTTTTACTGGCACAATATACCACCACAAGATTCCTGCTATGTGCTGTTCTGAGACATCTGCACGTTCTTAGCTTGCAGTCAGAACTAAATTTGCTGAAACCTAGACGTCAGCGGGTTCTTGTATTTTAAGTATTATGAAGCTTGGAGGAAAACTTACATAGGTGAGGATAAAAAAACTTGGAAGGAAACGATATCTATTTACAAAAAAGAAGTAACTACAGCAAAAGCTGAATACTTTGCTGATATTATTCTGAAATCTTCTAATAGCGCTAAGAGCATTTTTAAAATAGTAAATGATATCACTAATCCTACCTGTACAAAAAAGGAAATTCCCCCAACACAGATTCTCTGTGATGGGCTAGCTATGTTTTTTGAAGAAAAGATTAGCAAAATCATTAAAGGGTTACAATCTAGTAATGTACCCACACAGGATACTCTGAATGGGATATCTAAGAATTACCGTATTTCCCAGGAACATGAGTGGGAAACAACAGAGACCGCAGATAGTCTTGATCATTTCCCAACACTACAAGTGGATGATTTTATTAAACTAGCTGTAAGTGTGTCCTCAGGCTCTCCTTTGGACCCATTACCGCATAAATTATGGAAAACCTTAGGAGTTAAACTTCTCCCGGCACTTAGGCTGATTTGCATGCAATCTCTGGAGAGTGGAACGGTACCAGTAAGTTGGAAAAAAGCACTGATCACACCTCTCTTGAAAAAAGATTCATTAGATCCAGCATGCCCGAGGAATTACAGGCCTATTTCATTGCTGCCTTACCCAGTGAAGATCATCGAAAAATTGGTTAGTAGGGAACTTTCTCAGTTTCTAGAAGCCAATGATAAACTGGAGGATGTGCAGTTTGGCTTTCGTCCTGGACATGGGACAGAGACTGCCTTGGTAACCGTATTAGATGATCTTCGAATGCGGGCGGACAGGGGACAAACCTCCATCTTGATTTTGTTGGACCTGTCCGCCGCATTTGATACGGTTAACCATGCGGTACTCTTGGACAGGCTTGCTAGAGTAGGTGTGAGTGGATTGGCACTGAAGTGGTTTCAATCCTACCTCTCAGACAGAGAACAGGCGGTTGCTCTTCCCCCGTATCAATCCATGTTTAGGAAAGTTCAACATGGGGTACCACAGGGATCTGCAATCAGCCCTATCTTGTTTAATATCTACATGAAGCATCTTGTGGCTGTTATTAAGTCACATAACATTAGTCTAGTGAACTATGCTGATGATACCCAGTTGATCTTGTCTCTGGAAGGTTGTCAGGCAACCTCACTTGAAAAATTTCATAATTGTTTGCAAGATACGGCTCTCTGGCTTCAAAATAACTATTTGCAATTTAATGGGGAGAAAACTGAGATTCTGTGCTGTTCAGTGGGGAAGGTTCCTTATTCACTACCCACGGGGTTTTGGCCACTACCAGTGACAGCCTCTTTGACCCCGACAAATGTAGTTCGCAACCTAGGGATCAGTTTTGATTGTAAACTAAGCCTCGAGTCCCAAGTGAACCAGACAGTTGGGAGATGCTTTGCTCTGATGAGGGTGCTACGAAGAATTCTCCCACTGTTGCCTAAGCAGGATAGGCCACTGGTAGTAAGAAGTACTATTCTTAGCCAACTGGATTATTGTAATGCTCTGTTGCTGGAGTCTCCTAAATGTTTGATGGAGAAACTCCAGAGAATTCAGTCAATGGCAGCCAAGCTGGCACTTATGAGATCTCGCCAGTCTTCTTTATCTCAGGCCCTGGCTGAGCTCCATTGGCTTCCAGTTGTACAGAGGGTGCAATTTAAGTCAATGTGCATAGTTTTCAAAGCTCTACATGGCATTGGGCCCAAGCCCTTACAGAGCAGATTTGAATGGTATGTTCCTTCACGCAGTCTCCGTTCTTCCTCAGCAAAACTGGTGAGAGTGCCCAGGTTCAGAAAAGTTAGATCTGGTGGAAGAGCTTTCTGCGTTGCAGAAGCTTCGGCGTGGAGCAAATTACCAACTGAACTTAGACAGATAGATGATCTATTGCCATTCAGAAAGAAACTGAAGACCTGGCTCTTTCCCAGGGTATAATTTAGTGTTTCTTATCTCTGCAACCGCTATCACACTCTAAGATAACTGATCATACGTGCTCAAGCGCCAGGATACCCGTGGGGTCGCAGTGCGCTCTATAAATTCTGTATACAATACAATACAATACCAAGATATAGTCCGTTGGCATAGTCAAGCTTGGAGATTATGTGATATAACTAAAATTGCCAACATGAGTAAGTTCATATAAAACCAGCTCCTCCATCATTTTTAAGCCCCTTCTAGTGCACACTCATATAATAAATAACTTGTATAAATCCTTGTCAGAAAGTTATACTTTGAACAGTCCGCAATGTTAGCAACAATAAAGCCTACATTGACCACTTGAAGAAGGGTTTAAAATATACCTGGAATTGAAAGAATAAATAAGTTACTGCCCTTTATTGAAATATTTGTCTACATATATGTCTCTATCTTGCTGAGTGCAATGCCGTACATGTTTACTTGGGTTGAAACTGTGTTCCACTCCCCTGCCTCTGTATGGCATCCCCTAAGCTGCATCCAGCCTGCCTGCTCTCTAAATAACCTTGAATACATTGACATAATGTAGGATAGTAGGGGTTTGTTGCACCAGATGCATTCCTGCAGGCCCAATTCAGTCTTTTATCTATTTTAGTCCAATAAAAATGATCATTAAACTTGTCAAAAGAAACGTCTGTTATTTCTAACAATGCCAGGAAACTGCAAAATTGGGGAATCAAGCGTGATACAAAACGTTATCACCAATCAAAATATTTACATATTTCATGTGATGAAACTGTTGACTAAAGTAGCATCTTTGTTTGCACAAGTCACATTAAAACGCTGTGACATCTATAAAGTACTCTCTTGAAGGTCACAGCAATTAACAAAGATTAATGTTTTCTTCGAATACATAAAACTAATTGCAAGAAATTAGAAGAAAACAATGTTTCAATTAATTTTCAAAATCACAATAATTGTTGCTTAGTGTGGGTAATTATGATATTTTTAAGAGATAGGTTTAATGTAAGTAAACATCTGAACCTACATAATAACAAGAAACAAACAATTTTCTCAGGAACGTGTGTTATTTGAAATGATAATGCACTGATTTGTTCGAATTGCAACATGTTTAAAAGAAATTAATCAACGATGTAATAGCAAACGATTAATGGTGAAAATGCAATGTCTATACTACAATATACTATACTTTGGGGTGAGTTATCACAAGTGAATTGCACAAGGGGTAAATAACAAAAAAACACAACTTATTTTTTTAAAAATAAAACAGGAAACCAGTTCCTGGAATGTTATTCAAGCCACTGCGGCCTTTTGTGAGTAAATCAAGTAGTCAGGGGCATAACCTCAAAGAGGGTGTTTGGGGTGTAACACCCCTGAAATAAAGGCATCCTTAGCTTGGTAGTTGGGCCTGGGGGCTCTCAGTCGGGTTTGTTATCTCTGTGTCAGATTTATTGCGTAGTGAGCAAAGAATGAAAGACAAAACAGTGACCTTTGATGAAAACGAGAGACAGAGATGCTCATCAGGTGGCTGAATTTCAAAATGACAAACCAGATAACCAGGAACCAATACTGACTACCTACTTACCCAAATTGTGCGATCCTAGGTACATGTTTTATTTCACAGAGCCTTCTTTATCTTTATCACATGTGGGTGTAGTTTAAAATACTTGAGTTAAGGATGTGCATTGTACATGCACCTATTATAGTTCATTTAATAGACTGTAATGTGCTCCACCTACAATAAGAATCTACGCCACAGGCATACATGACTACTGACTTGCCTTTTTTTTCACTAATGGCATTAGTTTCATTTTTGGATTCTGCAGACAAAAGTTCCTAATCATGCATTAAAACCAGGTCAGGCCTGAGACCAGGTGATGAAGAGCTACTATATTAGCCAAGTTCAATTAAGGAGACTGAGAAAGAAATGATGGCAAATGGAGTGAGAGGAGACAGATGGTAAGAGGAAAAAAAAGAATAAGACGGGAAAAGAAAAGAAAATTGGAAGTGGAAACCAGCAAGGATACAGGGGAAAAGGAAGAGAGAAATGGTGAAAGTATGAAAATGTAAAAGGAATGAAACATGGAAAGAAGTAAGGGTGAAAGGATAGGTGAAAGGAAGGCAGGAAAGATTAAAAGAACACAGGGAGGAAGGGGTAAAGGAGGGATGGATGAATGGCTGGAATGAAGAATGTAACACTATGTGAAACAATGGATGGATGAATGAATGGACACAATGACCATTGGATAGATGGAATGGTGGAAGTATGGCTGAATCGGTAAACGGATGGATGGATGGAATGGTGAGGGAATGGATGGAATGGTGAAAGGACGGAAGCGTGCACGGATGGAAAGGTGAAAGTGCATGCAAGAATTGAGGGTGGATGGAAGGATGGGAGGATGAATGTATAGATGGGTGGATGTAAGGGTGAATTGAACAATTCTAGGAAGGGTCAGACTTACTTGTTTCACTGTCTCTGTGCCATTGGAGGTTGAATTCTAAGTGGAGGGTATTTTAATTTTATGGCTACTCCCTTAAATTTGATGTACTAAGGTGAAACACTTCTGCATATTAAAGAAATACAATCTCTTCAAAATTCAAAAAAGTGTATCATATTTTTACATTATGTTTATTGCACAATATACATGTCAAACATTTTCATGGCTCGGCTTGTGCCCGGACTTCTAGAGGCAAACCCGACCCATGGCTCGGCTCGCCCTACTAATTTACCTGTGCATCCTTCTCTATATGCGATTTCGACTTAGTACATGGGGCAGTCACTCACTTGATAAAACGCTTTATAAAAGGTGAGGTTTTGTAACATGGGGCCCGATTCACAAAGGTAAACTGAGACGAAAGTCTAACTTTACGACTTTCGGTATTCACAAAGGGCATTTACGAGTAGTAAAGTTGGACTTTTGTCTCAGTTAAAATTAAGTTTTGGTCTTAAGTCTAACTGAGACCAAAACTTTAGATAAACTGAGACGAAAGTCTAACTTTACGACTTTTGGTGTTCGCGAAGGGCGTTTACGAGTGGTAAAGTTAGACTTCTGTCTCAGTTAAACTTAGGTTTTAGTCTTAAGTCTAACTGAGACCGAAAATCAAGTTAAACTAAGACAAAAGTCTAACTTGCTCTTTATGAATACCGAAAGTCGTAAAGTAAGACTTTCGTCTCAGTTTACCTTTGTGACTCAGGCCCATGGATCCCAGCCTACATGTACCAATTTGACAACTCTACCATCAAGGCTTCTGGCAGCAGAAATGAAGAAGAGTGCGCACAGTGATATTGCATTTCAAATAAATGATCCTTGGGTTGGTACTTCAGACAGTTGTGTTTTACATGACTGTAGCCATGCGTTCAAAGAGAGAACTACCAAGCACAGGCGGGACAGGTTAGGGGTGAGCTTCTGAAGGGGTGTTTGGGGTATTTCACCCCACAAATGCATTCTTGGTTTGGTAGTTGGGTGTGGGGGCCCTTAGTCGGGCTTGTTTTGTCTGTGTTGGTTTTTCTCATCATTCTCATTTCACTAAGAGGTTTTAGATTGTGCAGTTTTAGGATTGGGATCTTAAATATATATAGTGACCAATTTACAAAAAGAGTAGCAAATCTGTTGCCATAGAAGTACTCTTTGAATGAGTGCAAATGTACTACTTTTTGAAATTCAAAAACATTGGCAGTAGCAGGCATGGAAAGCTGTGCCAGTCTTACGTTTCACGGCATAATATTGGCCATCAAATGCCAAAATTGTGCTGAGATGAATGCTTGCAATAGTCTAACTAGTGGCAATTGCTCGGGATAGTGTTCTAACCCATTATTTATTGCTCACTTTGCCACTGTAGACAGAGGCCCACGTAATGTAAATTAGTTCTGACTCTGTCATGGAAACAGTTCATCCTAAACCTTGATCGTCTGACCTTTCCATCCTGCAGTCTCCTGTTTTTTATTTGGTAAATTCGATATTTATACCCCCTGAATGTCACTGACTAAGCTACAGCCCTGCAAATAGTACTCCAGTAGTACTACTTCATGTACTCACAAATGCGATTCATGAATCTGCCACTGGAGATCTCCACAACGCCAGCACAGATCTCCCCAAACAGGCGCATAGTAGAAATCTGACTGTAGAGTTACTATTAGTAATTACGATCGTAATTTCCTTTTTACGAGACTCTTCCCCCTATGTAACAAGGTGCAGACTTGTAAGTTTACTAGTTAAGTGGAGATGTCCACCCGGAATTGGTGAATACCATGTTGAATATCGTGTTGAGATCTCTGCCTAGGATGGTCTTCAGAGATCTTTGGATGGACATTTCCCTTTGTGAATAGCCCCAATTTGTAGAACAGATTAAGCAATAATTTCATTTTTAAACTAGTCAGTTATGTCTGGCATCCATGCATATTTTAGCTCTCACAATCATTGTAACTGACATGTTTGCATTAACCTGGTGCACAGGATCAAACAGAAGTGATGTTCTTTTCCGTCTCTTACTGTCTCCACCAATGACCACATACTCCAGGGTATGACGTCCAGTAGTAAAATTAGGGAGAGGGGGAATGGGATAAGAGAGAAATCAGGACTCCACACTCTGCCTTGTCACTTTTGAGTGTTAAGGAGGTCTACAGGGAATAGAGGATCTCTATAAGATAAAGAGATACCTTCAGTAACTAGTCATTGGAACACTAAGTGTAACTATAATTGTGATTGAGTATACCCCAGCAATATCTCTGTATTATGAACTCTTTGTACTTCAGTAGAACACTGGGAATTCCTAGGCATTAGCTCTTCTCCCTTTGTTGAGAATAACGAACTCAAGCGTTGTCGAAAAGCTCTGTCTTTTTTGGAATTTGAGTATGGTTTCTACTTCTCTAGAATTGCAAAATAAGGAATACCTTTAACATTGTGCTGTTCCCTACTTATAAAAATATATACACAGACTGGAACCCCTATACCTTATAAACAACAGCTATCAATATATATACATAAGTGTCCTTTTAAGAGTCCCTTCTGTCCATTCACCTGGACTTCAAATCGAACGCACAACTCCAAATCTCTCAGACATTTGAAACCCAGTCTCATGGTTCAAATAAGAGGCCAATAAAGATTAAAATGTTTGTTCTTTATCACAAAAAATCTTTATGATACTTCTCTGTATTCTAAAATGTTCGTAGTACAATTCTTTAGGAAGCAATAGGGCTTAGCCAGTGAAATCCGATATGCATGTAGCAAGAACCTGGCTGCAGCAACATAGTTGCACGATTGCCTAGAAAGGATGCTGTGAACCATGAGGAAAGTTATGCATAATGATACAAAATGGCTGCCGGCTCTATAAACATGCAAAGGTTCGTGGCCTGCTGAGAATCTTGGTTCACTGCCAGCAACACCACCGCACATTGTGACTTTTGCACATGCAACTTGAATCGAGTGAGTGCAAGCACTCTATGATGACCACTAGCCTTTCCTTTGCTTAAAGACACTCAGCACCAGTGGATTCAAACTACTGCTTCCTCACACATGGGCCTCACTGAGCTGTAAGCAGTACCTCCAGCCACGCTGCCTGACGGTAACAAAGTTTGCTTCAGGATGTGATAATCAGTACAATGCATAGCTTGTATTTCATAGATCTTAGACTCCAGTGTCATGTGAATTCCAAGAACCAGGAAGTACAACAACATATAAGAGGATTCATAGCATCCTGAGCCATTCTTCAGATTATACTGAGGTCAATTGAAATGGTAACAGTGGAGGCTCCAACCAAAATGAATTGAACACAATGTTGATATAGATACACAGCTTAAAGAGCTGTAAAATAACACAAGTGATGTCACATAAATATGTGAGATCAAAGCTTGCAATTATGGCTGCAACAGGAAGAGGCTATGTTGCAAGGCTGCTGTGTAACATCTGCCCTTCTGTGAAAAAACAGGACCACAAATATGCAGAGAGACAAAGAGCCCTGAAAGAGATGTGGGCAGGGAAGAAGCAATGACCAAGCCACAACCTGCTCGCTTCACCTTCTTTCTCTGAGAAGCCCATCTTTCATAAGACTCTAGTGGGCACAGTGCCCTCTTTTATAGTCCATGGCCTCAGGGAAGCTTAACATCCCTGTTTCTGCCTGGTGGCAAAGTAGGATGCAGCTTAAGGGCTGGGGCTTTTGTCTGATAGGAGTAGGGGTGGTGGTTAAGGGGCAGCCAGTGCCTCTTCTCAGATTGGCCCTCAGTTTCATAGTACAGTAAAATATGTAGAACAAGTAATTTAGACAGAGAGTGTCTTCACTGCCATGAGTCAGATAGTCCTAGACAAAACATGGGAGACAGGCTATTTAGGTAGAGGCTACCTCCCTTATGAGTTGCTGGGGCAGGGAACCCTTGCTTTAGTGCCTGCTCCTACATATGATTTGTGTGTGAATAGCTCACTTTAGGTGTTGTGGGCACTCTGACAGAGTGCAGTGTGCATTTACCCACACTCACTCCTGTCTGTGCATTGAATTCTGGGCAGCGCCATTTATCATGTGATGTCACTTCCTATGATATAACATTGTGTGACCTAGTTTTCTGGAACGTCAGTTCCTGCAAGTTCACTTGATTAAAGGTCATGCCTTAGGACTGAGTTTCTCTGCCGCTATTTCTGTGCTCAGAATTCCACGGATGGACAGTGAAGTCCATGTTCCACTTACCCAAAAGGTCCACTATGAATGGGTACATTGGCCTTCAACTAACAGAACTCTAAAATGTTGGAAACACAAATTACTGTTTAGCTCAATGTTGCTATTATTATAATAACATCTTTAAAATTTAACTGTATATAATATGTTGTGCAGCACTCACAACTGGTGTTAGAAAGCCTCTTTTGTAAATTGAAAACTGCTTTCACGTGTGAATTAGCATTTGATCCAGAATCACAAATGATGACCTGTAAAAAGCCCAATAATAGAAACCATATCCAATTCAAATACTTGATTGTAAATGTGTGCTCACATCACAAAATACGCAATTTTCCGACACAGAACACGGCGATATACATTCTGTTGGAATATGTAGTTGGCAACTCCGTGCATGGCTCTTGCGTATGTTAGGTAAATGTTCAGAATGGACTGAGACCTACTAGAAACTGTAGCCCTCTGTGCCTGACAATTTTTCATGAACCAGTGTTCAGCCTTTAAGGACATATGCTCTGATTTCAGCAGAGTTTGTGAAAACCATGTAATACTCATGTTGAATAAGCACAAATAAATAGAAGCTGCTGTCATGCAGGGCAGGAACACACCTACATACATGTCATGAAATGCACACAGGGGAAAACAGTGTGTGCTAATAAAAAATCACAAAAAAATTAAAGGGGCTTTGTTTAACTGTGTACAGACTATATTGTTTGTTTGCCTGCGCTGAATCTGTTTATCTGTTTGACTTTGCATAGTACTGGTTTAAGTGTTTAGGAGAAGGATTTTAAAGTGCAGGATAATATTGAACATTTGTAGTTTGACATACCTGCATTTCAACCTAGGAGCTGAAAATGTATTGAGTTGTTAATAATTAAGGAAACAGAGTAACACCCCCTCCCCCCCCCTGTCCCTTCCTCAAACCTGCTGCAGGATAAGTGACTGGGCAGGGCCCACAGTCACCTGACAAGGAAGTTTTCCTCTCCTTCCACTGCCCCAGTCCTAAAAGTACAGTCACCTGACCCCTGAAGTTAGGGTTTACACTTCTACAAGTCAATTGAGTACTAGAGCTGGCACTGTAGATGTTAGAGTTTAGATTGGCCCTGGAACTTAGGGCTCTGCTTGGACCTAGGTTTCGTGGCTAAAGGCTCTTATTGTTTCCAGGGGCTAGGGTTTCTATTGGTTCATGGGCCTAGGTCATCTGTTGGTTCTAGACGTTAGGGCTTGGGTTTCTATTGGTTCCTGGGTATAGGGTTCCCATGGGGTTCAGGGCCAAGGGTCTTTATTGGTTCTAGGGCTTAGGGCTTATGTTTAGATTGGTTCCTGGGACTTTGGTTAAGATTGGTCCCTGGGCCTATTCTTTTATTTTGTTCCAGGGCTTAGGGCTTTGGTTTCTATTGGCTACCAGGCTTTTGGTTTCTACTGGTTTCTGGGCCATGGTTTTCTATTAGTTTCAGGGAGTAGGGATTGTGTTCTATTGGTTATAGGTTTTAGCGTTCCCATAGGCAGATCACCTGATCACAGGGGCTGTCCTTTAAGCCATCCAGCTCTGGTGGCGAAATGAAGGGTGCTGCGGTTTGGGCTGTTAGGGCCCGGCAAGGACCTAAGGCCAGAACTCTCCATCTCCATCTTCAGAACTCACTCCAGATATTAACCGCTCATCAAAACATCCAATATCCACTCCACCTCCTAAACACTATTAGTCCTAAGTACCAACCCTCAAACACATTCACAGGGTTAATATAACTACTAGTGAGCTACAGGTAATATCATACGTAAACACTAAACAACTACTATCCATTTGGCCAACATTGCAGATACATTAGTTAATCAGAAAGTCAGCCCATGAGCAACCCACTTCAAATTCCACTGGGAAAAAAGCACTCCAGACCACCACCTCCCATTCTGTCACCAGCAGCAAACACATCTACCCACTGCCAGCTCCACAAGGCATGATTATTAACCCCAGGAAGTAATAACCAACACCCAAAAGGACATAAAGAACTCACACCATCACCCACAACACTGATATAACTTAATCTACAACCACTCCAACTATCCACAACAAAACCACACACTAATAAAAAAACACCCCAACTGTTCCACATCCCAAACAACTGACACACACAATGTCACTTATGAAAAGGAAATTAACAATCAAGAGAAGGTGCAAATGCATGATTGCCAGGTTCCCTGATCCCTCCCACCTCAGCTCCCTCCACAACCCGTTCAATTCCCCACTGCAGCTAAAACATCATTGCCTCTCACAAAAATCCCATTAATCCACCTCTTAAACGTCAGAATTCTCTAACCCAACAACCTACCCTCCATTTCTACCTCAAGCTACAACCAAATTAACCCTCGAACCCATTCGAACTCATATATTATATTCCTTTGCTTCTCCTCCTTTACTGGACCACACCGCCTCAAAGCACCATTAAGAGGAAAGAGACACAACAACTAAAATGTTTAGTTTTCAATGTAAGGGCCACAAAGTAAAAAACACTCCGTATGTGATATATTCTCAGAAACAACATCGGAAATACCTTCATTACAGAAAACATGGTTCAGTTAAGACCCTGCACCCACATGCTATGAAGCCATCAGCATTTGACATAATCAACAAAAAACACATTGGCAAAATGGGGGGAGGTGGTGGGGGGGCAATCATTCATAGAAAATCACTTTGCCATGAAAGACCAATCAAAACTCCTCTGAACCACCCAAACCAGTAGTTTTGAGGAGGCTTCAGCATATGGTTCGTCAAGAAGAATCTATCTACAACCACAGCAATAGCAACCATCCTTGAGATTTCAACCTCCAACAAATTATTTCTGACCCAGCTCACTCCTTTAGACACACTCTGGATGTCATATTGGCCTGTGTGGGACAGGTCACAGTGTCAGACAACTCCCCAGTAATCTAGGGTGACCAAAATATAATTACCTTCAGAATCAACATTCCTATCAAGAACAACACTTCAAAGACAGCAACACACACCAACAACAAATGCACATACAGACAATGGAAAAACTAGACCTAAAACAAACTCAACTCCCATCTCAGAAGAATCCCAATAAATATGCAACCTCATGACATACACTCCTTCTACAGCTGGATCGCGGCTGTATTGGACAACCAGACACCGCAATCAGGGTTAACCACAAAAAAGACCACATGGCTTAATAACAGCACCAAAAGAAGGAAATGCAAATGCTACAAGGCAAGTAGCAAAAATCAAGAAATGAAAAAAAATCAAACACCACTACTATTACAGAGCCTATAGAAGAGCCATCAAACCCACAAAAGACAAAGCTATTCCACACACATAATTGAACCTGACTGCCCCTTCTAAAGAGCTCCACAAGATTCTATTAGAATTCTACAACCCAGAGTGCCAAAACAAAGAAATACCACCATCACAATCCTTCTGTGACAAAATCTCTATGGAGTGATCTAAAAAATTAAAAAGATAGAAAACTTCCTTAAGGAGGACACATTTAACAGACCACAGTACATGACTCAATCACCACAGAAAGAGACAGAAGCAATCTTCAGCTATTTAATACTTTCAATACTGGCTCAGAAAAAGATTTCCTTGACATTATCATCACAAGTATACCATCAAAATCATTTTCAAATCCAGCAAACCCAAATAAAGTATAGTTTGCACAACATGCACAGGATAGGTAGATAGAAAATTACTCAACAAGCAGTTGGGACTAGCTTCTTTCCCATCCAAATAGAAAACATCTACATTACGCAACTCTTCAAAAAGAAAAACCTTGATCTATTGAACTCAGCCAACTAGAGACCAATATGTAATAGCCCATTCCTAGGAAAAATATTTGAAAGTACAACTTTTGCACAACTTGCCAAATTTATAGAAGAAAATAACTTGAGGTCCCACAAACAATCCTTATTGAGACCAGGCAGAAGCTCAGAGTCAACCATCATATGCATTTGGACTGACCTAAATCTCACAGTGGACAAGAAAAGATTGGCAGTCCTATTGCTTCTGGACCGCAGCATTTGACACTGTTCACCTCCACACACTATTACAAAGAATCCATCATCTCGGAATATGAGAAAACACTATAAATTGGATTGACTTTTACCTCGGAGACAAAGTAAGATACACCTACCCATCTTCACATCAGCTCCTCACACCCAACACTGTGGTGTCCCTTAGGGGTCCATCATCTCTCCTCTTTTATTCAACATCTGCCTAACCCTTTTACTGGACCTTATTAGGTCATGCAACCTCACCTTTTACAACTACGCTGATTATTGCAAAATAATTATAAAAATGAATGGCCTGGAAGACCTATACAAATCATAACTTGGCAAATGCCTTTGCTGAATAAATGCATGGATGATGAGTAACCACCTAAAGTTAAACAATGCAAAGGCAGAGCTCATAACCTCGGAACAATGGAAAAAATACCAGCCTCCCACCATATTACCCAAGCAACTCGAGATTAAGAGCTATCCTAAGTACCACATGCAATAAGGTCACAGAGGACCTTCTACACAATGAAAACACTGTGACGCATCTTCCCATATCGTGGATACCAACAAAAGCTACAAGCTAGCCTCACACTTGTAAGCTCAAAGCTGAACTACGTCAAAAGCCTATAACTTAGCATCCCCAGTTTCAACATATGTTATATATACCACTAATCCAAAACAAAGCCATTAAACTCATTCTCCACCTCCACCAAAAAGTTGTGCAGTCACTCCACTGGCTACTTGTAGCTGAAGAGCAATGTTTCAGGCACTCTTTGTCATCCATAAACCTTTCCAAGGAAAATGATCACTGCACGTAAAATTCAAGCTATATAAACAAAAAAAGACACTGCACACCAGGATTGCACCATGGATCATCATACCCTCTGACTGTAAGAAATCCATAGAAGATGCCATTTCCAGGGTACTAGTTCCCAAGCTCCTAATTCACTACCTGCCAAGATTCAGATCATTCAGGAACATTTACATTTTAGAAGAGAGATGAAAACATGGCTATTTCCAAGATAACTATATCATCCTACAACTCTGGGATATAACCTAAAATAATAAATGTTACTTCAAGTACAATCTACAGTCTAAATTCCAAGATATGCAACAGTCCAACTAGCACACAAATATGTCCAGGGACATGAAGGGATGATCTATGTCTAGCCTGGGTATTATATAGTGATTTCAATTCATGTATAAGCCTCCTGGCCCCACTAATATTAATACCATAACACTCAGTGTTCGGGCAGCTGATTGTAGTTCATACAGGTTGCATAATAATTCCCTTTAACTGCTTGACCCTCTAACATGCACATAAGAGATCAACCCCACAGGTCATGTCCATCATTGTATACTGTACCAGTGCATAGCAATACGTCGCCCATTGCCAACTGAACAGACATTGAATGCTGGAAGAGATCATCCTCATGCCACGTGGCACCCACCTTGGAATGGTAAAACATTAATAGACTATGGCCCTCAATACATGTGGCCTTGTAATTGTTGTGATATTTATCGAACCTGATAAAATCTGACTCCGGTGAGTCAAATTTTTCAGGTGCTATAAACACCACCAAATTATGAGTTTTTGGGGTAGAACATTGGAAATTTGGTGCTTTGTGCACCAAAATCTGGGTGTTCCAGTAAATACCGGTCATTGTGATGACAGCATTTATAGCACATATCGCAATAAACTGGGCTGCTTGTAATGAGGGCCTCAATAGCATACCGGTCCAAGATGGCGGCTATTTTTAGAATCAACTAGTGAGCGGGTGGCAGCACTTGGGATTAAGGACTGACAAAAAGATCTGAGAAATGGATGCTACTAAAAATAAAGCATTCCTTTTTTCTGTAGCATCCATTTTGCAGATGCTTTTGTGAGCACTCGTTCACCAGTGCTATTGGAATAATGCCCAATTGAATTCAGATGTAAAAAGCCCTTCATGCATTCCAATGGAGGCAGAAGGACACCACCAACCAACGAATAGAAGATCAATGAGACTAAAATACTGCTGTGAGTCGCTCCATGATGTGAATGACAATGTCTCATGCCACAGCTGACAGTATTGGAGCAACACTAACTGAGAGAAGGTGACCCATAGTCTCTGAAAGTAAGGGCCCGATTATGAGTTTGGCGGTCTTGGAGCATGCCGCCATGCCACCACCCCACTCCAGGACCGCCAAACAAGGCCATTGCCCGCCATATTACGAGTTTTTCGTGGTCTGGCAGGTGGATGGAGTGGCGGGCCTGCGGCGGTGCCTTTCGAAGGCACCTATGTATGTCTTAGAAAGGCCCTGCCGCAGGACAGCCACAGTGCGTACCAGCTGGAACTGGGGATGCATGCTCACAGAGGGGCACAACATGGGCCCCCCTGCATTCACCTCCGTGCATGGGGTACAAGGGGGCCCTGTAGGGCCCCCTTTGTTTCATGACCACCAGCAGTTTCATGGAGGAAGAACCTCCATGACACCTCTGGCGGTCCTGAAACTCGTAATATGCATGGCGGTGCCGTAGCGGCACCAGCAGCATATTGTGAGCCCCTGACCACTGCGGGACTGCAGGGAAACGTGGTTCCCTGGCAGTTGTGGTGGCACAATGGCGATCCGACTGCCACAATTGTAATACAGCGGTCGCACCGCCAGTGTGGCAGTGGCTGGACCGCCACCGATGCACCCCCACGAGTCTGGCGGTTCTTAGACGCCCAGACTCCTTATCAGACCCTAAGTATGGAATAAAATATCCTTGTCACAAATGGCACACGTGCTACACAGTTGCAAAATAAAAAGAAAGTATAAAAACTGACTTTGGCAAAGAGGTATCACAATAGATCAGCAGCACAACTGCTAAAAGCATTTTACTACAAGCAAAGAGATTAGGGGGCTGATTGGGGATTTAGTTAGCCTGCCAACATAGAGAGATTCACGTTGGGAAAAACAAACCATGCCACCCAGTCTGCCTTGCCATGAAGGTATGGTGGAGCTTTGTGAACTTGGACGTTTCACAAGAAAATGTTTGGAATGTTTTTTAAATGATAGTAATAAAGCAATCTTTTTATTTTTTTGGACATCAGCTTTAAAGATCAATGCCATTCTCACAGGTATTGGCTAGCAAGAAGCGTGGGGTTTGAATTAATTATTCAACGGGTGCCCATTGCCCCTAACCTCACCAGCATCGCAGAATCAAGTGAGACTTGTATATTAGCAGGATCAAGTCAAGCGCAGACAATGGAAATTAATGTTTAAGGAATAATTGTCCAGTTGACATTATTTTTGTTTTCCAGTGACAGCATTCCCACACAAGATGGGTGTGACTTTGGGAAAAAGAGAACCAATGTCCCAGATGGACTTCAAAGTTATTTTCAAGTAAATTGGAGCAGTTTTCTTTTTATTCCTGGTTGGAATGGCCATGGTGTACAGGGCGGAGACAGAGGGGAAAGAAATGGCTGACACAATGCCAGAAGGCGTGCCCTACGCTGGGTGCACTTTATAATGCAATGTAAGCTAGTGAATGTATGGCTTAGCGTGTTCCTTATGGCTGAGCAGTTCGTGGTTCTGCTAGCCTCTAAATTCAGTGGAGTAATAAATGGTTGGGTAGACACGTCAGTTTTTGACGCTGTCCCATTATAGTCCAACCCTAAGAGAACCTTGTGTCTGTCCATGAACCTAAACCTCTGCAAATGATGTTTTCAGAGTGGCACCAGGGGCTCCATTGATAGCAGTGGTATACCCTTTTTTCGTCAAGGTAGCAATCCTTTGAAAAATTTAAATAAACGTTGTTTTCAGTCCTCTAAGTTAGAAACAGCGCAGCATAAGCTAAGTATTATTAACACTCTATTTTAACATTTTAGAGCCACATCCAGCGGGGTCTAATGACTCTTCCTGCAGGACTCAATGCCATATTACTCACTTCTTTAATCTCCCTCCCATTGAAGAAACTAGCAGGTTATATGGTCCTTTGTTTGTAATTCTATTGCACAGCATTTTATGTGAGTAAATGCAATATATGCAGCATGTTCTGCAGCATTATTATGCAGCAATTACTATGGGGCTACTAAACCTGCTTCTAGTACACGTGAAAATATGCAAATGGAGCAAAAACAGGCACATTTAGCAAATATTATACAACATTTTATTCACCAAAATGTGAAATAAAATCTTACAATAAAAGGTACACCTCTTTTAATTTGACAACTGTCCTTTAACATTGGCATTCTAGGGTTATGGTGAGTTTTTAAATATTTTTATTGAATGTGAGCCTTCTGAAAATACTACTGCTGAACACAAACAAGTATTTGTAAAGCTGCTGGGTCTGGCATTGTCTGCCAACCTTTTGGCAATTCTTGTTTTGTCATGGTTTTTGCAAACCTTTATTGGTCGGGAAACTTCCAGGTGTTTGTCAATCTAAACAAATTCATTGACTTAAGGCAAAAATCCTATTAGGTCTCAAAAAAGCACACAATACCGTAGTACTCCCTGGTACTGAAGGGAAATACTTTGTGTGTGAGTGTGCTCATTTTGAAAGGTCAGCATATCGTAACTCATAGTGAAGTCAGCCAATGGCTGAAGTGGGTTGATGCATTGCCCCTTTATGCATGCTTGAGTGGGTTGGAGAAAAATGTGAATGACACAACCACAGGCAAATGGATGAAGTGTGGCTGAAAATCCTTTTAAGTAACCATCATACAAATAATTTTAGTAAAATCAAAAGGTCTTGGCTAACACAGACCTAAAAAGCCAATTGTTCTGCTATTGGCAGCCAGTGTCTTGCCTTTGAGAAAGAAAGAGAGAAAGCTTCTTCATAAAACTTTATTTCGGCACAATTGGCCATAAAAGCACAATTTTTGGATAATATTTAAAAATTGAATAAAATACAATAGATAAAAACAACATAAAAAAACAAGACAAAAGGGTTTACATTCCACGCGCTGGGAGAACTTTCTCCGATATCAGCCATCTTAAAGAGCAAGACATAAAGTGCAAGTGCATGTGCATTTAGAGGCTAGTTCCAATAATTATTTGCTCCGTTTGTATTGCAAGTTTAAAAAATTGCGCTGCACATAGGAAAAATTATTTAAAAAAAGCTGAATAAGAAGAAATGTACACAGCCGGCATATTTGCCCCAGTTGTCAATACAGTGCATAAAACCACAAACAATTGGGGGGAATGGTCTATGCACAATCAGAGTCTGGCATAATAGTCATTAATAATAGATAAATTGTCTCCGCAACAACTAAATAAATACAATTTATGCAAAAAACATCTGTTAAAACATATCATAGACCATTGTCATTCCTATTTAGAGACTTATTCAAAATGGCTCTGCGCGTGCACCACATAGTAAATAAGAAGCGTGAGATTGAAAAAACAATGGGCATGCGTTTGTCAGATTTTAAGATCCTATACACGTTGCGACAGTGTCTCGACCCCAAGTTCCTGCAAAGTTGTAGTAGCCATCGCGACCTGGCCTTCCTGTGTCCCTAGCAGAAAAATATCACATGAAGATCAGACTCATCTGCATTAAGGCACGCAGGGCACTCTGCATTTGTGTGGCCCTCCCACTTTTTTGTGAATGAACGCAGCGGAAGGACTCCATGCCTAAATTGCAGGTAAAGCTTCTTAGCCAGAAGCGGCTGTATGTCGTCCAACACTGGTTCTAGAATATATTTAGTTTTAACTTCCAGAAACTCAGCCGTCAGTCTCCCCACTGAGGGTCTCATCTCAAACTGGGCGAGTTTATGGTCTCTATAACTCTCGATCAAAGCTTTTCTGGGAGTTATTTGGGAGATTTCTTCTGCATTGTACCACAAACTGCCCCTGCCCAAGTCCTCGCATGTTTTCTTAACATATAGCAGCCAAGGCAACTTCCCTGCACCTCGCAACCCCATGACATCGATCAATTCTTCTCTATAAGAGGTTAATTCAGGGGTGGACCAAGAGAGAAAGCAAGAAAGAAAGCGAAAAGGAAAGAAAGCAGGAAAGAAGGAAGGAATGCAAGAAAGAATGCAAGACAGGTGGGAAGAATGAAAGAAAGCATAGAAAGACGGAAAGAAGAGAAGAAGAGAAGAAAGAAAGAAAAACAGGAAAGAAAATGAAAAAGGAAAGAAAGAAGGGAAGAACAAAGTAAAGCAAGAAGGAAAGAAAAAAGCAAGAAAACAGAAAGAATTAATGAAAGCAAGAGAGCAGGCAACAAGGTAGGAAGGAAAGAAAGAAGGAAGGAAAGATACAAGGAAAGATGGAAAGAAAGATAGAAAGAAAGAAAGAGAGTAAGAGAGAAAGAAAAAAGTAAGAAAGAAAGAAAGAGAGAAAGATAGAAAGAAAAAGAAAGGAAAGGAAAGCAAGTAAGAAGGAAAGAAAGAAGGAAAGCAAGAAAGAATGAAAGAAAGGATAGAAATATGGAAGGAAAGAAAGAAAAAAGAAGGGAAAGAAAGAAGGAAAGAAGAAGGAATCAAAGACAGAAAGAAAGAAGGCAAGAAGAAAAGAAAAAAAGAAAGGAAAGATGGAAAGAAAGAAGGAAAGAAAAGGATAGAAAAAAAGAAAGAAAAGACCTAAAAAAGCCAATCATTCTGCTATTGGCAGCCAGCCTCTTGCCATTGAGAAAGAAGGAAGAAAGAAAGAAAGCAGGAAAGAATGCAAGTAAAAAGTAAAGGAAGAACAAATGAAAGAAAGCATATAAGGATGGGAAGAAGTAAGGAAGGAAAGAGAGAAAGAAAGAAAGCAAGAAAGAAAGAAATAAAACAGGAAGGAGAGAGAAGGAAAGATGGAAAGAAAGATAGAAAGTAGGATGAAAAAAGAAAAACGAAAGGAAAGAAAGAAGGTAAGAAAGATAAAAAGAAAGAAAGAATAAATTAAATGAAGAAAAGAAAGCAAGAGACAAAGAATGCCTGAAAAAAGAATGGAAAGAAAGAAAGAAAGAAGAATGAAGGAAATACATTTAAAAAGTGTTAGAATTCCTGCAAATTAAACATGATAAAGGCTGATTTTTTTCCTCTGCAAACTTTATTAAAGAACCATTGGTAAAATTGAGTCTAGAATAAATGTGTCCTGAAGAATTGTCCACTTATGAATTACCATGTATAATATGGAAGCTTTCGTTGTGTGTGTGCTGCAGGTCTGCACAATATGACAAGCCAGTTGTGAAAAATCAGGAGATTTTCCTGATGTATTCCAAATATAGCAGTCACTACACTGCAGTGGATTTTAGGGGACCTCTTGATGCCCCTGTATAATAAGATGTAACACTGTTCTGCAACAGAATTAAAAACGTATACTCAGATGAGACCTACATTAAGTTTCTGGGCCACCTCAGGTTAATATATCACAATATGAAAGCTCACAATTTAAATGTTTCATGGGTGCTTCTGTACATGTGAGAAATAAAGCATGTTTTCTTCCACTTCCAATGATTGCATCATTCAATTTGTGATTTGGCTAGCAGACAGAGAGGGGAGTAGGAGAGCAACGCGTTTGTGTCTAATTACTGAGGTGAGTAGTACAAAGAGAATAACTTACTACAGAACAGTTTCAAATGGACACATTCTGTTATGCTGTGAAATACCAGCAGTCAGATAAACATAGGGCAATTCAAAAGGAATTTACAACAGCATAGGCAGGAGACAGGAACTGATAAAGCGTGGAATGTAGCCTGTACTCACATCTGGTAGAAAGGTTCTGCTTTCATCTCAGGCTCTAAACACATAGGCAACACTAAATTAATTATAAAGTAATAACAACAAAACGCTGGCACTGAAGGGAACAACCTTCAGTGCAGATGTGCTCATTGTGAAAGAGCAAAATGCAGTCATTCGAAGAGAAGTTAACCAGACGTAGTGGACTGCCCCATGCTGTGTGCTGTAGTGGTAGGAAGCAAAATATGAATGACTCAACAACAGACCTATGGATGAAGAGAGGTGCCCAAACCCCTTTATGTATATAATGCATATAACTTTAGGAGGATCAAATGGTCTCGGCTAACGCCAGACCTAAAAATTAGGTCAACAAACTAATCATATTTCGAATGTTTGCTTCTGTTGAATTTTATCCGTCTGAAAAAAAAATCTACTTTCAAAACATTTGATGTAAATATAAATTGCCTTCAATAACGAAACGTTTAAAAGGTTAATTAAAACATCATATAAAGAAGAATCAACAATGTCAATAGGTCTGAGTTTAATGAGCTAACATGCACATTAGAGCAAGATAGACAGCTGGGAACCAGGAGAGAGGGCTATAGTTGTAAAGTAGTAAATTATGCAGGTCAAAGCAAGCACTCCAGTGGAGGCGAAGGGATACACCCAAACAGTGAGTAGCATTAAGATAAAAGATGAATAATCCATTGGGCTGAGCAAATACGTGATTGACAAAGTCTCAAGCCAAAGACTGAATGTGCCTGGTTGAAGAAAGCCTATGGGGAAAGGGTAATATCCAAAGCCCACTCCATATATATTGTTAGCAATAGGAATGTTTGACAGCTACACTGTCAAAACCGAGACCTAAAAGAGGATAACTATGTTATCAGTCCAATACGGGAATATGTACCTCTGCCACATGTGCTGGGCACATCTGTTATTGGATTTTTTTTCACTCCTTGTATGATCAAAACATGGAAGTCCTTCTAAAACTAAAATAGCCTGGATGCATTTAGTTTGTGCCTCCTGCCAAAGATAAATCACAAAAGCACTAAGCCAGGAGTATCAAATGAAGGTACAGAAGGGCTGGATCCATGCCAGATTTTCAAGATGAGTATTTACTTAGTGAATGGCTACCACTTAACATTAATTAGATGTACTGTATCTTATTTGAATAACCAGAATATTGAGCAGGAATATGGACCTATATTGGAAAACACTGGCTTTAGATATATTAGCAACACTTAGAGAGAGGTTCAGACATCTTCAAAGTCTCAATACAGTGGGCAGGCAATTTGAGGATTGGAGGGAGGTGCTTTGCACTTCACAGGCAGCATTATTCTGTAATTTTGAGGTAGAAAAAAAAGCAGAGAAAATCAGAATATATGACATATTATTGATTATGATATCATCTACCTTTAACATGGATGTCCATGGAAGTCAATCTTATTTAATGGGAGTGGGAGCATGAGAGTCCAAGTGTTTCTGTAGATATTTTCAGCAGGGCCAGGATGAAAGTTATGCTGCACCTCCAAGGAAAGGCTGGCCTAGTACTGGAGAATGTTACCTTCACCTTTAAACTCTTGTTTGAGCAATGGTCATCTCGGAGTAGAGGCCATGGAGGTCTCCATGAAACTAAGCAGCTGGGAAGGAGGAAGGTGTTGTGGATATGTACCTGGGTCCAGATGAAGAAAATGTAATTTGTGCAAGAATCTTTCAAGTACTGCTTGCATAGGTTAAAAAACAACATACTGGCTGCATTCTGAGTCTGCTGGAGCGTGTTGAGAAGATACAGGGAGAGGCCAACATATAAGCTGTAACATAATCAAGCCTAGAACTGAATTATTGGTTTGAGTAGAGAACACTGGAAAAATACTGCATTGGAAAGTTCCTTTGTCTGTGGAAAGAGTTTGAGAGACTGGTCACAGAGGACTCCAAATTTTGACTAGGGGTGTGAGCGCGGCTATGGGGGAAAATGATGGGAGCGAGGATACACTATACATTGTTGGAGTCGGTCGACCATTGCTGGTGTGATGAGTTAGTAGAGGAAGGCTAGTGATGGGTAAATAATTATCAGGAGCCTTTGGGTGTGGTCAAGGCTTTGTCAGCAGGGGGGTGATGATAGCATTTTTCAGATTGGTAGGCAATATACCTTTAATAATGGACGTATTAATGATTCTGGTGCTTTTAATAAATTAAATGAATTTTTTTTGTCAACATCTTTGCGTTTTGTTTAACCGCAAAGGTAGGGAGTTGACATAGGAGTATGATGTTCAGCCTTGACCTAATTGCCCAATGACCCAAGGGTCAGAGTAAGTGAGGAACAGAACTTTGATACAGTAGAAAACAGAAAGATGATTCTTGACTAGTCTTGCTGCTTGAGACCCACAAACACAGTCTCTCTTTTTTATCAACATGGTATATTGCTAAATTACTGCAGGAAGTCTGAGTTGGGACCACTTTATGAGTGGAGATTTTGGATTCACTTTGGTGAAAAAGGTTTTATCCAAGTCAGATCAATTGGTTAACTTTTCCCAGTAGGATGCTAGTTTGTTACAAAGATGCAGATGCAGATATGATATGACCAGAGATCGTCTTTATTGGTGGCTTTGTTTTTGGGTTTAGTTAATTTCCACCAACAGAATTCTGTGGACATGGTCCTCCTTTTTAAATCCTTCACATGTGGAGAACCAAGGGGAATGACTTTTTCTGCAGCTGACAAACTTCGCCACAGCCAGAAAATTGAAAGTGTCTGCCAGATAGTTATTAAATGCCTCAGTAAGCTCTCTACAGAAGAAATTGGATCCATTCAACTAAGCATAAGTCTGATTTTTGCATTTTAATTTCCACACTTAGGCTGGCATGAGGAAAGCAAAAAAAATAAACGATATCTGAAACTGATCTAATAATACCATGGGAAGGATAACAATAGCATCTAGTAAGACTTGCCAATCTTTAGGCATGACCAGTGGAGAGGTGTGGTGCAGCGGCCAGGGCAGCTGACTTCGGAGCACAGGGTTCACAGTTCGATCCCCGGCTCCGGCGGCAGCTTAGCTCAGCACCATGTGACTCTGGGCAATAGCTCATGTAATTTCCACAACGGCCCCCAGTGCCGTGAGACCCGTAAGGGTGAGTAGCTGCGCTATATAAAAACGGACTTACATTTTTTACCAGTCCTAAAGTATGACTTTTGTCCTGTTTTTTTGAGCCTTCTATGGACCACTAACCTGAAGATGCTTATAGCTCTTGTGCAGTGCCATAGAGAACCTATACTCCTGTACGTCTAGAGAAATGTTAAAATCACCCAGTAACATGATGGCTGAGTGATGAATGTTTAGCTTTGCATTCAACTCCACACAGTTGTTGAAGAATGACTGTCCATGTGTGAGAATTATAATGGTACATTCTTTCGATTACACACCGCTCCTCCTGATATAGTGAGGTGGAGGAATAGGCCTCTTTTTCCCACTTTCTCCCACCCCGCATGTTGTTACAACGCGGTCGTTACAACGACCGCATTGTAACAACGCATACCATTACCCCGCAAGTCGTAACAACGACTTGCGGAGGGGGGCGCTGGATGTTGGAATAGTATAATTTACTATTCCAACTCCAGTCTGTGTGGACACTAGGGAAGGTGTTGGATTTTAAATCCAACACCTTCTCCCCCCTCCGCAAGTCGTTGTAATGACTTGCGGGTTAATGGTATGCGTTGTTACAACGCGGTTGTTGTAACGACCTCGTTGTAACAACATGCGGGGTGAGGGATGCGTTGTAAGGGGTGTTTACCGAGGTGGAGAGATGGTGGGATGACAATCTTAGGGAAGCTTCCTGAATGATTGCCACCCCTGCACCTCAGCTGCTAGTTCTAATGAACACTTCAGTTCAATGTGAGAACATTCTCATTAATGCCTGAGCTTGTCTTCCTGGATCATTCCCTTCTTTCTAGCACTACCGTGTTTCCAATGATAGTTCCATGACAAGGCCATTCACATTTGTATGATTCTTTACAAGCAAATTACAGCCATCATTTTGTATATCAGGCAACATTTATTGACTGCAGATAAGGTAATAAGAGGCAGATTTAGAGTTTGGAGGATTAATATTTAGTTACAAACATGATGGATATCCTGTCTACCTTATTACATGTACATTATACATTAACACACTTGTAAGAAGGTGGACAGGATATCTGTCACCTTTTTATTGAGTACTCGTCAGTCAGACCCTAAGTCCTAGACATTAAAGAAGTCTAATTTAGAATCAAAATATCACCCAGTTTTTTAGATAAATTAGTTTTTTAAAGTGTTACATACACATTTACATTTGGATAATGACTGCCTCTACAAACAGGTGGACAGGGATTTATACTTACATTTATTTTTCTGAGATTAAAGGACCCCAACTAATATAAGAATGTTACAGATTGTGTCAGGGACCACCACAAAAAGGCAGAAGACATGGGGCTTTGCGGAAAAGGGGTATTTCTCTCCCATGTCGATTTTGTTCATAAAAAAGTGCTTAAGGTTTGTTGCTTTGTGTTCAACTATAGATAGAATTGTTTCACTACTTTAGTTAAATCTAAAATCACAAGTACAAACCAGCAGACTTAATTAGTACCAAAGCACATTCTTGCCACCTGTGTGGTTTGTAGAGTGGAGTAACACTTGTCTAATTAAAAATAAGCACATGAAGGTTAGGGTAAAAACATGTCTCCTTCAGAATAGGTCAAAATTAAGGTGTAAAAAGCCACCAAAATGTTTAGGGGTTTGCATAAGGATAGATTGAATGCCTTAGAACGACTTTAACAACTATGTAACAAAATGATAAACTGCCTTCATGGTTATGTTTTTATAATATTATCCATATCACGTAAGTAAAACTACTGAATGAATCCTCCTATCACATGGTTTACTCCATAATAATTATAGAGCCCTAGTTAGACCCCAGCAGAGGCAGCACATCCACAAAGCAGGGTTATTGAAACAATTTTTAGAGTGGGGGTGCTGACATCAATGTTACATCACTGAAGTCATAGGGATTGTGAAAATCCAGGCGTTACACGAAGTATATGAGCCACACCCATTCAGCAGGAACGTTGTAAGATTGTGGCATGCAGCCGGTGGTGCCTTTTGCAGCACACTGTTGCAAATTTATTACTGAAGCATTGTGTGGTAGCGCACTGTCATTTACATACAGCACATTCCCATTGAAATCGCCACTAAATTTGCACAATCATGCAGTTTTACTTATAACACTATGGAGCGCACAAAGGATGATTGAGGAAATCAGGTTTCAGCGACTATTTATTATTTGTGCATCACTAAGTAAAGTAAATAGATGTGTTTTAATCATATTAAAATCTTTGTTTGCATCACACTTCAAAATTAAGGGAAAAATGTGTATCATTAGTGCTTTCCTATTGTTGATATATTTGTACAGTTCATTTACAGGTATTTACATTTTGTGCATTCAAAAACATTTTACACCCTACAGCTTTTTCTTTCAAACTTCTTGTACGCCAGCAAGGTTATGGCACAGTTCACTTTAAAAAAACATCTCATTTTACAGTCGGAGAAAGTTTCCTCATTGCTGATATATTTGTACAGTTCATTTACAGGTATTTACATTTTATGCAGTGGAAAAAAAAAACAGATTATCCTTCTGGTTTTTCTTTCAAACTACCTGCACCCCAGCAAGGTTTTGGCACAGTTCACTTTAAAAAATCCTCTTACTTTGGATCAGAAAAAGAAAATTAAACAACAATGCTATGTTAAAAGCATAAGCAGCAATTTGTCATAAGACATAGCCTGATATTTGATGTTAGTCAAAAGCAACAAGATAAAAACAAAAACTTAAAGGAATCTTTACTGCTCATTCACCTTCTGAACTCCAGCATGGATATTTACAGGCTGCTCAGCACCCCCCACACCCATTCTTCCAGCACCTATGCCACAACGGCTTAAAACCTCCCAACACTCAATTCTCCCATGGTGGCAGAATGTGAGGGAGGTGGCATGCATCAGTGTGGCGGTGCAAGCACCACCACCAATTCTCCCTGATGACCCTGAATGTGAATTTATGGGGTTTCCCAGCTCCTTGGGCTTGCCAAATCTTAAGATTATATTCCTTGAGTCAACACCCTTCCACAAAAGAGAAATTATGTTGATTTCCTCAACTATTAGCACATACTTTGATGTGGGGATGATAGGATCTGTCTCACCGTCCATGGGGCAGGAGTAGTCCCAAGGGACTCAACTCTGACCTGCTGCTGTTGCAGGCATGAACCGATGGTTCACACTGCCATCCCACCCTCATCCTTGATCCATGCCATATAAGAATTGAGGGAGAATTTAATGCCATCCTATTCTAAAAATGCGGGTGTTGGGTGACTGGTGGTGGTTGAGGAAGTAGGTAGCCCTCCATTAGATTGATGGTGTCCTTGTCCATGACCCAGTCATGCAGTTGGCAGTTGGGAGGTGGGTTGCAGAACCTTGGCAGAGAGTGGCTACTAGGACCCTCCTCCAAGGTTAAAATGAAGGTCACAATGTCTTTCCAGCAATACGTATATGTACAATAATAAAGCTGTATCTGACCTTCAAATTATTTGATACTTTTGCAATTCATATTCTAATTTGGTTCATTTTTATCAAATCTATCACAACATGATTTTGTGAATGGTATAACATAAATTGCAAGTGAAACAATATTTCCTATACTTCAAAAGGCTCTGCATTTGCCACAACATTTAAAAAGCATCCACCATTAGCAAACTCAATAGCAGTGACCACCATTGAATAGGAGAGGGGTGTCAGGACAGAGAGAGAAGATGGGGAAAGTGGCTACCAAGAGGCAGAAGAAAATACTGTGAGAATCTTCCAAGGCATCACCAAGCCTTCCATCCAGCCCTACTTCATTGAGGATGAGTTATGAAGGGGTTTGAGGGGCATGGTGGGGTAGGAGAGGTTCGAGATTATGGGACAATGTCCATGGCATTACCAAGCTAGCCATCCAGTGCCTCGCATATTGGGAGGGAGGCTGGGAAGTGAGAGATAAGGTGCAGGAGGCTCAGGGAGCAGGAAAAGAGCACACTCTTGAACAATAGGGAAGAACAGGACATGCACTCCCATGTAGTGGTAGTAAAAAAAAGGAAAGCAGTTTAATGATGGTAGTGTGGTATGCTGCCTATGCAGCTATGCAGCATTAGTTTAGAATGTAGAATGTTGAATTTAGAATGATGAAGGCTGTGGAGGAGCCACAGTTGCTTGCGGCAGTTGCCCCTGGTATGGTTGAGGTGTCCTTAAAAAATCACTCGACTACTTTTACTTGGATTGGTGTGCATACTTCTTGCCTCGGTATCCGGTTACCTTGTTACATTGGCGACGAGGATGGGATCTGTTTCGAAGGAGTAAGGGCACCTCAGCATCAGAGAAGCCTGTTATCACCAGGTCAAGAAGAACGGTGTTGGAGAACGGAGATGTAGAACAGAGACAGAGAGAGACAGTTTTATTTGGAAATCATTAAGTTTGGCTTTGTTTGCATATGGGAGAGCACCACCTCGAGGAGTGAAGAAGAGAGGCTTTGTAGCGGCTTGTGACGTTTGGGCTGCTGCATTGTGCCTGTTCTTGTTGTGGAGGTGTGGAAGAGGGCTGTTGGCCGAGAGGTTCTGTGACGCAGCAGGGTTTTCCATCCTGCAAGGGCTATCAGCCATAGAAACAACACGTGTTTAGCCTTACCTGGTTCCATAGCAACAACGCAGCTCTTCAGCTCCCGATGGGGGAAAAAACTAGAAGAATTCCTGCAGAAAGCACGCAGTGCCAGCCTCCATTTTGATTGTTTGGGAACCCCGCTATTAATTTTCATACACCGCGGTGAAGAAACATAGTGTTTTTCGGTCACAGTGACAGGCACACCTTCGGAAGGCAATTAAAGCTGGCGTTAACACACAGTGTATTTAGAAAAGGCGGTGCAATACATGGTCAGCGGTAAGTAAAAACAGTAGGCAAGTTGGCGTGGAACAAGAGGGCTTTCGGCCGAGAACCTCTGTGATGCAGCAGGTTGTTCTATCCTGCAAGGGCTATCGGCCATAGAAACAGTGTGTTCAGAGCATTACGTGTTCCCAAATCGATGACGCAGCTTTCCGGCTCCCGACATCAGGAGGTTCTGTGACACAGCAGGGTTGACCATCCTGCAAGGGATATGGGCTATAGAAACAACACATGTAGAGAATTACGTGTTTCCATAGCAATGCCGTGGCTCGTTGCTATGGAAATTTAAGCCAGCCACTGTGATTACCTTATTTGGTGACAAGCACAACCATGTGTGATCAGGCTTGAATGGTACTCTCTTTGATGCTATTGAAATATAAGAACTACAATATTCTTACCATACTAGTTGTATCAATTCGCATATTTCATTTTTAAAAATGAAAGTAGTACTTTCATGGCAGAGAAATTATTGATGTTGCTTAGAAAAGAAAAATATTGTCTTTTTTGCTAGATGTATGGTAATTGTGGAATATTACATGAGTTTGAAAGCTTGGGGTAGCGAGAGGGATAAAAAGTAGTACTGTAACTAAGTTTATTCAAAACTTAGTATATAAGAAAAGGAAAGTAAGTTTCTGAATTTAGTGGACAATGCAGAATATAAAACCACCGCCTTTCTTTTTGAGTAGCTTGGGTGAACCAACAGTGAGATGGACCAAATTGAAGAAAATGTTTGCCCACTATGCAAAGGTGTACGGAACGAATTTGAGTACGGAACATAAATATTCTCTTTTAATGCATTGTCTTGGGGGAGAAGTTCTGGAAAATTTACCAGAATTAAGTTGTGAATAACAGGTGGATTTGAATGAATGTGAGATATGTATTCTGAAGTTTGACCCTCACTATTTGCCACATGTTAGTACCATTCTTGAAAGGTACCATTTTGGATTAAGTGCACAAGGCAAGGATGAATCTGTGGAGGAATTTGTAACAGGTCTAAGGAAATTATCCTCTATCTGTAAATTTGTGGGGTCTACGGAAGAAAGAATAAAGATCAATTTGCCTTAAAGTGCAAAAGTGATAAATCAGAGAAGAACTTTGACTCAAGGATGAATCACCTTCGGAGGAAGTCATTTCTGATAGCAAAAAGGGTTGAGCACATGATGAAATGTGTATCAGAATCGAGAACTGAAAAAAATAAAGTATGTGCCAGAAAAGGTTGAAGAGATTGTGTGTGAGGTGAAAAGCAAAGTAGGTGTGAAAGAGGATCATGTGAAATTTGTGGGTGAATGTTATCGTTGTGGCAGAAGTGGCCACAGGGCCAATGCAAAGAGCTGTCCAGCGTTGAATCTTATGAGTGATAGTTGTGGGAAAAAAGGTCATTTTAGTAAGTTTTGTAGACCAAAGAAAGATCAGAGTAAGGACACTTAAACAATCACACATGAAGTGGTATTTTAAATTAAAGACTCTGAGAGAGAACATCCCAGTGCTACGGTAACGATTGATGGGGTCAAATTAAACATGAAATTTGATTTGTGTTCACATTTAACCATTATTTCAAACAGGACTTATACACAATGGTTTGAGAAAAAGAATATGTTGCATGCAATGTATGTAAGTCCAGGTGGTTACAGAGGACAGCCCACAAGTATGTATGGTTATTTTGATGCATGCATTGAATTGGAAGATAGATTTCTGCTTTGTAAGATTTATGTCTCAAAGAATGGAGACAATTTAATTGGATGACCTCATCAGCACTTATTAGGTGTTACCCTCAATCCTAATGCGGAGCCCCAAGTGCAAATTCAAGAAGTGGAATTGAGTCCAATTGATTTTGTAACAGAATTTTCTCATCTATTTAGGAGAGACTTAGGTTGTTTGAAGGGTTAAAAACATCAAATATGATTGAAAAAAGGGGCTGTACCTGTCACAGTCAAAGTAAGATGCATACCTGTATCAGTTCAAGATAAAGTAGATCAAGAATTGCAAAGACTAATTGATCAGCAAATCATAACACAAGTTGAAGTGACGGAGTGGTTAGCTCCCATAGATATAGCTAAACAAAATTAATGGAGATATCAGGCTTTGTGTAGATTTAAGAGTGTGAAATAGAGTAGTCCTTTTGAAATGTTTCCTCTCCTGAATATCAATGAAATTGTGTCAGCATTGGTTGGGGCTATGTAGTTTACAACACTTGACCTCACTGTTGTGTACCATCAGGTGGAATTGGCTGAAACTTTGCAATAACTCACATCCTTCATTACTCCCATGGGTGCATTCAAGTTTAGGAGGATGTCATTTGTTCTGGTGTCAGTGGCATCCGTCTACCAGAGAGTGATAGCATCAGTTCTTTAAGGGGCAAAGGGTGTGCAATGTTACAAAGATGACTTGTTGATTTATTGTGGTAGGATTTCTGAACAGTATTCAAGGGTAAGACCCTTACTATAGAGGCATTTGGATGCCGGTTTGGCATTAAAACAAGATAAATGTACGTTTTTGGTGAAGAAGGTTAACTACTTAAGACATGTAATTTCTGGAGAGATAGTGGCACCTAAAAAGGAGTTGGTGGACACTATTGTAAGACTGGCAGATCTGTGTTCTAAAGAAGAGATAATCTTTTTTCTTGGCATGGTGGAGTATCATGGCAAGTTCATAGAAAATGTGGCTGAGAAATCTGCTTTGTTGTAAAAGAAGAAAGAATTTGTGTGGAGTTCAGAGTGCCAACAGGAGTTTATCGATCTAAAAAATGAGTTAGGAAAGACACCTAGCTTGCAAGCATTTATCCCAGGGGAAGAAACATGAATTGTCACTGAAGCAAGTTCTAAGGGACTTGGTGTGATTTTAAAGCAAAAGAGAGATGGGAGAGAGTGTTTGATCACGTGTGCCTCAAGAAGTTTACGTGGTGCAGAATTAAATTATTCTCTAATTGAAAATCAGGCTTAGGCCATTTTTTAATAGTTAAACAAATTTTGAAATTTTGTGTGAGGAACGAAATTTAAAATATGCACAGATCATAAGCCATTGAAGGAAGTTTTCCAAAAGAAAGGTTTAGACTTCATATCATTCAGAATCCAAAGGTGAGTAATAGCTTTACAAGACTTCGAGTTTGAAGTCCATAGATGACCATATAGAGGAGGATATTAATGTGTGTAAAATTACTTTAGGGGTTTTGACGAAAGATGTTTGGAAGGAGGAGTTGAGAAAAGGTAATGAATTGACTGAGGTTATTCAAACAATTCAATCAGGTCAGGAATTTTACAAGATCTTGGTTTTCCATCAAAGATGAGTTAACAGTTGACAGTGGATTGCTGTTAAGGGGAACAAGATTGGTGCCTCCTTTAAATTTAAGGAAAGGTTTAATATCAGTAGCACATCAGGGTCATTTAGGAATTGTAAGAACCAAAGAAAGAGGGCACAGTTCTGGTGGCCGGGCACAGTTCTGGTGGCCAGGGATGGATATGAGTATTGAGCGTAAGGTGAGGAACTGTATAGGGTGTAAGTCCAATGAGAAAGTGTTGTCACATCACCAGATGCCCATGGTGTGTTGTAAGTCACCGGTTCACTATGACAGGAATTTGCCGTTGACAGTGTATGTCCATTAAGTGGTGAACATAACATGCCTTATTTGGTAGTGTTAATGGATCTATACTCAAGGTGGGTTGAGGTCACATGTGTACGAGATGTGACATCTAATACTGTCATCAAGTTTCTAAGTGAGGTTTTTAAGAGAGAAAGTTTTCCTGTGTCACCTCTCTCAAACAATGGTCCTCAATTTGTGATAAAGTTTATTGAAGATTTTTAAAGTTCCAATGGAATGGTACTTAAAAATTTGCTATTTATCATCCAGAAACAAATGGAGATCTGGAGAGATTCAACAAAGTAATTAAAGAAAATATACAGCTGTCTAGGGTGATTACTTTGAATTGGAGAGGAGTTACAAAAGTGTATTACGGCTCATTGCATGACAGCACATTCGTTGACAAGAAAGTCTCCTTTTGAATTATCCAAAGGTAGAGCTCCTAACACTGTTTTTGTCCAGACTGGATGCCATGGGATAAAGGAATTAAATACAACGGGTTGGGTGAGTGGAGAGATCGGGAACTAAATTTGCAAAAGAAAAGGAAAATGTATTTTGATAAAAGAAGATGTGTAAAAAGTATTGCTGTACAAGTAGGAGATTGGGTCAGGATAAAAGCTCCAATGGAATGTATGAATAGGTCGAAGGTCACTGTACCATTTGTGTTTTCAAGTGCTTCAACAATGCTGTAAAACTGAAGATGGACGGGTGTGGAACAAAAGTCATGTAGTATTGTTGGAAAATAAAGTGGATTATGGAAAAGAAAGTGTGAGGTATGACATTGGAATGACACATGAGGAGAGTTCTAGTCAGTGTGGGAGTGATTTGTCTAAAGCACAAGTGACAACTAGAAGGAACAGCACTCGCAAATGCAGATATACTACGTATCATAAGGAGTATGTTTAATGCACTGTGAATTTATTATGTAACATATTAGTAGTATGTTAACAAAAGAATTACAGACATTTTTTTTTAAATTTGTATTTGTTGATATTTTATAAAACTTAGAATGTGGAATGTAGAATGTAGAATTTAGAATAATGAAGGCTGTGGATGAGCCAGGTAACAGTTGTTTATGGCAGTTGCTCCTGGTCTCTGCTGGATGAGGTGTCCTTAATAAACACTCTACTATTTTTACCTGGATTGGCGTGTGTACTTCTTGCCTCAGTATCCGGTTATCTCGATACACTTTGCAGTGAAAGGGTACCCTTTATCCATTAAAAAGAAAGTGTAAAGAAGACATTCTCCAAAGGAGGACAAACACAACAATAAGGAGGAAAGACATCCAGTAAAGAGCAAAGGGCTGGCCCAAAGCCCACTCTATGTAGTATTGTATACAATTCTATTTGCAACAGACAGTTGAAGGTGTCAGAGCAAACTGATAGGGAGAAGCAAATGTGATAGGCATTAATGGCATAGAGATCACTTAGTGTGATTATAAATACAGATTTCCAGTTAGTAAGGAGTTTCATTGACTTAAGGAATTTTTTTCAGGTTTTTGGTTGTCTGTGTTCTTGATGTCTGGTTTGGTCTGAGGCCTACTGGCCATCCCTCAGCAACTATGTATTCATTGAAAAGTATTGGTTTGCTTCCCTTTCATTTCAGCTGTGAATGAGGACGGCCATAAGTTTTTTTCAACACTTACTCTGAAATTATTTATTTGTAATTGTTTATGTGTAGTGATGTCCAATGCGTGTCATACTGAACTTTCATAATGTTTGCAAATGTAAAGCTTTAGTAAATGTTAAGGAAACATTTCTGTTCTCCCACTGGTCTTCATCTTCCTCTCAAAATGACCTCATCTCTTGCATTCTTGCTTCTAACAACATTTCTCTTAAACTAATGTTTCTTAACCGTCATTGAGATATATCAAACAATATTTCCATTTATGACCTTATACGCTATCATAATGTTCTTCATTGAAACATGACCTATTCCCTCATATTCCCCCTTCTGCACCATCCCATCTCCCCAAATTATAACTACCTTCACAAAAAGGGTTTGAGCAAACAAGTTGGAGGGATAGTTGCCACCTTTTAACATGACCTTATCTGCTTAATTTCTAGCCCTGAGATGTTCTCTTTCTTTGAATGTCTTGACATATCTTTCTAGTCTGTGGTCTGAATTTGGAACCACTCGATCCCTAACTCTGAGAATAGGAGCAAAAGGTATGTTTTGCTCACTTAATAGGTAGGAGTATTTTGCTGAATACTTTTTAAGTAATGATGTGCCAGCGGACGAAGCATTGACAGCATCCATGATGTCTCCATCCACTCTCATATGGGAATGAGTAATTGCAGCTATGACAGCAGTACGAACTCATCAGCCAGTGAATTCCCAGCAACATGTATTCCAACATGTTGGTGACTCAGTGTATGAATCACATGAGCCCGTGGCAAACATACTTTCAAATGTGGCACTTTTCCCCAAAGCAACTGTGCTTGATAGTATTCCCTTTAGAGTCTCTGAATCCCTTCAGGTGCCAATAGTGTAAGTGCTCATTGTAAGACTAGACACAATAATACGAATCACACACTATTGGTGTGGGGAATTCAGGATCGGTATTTTCTAGCACCAGAGTTAGAGCTTTCATCTCAGCCAGCTGTGCAGAACAATCACCTAGTGATTGTGTAAATGTTTTGAGAGGCTGAAAGACTCCCTCCCTCATTTTACCCCTCACTGCAGCACAGGCGGCGGAGTATTGCTGTTTTGTTCCAAATGCAGGTGAGCAGAACCATCAGTATAGACTATGAAGTCATACTGGTTAAGAGGCAAAACATCATTGGGTACAGGGTATTCTTGTTCCTATTGTAGGAATTCTTGTGTTTGTAGTGTAGTGTAGGATCAAAGACATAGGGCCTGATTTAGATCTTGGCGGATGGGTTACTCAGTCACATCGGTGACGGATATTTCGTCTGGCGAAACAGAAATTCCATCGGATATAATGGGATTTATATTTTGGTGGACAGAATATCCGTTACCATTGTAACGGAGTAGCCCGTCAACCAAGATCTATATCAGTCCCATAGTATACATCAGTAGCTGTTAAGGAGCTGGCCTACTGTATCTATCTTGGATGTAAGGCTTTTGCATTAGGGACGCTGGCCCTTGTTATAGCCTCTAAGGTTGGGAGTCACAGCAATTATGCACTTTCCCTGATAACAGCCATTTGAACTGTAGTCAGTATTTTTTCAGTAGGTGTAAAACGAATTTCTGCCCCATTGCAATCCATCCAGCTTATGGGTCCTGGGTTGCTTGTTTTCCGGTTCAGGGAGGACCTGGCTGGCTGTTCGGGCTGGACTTCTCCCAGTGGAGCGGAGTCAAGATTGATTTGCATATAGCTGGGTCCAAATTGAGGTGACATGTTGTGCAGAATAACGATAGATTGGGATAATTACCAATGACTGAGATTAACTCAAGCATTCCATCTATCACCTTTTGTATACTTTAGTATGTTGCCCTAGTGGGATGGGTATGCCCGGACCTGGGTCCCGTGCACACTGTGTCACTAGAACCAAGCTATACCCGGCTGATGAGCCCATAACAATGGCGAAACCAGTCCTGGGCTGCTTGTGTTCTCGTTCAGGGGGACCTAGATTGGCAGTTCTGGCTGTACTGTTCCCACTGGCGCAAGGTCAAGACTGATTTGCATATAGCTGGGTCCAAACTGAGGTGGCATGGTGTGCACAATAATAATGGATTGGGATGCGGCCCAGAGCAATTAGCAGTGGCTGAGATTAATTCAAGCATTACATCCATCACTTTTTACATACTTTAGCATGTCACCCTAACTGGGATGGGTATGCCCAGATGTGGGTCCTGTGTAGACTGTGTTACTGGAACCAAGCTATACTTGGCTGATGAGCAGGGGCGGCTCCTCCGCTAAGGTGGAGGAGCGTCGCCCTACTGCCATTTTTTCAGCATGGCAAAAAAGGAAAAATAAAATGATAATAAAGAGATGTTATTATCATTTTATTTTCTGTGCTGGGGCAGTTTTGTGGGATGGGGCTAGGCTGCGCAGGGTGGAGGAGTGGTGGCACCCTCCTAAGTGCACCTGAATGTTTGGCTTGCCCTCTGGGTTGTGATTGGATCAGGGGAGCCTGTCCTGCTTACTGCTCCAACAGAAGCCAGGAAGAGGACGGAAGAGAGGCGGCGGCCAGCGGGGAGGTAAGTGATTTTTTTTATTGTCATTTTCTCCCTCCTTCCACCCCCCTCCTCCCCAACCCCTCCCCACCCCACTGCTGATTCGGAGGAGCAGCCGGGACTGCTGATGAACCCATAATAAGAAGAAAACTGGTCCTAGGGTGCTTGTGTTCCGGTTCACGGAGGACCTGGCTTGGCAGCTCGGGCTGGACTGTTCCCACTGGAGCATGGTCAAGACTGATGTGCATTTAGGTGGTTACCAACAGAAGTGCCATGATGTGCAAAATAACGATAGATGGGCCGCAGCCCAGTGGCTGAGAATAATTCAAGTATTCCATTCATCACTTTTTGTATACTTCACTAGTGGCAGGAGACCAGTGGACCAGTGGGTCTTCTACCACTGCACTGTGGTCAAAATATCGACCTATAAAAATATTACATCCACAATATGGACTTTACCACCGCATCAAAAGGTAATTCTTGTACATGTTGGGGGGGGCGGGTAAACATTAGTAAATATAAACTTATCTTGACATTGTAGTGTGATGGAGCAAGGTAAATAAAATAAATTTGTAACACCCCATGATAGTGATAATAATTTAACGATATTAATTGATTGCGTAATTAACCAACAATCTGCATTTTTATAAACATTTTATATAAGTGGGTGGTAACTGCTAATTATGTGCAAAACTAACTTATTTACAATTGTAAAGTAAATTAAGTATTAACATAGTTGTTTGCATACTAATTAGAGCAAAGACGCATGATTTGTGTTATGTAGTGAAATTGTATTGTGGTAAAGAATGCGGATGGTAAGTAAACATGGCTTTAAATGTCGCTTCTGCTAGGTAACACCTAACTTGGGTACTTAGAATGATGGGTGGAAACAGAAAGGCTTATTTTCTTTATTTTAATTATGATTGTGTTTGTTCTTATGATAGTTCGTTCGGGCCTGCTAGGCCATGCTGCAAAATGGCTGCCGAGGCAGATGAGGTCATGCGCAGAACCAAAGATGGCCTCTAAGCAGAGGAAAGCCATAGAGCTAAAGTCACGTGGTTACCGAATGAGCCCAGAGTGAGAAGAGTCAAGGTCGGCCTGACCTGACACGGAGAGAATGCCAAGAAAGACTCAGCATGCATCCGTGAGAACATGGGATGAGCCTCGATGAATTAACAATGGACTGTTTTAAAGTAAAACAACAAAAGTGAAACATTTAGCGGACTGTCAATTGGACTGCTATTACCCAAAGGTCATGTGAAATCATAATCCTTAAACAATTTTAGAACCGGATTGAACAAGGAGGGCAATGAGGTGATTCTTGCCTCCCCTCCAATGGACCAATTAGCGTGATTCTCCCCCCAATGATTGCAACTTTTTGCTTAGTAAGTTAGTAGTAGGGTATAAGAGGACCTGCTCTTAAGTAGGAGGAGCGCTATTTTCCTGCATAATTTTTGGACACTGAGCGTGTTGCTGATGGAACTGCTGCCATTTTCTATAGGCCGCTTTTCTTTGGAGAACTCTTTTTCTGAACTTTAAAATTTGACTGGAAAAGGAACGAGACCGATGCGGGAAAACCTGTAAGGGAGGTCCGTCGAGGAGGCTGTTAGCGGGACAGTCAGTCAATTTTGGGAGTTCAATGCTGTGATCTGCTTTGGTGTATTTTTCCAAACCGCAACAAATGGGTATGCATTATTATCTTTTATAAGATTTATTTCTCATATGCTATTGAAATGTATTAAAAGTGATTAATAAACTAAGAATCTCACTCATGCAAATGAACTTAGATAAAAACAATTTCTAATTAATTCTGAGTCTGTGGTTCTTTAGTTTACTTAATGAATATAATATGTATTAAGGTTTAAATGATTAAGCTGGTCTTAATCGCCATCAACTTATTCTACTAGTTGGTCCATCGACCAAAAAGCGGAATACCTTGATGTTATAGAACCGACAAGATCAAAAACTGGATAAACATGAACATTTAGGGTAATATTCTGTTAATTTTAAATAAGGTATTCCGTTCTTCCAGTAAATCGTTCTTCTCCCTAGAGAAAGTGGATGTGATCCAGGGAATAACTGAGTGAGTGTATGATATGCGGTGTTATGGGCCCCACCGTCATATGTTATAGTTGTTGTGTATGATCTTTACCTGGATGTTATGTCCAAAGGAGAAGAATTTATATTAGCCGCGCTGGATCAGATTTCTTGGTAGCAGAGTTATGGTTACTATAGATTAGTTTGGCGAGTATTGATTATTGATTATTTCATGTCTAACATTTCATGTCGAATTGTACCATGTTATATTTAAGTCGGAAATTTTGAAGCTTCCGGGAAGTAGGAAGTGGACACGGGTGGCAAGAGAAGTCACATGGAATAGTGCATTGTCTGATTTTCAAATTAGTGATAACACAGGTTGTGTTATGATAGGGATATTTCATGTGTAAAACGTGTATGAGTGAAATAGCAACCGGTTTTCTTGTGAAACTCTGGCCTTAATTCTCAGGAGCAGTGTAGTCTCCACATGTGTTTTATCCCCAGAGAAACGGGTTTACCCCTTGCTTGAAAGAAGGGTAAGGTAGAGGGAAGTGCTACACTTATCGAACGAAACAGTATTCTTGCAAGATAGAATAAACTATCTCTTTTGTTTAGCGAAAACAGGCAATGGAAATGTGTTTTACGTTGTAACTAATAAGATTTAGTCAAGGAAAAGAACTGCCGATAAATTCTGTAAAGGAGGGGTCAGGAGTAGAACTGACATTGACAAAAGACCGCGCTGGGATTGGCCAGTGCTGGGAAACACGAAGAACGTCCGGATTGGTGCGTTAGTGTGGGACGCGCTGGGATAGGTCCGTAGAAGTGTGACGTACAGTCTTCGGATTGGTGCGTTAGTGTGAGACGCGCTGGGATAGGTCCGAATAGCGTATAGTAAACAGAACCAAGTTGTGAGTTTGTCAGAAAGGAAGAATCATGAAATATGGCTTATTATGAGTATTGTAGAGAGAAACCGTCATGGATGGTGAAAATTAAGAACTCTTTTAAGAAAGACAAGAAGGCAGTGACCAGAGAAGGACAAGTAATTCCTCCGCCGAAAACACCAGCTTCTCATGATGCTGAAATATGGTTATCATACCTGCATTTGGTTAGAAAATTGGACAAAATATACTCAGAACGATGGAGTATTGGCTTTTCCAGAAAATGGTTCATTTAGTACGGCTGTACTTCGGAATTTGAGAGAGAAAATGATGAAACTTGAGCCAAGACCTAGACCGACACAGTTTGAAGCGTTAGGTGAATGGGAAGACGAGCTGCATGAAAGAGAAAGACACAGAGGTGCAAAGAATTATAGTTTAGTTCATGGAAGAGTATGGGGAGTGAATCATGAAGACAGAATGAGACGTTGGAGGTATGCTAATATGACAGATGGTTTGTTTCCAGCTTTAACATATGAAGAAGTTATAGGAAGGAAGTGTACAGAGAAAAAGAAACATACAGTTACAGAGAGGTACGGGTGTGGAGGTAGCGAAACAGAGGATGAATTGCTGGAAGATATTTTAAACAGAAAACCACCTCCATATCAACAGAATTCTGTGGTGGTGACACCTAATGCACCGCCAATGGAAGCTGGGAGGAATAAAAGCCCAGAACGAAGATATGATATAAATAGGTCAAATGAACAGTTAGAAACGCCACAAAATGAGAAATCCGACAATGGCAATGCAGCTGAGTTAGCAAAAACCACACGAGAATTGACTGAGAAAATAAGAGAGCTAACAATGAACATGGAAGCTGTGACTGTACCAGTGACAATAGGACCTGTAATACCAGTTTTCGAAAACCAAAGAATAGATGAGCATTCTTTAACCATCCCAATGAACTCGAATATGCAAAGGATGAGAGAAGGGATAATTGCAAAAAGTAGGGAGACAAAAGATTTGGTCAGTCCATACAGACCGAGTCCGCCAACTAATTTGACAATAAATGAAAGTGAGATAAAGAGGATTCCTATGGGAACTGAGTCAGCATCTGAAACACCAGAGAGAAACAAAAATTGGATAGAAATAAATAGTACACCTATAGGTCCGACTCCAGACGAACTAAATGAATGGATGAGAAATTTGCAAAAGAAAGATGTAGAACCACAACCATTATGATGTAATTAGGCAAAAAATAGACATGGAAGAGTTGATTTTAGGGACTATTGGTACAGAAAAATTGAAAACATATCAGGACGAAGAGGTCATGTTCCTATGCAAAAGTATTACCTGGAGAGCTAGAAATTTGCATGAAAAATTGGAAGAGACAGCGAATGAATTAGGAGTGGAATTTGTAAAAGTCAGGAGTTTGCAGAAACCATATAGGGTAGATTTTTGTGAAAAAGATATAGAAAATCTGAACACATCAGGACGATTAACCCAGATAAAAGAACTGATCATTTAATTGAGAAAATGGGGAGATGTGGACAGATGGAGGAGTAGGTGGTCCAAAAGAAAAGAGGGAACAACCGACAAAGCGTCTCTGGCTTTTGCGGTAAAAGACAGGGAATCAACAGTACGGGAGTATCCAATGAGAGAAACTCCAGGAGGTAGCTATGTACATGTTCCATGGTCCAGACAAGATATATTGTCATTCACAAATGATTTTCCGAAATTAAGAGAAAAACCTGTAGAATGGTACAGACAAGTGGAAAGGTTTGTCAAAGTTTCGAAAGTGTTGTGGGTAGATTTAGATGGATTATTTGATATTGTAGTACCAGCAGATTTATGGACAGAATGTAAGATTACCATTGACTGGCCAACGGAAGAATACCCTAGAGATGCAAAAACTGGAGCGCCAGGTCCAGAAGTAATGAGGAAGTATGATCAGGTTATTACATTTTTGAAAAACAAAATTCCACCCAAAGAAACTGATTGGGTAAAGATTGATAGAACAACACAAGAGAGTAAAGAATCTGTACATGCCTATTATGAAAGGCTACTTTTGGTTTTCAAACAGTACAGCGGTTATGAGACTTTGAGTGGAAAGGACATGAGTCATTTTGTATATAGATTTGTTTATGGATTGAAACCAGAGATAAGTGAAATGATCAAGCAACACATGTTGTGCTGGCAAAACAGTACTGTGGGCGAAGTGTTGAGATATGCTAAATATTGTAGTGATGACATTGAATGTAGACAGCGTAAATTAAAAGAAAAAGCGATGTGGGCACAAGTAAAGGTTGCAGAAAAACAGGAAGCTCAAATGAATAATCAAACTGGTGAGACAGGACAGAATAAATCCAAACCGAATATAGGTAAAGGTAAAGGTAAAGGTCAAATGAGTATAGAAGAGGCCAAAAAGAAATGGCCCTGCCACAATTGCGGAAAATTAGGGCATTGGAGAAACGAGTGTAAATTTCCTCCAAAAGCTAATACGGAAAATCAATCATTAAATCCACAGGTGCAGAGTGAGGTGAGTTACCAACAGCTGCAACAACCGCAGGTAGTTACTCAACAGAGTCAGGTGCCACAACCACCTCTTCCCAAGAGTGTAAACCCCCAGAGATACAGTGCAGAGACAGGATTCTACGGAGGAGAGCAGGTAACAAAATTGCCGCGCGCAGCTGCAATATCGCAGTATTGGTTGCGACAGGATGGAAACGAATCGGATGAAAGTTTATGACGGTGGCTGGGAGAGGAGGAAGAGTGCGTACTTGGCGCAACTCTAGAGGTAGATCGCTCAGGTCCATTTGTGGATGGAGAAGTGAATGGTGTAAATGTTACATTCCTTGTGGACACTGGAGCTACCCGCTCTACTGTTAGATCAGTGGAAATTCCAAACCTTCCTCTCTCAGGTGAATATATCCAAGTCGTAGGTGTTTCAAACCAACAGATTAAGGCGCCTCTTACCAAACCCGTAGAGGTGAAAGTTGGACCATTCAGAGAAATGCATAGATTTGTGGTGTGTGATTGCAGTCCTGTAAACTTGTTAGGACGCGATCTGCTTTGTAAAATGAACTGCACCATTTATTGTACCCCAGATGGTATTGCATTTCAAACACCAGATGAAGATGTTTTATATAAAATGACAATGGCAGAACTAGAACCAGGAGTAAATGACATGTTTCCTGTGTTTGACGTAGAAAAAAATCCCAATTGAGTTAAAAGAAACAGTCAGATCTGATGTATGGGATGTTACAGGCGAAGACATTGGCTTAATGAGAGGAGTTGACCCTGTAAAAATTTCTGTAAGAGAAGGAACAAATTACCCGAATACTCCACAGTATAAACTGACGCCAGAAATCATTGAAGGAATAACACCCATAATCAATAAAATGATTGAACAGGGAATCTTGAAAGAAATAATGAGCAGTCCATGTAATTCACCTATAATGGGACTGAAAAAGCCCAATGGAACATATAGAATAGTCCAAGACCTGAGGAAAATAAATAAAATTGTAATCCCTTGTTGTCCAATTGTACCAAACCCCCCTGTAATACTGTATCAGATTCCACATGATGCAGAATGGTATACAGTCCTCGATTTGTGCCATGCAGTTTTCTCTATTCCATTACATCCAGATAGCCAGCCATTATTTGCGTTCCGGTTCGGAGAGCGTATTTTGGCATGGTGCCGAATTCCTCAAGGGTATACAGAAAGCCCCTCAATCTTTAATCAGATCCTAAAGAAATCATTAGAAGATTTAAGAATGCCTGACAAATCTGTGATGGTTCAATACATTGATGACCTGTTAGTGGCATCAAAGACTAAAGAAGCATGTGTTACTGACACCATTGCTTTATTGAACCACTTAGCCGAAGGAGGACATAAAGTGTCTCCATCAAAATTACAATTTTGTCAGCAGGAAGTTCAATACTTAGGTCACAAGATTGAGAAAGGGATGCGAAAAGTAACAACAGAGAGAATAAAGATTATCCGAGGAATGAGAGCTCCAATGACACAGAGAGAGGTGAGAATGTTCCTTGGAATGGTTGGGTATTGTCGACAATGGATAAGTGGATTTTCATTGATTGCAAAACCTTTACAGCGATTGACAAAAAAGGATGTTAAAGATCCGTTTGAACTGAATGACGAAGAGATGAAAGCTTTCAAAGAATTAAAAACAAGACTGTGTGAAGCACCGGCACTGGGAATGCCTGATTATGAAAAAGAATTTGAGCTGTATTGTAGTGAGAGAGATGGATGTGCACTTTCAGTTTTAGTGCAAAGACATGGAAAATTGAAAAGACATATTGCATATTTTTCAGCTGTTTTAGACCCGGTGGCAAAAGCATTGCCTGGATGTCTGAAAGCAGTGGCTGCTACTTGCGTAAGTCTGGAACAGAGTGAAGGCATTGTGATGGGATATCCATTGAGAGTATATGTTCCACATTCTGTTGAAATTCTCTTGACAACAACCAAAACTCAATTCATGACACATAGTCGGCTGACTAGGTACGAAAAAGTGATTTTGGGTGCAGACAATGTAACCGTTGACAGGTGCACAAGTGTGAATCCTTCAACATCATTGCCAGATGAAGGGAGTGTAGGAGACAAAGATGAAGTCGATCACAAATGCCTGGATGTACTTGAATTTTGTACGAAGCCTAGGCCGGATATAAAGGATGAGCCTTTAAAAGAATCAGATTATGTGATGTTTGTGGACGGTTCGTGTCTGAGGACGAGTGAAGGAGTTTTGAGTGCGGCGTATGCTGTGTGTACAGTAGCTACAGTAATGGAAGCATCTTGTCTGAGAGGGATACGTTCAGCACAAGTAGCTGAGCTGATTGCTCTGATTGAGGCATGCAAGCTGGGAAAGAATGTCCGAATTACGGTAATCACTGATAGCCAGTATGGCTTCGGAGTGGTCCACGACTTTGGACAGATCTGGTCTCAGAGAGGTTTCTTGACGTCTGCAGGGACTCCAATTAGAAATGGTGAGTTTGTGAAGAAATTGCTTGAGGCGATACAGCTGCCTAAACAGATTGCAGTGGTGATGTGTGCTGCACACAAAAACGAGGCAGATTACATTACTGTGGGCAATAGGTACGCTGATGAAATAGCCCAATATTATGCTAGAAATATGGTTTCGTTAAACCGAAGGAGAGAAAGAGAAAATGTTTCATGTCCCTTGTTGTTTACTAACATTGTTGAAACATGGGATGAGGTAAGACAATTACAGGAAGAAGCAAACGATGAGGAGAAAGATGGTTGGATAAAAGCAGGATGCAGAAAAAGGGACGAAGATGACGTTTGGGTTTATAGAGATGAAAGACCAGTTATGCCTGATAGCATGATCTCTAACATGGCACGGATGTACCATGGACAAGCTCATATCGGAAGGGATGCCATGATTCGACTTTTCAGACAAACCTGGTATAATCCAAAATTCAGAGCGATACCTGAGAGTCTTTGTCAAAGATGTCTTATCTGCCAACAGATAAATCCAGGAAGAAAAACAGTAGTGAGTCTAGGAACAATAGGGCGAGAAGGAGGTCCTTTTACTAGAATGCAACTAGACTTTATAGAAATGCCCCCAAGCAATAGACTGAAGTATGTTCTTGTGGTCGTTTGTTTGTTTTCTCGTTGGGTGGAAGCCTATCCGACAAGAAGGAATGATGGAGTTACCGTAGCTAAACTCCTGCTGAGAGAATTCATTCCAAGATATGGTTTTCCAATAACGATCGAAACAGATAGAGGAACACATTTTCAAAATGAACTAATTCAACTAATATGTGAAGCTCTTGACATTCAACAGAAATTACACTGTGCTTACAGACCAGAGGCTTCTGGAGTGGTAGAACAAGTGAAAGGGACAATAAAGAACAGGTTAGGGAAAATGTGTCAAGTCACAGGACTCAAATGGCCTGATGCCCTACCATTGGTGTTAATGACTATCAGAAGCATACCTGACAGAAAAACAGGTCTAAGTCCCCATGAAATAATAATGGGACGAGCAATGAGACAAGCACAAGTACCTGTCAACAAACTGCTGACTATAACTGATGATCTCGTATTGGATTATTGCAAAGGATTAGCTGATGTGGTACATTCTGTGTTTCATCAGGTTGGACCGGATGCAACCACTCTTGAAAGAAAACCAGCTCATGATTTGAGTCCAGGAGACTGGGTCTGCATAAAAGTCCACAGAAGAAGAAACTTTTGGTTCCTCGCTGGGATAAGCCACGTCAAGTGATCCTGGTGACAACAACTGCTGTCAAATGTGCTGGAGTGAAAAACTGGGTGCATGCCAGCCACACTATCAGAGTCCCAGATCCTGAAGCTCGACCTGTAAGTCGACATTTGGAGATATCTGATACCAGTTCAGCATCCGATGCAGAAGTCGAAACAAGCAGAGTTCCAGAACTTGAAGATCGACCTGAAAGTCGACATCTGGAAGACCCAGGTACAAGCTTGGTAACAGAAGAAGAACTTGAAGTAGCAAATGTTCCAGAACTTGAAGATCGACCAGAAAGTCGACATCTGGAAATATCAGATACCAGTTCGGCATCTGAAACAGATCAGTCAGATTGTGATGAAAAGCAAAAGAATAAAAAGAAAATTGACATCATAAACGAAGAAACTGAACAAAGAGACAGTGACATTGATAAACCGAGCACAAGTTATGGTAGATTTCCTTCAAAAATTGTCGAATTAATTGAGGAAGGGTTAGTTTCAGATAGAGAGATAGAAGACGAATCGGAAGAACCCCGAGGAGCAATAGGGACAGATCAACAAATAGAACAACAGGGAAATTTAGAAACAGACAGAGAGATTAACACAGATCCGGAAGAAACTCGAGGAGGGATAGAAACAAGTGTCCCAACAGGAAAGACACAAGAAAGTTCAGATTTAAACAATGAGAACGAAATCATAAAGTTCAAAATAAGAGGAAGTGAAGTAAGATCTGAAACAGAATCAGAAGAAAGTGAAGAAGAAAGAAAGCAGAGACTAGGACCAAGAAAGAGGACTTGGAGAACAGAACGAGAGGAAAAAGAAAGTGAACCAAAAGGCCAAGAAAAGGAGACCATTGGCCCCTCGAAGTCAAAAGATTAAGGTACAAGATAATAAACTTAAACAGGAATAATGCAGAACAAGTAAATGAGATAACAAGTCAAAAGGAACAAGGAAAACAAAGTGGAAAACAATTGCAGAAAACGAAAAGAGTGAAGAAACCTAACCAGAAATATAAGTCACCTGAGTGGCTATACATCGCATTGACTGACATTAAAGAAGAAGATAACACTCACGAGAGCCCAGAAGAAAGCTGCAAACCAATGGGTGAAAGTGAAGTGCAACAAGTCTGAAACGGTAAAGAGAAACCCGGACTGGACATCAAAACCTGGACGAGACAAGGAAGAGTTCTGAAAAGAACTGAAGAAAGTACCAAACGAGACAAAGTAAAAGGGTAGAGTGGCTGATACGTCATTCTGAGGTGTGGTGACACATTTTCTGTACATATATATAAATATAACTAGGTAATAGATTAGAATGGTAGACACAGAGAATAGGAAACCTAGATGTGAGTTTTTACGTAGATGGTGTAGAATGTGTTTTTATTGTACAGGTTTCTTAATGTTTATTTGGCTTATTTTAGCAATCACAATTCCAATTAGGTTAGCTATAGAAGAAATATCCATATTAGGGAATAACACGAAAAAGGATAAAGAAGCTAACACGCAGAACACAGCAACACTAATAGATAGTATTGAGTTGCATAAGGATAGATCCATAACTGATTTTTCTAAGAATGTTTTCACAAAATTGTTATATGAGTATGTAGAAACAATGGATGTAAGGGATTGTTATGTTTGTATGCAATTACCTGCGTCTGTCACAGAAGGTGTGACCTATCATCACCTTCCTTTGACGTATGGGATAACATGTAGTGTTTTAGCCAGTTTATTTTATAAAACAGGTAGATTAGAATATTATTATACTGACATAAATAAGGTTTTTGCGAAAGTTCCTATAATCCCTGAATTGAACAAAGTGAAAGAAGCAAGAATATTTGGTGAATTTTTTCTAGAAAATAAAGATTTAACATTAGAATATGTAGTTAGGCACAATCTTACCTGTGAATTAAAGAAAGAAGAAAAGGTATTTTTAGAGATGGTAGAAAACAGAAGAGTTAAGTTTCAAAGAAAAGTGATAGAAGAAGAGACAAAAACACCCCTTTGGGCGTTTGAAGAGAAAAATAAAGACAAGAAAGAGACAAATGCAGCTATGACTCTGGATTGGCCCCAACAGGGAAAGTTGTGTATTAGTAGAAATAAGACTAGATATGATAACTATTTTGTGGGTTCCAGTGAATGCCGAGACACTTACAAAATTTTAGGAGGATGGGGATTCAAAGGAGGAAAAGATCCAATATTTCCAGGGATCAATTATATTTGCGAAAATAGGGCATATTACAAATTGCCGGACCATTGGTATGGTTCGTGTTATTTAGGCCTGGTCTTTCCAAAAATCTTTCATGTGGAAAGAGGAGAAAAAGGAATACACGAAATGGGTGAAACATTAACAAGTAGGAGAAGAGAAAGTTTTTCAGAAATAGTTGGTGACATTTTTGGAGCATTGATACCAGCAGTGGGTATATCTTTGAATGCATTTAAGATTCGGAAATTGTCCACAGTAGTAGATCGTTTATCAACGAATACTGCTGGAGGGTTCTTGATGGTAAATACCGAGATGGTTGCCATCAGAGCTATGGTGATGCAAAATCGGCTTGCCCTTGACATTCTTTTGGCAAAAGAGGGTGGAGTCTGTGGAATGCTGAAAGTCCAACATTGTTGCACTTACATTCCAGATAAAAGTGAAAATATACAGAAGTATATAAAGAATATTACTGATTTGCACAAAGAAATTGCTCCACTGGAGGTTGAAGGTGCCTGGGAGAAGCTTGGTAAGAGTTTTTCCTCAATACAGAAATGGTTCACTGAAATAGGTGGTTCTATTATAGGGAAAGTTTTGATATTAGCAACAATAGTAATCATCATGGTGTTAGTAGTGAAATTAATTTATGTATGCATTAAAAGGAGAAAAAGACAAAATAAGATAAAAAGAGAAAATAAGATAAATAAAGAAAGAGAACGAGAGATGGGAGAAATAGAACTGGAAGAATTAAAAGAAAACATGTATAAAAGAACAAAAAGACAAGATGAGGAGGACACTGATGTGTAAACTAACAAAATAAGTGGACAAGAAACATTTTATCTGAAAATTTGTGTAACATGGGTCTTTGTGGTGATATTAAAAATCATCAAAGGGGGGAATTGATGGAGCAAGGTAAATAAAATAAATTTGTAACACCCCATAATAGTGATAATAATTTAACGATATTAATTGATTGCGTAATTAACCAACAATCTGCATTTTTATAAACATTTTACATAAGTGGGTGGTAACTGCTATTTATGTGCAAAACGAACTTATTTACAATTGTAAAGTAAATTAAGTATTAACATAGTGGTTTGCGTACTAATTAGAGCAAAGATGCATGGTTTGTGTTATGTAGTGAAATTGTATTGTGGTAAAGAATGCGGATGGTAAGTAAACATGGCTTTAAATGTCGCTTCTGCTAGGTAACACCTAACTTGGGTACTTAGAATGACGGGTGGGAAACAGAAAGGCTTATTTTCTTTATTTTAATTATGATTGTGTTTGTTCTTATGATAGTTCGTTCGGGCCTGCTAGGCCATGCTGCAAAATGGCTGCCGAGGCAGATGAGGTCATGCGCAGAACCAAAGATGGCCTCTAAGCGGAGGAAAGCCATAGAGCTAAAGTCACGTGGTTACCGAATGAGCCCAGAGTGAGAAGAGTCAAGGTTGGCGTGACCTGACACGGAGAGAATGCCAAGAAAGACTCAGCATGCATCCGTGAGAACATTGGATGAGCCTCGATGAATTAACAATGGACTGTTTTAAAGTAAAACAACAAAAGTGAAACATTTAGCGGACTGTCAATTGGACTGCTATTACCCAAAGGTCGTGTGAAATCAAAATCCTTAAACAATTTTAGAACCGGATTGAACAAGGAGGGCAATGAGGTGATTTTTGCCTCCCCTCCAATGGACCAATTAGCGTTATTCTCGCCCCCAATGATTGCAACTTTTTGCTTAGTAAGTTAGTAGTAGGGTATTAGAGGACCTGCTCTTAAGTAGGAGGAGCGCTATTTTCCTGCATAATTTTTGGACACTGAGCGTGTTGCTGATGGAACTGCTGCCATTTTCTATAGGCCGCTTTTCTTTGGAGAACTCTTTTTCTGAACTTTAAAATTTGACTGGGAAAAGGAACGAGACCGATGCGGGAAAACCTGTAAGGGAGGTCTGTTGAGGAGGCTGTTAGCGGGACAGTCAGTCAGTTTTGGGAGTTCAATGCTGTGATCTGCTTTGGTGTATTTTTCCAAACCGCAACAAATGGGTATGCGTTATTATCTTTTATAAGATTTATTTCTCATATGCTATTGAAATGTATTAAAAGTGATTAATAAACTAAGAATCTCACTCATGCAAATGAACTTAGATAAAAACAATTTCTAATTAATTCTGAGTCTGTGGTTCTTTAGTTTACTTAATGAATATAATATGTATTAAGGTTTAAATGATTAAGCTGGTCTTAATCGCCATCAACTTATTCTACTAGTTGGTCCATCGACCAAAAAGCGGAATACCTTGATGTTATAGAACCGACAAGATCAAAAACTGGATAAACATGAACATTTAGGGTAATATTCTGTTAATTTTAAATAAGGTATTCCGTTCTTCCAGCAAATCGTTCTTCTCCCTAGAGAAAGTGGATGTGATCCAGGGAATAACTGAGTGAGTGTATGATATGCGGTGTTATGGGCCCCACCGTCATATGGTATAGTTGTTGTGTATGATCTTTACCTGGATGTTATGTCCAAAGGAGAAGAATTTATATTAGCCGCGCTGGATCAAGTGGTATGCGATATAGTGATTTAGATATCTTAGATTGGTATTTTCATCACAATTTAGTTGCACAGATATTTTTGCAAATCGATATTTTTGTGGGTCACTATTTTTGTAGGTCGTCATTACGACCACAATATCGTTACATACAAGCAAGGTGCTTTTCATGGGAATGTAGCCTCACACCCCAGTCCTACATGAAACAGTAGCTCTGTGTTTTATACACATGACGTCTGTGAGGGAAAGTGGAACTCGAAGAGTAATTAGTGCTTCGGTGAGTATAAAACAGAATTAGTCATATGCTAAGCCACCAAATATAGGTTGCACCACGGATGCATAGCTATTTAAAAGCATGTTGCATTTATTAAATCGAAGCAGCAAACGATCCTCCTGTTAGAATAGTAAAACATTTTTTTTTTGCATTTTAGTCTCTTTCAAGATCGCCTGCTGGCTCGGAGCGGACTTCAGCCTCGTCATCTCGGCCCGCTTTTTTTTGTCGGATGCGCGAACCTGCTTTGAATACAATTCATTACTCGGCGCGCAGAGCCTCTGGGATTTCAGGCTCGGTCCTCCACTACGCTGTTTCCGCTGCAGCACTCTCTGTTCCAGCAAGTAATCTCCTCGGACAGGGCCGTGCTCGGTGGGGCGTGCTCGCCAGTGATGCCGACGGCGAACATCTTTTGTGGACGGGTCCTCGGTGGTAACAATCAGCTGCCCTTCATGCTGGATACTTCTCGTACTTGGAGGGCGTAGCATGGGCGCGCTGTCACACAAGAAGCAGTGAGTTCAGCTCTAATAATATCTGACCCCACAGACGGGTGCAGTGTTAAAGTCTTAGGCCATGATTCCGAGTTGATCGGATGAGCAGGTGCTTTTTATCACACTCATAAAATACAACTCCTTTGGGGTGAGAATTTATCGGGTGCAGTAAATAGTCACAATTCTGTGTTTTTGGGGCAATACCAAGCAATGCTTAATGCACAAAAACGTGTATTTGATGTTAAATACATTATTGTTTACCCCTATTAAATTCCGACAGGCTTGAGATACTGTAATTTAACGAAAGATGTACCCTGAAATTACTGGGTGGGTAAATACCTATCAACTTGGAATTCGACCCCTGAACATACAGTCACAAAAAATCACCATATGTGTGTGTGTGTGTACACATGCACACACACATACACAGACCTCTGTAGCGCTTAGTTTGTAAAAAAAATAAGTGCCAGGGCTCTCCTCAGGAGGCCACTGCAACAGTGGCGGCTTGCACAGGTAACGCTGTGGGGTGGTGAGTCGGGGCGGGGTTGGGTGGGGGTATAGTGGAGTTCGACATACGATGGGAAAGTGGAGAGTAAATAAATAAATAAAACCGAGTCGGCGATGCGGCAAGCGCAAGGTAAGTGGTTTTATTTATTTATGTCTGTACTCTACACTTTCCCATCGTATGTCGAACTCCACTACCCCCCATCAGGCCCCGCCTCACCGCCCCACAGCGTTAGCTGTGCGAGCCGCCACTGCACTGTAACTTGCACCACACATTGCCCCTGCCGCCAGTAATATTAACAACACAACTACTAACCATCACACTCCTACAAGTGTGACAATTCAGACTACTCCAGGCCCCCAAAGCTATAAGAATGGCTTAAGCGGCTGGTAATAGTCATTTATAATGTATATTGAATTAATAATTGACTATTGTTGTGGTCATCACAGACAGCTTGTGGCAGACTGCCACGAGCACCAGTGTTGATAATTAAGTGCCGGAGCAGAGCACCGGGAACCACAGGCTCAAATTAAGCACTGGCCCTCTTCATCCATTATTCTATTTGTGTCATTCACATTTTGCTTTCACCCACCACAGCATACAGCGTGAAGCAATGGGTCAACCAACTTCAGCCACTGACACTCTTCACAGTGAATGTTGGCATTTTGCTTGTGAACATCTGCCTAAAAAGTAATCCACTTCAGTGCTAGTGATGGTGGCCCAAGCTCTGCTTTTATTTCTACTTTCATTACACTTTTTTTATTGGAGTTATTTGGTTTGCAAACATATATACTTCACATTTTGACAGCTGAATCTTTGTATTACTTTTACATGTTTAATGCGTCTTGCACAAGTTTTCTAACAGTGAAGAAGTAAGGGAACAATGGCTTGCCAAGGGCGGACCGAGTGTATTTGTCAATGCTTGCTAAACATGTATTTCATCCGTTTTTAGGACTGACTTGACAGCACAGCAGTCACCAGACATTATGAGGTCTGGCTTGACAGTGCAGCTGTCACAAGACATTATGTGATTAACCTAAAAAGGACTTTAATAAGCACCACCAGGAGAGGGGCTTTGGCTCCACCGACATGTTCGTAGGCAGGAGTACATTTTGTGATTGGGCAGATGTGTGTTTGCTCCCACAATAAAAGTGCTTGTCCTCCATGCAGCTGTGATCATTTTGTTTCTTTAGCAAGCTGCCTCAGGCAGCAGACTTATGGCTGTCTGAGCTTGAACTTTCAAGGGCACACACATGACATTGAAATGCTATTAAATAATCTTAGATAACTAGATAATTTATGGTGTTTGTTTCTCTCTGGCAGCAGCACAGATGGGAGGATGGCAGTAATTAACTTTAGACTTCAGGGTACAGTTTTGTGTTTGAGAGCCCAGGGCTACACTAATCTACATGAATTGTTTTTATGTCTGGCTGACACTGCAACTGTCACCTGACCTTAGGTGTTCAAGAAAAAAGGGCTTTCACTATTGAGAGAGGGGCTTAGGTGCTACCCACATGCTGGTTCCACTCTGTACAGGATTAGATTGGGCCGAATGTGTGTCCTTCCACTAAAAACACTGCTTGTTTTGCACTTTTTGGCTTGTGACAAAGTTTATACTTGACACAGCAGGACTGGCTTGGTTATAGTGGCAAGCCAATGATCAAGGCTACCTGATCTTTTTTTTGTGATCATTATGGGAAATGCACTAGATGTGACAACAATTATTGTGTAAAACATGCTAAAGTAAATAGTCATTAAAGTGTGGATTATTATTACTGTATACTAAAGCCTACAGATATGTATTTTGTGACGTGGAGTCTCACAGATTACTGTAGGAGGCACTGGTTTTGGTGTTAGTCACCCAGTGTGACAAACCTTGGACATAGGTTTATTTTGTGAGGATCATTGTTAGACCATTTTAGGAGAGATAGAATTTTGCGTAGCCAATTGTAATTTTGTGTAACTTTTTAATTTCCTGACTGTGTGTCTGATGGTTCCCTTGTGGAAAAGCATATGCCCTATACTGTAGGTCTGAGTTGCTAATGGTGACAACAAGCTATTTGTCTGCTGGTACACTTGAAACACTCAATCAATCAATCATGTCACTTATAAAGCGCACTACATACCCGCGAGGGTCTCAAGGCGCTGGGGGAAGAGGGGGGTGGTGCTGCTACTGATCGAAGAGCCAGGTCTTGAGGAGTCTTCTGAAGGCCAGTAGGTCTTGGGTCTGTCGGAGGTTGGTGGGGAGGGTGTTCCAGGTCTTGGCGGCGAGGTGGGAGAAGGATCTGCCGCCGGCGGTCGTTTTCCGGATGCGGGGGACTGTGGCGAGGGCGAGGCTGGTCGAGCGGAGCTGGCGGGTGGGGGTGTAGAAGCTGAGTCGTCTGTTGAGGTAGGCTGTGTACAATGCCACAGGTCTGGTATCCTTCTTATATAACATTATGCCTATTATGAAACATGACAAAGGAAATTGGTTTAGCTTTATAATTGTGAAAGGCCTATGTTAAAGCCAAAAATTCTTCAACAGTTGTTTGTTATCACATTGCGTGACAGGCTGTAGACAGGAACTTTGTTACATTTAATTTTGCAGATTACTGTAGTAGCCAAGGGTTTTGAAATTGGCTACCCACTCTGACAAACCCTAGTGGTTTTCACTGTGATTATTCTGGCTAGGCCCTATTGAGAGGGGTTTGTGTGTTGATTTGAAAGCTGTATTGTTCTACATATTTGTTATTTTATAATTGTATTCATGATGGTAGCCAGTTTATGTGGACTCGAAAACTTTGAATGCCAACCCTCCGCTGCAGACAGCATCAACCAGCTCACACCCAAGAACACAAACCCCGAAAACCTTCTCACCCACTGGGAACTCCTCACTACGCAAGACCCTATTTCCATCATGAACTCCGTGCACTCGGGAGCACCCATGAACCCATGCCCCCACCACGTCTTCTACCTCGGAAGCAAGACAATCGGCGACGAACTCAGGAAGGTCCTGAACACTTCAATCACCGCTGCCTCCTTACCTGAGGACTAGAAATACGCTAAAGTGAGGCACCTCCTAAAAAAAACATCTGCCGAAAAAGCCGAATTGAAGAACTACCAACCCATCTCTCTGCTCCCATATCTAGCAAAAGTCCTTGAGAAAGCGATCAACCAGCACCTCATCCAACACCTAGAAGACCACAACCTCCTGGACCCCACCTAATCTGGATTTCGACTTAAACAGAGCACTGAGACAGCCCTGATCGCATTACAGATGACATCAGAGCCTTCATGGACCGCAGGGAAACAGCAGCCCTCATCCTCCTGGACTTGTCCGCTGTGTTTGACACCATCTCATACCACATGCTGATCAACAGACTCCACCACATCGGGATTCAAGGAAACAACCTCAAATGGATCGCCTTGTACCTCACGGCAGAACCCAAAGGATCTGTTTCCCACCGTTCGCCTCAGAGACCAAGAAGATCATCTACAGAGTCGCCCAAGGGATGGCCCTAAGCCCGACCCTCTTCAGCAACTACATGGCCCACCTGGCCATCCCCATCAGATCACATGGACTCAACATCACCTCCTATGCTGATGATACACAACTCAGTCTCTCACTGTCCGAAGATCCCTTCACCACAAAAGCTAACTTCCACAGATGCATGATGAAAGTCGCGGACTGGATGAAGGACAACTGTCTCAAACTCAACACCGAAAAAACAGAAGTGCTCATCTTTGGGAACAACACCTCACCATGGTGGCTCGCGGAGCTCAGCACACCCCCCACCCCAACAGACCACGTGCGCAACCTTGGCATCATCCTGGATAGCAAACTATTCATGAAGAAACAAGTCAATGTAGTCTCATCTGCCTGCTTCCACACCCTTCGCATGCTCTGCAAGATCTTCAGGATGCTCCTGGCAAACACCAGAAGGGCCATCAGCAGGCCCTCATCACCAGCAGACTGGACTATGGAAACATGTTCTATGTAGGAATCACTGCACGCCTCCTTAAGAGACTCCAGACAATACAGTACTCAGCAGCAAGACTCATTCTCAATCTTCCCAGAAGGACCCACATCACATCCCATCTCAAGGACCTACACTGGCTCCTATTTCAGAAATAAATGCCAGTTCTAAATACTGACCCACGCCTACAAGGCCCTGCATAATGAAGGATCAGCATACATCAACAAACACCTGACCTTCCACCAACTGACCAGACACCTTCGATCAGCTTCCCTCTCCCTCGCATGGATCCATCGAGCGAACAGCAGAGGACGCTCCTTCTCGCACCTGGGAGCCAGGACTTTGAACAACCTTCTCCTGCACCTCGGGACCACACTGTTGCTCCAGCAATTCAGAAGAGAGCTAGAGACCTGGATGTTTGAATGTTCAAACCTCCATGCAGCAGCAAACAGCTCTAGTGCCGCGAGACCCTCAGGGATGATTTGCTGCGCTCTATAAATGTTTGCATTATTGATTGATTGATAGTATTTGGTAAACTGTGAAGCCAATGTTAAAGAGTAAACACTCACTTGGAAAAGCCACGGCAGATTTCATCGATTTGATCTGTTTGTTATGAAACATTATGACAAAGCCAGTAGGCCTGACATTATTAAAAAGCATGTGTTAAAAACAGTAGGCTTTAAAGGATAAACTGTTACTACGCTGTGCTAAAAGCTTTTGTTTTGTTATATGGAATTTCACAGATTGCTGTAGAAGGCAAGGGTGAGGTGTTGGCAATCCATTCGAACAAACTTTAGGAATAGAAGATATGTCCTACAGTAATCATTTTTAGGCTCTCTTTGGAGAAATAGTATTTTGCTTTGCTAACTGTCATTTTGTATTGATCTGCACTTTTATGCCAGATGGTTGCCTTGTGGCAATCTTACGCTCATTACAATCTGCTTGAGTTGGTTATGGTGACAACCAACGATAAAGGTTATATGCCTGTTTGTTTATTAGAAAAAGTTACGATAAAGGCAGTAGGCCTGGCATATTTATTGTAAAAATCATATATTAAAGTCAGTAGGCATTTAAGGATTGATTGTTATTACTCTGAATCAATGTCTGCAGAAATGTTTTTTTAACATGGAATCTCAGAGACTACCTTAGCAGGCAAAGGTTTTGATGTTTAGTACCCCCTCTGACAAACCATGAGTACAGAAGATTTGCATTGTGAGAATACTTGAACAGCCTTGATAAGAGAGATAGTATTTTGCTTTGCCAGCTGTAATTTTGTATACATTTTCAATGTTATTACTGTACTCCTGCTGGTTGTGTTCAAGCAAAGCTTACGCTCAGTGTAGTAGGTCTGAGTTGGTTATGTGACAACCCAATGATACTAGCTATAGGCATTACTGTTGTGTAGGGAAATGTTATGCATGATGCCATAGGTCGGGTTGCTTATTATGAAAAGTTACAAAAAAATGCAGTCGACCTGACTTATTTATTGTGAGAGCATATGGTAAAGCCAATAGGCCTCCAACAGTAGACTGTTATTACATTATGTTACAGGCTGTAGAAAGGTATTTCATTTCATTCAATTTCGCAGATTATCAGTGTAGGCAAGAGTCATGGTGTTGTTCACCCACTCTGACAAACCCTGGAAGCAGAATTTCACTGTGATGATTCTTGTTAGGCCTATTGAGAGGGGTGTATGTTGTTTTGCCAAATGGAATTTTGTATACTAGGGGCTGTTTTATAGAAAGTGCCCCTGGAACTCAAAGGGCATGTGCGCCCGCTTTGTGTCCGCCCAGGGCACTTTGGTATTGCAGAAGGGGCTGCAGACGCTTGCTTAATACAGATAGCGCTGGTGCACATGTAGTGCCAGCGGTATCTCAAGAGGGCCTTACCTCACTTGCATTGGGGCTTGGACCCATGCAAATGAGGAATCTCTTTACATCTGCGCCCATGCCATATTTTGGGTGCAGGCCTAAAGGCAAAGAAGCTGTCAGGAGGCACACTGTTATTGCCCCCCTGAGGGCAGCCCTCTTGAGGGATGAAGGGGGTCCCATGGACATCCCCTTGCAGGCGGTGCAGTCACTCACTGCACCCGCCTGCAAGGGGATCTCTAATCCCTTTTGAAGGTGCAGGCGGGTGCTGCCTACACTCTGAAACATGGAGCAGCTTTGAGGCAGCCGCTACGTATTTCACTTGAATGCGCTACCTCCATGGCAGCACGAGTTCGCAGCTGCCTTGATGTCAGCACTTTCAACATAATATAGCACACTTTCCCTGTTTGTGCATGGCACACCTGTTTGAAAGTGCACCATAGCGCAAACAAGAAAAGTGTGCTCTATACATAACAGGGCCAGGGATGGTTGCCTTGTGTGAAGGCTCATGAACTAACATAGGTCTGAGTTTGTTATGATGGCAAGACAATGATGAAGGTTATAGGCCTGCATGTTTATATTGAAAAGTTACGGTTAAGGCAGTAGGCCTAACATCTTGACTGTGCAAAGCGTATGTTAAAGTCAAGAGGCATTTAAGGGTAGATTGTTAATACTTTCTTTTAAAGTCTACAGCTAGGTATTTTGTTACATGGAATTTCTTAGATTACCATAGTAGTCAAGGGTGTTCGTGCTGGATACCCCCTCTGACAAACTGCGGGTACAGATTTGTACTGTCAGAATCCTTGAAGGCCCTCTTTGGAGAGATAGTGTTTTGCTTTGCCAACTGTAATTTTGTATAGTTTGTAGTTGTATGAATGTGTGCTTACTGGTTGCCTTGTGGGAAAGCTTACGCTCTGTACAGGAGGCCTCAGTGGGCTATGGTGAGAAGCCAAAGATAACAGTCCTGATTGGTTCATTTGGAAAAATATTTCTGTTGCCATCGGTCTGATCTGTTTATTATGAAAGGATATGATAAATGTGTTAGGCCTGACATAATGATTGTGAAAAGCAGTTATAATGAGTAGGCACTTAAGGTTTGATAGTTATTTCTGTGCATTAAAGCCTACAGATAGGTATTTTGTTACATGAAATGTCACAGAATACCCTTGTAGGATTGATTTTGTTTGTTGGTTAGTACCTCTGGCAAATCCTAGAGAGAGACGATTTGCCCTGTAATAATTCTTGCTAGAATCTCTTCTTAGTTGTCTGCCAAAATCTTGCAATAAAATACATCATCCATATACATCGTCCATATATATAAATATATATCCATATAGATACAATAGGGCCTTTGGGTCAGCTCTGTTCTGCCATTGGTCTGCTAAGTGTCATTTATGCTCTGCTTCCATCCATGACAGAGAACTGCACGGGGTAATATTTCATTCTACTTCAGTCATTTGCTCTTTTGCCCTGAAAATGCTGGCATTTTCCAATTGCATGTGTACATCCACCTGAAAATTAGGGCCAGATGGACTAACATCGGGGAGAGCAATTTCTAAATTGCTAGATTTTCTGCAAATCACAATTAGAAAATTGCTATTCTTAAAGTATGAACAGTTTTAGTTTAAAATAGTGATTCCTAGTTGGTCACAAATCAACCTACCTCATGAATATTAATGAGGTGGGTTACAGTTTGCGACCCATTTGGAATGATAGCCATCAGAGGGATGCTGTCCTGCTAGGGTTAGCAGACTACCATGTCTGTGATTGCTTTTAAATAAAGCAATCTTTTTTTTTAATGCAACCCGTTTTCCTTAAAGGAAAGCAGGATGCGTTTAAAAAACAAAACACTTTTTAATAGGGACCACCACCTGCTCTTAAAAAATGTTTTTAACATTCTCTAAAGGTAAGGAGGCCCCTTGGGCTCCCTTCCCGTTTACGAACGGGTTACCATCTCCTTTGAGGTGTGGGTAAAATATTAATGTTTTGTGACTGTATTTTGGGCACAAAATATGAATAAATACGACTATGATTCGATATTTGGAAGGGATGCCCTAAACACACCCCTTCCAATTACAGAATCGCAAACCCAAATTGTGATTCTGTAGAATCACAGTTTGGTGTTTGTACATTTCAAAAAGCATATTTTCTGCAAATCAGGCTGTTTGCAACCTCAAAAATGCTTTGTACATCTAGCCCTTAGGGCTGGTTAGAAAGTCCTTTAGTTTAGAATTGATTCCTTTTATAGTTTTCCCATTCATTGTCTTCGCTTTCATGTTTTTTTGTTTAATGTTTCTTAAGAGGATACAAAAGCTCTCCAGGCATTACTAGTGGTTAGCTTGCTTGTTGCTCATTCATCTGCAGTGCACTGCATCTCACTTGGCCACTTCCTCTAAACCAGAAGACCATTATTGTTAGAAATGGGATTTCTGGTTGGCTAGGGCATGCGCCTAAGTCAGGCAGAAACCACCACTCTAGTCAGGGCAAGGGAGTTACACACCGAAGATAACCTCTGCTCACCCCCTTGGTAGGTTGGCAGAGCAGTCAGGCTTATCCCAGAGGCAATGTGTAAAGCGTTTGCGCAACACACTCACACAGCAGCGACACACTAGGCACACCACAAAAAGAAACTCCACACAAGGTTATATAAAAAAAATAGCCTTTGTATTATCCATAAAACACATCAGAGCATAACCACATATATACACTGTGCCCCCTGGCACTAGGTATCACTTTACAGGGGATTAAATACATTACAGGGCCAATCGGGCCACTGTCATAACCATTAGAACACACAAGTAGTGAAAATAGAAACAACCAGTAACTACTGGCAAGAGGCACTTAGCGTAAACACATTATGCATAAACATTTTAGGCATATATCCCAACTTAGCACCAGTGCACCACACTAACACTGATAAGGTGCACACATCACCCAAGGGCTGTACGTCCAGCCAAAACACAAGGTGAACACCAGGCCCACTGGCCTGCTCCTCGGGGTCCCGTCTTGGGTGTCCCGTAATGCCCTCTGTCCCACAAAGTCAGGGCTCTCCTAGATCTGTCTCCCCTCACACGGGGCCTCCAGCCTGGCCCCTCCTGGTTGCCGGTGCAGCAGGAACACGTGCACAATTTTCACAAGGGGCGGGGGCGCAACTCACCCTTGTCCCCCCCAAACAGAAGTGCCCCCAAGTTGCAGCTGCCCGCGATCTGGCGGCGCAGCTGTGTAAACCAACAGGCACCCACAGTGTGCCTCGTAAGCCCCACTCACCAGGGCTTCTCGTTGCGAGGGAATACGAACAAGCGGTCACTAACAGTGTGCCTCCCAGGCCACACTCACCGGAGCTTCTCTCCTTCTGTAGGGCCAATCTGCACACCGGAAGGATGCAGCCGCAGGGAGACCGCGAGGCTCCGGTCCTCTCCCACGGGGTCCGGCGAGCCTGCAAAGCTCCGTCTTGGTCTTTGGCTGCACGCGGGGCTCTCCTTAGCGCTACGGGAGCCCCGCCTTGGTCCAGGCACAGGATTGCCTGACTTCTGCTCCGGCCGCACGTCCTCCGGCCGGCACCCAACCAGGCCGCAACCACCTGACTTCCTCTCTGGGGCCCTGGACGCCCACGAACGTGGGGTAGGCTCCCGCCGTCTTTGTTGGTCACTACCGGACACAGCAACGCGGGGTGGGCTCCCACCTGAAGGTTGGCTCGACGGTGTCTCTCCTCCTTGCAAGAGCCACGCCTTCCACCAGGCTCAGCCTTCACCTGGCTTCCGCTCTCCGCCCAAAGTCAGGTTCTGCCTGGCTTCCGGTTTTGTGGGCCGATTTTCGCAGGGCACAGCGCTCGTGAGCGCAAGTAGAATGATCACAGGGCTCTACACGCTCCTTCACATGCCCGCAGCAGTAGGGGGTCCAAACACAGCGCTCCCCATGCCACCGGTGGCCCCAGCAGCACTCAGCCGGTCCACAACACCGGGACCAGGGTGCTCAGCCCACTCAAGGTAGAGGGAAGAATCCAGCCAGGACCCAACGCTGGGTCCACGGGCACACCGAACAGAGCTGAGCACAGGCAGGCCAGCACGTAGGGACCCCCAGGCCTGCAGCTGGGTCCCACAGCAGTTCCTCCTGGCAGAGTGCTCCTTCCAGTCCAAGTAAAGCACCAACAGCACCACTTTCATGGGGTCACAGCCCCAATATTTATATCCCCTAAGGTCTTTGTTCTCCCCCTGGCACAGGGCTCTGTGCCTGGTCCAAACCAGTTCTGGGGGGCACTTAAACAGTTTATTTACAGTGCACAACAACCTCCTTTGTTAGTGTAGGCTCTGGCCCCAGACACACCACAGGGGGCGTAGCCAGCATTGTGTAAGGCAGGCACAGTCCTATTCAGGCCCACTACTCCAAATGCAGATCGGCCTATTCAGCCTAGCGCTGACTCACCCAGCCCCTCTGGATCCACTGCACCTCCCCAGCCCCTGTCACTCCAGAGCCAGACATGCAATACACATCAGTCAGGCACAAAGACATATAGCACACAGAAATGCCCACTTCTAAAAGTGGCATTTATAAATAGTGATAATCAATCTGGGAAGACCATTATGCAGCATTTGTTACCACTATTCCAAACATACCAAACTTGACCACGCTACTCCTCTCATGTCAGGAATTACCACTGAAACACATATCAGGGAATCCCCAATGATTCCTATGAGAGGGCAGACTCACAGTAGTGAGAAACCAAAATGGCTGTTTGTCACTACCAGGACATGCTAAACAGTTAAGGCACAGGTCCTACCTTTTACCTACATTGCACCCTGCCCGTAGGGCTAGCTAGGGCCTACCTTAGGGGTGATTGTTATGTAGTAAAAGGGGAGTCACAGATGTGGCACCCATTTTATGTGCCACGTCACAGCGGCAGTAAACTGCACGTGCAGGCCCTGCAATGGCAGATGCCTGAGACAGGTTTGAAAGGCTACTTTGGTGGGTGGCGCAAGCAGCGCTGCAAGCCCACCAGTAGCATTTAATGTACTGGCCCCGGGTATGTGAGATACCACTTTATAGGGGACTGATAGGTAAATTAAATACGCCAAACAGGTGTAGACCAATCTTACCATGTTTACCATGTTTATCATAGAGAGCACATGCACTTTAACACTGAACAGCAGTGATAAAGTGCCCAGAGTCCTAAAACCACCAACACCAGGCCAGAAAAAATACCAGGAGGAAGGCAAAAAGTTCAGGGAAGACCCTGCAAAAAGGGCCAAGTCCAACAATTATGGAATGCTGTTGTCCAAAGTGTATGCTTGTTTTAGCGTTCCAAGATTGCCAATACTTTGATTCTAAATGTGGCGGCCATGCTTGAACTTTAAAAAAGTGATAGACTATTTACAATACCTTAAACCAAAGACGATGCAAGGTGATGGACCTAATGGATAGCACCTCACTCTATCGCTGCTGTCGTATTAAGAATGGTCGTGCACAGTACTCCAGCACCTGTCACCCTTTGGTGCCAATGGTTACAGATTCGTGAAGCAAATTTAACACAAGGAGGTGCACCGAACAAAGCACATTTAGTCCGTTGTGATTTCTTTAATTTCTTCCTTTATTTTGACATTGATACATGCTCATAAAAACAGCCAACGCGTTTTGTTCCTCAAAAACACAAGCTTTTGGAACTTCATCAGCGCTTTATATGGCAGAATGCAAATGTGCCGTACGGTCCTGGATCTGAGATAGGATATTCCTTGTAGTGGAGTGGTGCTCCAAATAGTCAAAGTTTGCCACCTTGTGTGGTAGTTTGCAAATTAGCCATCGGGTTGTAGTTAAAAAATAAGGTGATCCTTGTAGAGGAGAGGTTCTCCAAGTATTGAGATTTGCCACCTTGATAAGCGGTCCGAGACCTTCCTTTGTGATGCCTGGAAGAATTGGCTGTTTTTATGAGCATGTATCAATGTCAAAATAAAGGAAGAAATTAAAGAAATCACAATGGACTAAATGTGCTTTGTTCAGTGCACCTCCTTGTGTTACATTTTATTTACAATACCTTTGCAAGACAGACATCTGCTGATATGTTTACTTTATTTATTGTAAGTACATGCCTATCGTGTTTAGATGGTAGCATGTTTTCTTTTTTATACTTGTATTCTTTTAATTTATCTTGCATATGTTGTGGAGTATGTGTGGGTTTATTGTGGTTGTGTCAGAGGGTGCATGCAAGAAAGAGTTGCGGAAGGATGAATGAATGCATGAGTGCAAAGATCCTGGACAAAGCCTGTGTATGATAATTTTTTTTTTTTAAACTTTATTTGTCATTTTGCATAACAAAAGACATAACAATACACAAAAGACAATAAGCGGTCATACCGCTAATGACACTCAAATCGACATAAAGCAGGCCACGTAAGGACGTATTCCGAGCATGAGTCCCTTACAGCACAGGTCATTGAAAATTGCATCATTCCAATTAACATAAACAGTCTGCATAATCATGAGCTTCTCTTCCCATGAGCAAGTGTATTACACAAAAGTACAACAAGTAACCGCTGTTACCATAGCTGTATGCATCATATGAAAATGAAACACGGTACAAACCTCCTGATCATACCCGCTCATCCCACCCCCTCCCGATCCTGCTCTTCTTGGTAGTCCCCCGTAGCTGCGGTATCTATCAAATATTGTCTGAGAGGCCCCCATATGTCTTTGGGCGTACATTTTATCGGCATCAAGGCATTGTAATTCTCAGATTGTGTTGAGCAATAAGCTAAGTCAGTGTGCCATTCTGCTAAAATGGGTAAGGGGCCCCTCATCCATCTCATCGCTACTCTGCGTTTAGCTAGAAGAAGGCCTATAGCAGCCAGTTTCTGCACACCCTTGGGTATCTGTTTATCAAACCCCAGCAAGGCCACAAGTGGCAAATCTGGAATGGTACATTCTAGCATTTTAGATAGAGCGCTAATGACCTCAGTCCAGAACTTCCGTATACCTGGAGAGTCCCAAGCCAAGTGTTTGAAGTTAGCGTCTGTCGCGGAACATTTAAGGCATTTACTGTCGTCCCTCAAACCATACCTGCACATCCTCGCTGGAGTATAGTAGGTTCGGTGTAAATATTTAAAATGCAGCAACCTGTGTCGGCCATTTAAAGAGATCGATTTGGTTTTGTTAAAACACCATGTCCATTGGGCGAGCGTACGTTCTGTGCCTAACTCCTCCTCCCATTCCAGCTGGAACTTAAGTTTAGGCTGCATACCCTGGACTCTAAAGAGTGTATATAATGTAGTTATTCCATGTTGTAGCATCTGTGATTGCAACAAGTATGTTAGGGATTGTAAACATATTGGATCGTGCAATTCTTGGCCCAACAATTCGCGCATAGCGCTGCGAAATCTAAAATACTGAAAAGCATACAGCTGTGTGACTTCCCGTTCAGGGACAGCTACCTGATCCCATGATTTAACCTTCCCTTCCTGAAAAATATCTCCCAACACCTGCAAACCTAATTTAGCCAAGGTGGCCAGGACGGCCCCGTCATCCTTAAGTGGAAAGCCAATCACACCACTGTAGTGGAAGTTTAGCAGAGTATATTAATTTTAACTTATGTTTCCTGGCTATTCTACTTAACTGGTGCCCTGTGCAGTTCACTGGGTCTATTGCATGCGGGGCGAGTCGTGATGCCCCAGTCAGCAGCCTTGGGAGTGGGATAGGGGAGATCATGTTGTCTTCTATAAGGAGGTGCAGGAGTTTACTAGGCCCATGTATCCACACGTGTGCATGTAAAGTCTGTGCGGCTCTATAGTATCTCTCCATGTCGGGTGCGTTCAGTCCCCCCTCCGCATAGGGCTTAGTTAAGGTATCCCATTTGACCCTAGGCTGTTTGCCTGCCCACACCAGATGTGGCATCAAAACACGCAGAGTGCGGAAAAAGGATTGAGGAAATTGATGGGAAGGTTAGAAAACAGAAACAAAAAGCGAGGGAGCACCACCATTTTTGTCAATGCAATTCGACCTACCATCGACAGGGGGAGCTTAAGCCATGCCTCCACTGCTTCTGTTAGTTTGTGTACTGCTCGAACATAATTTTCAGAGAGAACAAGTTCAGCATCTGTGTGAATTTTAATGCCTAGATACCTGACCGGGTCAGTGGTCCACTCCAAGGGATAAGTAGTCTGTACCGGGATCGTGCAAGGTGTGAGCGGGAATATAAGAGACTTATGCCAGTTGATATGAAGCCCTGAATGTTGACTAAAGCGTTCCACTTCTTGTAACATCGGAGTTAGATTTTGCTCCGGATTCCTTATGTATAGTAGCGTATCGTCAGCGTATGCTGAAATGGTAAGATTGTAATTCAGGGACCGAATGCCTCGATGTGCATGGTATTCGCGCATCGCGCACATGAGGGGCTCCGCTACCAGAGCATATAGTAAAGGGGAGAGGGGGCAGCCTTGCCTGGTACCTCTGGTTATGTCAATAGCGCGGGAATACATACCATTAATCCTTACCTGGGCCACCGGGCGGGCATATAGTACCTTCACTAGCTGTATAAATATGTCTCAGACTCCCACCCTCCGAAGGACTGCGTATAAAAACCTCCACTCAACCGAATCGAAAGCTTTTTCAATATCTATAAACAGTGCTGCTGCTTTGACCTGTGGACTGATGCGCGCTATTCTGCCAAATAAAGTGCGGAGATTACTGGTCAATGACCGCCCCGGGAGAAAACCAGTCTGTTCCGGTCCCACCACACTAGGAAGTAAGGGAGCGAGCCTGTTTGCCAGCACCTTAGCAAAAAGCTTCGTATCTGTATTCAGTAAAGATAGTGGCCTGTAGGATGAACAGTATTCAGGAGGCTTTCCGGGCTTAAGCATAGTGACTATTGTAGCTTCCCTCATAGAGGGTGACATTATTCCCGTTTTGGCCATTTCTTCGAATAAATTCACCAAATGTGGGATCAGTTTATCCTGATATGCCTTGTAAAGGGCCACTGTTAAGCCATCTGCCCCGGGAGCTTTTTCATTGGGCATGTCCTTCAGCGCCGCACTAATTTCTGTGGGTCTCAATGGGCCTATAAGCCGTTCCCTGTCGCTATTCGTCAACCATGTCATTGTCAGGTGAGCCAGGTATTCGTCATCCAAGTCAGATGTGGATGCTCTTCTAGAGGTGTAAAGCCCTGTATAATAGTCCGCAAACGCATCTAGAATTGCCAGGGTGCTCTCTACTTTTATCTGATTACCATCATATATACTAGTGATGTAACTATTGCCCTTACATGGTCTGATCATCGCCGCCAAAGTGGCGCTAGCCCGATCGCTCTCGGAATGCACCCTGGCCACTGCGTACTTTCCTAAGTGCTTGACTTCGTCTTCAGCAAATTCGTTAAATTCACTGATTTTTGTCCTGATCTGCGCTAGAATCTGTGGGTCACCAGAGTCCTGCAACCTACCCTTCAATTCCTTCAGGGGTGTTCGATATTACTCAATTGAGTACGGATAGATTTAAGGACACCAGCGTGCTTAGAGATCGTGATACCTCGAATATAGAGCTTAAAGGCTTCCCAGATAGAGCTCATTGTTGTCACACTGCCCAAGTTGGTAAGAAAAAACACATCTATCGCTGTGCCGAGTTCCTCACGAAAGACAGAGTCCAACAAGGAGTACTGGGGAAATCGCCACACCCTCTTGTAAAGAAGTGCATCCGGGAGTTCGAGCTCTAAAAGCACTGGGGAGTGGTCGGAAAGCGTTCGGGCCATATGAGAACAGGACAATATGGAAGAAAGTAGGGTAGTAGAGCGAACCAATAATCGATCCTTGTGTGAACATCATGCACAGCTGAGTAGTGTGTATAGTCCCTGCCTAAAGGTGACATGTGACGCCAAACATCCCGCAACCCCTCCACCTGAGCCATACCAACAATAGCCTTTGCAGCTCGCGAAGGAGGTCTGGGGGGTCCCCTGGAGTGGTCTAGATCAGGGTCCAATGTGCAATTGAGGTCCCCACCCCAAAGGATAGGCAAGTGAGAGTGTTGTATTATTTTGTGATGAAGGGCATGATAAAATTGCGGGTCATCATAATTGGGCCCGTAGACCCCAACTAATAAGACATGGAAGTGCTCTTTACGACATTTGGCTGGTATCCACATCTGTCGCTTGGATCTGTATACCTGAATTTCTGCGGACCCATATAAGCACCCCTCTGGCGTGCGAAGAGAAACCTGCTGAAAACACAAGCTCCCCTCATACGTGTTTGGGATAATAAACCGGTCGCTGCTGAGAGATGCGTCTCTTGCAATATGGCCACGTCAATATTATGGCGATAGAGGTACGCCACCACCTTATATATTTTTCTGTGGTCATTTAGACCTCTAACATTCCAGGAAAGGAATCTAATAGTAGGACTGTTATTGTTAGGATTGGACATAGAAAGGGTTATTCACTTCTAACAGCAAGCTGATGACAAATAATGTGACTTGCGTTACCACTGTGCACGATGTCTGTTGAAACCTGCAAAAAGACAATAAACCGACAATAAAAAACTCCCCCTAGAACCCTCCCACACCACATCAAAAGAAGTAGACATGGCAATTTCTGAAACCCCAACCACCCCCCCCCCACTACAATTACTGTCCCCAACTGGGGCAGCTTCCCAACAATATAAACCCAGGTGGAATACACACAAAGGCAATGGCAGCCAGACCCCTGGTGTTACTGGATGATCTGGTGTCGCCTGCTACTAATAGATACCAACTAGTCAGCTGGTTATCAGTATTATTCTCCGTTAGATTGTGACATAATTATGGTACATCCATACATAACACAAGCATGAGCAAAGTAGAGTTATTGCTTGACATGTGAGTTTCGATTCTGTAGTACAAGGATACATGTTTGTACAGGCCTCTATGGGCCCGAGGGACCTGGACCCTGTGTGTTCTCCAATGCTGAATCTTCCGCTACCGCAGAGGCCTCCGATGTTGGTGATCTGGGCGATTTGTTTGCAGTAGCGGCTCGTGGAGGAAGTGCCGCGGCGTGGTGGGGCGGGGCGGGAGGAGCAGGGTGGGGGGTAGTAAACTACGGCATACGGCCGAACAGAGGTAAGTAAACAAATAAATAAATAAAACGAATTTCGTTGCGCTCGCTGCATCGCATTTGGTAATGCATCGCGCGCAATGAAATTCATTTTATTTATTTATTTGTTTACTTACCTCTGTTCGGCCATATGCCGTAGTTTACTACCCCCCACCCTGCTCCTCCTCCGCCCCGCCCCACCGCCCCGCGGCACTCCCTCCACGAGCCGCTACTGTTTGTTTGCCTGATTCACACAGTACTTTTTGAGATTTTTCTGCAGCAGATTGGGGTCTACGTAGAATCTTGGTCGGCCATCAAGGGTAACTCCGAGCCGAGCCGGGTATAACATCGCATAGTCAAGCTGTAGGTCCCTGAGTTTGCGCATAACCGGGCCAAATTTCTTTCGAGCCACTTGCACAAGTGGGGTAAAATCCGGAAACAACGATAGGTCGGAACCTTCGTACCTCAGGACTTTCAGATCTCTAGCACGCTTCAACGCTGCGTCCCTGTCCCTGTAGTTGAGCAAACGGGCGATCACAGGCCGAGGAGCGGCGCCCGGAGGGGGACGAGGCCCCAGTGAGCGGTGGGCCCGTTCGACAACAAAGACGTCAGAGAAGGTGTCCCGACCCAGTAATTGCTCCAGTAGCTTTCGACGAAGGTTTCCATGTTATCAATAGAAGTAGATTCGGCTAGGCCCAAAATACGCACGTTATTGCGCCGAAAGCGCGCCTCGATGTCCTCAGCTTTATCTTTCAAAGACATTATAAGTTTCTCCATTTGCTTCTGCGCACTCCCCATGTCGGTTTAAACTTCTTCTGCATCAGCTATCCTACGCTCTGCCATGTCGATCCGTTCTGCATGTTTGTCCACCCTCTCTGACATCCTGTCCATGCGGTATACCAGGATGTCTATTTTAGCATCGATGGACGTCAGGCTGCGCTGCATGGCCCCAAGAATTTGACGGATATCGCCTTCTGTCGCAGCAGACTCCACCGCGGGCTCTGATGTTATGGAATCACGGTCATCGTCACAGTGCTTTGACGATTCGCGGTGTTCAAACTGCCATTTCGATTGGGTTTTGTCGGTTTTACTCATCTCGCACGCAGACGCCCTACTGATGTCGACCTTCTGCGCCACGGACACGTGCGTGAAGGTGGCGCAAATATTTGGGGCAGGGCCAGGAGATCAAGGCCCTTCTGAGCCACGAGAGGAGCGCACCAACATAGACAATCAAGTCCCCAACTCGATGTAGGTAAGCGTAGTATTGTTATAGAAGCTCTGCGGGTATGGCTATGCCCAAACTGGTGTTCTGCCACCAGCTCTTAGGCAACAATGATATTGCAGCGCGTCTGCCTGTCCAACCAGGCCCAGTCCCTCCAGAGTGATGATTAAGTGCGCAAATAACAGAGTCTAAAACTCCATCCTTGAGCTCCAATGCAGCGCACAACCCCCGCCCGCCCTCTTACCGCACTTAGCGATTCAGGCGACACCCAGGCAGCGGAAACACTGCAGCCCGATCAGTGCCTGTTCACAGGATCCACATGAAGGCGAGGAGAGCGGGGGACTAGTGCGATCCAATAGAGTGACCCCCGAAGCCCAGACTCCCGGCAAAGCACTCGTCACGATCAGGGACGCACACCACACAGTCCGGTCACCGCAAACCCCGAGGTCAGGCAGGGTATCACTTCTTGGCCAAATAAATCTTGCAGAGCCTCGCCCAGCCGCAATCTCCCCAGCCGACACCGGGGCGACTTTCCAACCCTGCCGATGCTGTTAGGGGTCCCGCTGCACCACAAGGAGGGGAGGGGGGGCAATTCATCAGGAGAGTCCCACCTCGCCTGACGTTTCGGGCCTACAAGGATCACACAGTCTGCGGCTAAGGTCGCCCTCTGTGGATCTCAGGCCGTGCGACACGACGCACCCGGGCCGAGCGGCGCGAACACCACACTATGCTGTGCTCTCAGCGTCGGGCGTATGAAGACTTTTCACTCTTCCGGTCAATGTCGTCCCGGTCTACCCGCAGTGCGCCTGGCCAGCGAGAAGCGTACCACAGTCCTCAATACAGGAGGATAGCACCGAGCAGCGCCGTCTAAACCACGGAGTCCCAGCACTCCGCGAAATGGCCGCCGGAGACCTCTGGGAGGGCGTAGGAGCGCAGTAACTCGTTACACGACAACCAGAGACAGTAGAGCTCCCAATCTTTCCTCGATTGCTCACCGCTGCTTTCGATGCCGATGTCTACGTTTTATGGGCAACCAGGTGACTCGAAGGTGCAGAATATTTAAGGATAGTTGTGGCGACGGCCGGAGCCCACTTAGGCAGCGGCCATCTTGGAGTCAGGCTAGCCACGCCCTCCCTGTGTATGATAACTTATTGAGTACCTAAACCCATCAATAAAACAAAAGGCACTTTCATTGTTAAGCCATTGCCAATGCTTGTTTAATCTGCCAAGAGGTGGCAGTTAAACATACTAATATAAAGATGCCTCTGGTACATTTAATCTGTTATGTCTTTCAGTTGCTGCTCACAGTGGCGTTCTCATTAGCATACGAACACATTACATCAATAAATTGTGGTTAATTATGTTGCAGAAGCTACACATTTTTGCTTGTCGAAGGGACGCAGGTACAGAACCTTTTACTTCAAATCTAATATGAAATGTGTTCAATCTTCCATGGACAAATTACTTTCCACAACATTAACTTGTTTCGCGCATTTGCACTGTCTTTCGACACGGCTCTCAATGGCACCTTTTATAGCATCCTCTGGTTTTGCGTGTGCTCCCTGCCAACCTGAAATTTCACAAGAAACTAAACATGCCTCTGTTCCTACATGCCAGTCCCCCAGAGCATCCGCAGTGATCTAAGCGTTCCCTGCCTGCACGCCCAAGGCCGCCTCAGGTGGGAGCTGGAACAAGCTGAGACACCCATTTTGCTTCTTGTTTCTCCAGCATCAGTTTGCTAAATTTCGTATCCTTCCTTGCAACCTTGCAGGTGTCTTTCTCTTTAAAAACAACGTAATCTCATGCGCGTGAATTGTGAATTAATGCATTGGGGGAGGTGTGCATCTCCAGGGTTGTGACGCATGGAGCCGTGCATTGAAAGGCAGGTCATGCACAAGGCGTCATGTATATCCTCCGAGCAGATCAAGTGGAAAATTACCAGCGCTGGCAAACTGACACGAGCAGATTATTCTTAAAATGACTTCCATAAACGTGTGCATGGCAGACCGGAAGCTGGAATTGTAATGAGAGAAATTCTAAGCTGCAGGTATATTGCAGCATTTATCGTTTCTGCTTCTCCTTGACAGGGATATATATATATATATATATATATATATATATATATATATCTATATATATATATCTATCTATATATATATATATATCTATCTATATATATATATATATATATATATAGATAGATAGATCTATCTATCTATATATATATAGATATAGGTATATATATATATGTACGCACACACATATATATGTATATATATACACACACACATATATATGTATATATATATTTGTTTGTTTTTTTACAAATTCTGCATCAATGTAGCACATTATCATTTTTTTTAAATGCCTGACTCGGGGATAATGGATTTGCTCTGCAGTCTCTTTATCTTTGCAAAATCCTTTCCGCCAGACTGGAGCCTTTGAGTTAAATTTCCACCGTCACTGTGCCCATGTCCTCATCCAATGACCTGTGGCCACAGCTATGCCGGCTATTTTGGGCAAGGGAATTCATGCAGGACAAGACAAGTGACGTAACTCAGGCCCCGACCCTTCATGGGTTCCCTCAGGTCCCCATTCAGTCCAAGGCCAGTAAATATCTGTGAGATAATGGAGGCTCAGGGTCTGCACTAAAAAATCAGCAGTGGGCCTCTGGACAAGGCCTTAGATCATGGCCAGTGCCAGTGGGTAGGTTAGAAATGGACATGGCAACAGGCCATGCCCTGTGTCCAGAGACCACTGACCAAAGCAATGCCCAGTGGCTGCCACAAACTAGGTTACTGTTTATAAAGAACAGTTTTGAATTAGGGATTGGGGCAGAGGAGCTAATGCTACATAGCTAACCATAGCTGGCAAAATGTAACTAGTGGGAAGGACTAACTGAGCATTAGTAGCCACTCCGCTGCCAAAAACTGTAAGACAAAGCTTAATGTTGACTTGCATCTTAATATGAGTTACTGGTGTTTACAATTCTAATACTAACACTGCAGCAGAAGCCTTTGTGTCCTCTGGCTTCCATTGAATAATCATAAGCCTGGTCCCACAGAAGGTAGGGACACTTGCAGACCAGACCTGATTTGCAAAACATTTAGCAATTCTAGTGCCACAAGAGCATTTTATATTACAGCAGGATATAAACAAAAACTTAAAATGCAAAGGTCTAAAAAATGATTTTTCAAATTAGAAATTAAATAAGAATGATTCACTCAACTCTGGCCACACTCCACATCTTGCACAATCCACCGTGCAATACCATATATAACTTTAGTGGAGAAACAAATTAAACTCTTTACCAATAGCTCCAACACCCTAGACAGCACTTTTCATTTGGACTTTAATTTACAGTATGGAGCTTCAAGAGATGAATCAGTATTTTTTGTTGTCATACCTATTTAATATTAAACGTTATTCAACTTTGTACGACTTCCGCACACTCAAATGGTCCATTCTGAATCTCCACATTGCAAAATAAGGGAGAATTAAGATCTGTGAGTAATTAGGTTTTAGGTTCAGTGGGATGTTAACCCGGGTCAAGCAACAGCCGCAATCCCTGACAGAGTGAATCACAAAAGTATCTTAATTAGCCTGTGCTTAGCCCTCTGGTAGTTTTGCACAAAAGCAGCCGGGCATAACTTAGCGGCATAGTGTTAAGTATTTATGCAGCACACAAACAGTAATAAAGTGAAAACACAACATAAGAAATATCCCACACCAATTTAGAAAAATACAGTACATTTTAATAAATTATTTGACACCAAAATGAGAAAATCCAATTATTAGAACCAGAGTTATGAGTTTTTAAAGTTTAAGGTAAAATCTAGCATCTAAAAGATCAAAGAGCCAACCACACACATCTAGTCACACAAGTCCGGGTCAAATTAAAAAAATATGGCCTATCGCGATGGAGAGCAAGCCGGATACAAGAAGTGGTTTGTGCTTGGTCGGCGCTTCAGACTTGGAAAAAAACCCAGCAAAACTTTGTCTGAGAAGGAAAAGTTCAGTGGGGCAAAGCTGCAGGCAGTGTTCAACGAGGAGGCTTCGTCGTCGGAGAGCCACTGGACGAAGTTGCAGTGAAGATTTCTACGTTCAGACTTAGTCTCCTTTTTGGAAGTTGAAATTCTCCAGCGGGACAAGGCTGGAGGATCCAGCCAATGAGAGTTCCACGAGGCTGATACCCCTTTGGCAAAGGACCACTGACCAGGATTTGCAGCTGCGGAGAAAAACGTAGCGAGAGCAGCAGCGGAGTCAAGTTGACCAGCAATGCACCTTAGGCAGATACATTTGCAAGTTGGTCTCCTCTTGGTTCTCAGTGCAGTTTTTGGAGCAAGACCTCTGACCTCCTGGTCAGGGACCTGCTCTCCCCCCGCAGCTCCGCTCCTAAGTGCCACCGCTCAGGGCACCGGGATCTACTCGCTCAGGTAGGTATCAAGGCCCTGCTCCACCCGCAGGCTCCTGCCTGAGCCTCATCCCTGGTGGTCCAGTGGGAGAGCCTTGCTCTTCTGCCTTCTGCTGTTGTCTGTGACTGTCCTTGTGCCATTTTTCTGTCTTCTGTCTCTGTGCCCATGTCTGTCTTTGAGCCATTTTTCTGTCTTCTGTCTCTGTGCCCGTGTCTGTCTTGAGCCATTTTTCTGTCTTTTTTCTGTTCTCCGTTTTCTGTGTCAGTAATTGTACCTGTGTCCTCTGTGCCGTTCTGTCCCCATGCCCCTTGCCCTCCGTGCCCTTCCCGCTGCTGCTGCCCCTGCGCCCACCCCCTGCCGGTTCCTGGTTCCCGCCTCCCAGCTGCGCTTCCCTCCCCCATCCCCTACTTAATGGCGGCTGCTGCGAGGGAGTGTGAGCAAGACCTCTGACCTCCTGGTCAGGGACCTGCTCTCCCCCCGCAGCTCCGATCCTAAGTGCCACCGCTCAGGGCACAAGGATCTACTCGCTCAGGTAGGTGTCGAGGCCCTCCTCCACCCGCAGGCTCCTGCCTGCGCCTCATCCCTGGTGGTCCAGTGGGAGAGCCTTGCTCTTCTGCTGGCCGCTGTTGTCTGTGACTGTCCTTGTGCCATTTTTCTGTCTTCTGTCTCTGTGCCCGTGTCTGTCTTTGAGCCATTTTTCTGTCTTCTGTCTCTGTGCCCGTGTCTGTCTTGAGCCATTTTTCTGTTCTCCCTTTTCTGCCTTTTCTGTGTCAGTAATTGTACCTGTGTCCTCTGTGATGTTCTGTCCCCGTGCCGCTTGCCCTCCGTGCCCTTCCTGCCGCTGCTGCCCCCGCTGCCCCTCCCCCCCGCCGGTTCCCGTTTCCCGCCTCCCAGCTGCGCTTCCCTCCCCTACTTAATGGTGGCCGCTGCGCGGCCGCGCTGCTGGCGCACCAAAGGCAAGCCCGTCTGCGCCCGTCCGTGACCCGACCGCGGCCAGCGACAGGAACCCTGGATCTACGACCTTCCACCGCTACAACTCCGCTGCCCTCCTCGCACTCAACCCCAGAAGAAACAACAACTGCCAGAGATCAATGGCGAACTCCACCCACGGCCAGTTCTCTTGCTGACACTGCCGACATTCCTTCACCATCAACAGCCCCCCCACAACCGCTGAACCCACGCCGGACGCCAGCACCACCGAAGCCCTGACGTGCATCCTCCTCAACGTGCGCTCCCTACACAGACACGCCATGGAGATCTCGGACACCCTCTCACCAGACGTCGCCTTCTTCACAGAAACATGGACCAACACCACCTCCGCCCCCGACATCGCCACCGCCATCCCCGACGGATACAAGATCCAAAGAAAGGACCGCCCCCACCGCGCAGGAGGAGGACTCGCCATCGCACACAAGAGCTCCCTCCGACTCCCCACCTCCAGCACGAGCGACCCCCTCTCCAACACAGAGCACTTCCACTTCCAGATCCAGACCAGCCCCAGAACCACGCTGCACGGGACCTTCATCTACAGACCCCCCGGGCCTCGCGCCTCTTCCGCCACGACCATAGCCGACCTCGTCGCACCCCACGCCATCGCCTCCACGGACTACATTCTTATCGGAGACCTGAACTTCCACCTCGACAACCGCAGCGACCCCGACTCCACCACCCTCCTTGACAACCTTGCCAACCTTGGACTGAAGCAGCTCGTCACCACCCCCACCCACAGAGCCGGACACACCCTCGACCCCAGCTTCGCAGGAGGGACAAACATCCACTTCAGCCACACCACGCAGCCCCTCTGGACAGACCACCACCGTGTACACTTCACCTTCAACACCACCACCGCACCCAAACCCGCCCGCCACGAAGAAACTGGAGTAAGATCACAGAGGAACAGCTCAACACCACCCTCCTCCATGACCCCCCCTCCGCCACGACCGACGCCAACTCCGCAGCAGAAGAACTACACCGCTGGATCTCCAGCTGCGCAGACAAGCTCGCACCCCTTCACCACCCCGCCAAACAACACCCCCTGAAGGCCGCCTGGTTCACCACCGGCCTCCAAGAAGCCAGGCACTCCTGCAGACGCCTCGAGAAACTCTGGAGGAACAGGAAAACCAGAACATCTACAGGAACGCCATGACTGAATATCACCAGCGCATAAGAGCCACCAAGCGGACCTTTATCAAGAACAAAATCCACACCAATGCCAGTAACGCAAAAGAACTCTTCAACGTCATACAGCAGTTCACCAAACCCCCCAGCGAAGCCACGGACGTCACACCTTCCCAGGACCTCTGCAACAAGCTCAGCTCTTACTTCCACCTGAAGATCAAGGCCCTCTACGACAACTTCAGCGAACAGACTCAAGACACCACCCCCCTCTCCACCACCAACAACCAGCCCACCATCACCACCTGGAAACCTGCTACCACCGAAGACACCGCCACGACCATGAAGAACACCCACTCAGGAGCCCCCATGGACCCGTGCCTACCGCACATCTACCACAGAGCCGCCGCCCCCATAGCACCCGAAGTAGGCCGGACCATTAACGCCTCCCTCGAATCCGGCATCTTCCCCAACGACTGGAAGCGGGCAGAGGTCAAGCCTCTCCTCAAGAAACCCTCGGCTGACCCGACGGACCTGAAAAACTACCGGCCCATCTCTCTCCTTCCCTTCGCAGCCAAAGTCACAGAGAGATTCGTCAACGCCCAGTTGACCACCTTCATCGAAGAGAACGCCATCCTCGACCCCTCCCAGTCCGGATTTTGCAGCAACCACAGCACCGATACCGCCCTTCTCGCCACCACCGATGACATCTGCATGCTACTCCACCAGGGCCACACTGCGGCCCTCATCCTACTAGACCTCTCCGCAGCCTTCGACACCGTCTCACACCGCACTCTCACAACCAGACTCCACGATGCCAGTATACGAGGAACCGACCTCGACTGGATCCGCTCCTTTCTCTCCGGCAGAACCCAAAGGATCAGACTCCCAGCCTACCTCTCCGAACCCACAGAGATCTACTGTGGAGTCCCCCAGGATCCTCGCTCAGCCCCACGTTCTTCAACATCTACATGACCCCCCTCGCCGCCATCGTCAGACAGCATGGGCTCAGCATAGTATCCTACACTGACGACACCCAGCTCATCCTCTCCCTCACGAAAAACACCAAAGACTCCAGACTCTGTTTCCAGGAAGGAATGAAGGACGTCACAGCCTGGATGAACAACAGCTGCCTGAAGCTCAACTCGGAGAAGACAGAGGTCCTCGGCCTCAGACCCTCCTCCACCGCCTGGGACAACACCTGGTGGCCTTCCGCCCTCGGAAACCCACCCACTCCCACAGACCACGCCCAAAACCTCGGCAGCATCCTAGACTCCTCCCTCACCATGACCCACCAGATCAACACCGTCACCTCCACATGCTTCAACTCCCTCCGCATCCTCTGAAAGACCTTCAAGTGGATCCCCCCGAATGCAGAAAGACCGTCACCCACGCACTCATAACCAGCAGACTGGACTACGGCAACGCCCACTACGCCAGAATCAACAGAACCCTGCTACACAAGCTCCAGACCATCCAGAACACCGCAGCCAGACTCGTCCTCGGAACCCCACGACATGAGCACATGGCTCAGCACCTACGAGGCCTCCACTGGCTCCCCATCGAGAAGAGAGTAACCTTCAAGCTACTCACCCACGCCTACAAATCCCTCCACAACATCGGACCCAAATACCTCAACGAGAGAGTATCCTTCCGCGTACCCAAAGGGAACCTCCGCTCCGCCGACCTCGCCCTGGCAGAGACCCCACGCATCCGCAGAACCAGAGCAGGCGGAAGAGCCTTCTCCTACGTCGCAGCAAAGACCTGGAACGAGCTCCCAGTCAACATCAGACGCTCCCCTACACTGCACACCTTCAGGAAGAGCCTCAAGTCCTGGCTCTTCGACTAATCCAGAGCTGCCCTCCCCCACCCTCCCCCCAGCGCCTTGAGACCCTCACGGGTGAGTAGCGCACTTTATAAAACCCTGATTGATTGATTGATTGAGTTTTTAGCCAAAAAGTTTCTAAGTTGCAAGTTTGGGATTTGGCTATATGAGTTCCTTTAACATCATCACCAAGCATCCAGGACTAGAGGTGCACTACTTGGGCCCAGGTGTGGGTTCAAGGTGAGTGGAGCCTTTTCTGTCCCTGAGACTGTGATCAGGAGGCCAGTCAACTAGCCCTTGCAGTCACTCTGGTAGTCCTGGGTTCAAGCAGTGGAACAGGGCTCAAGCAGCAGGGCAAGACTCTGAGGGGTCAAGGCAGGCTTCAGTCAGCAGAGCAGCCCTTCCAGGTGCAGCAAAGCAGTCCTCTGAAGTTCATAGTAGGTCACAGCAGCAGGCATTCCTCTGAGAGTCGTTCTGCAGGTCCAGAAAGTGAACTGAAGAGTGGGTCTGAGGGTCCTATTTTGTATTCATGCGACCTTCTTTGAAATAGAAGTTTCTTGAGAATTCCCTTTGAAGTGCTTGAAGTTTCCTGTGTCCCCTGCCCTAGCTCCATGCTGGGTGCATGAACAATATAGTGGTGACAAATCCTCTGTGTGAAGACAGGGCACAGCCTATTCAGTTGCAAGTGGGGCCATGCCAGCTCCCCCCATCCTGTCAGTGAAGGCCCATCCAGGCACACCTAATCTCTCGATTGTGTGGCTCTCTGGGAGGAATAAACAAAGTGCAACTGCTAACTACACCCAGTCAACTTACTAAAAGGCAGCTTGAGATATGGCGTGAATGACCGGAGGATCTGTATGACTTCTCCAGCCAGCAATTGCCAAAATCAAGCACTTGTTAGAAGACAACAATTGCCAAAAGAAATAAGACTTAAAACCACTGCTACCAAAAATTCCAAGACCAAAGAAGTGTCAGAAGAGAAAATCCACGCCTTGGCAACAAAAAGTTTAAAAAATGGTTATTTGTCGCATCCATAAAACAACCTCAAAGAAAATGAAAAAGAAGAGGGAAGAGGATTTGAACAGGATGAAACCTAGCAACTGAAGTTTATTGTCCTGCAGATCTGGATCCTGAGAAGAACCCCAATTGATGGCGGGTTCGAAACGCGTCGCCAGCATAATTGACCCAGGGAGTGTGCCTATAAAAAGGAAGCACAGGCATGCAGGAAATCTTTGAGAGTAATAATCTATTGGTCAGATCTATGACCCAGGCCTTAAATGACATTAAAGAATGAGCTTGCACTCTTAGGTTGAAAGCCAAAAAATCAGGGGCGTCTAGGGGCATTCCACTCAGTGCCCCTTTGGCTGTTTTGAAGTTCAGAACTAGGACATTCATTGGTACATGTTTTGTATTGTTTTTTTATGTTGTATGTAATACTTCACTTTCGTGGCAATGTAATAATTCTCTTTATTTGATGTGAGACACATAATGAATGTTAATTGATCCATTTCATGACAATGTTGTTCCTCTGTTGATGTATCCCCTCTGAATGGAAGTTGGCATCAATCTTACCTTTGCTAAAAAAAAAAGCGACCTGAACCCTCAGTATCCCAGTAGCTATAGGCCTATATCCAGACTTTTCTTTCCGGCTAAATTGCTGGAAAAGGCTCTGAATATTGAACTCATGTCATGCATCGACAGCCATAATGTACTGGGTCAATCCCAATATGGATTTAGGAAGGCACACAGCAAGAAACGGCTCTGCTTACCGCATCAGAAGAATTAAGATGTGTCATGGACAATGGAGGCCAGGCCGTACTAATACTGCTTGATCTCTTCGCGGCCTTTGATACTGTCAACCATACCATCTTAATTGACCGATTAGCGGAACTAGGAATAAGAGGTGCAGCACTGAAGCTATTAAAAGCTTTTTTAACTAACAGAACAAATCATGTAGCAATGGGTGAATTTACTTCAAAGCAATTTCGCTTGCCTTGTGGGGTACCTAAGGGCTCCTCGTTTAGCTCCACCCTTTTCAACCTTTATGTTGCCCCTCTGGCTAAACTTATAAAGACAATTGGATTCTCTGTGGTGTCCTACGCAGACGACACCCAAATTGTGGTGTCAATTTTTAAAGATCATAAGGAAGTTGGACACAGGTTTAGCTCCTGTATGACCCAAATAGAACAATGGATGAAAGCAAATTGCTTAAAGCTTAATGCAGGGAAAACAGAGGTCCTTCTGTTTGGGAAAGATAAATCCTTCTGGTCGCCAATTTGGTGGCCTTGGGATATGGGACCATTACCAACACCAGTACACAAAGGAAGGAACCTAGGAATCATCTTTGATGACAAACTTAATTTTGAACATCAAGTGAATGCACTCACATCCTCCGTCTTCTATACGCTGAAAAATAATAAGAAAGATTTGTCCCTACATCCCCTATGATCTTCAAAAAACTGTAGTTTCCACCTTTAGTTTTTGCTAAAATAGACTATGGAAACGCCCTTTTTACTGGCATTCGAAAAAAGTCCCTGCAGAAACTCCAACTGCTGCAAAATGCTTCGGCTCGACGCCTAACAGGAATTCCCAAACATAAGTCAGCGTCCCAGGCCTTGATCAAACTACATTGGCTCCCAATAGCTAGACGTTTGGACTTTAAGACTCTCTGCATTACTTTTAAAGCACTGTACAATATGGGACCAAACTATTTTCGCTCGAAATTTGTCTGGTATACCCCAAATAGGAAACTTAGATCCTCAGATGAAATGCTACTTACACTTCCAAGAACAAAGCGTGCAACTTGGGGTCGTAGGAGCTTCTTTCTAAGAGCCTCCAAGTTATGGAATGGTCTTCCGATTACCATAAGAAAATGTTCAGATCTTTTGGTTTTTCAGAAATTAATTAAGACATGGCTATTTAATCAATAGGAATTATTAGCCAACGCCTTCCGCCCTCTCCATTTTTGATTGACATGGCCGCAGCGCCAAGACTCCTCTGGGCATTCGAGCGCTATATAAAATTAAATCAAATCAAATCAAATGGCAGTTTTATGCAAAATGAAAAGTATTTCACAAATAATGATGAAAATTAATACTGATCACAGTAATTGAGTTTTGTGACCACAAATAGAAATCATTGTGTTGGTTAAGTAGAGTCAGTATTGGCATTTGCATGTTCTAAAAAATTGTAGTGGCCTAGCCTTGCTGACATTAAATAGGCCCAAGCCATTGTTGCTGTCAACTTTCTAAAAGTGGCATTTTCAAAATTGTAACCAACAATCCAACTTTACCATTGAAGAGGGTTGTAAATTACAATTTCTCAGATACCAAACATGAAAGGTTCATCTGCTCCCTATCAAAAGTAAACACGTTTTCACTGTAATAAGCCAACCCAATGTTATCCTATGGGAGAGGTAGGCCTCACAGTATTGACAAATTAATTTAGTAGTTTTTCGGGGGCGTGGTTTCGGCGCCGGACAAGATGGCCGCCTGAAGGGGAAGCTCCGTGTCATCGGGACTTCTGAAGACCCGCCGGTGCGTTATTTTGCACCCTTTCCTCTCGGAAACATCTGTTTCAGCTATCGGACGATGTCGGGATTCCGGTGAGCTGTTTCAGGCATCAAGCGCACTGCGCTTTCATTATTTATAATCGCGGACGATTTTCCACAAGGCACCCGCCATTTTAGGTGCTTGCCGGCTCCTCCGCATTCCTAAAATGAACTACCTGCGTTTTTCTCTCTCTTTCTCAATGCTCGATCCCTATCTCATTGCACTCATGCCTGCAGCCAGTTTCTGGTGAAAAACTGCACTGCTTTTATTAAACCACAGCGTTGGCTGGCTTCTACTATGTTGCTTATTCACCTCAGTGTGCCCTCCATTTTGTCCTCAATATTCTGTCAGCTGTCTCACTGAAGGAGATGCGGTGCTGTGTTTTTCCAGATATCTTTCATTTTCTTATGGACTCTATGACTCTTCTATGAATGTTCTGGTTGGAGTTTGCTACTTTATAATTCTGGACATAATTTTGCCTGCATAATTTTTGAACAGCCTTCAGTCGGGCTCTTTCCAGCTATATGTTATACCGTGCCTTCCATCATATGACAAGTGGAGTCAGTATTTTGGATAATTCCAGTGGTTGTCCAACATCACTTCTCTTGCGAAAGTTTGAATATTACGACTTTTGCTGGTTCGTGCAACGACCTCTGCACTACTTTGATGACTCTTATATATGAGTGTACTGCGCAAGCCGCAATTTGTTTTTGTGCCTAAAAAATGTACCTCATCAACGTCTTCTCTTTCTGCCTCCGCTCTGGACTCATCTTTTACCGCAGGAGAGATGGCCGGAGTGTCTTCCAACCGCAATTCCTCATCACAGTCTTCATCTAAATCATCTCCGTCGTCTTCAGCTTCTAAACGTCTGAAGCAGGGTCCTCCTTCTCCTGACAAGACGTCCCCTCCTATCTCCATGGAGCTGTTGTTGGAGGAGATTCGCGCCTTGCGGCCGTTTGTAGAAGAAACAAACAATAAGATGCAATTCCTGGAGGAGAAATGGTCTACAATGGAAACTAGAGTGTCTTCAATGGAACAGCAACTTTCGGTGGTCCAGGGTGACTCCCAGAGACTCTCTTCTTTGGAACAGGAAGTTCGCAGTTTGAAACAACATACTGAGGATTTGGAAAACCGGAATAGGAGGAATAATTTACGCATTTATGGTTTACCTGAAGCTTTGGAGGGGGATGACCCTGTCTCCTTTTTTACAACCTTCTTGCCGAAACTCTTAGACATGCCTTCTACCACATCTCTCAGCATTCAGAGAGCGCACAGGCTTGGTCCTCGTCCCTCGCTCTCTACGTCCCCGATCAGACCAAGAGGAGTCATCATCCTCTTCTTAAAATTCACGGATCTGCTTTCAGTTCTTTCTGCAGCTAGAGCCAAACGACAAATTTCTTGGCTTGGTCAGAAGGTGTTTCTTTCTCAAGATGTCTCCAACGCTACGGCGGCTAGGAGGAAGGAGTTCCTTAATCTTCGTCCGCCTCTTCGATCACTTGGAGCCAGATATGGTCTTTTCCATCCCTGCATATTTAAGGTGACTTTTCAAAATCAAACTTGGTCCTTTGAAGATCCTGCGGAACTCAAAAAATGTCTCCGCTCGCAGTCTGCAAGTAACATGGACACTGCTGGCCCCTCTAACGGTTGATTAATTTATATTTCTTTCATTGTAATGATACTTTTTCAGTACATTTGAAATGTTTTAAGACACGGTTTATTCTGTTGGCTTAGTTATGCAATTTCTGGTTCTATGAGGTACTGTGCCGACCCTCCTCAGGGTCTATTAGTTATCTCTTCGCTGCTCTTTTTGTCTTTTTGTATTTTTATGTATTTGTTGTAGTTCATTCAATATTGTCCAATTAAGGCTTTACATGTTGCTTAAGTTCATCTTCCGTGCCTATGTAAGGTTCAATAGTCGCGTAATTTTTCCTGTATATATGATGCTTACCGTCTTTTCCTTTGTTACTCTCTATAGGTTCGTCCGTTCGTGTTCCATATCATGGTTTTGTTTCCCTTCTCTTCTTTGTCCCGATGTGGTTCGGACTCCCGGTGTTCGGGCGTCTCATCTTTTCGTGTGTCGTTCTTGCCCCAGATTTCTTTTGTTTTTGTCCCCTCAGGTATGTTTTTTCAGTCGTCCTTTTTGGATATGTACTGTCTCTTCTTCTTGTTGTTCTCTCTTCTTTTTCCTTTCCCCCTTTTCCTTATACTCTTCTCTTTTCTTCTCCTGCCTGACTCTCTCTTCTTTATGTCCTATCTTCTTCTTTCTTACTATTTTTTGTCTCTTCTTCTACAGACGCTGGAAGATTTTGCTATTCTCCTAACTCTCCTTTATTCTCCACTTTTCTCATCTCACTTCTTTATTCCTCATCATATCACCTTATTACTGTCACCTATTTCTCCCAAATTTTCAACTGCTCATTCTTCATTTTATGCTCATTTGCATTTTCTTTGCTTAAAATATACTGTTGTTTATACGATGTTAATCTTTTTCATTTAGAGTTATTACATGGAATGTAAAGGGTTTTAATAATCCTATAAAGAGGCAGAGAATTCTTTCACATTTGGCCTCATATAAACCTGATTTAGTTCTGTTACAAGAAACTCATCTATCTGAGGCTGAAGCTCTTAAACTTAAGCGTAATTGGGTTGGCTCAGTATTGGTCTCTCCTACTAACACAAAAAAGAATGGGGTTGTTATCTTATGCCATAAAAAATTGAAATGCACTGTTGTTACACAAGATACCGATTCCGATGGTAGGTGGATTCTAGTTAAACTATTAATTAATAATATCCCTCTTACTGTGTTCAACCTCTATGGTCCGACTCAACCCGATCCCTCTTTTTGGCCTACTGTTACAGACAAGTTTTTTCAGAATAATGATGAATTTTTTATACTTGGAGGCGACTGCAATCAAGTTGTCGACCCTTTTATTGATCGCAAGTCCCAGGTACGTTTTATTCCCCATAAAACTCACAAACAATTTCTTAACACTATCACACAGACTCAACTGGTAGATGCCTGGAGGCTATGTAATCCAGACCAATCAGAATTTTCCTTTTATTCCCCTCCACATGGATCCCTATCCCGGATTGACTACATATTTCTTTCTAAATCCTTGGCCCAAAACCTCGTCTCCTCCTCGATTGAGCCCATTTTGATTTCAGATCATGCTCCAGTGGTCGCTGACTTTGACTTACTCCCTCCTCACTCTAAAATGTCTAGGTGGAGATTCAATAATTATCTTTTACAAGATCCAGTTTTTTCCTCTTCTTTTACCTCCTTTGCTGAAGAATTTTTCTCTATTAATGAAGATTCCTCTATATCTCCTGTTTCGGTGTGGGATAGTTTTAAGGCCGCTGCTCGAGGTTTTATTATAGATTTTGTTTCTAAGAAAAAGAAAAAGTCCTTTAATAAACATAAAGCTTTATTATCTTCCATTAAACACTTAGAGCATCGGTTTTATACTTCCTCATCGGACTCTACTCTGCAACAACTCATTCGTGCTAAGATGGAATTTAATAAAATTTCTACTGATAACGCTTCCTTCACTATGCTTCGTAGCAGTGCCAGATACTATGGTGGTCGAAATAAAGTTGGCTCACTTCTTGCTAATTATTTAAAATCTAGAAGGGAGAAGACGTTGGTTGAGTCTATTCAATCTACCGATGGTAAACACCTCTTTAAAGATAAAGATATATTAGCAGAATTTACAAAATTTTATTGCGCTTTATACACTCCTGAGTCGCCTCCAACTGATACACTCATTAATGAGTACCTTAGTACTATTCCTCCTCCTTCCTCTTCTGATCTAGATTTCACTTCTCCAGACACGGATCTTTCATTACAGGAAATATCTTCCTCCTTGAATTCCTTAAAAAAGAATAAATCCCCTGGTCCTGACGGTTTTTCTGTAGAATTTTATCTTCATTTTTCCAATCTGTTATTACCAAAACTTTTTAACCTTTTCCGACATTTTTGTTCCACGGGTGCAGCAAGTGGTACTTTTCTAGAAGCCTCTATTTGTATTATTCATAAGGAAGGCAAAGATCCCAAATTTTGCAAAAACTATCGCCCCATCTCCTTGATAAATGTTGATTATAAGATCTTTGCTAAACTTTTAGCATTGCGCCTTGAATCCTTCCTCCCTCATTTAATAGGCCTCGAACAATGTGGATTTGTTAAAGGCAGACTAACTTCTGATAACTCGCGTCTATTTTTCAATGTTCTCAATAAAGCTCCCTCTTTATCTTTTCCTCTCGCGGCGATCTCCATCGATGCGGAAAAAGCTTTTGACAGGGTGGATTGGTCCTTTTTGTTTAAATCTCTTCGTTGGCACGGTTTTGGTACTAAATTCATCTCTCTTATCTCTCTTCTTTACTCTACCCCCTCTGCTTCTACCATCGTGAATGGTCAAGTCTCGCAGCATTTCTCACTCCATCGAGGTGTTAGGCAGGGTTGTCCATTATCTCCCCTTCTGTTTGTTCTTTCTCTCGAACCTTTCCTTTCCCGTATTCATCAAAATCCCTCTATTTTTGGATTTCCATATGGAGATCATCATCTGAAATTATCTGCTTATGCTGATGATATTTTGCTTTTCATCTCCAATCCAGATTCTTCTATTCCCTCGTTATTACAAGAAATCTCCGATTTCTCAGCGGTATCAGGCTATAAGATCAACTCTGAAAAAACGGAAGTTTTACCACTTACAAAGTTTTGCCTTAAACAACAATTTGAATCTACTGGCTTTCATTGGAATAGTTCTAAAATCAAGTATCTTGGTATCTGGTTTTCCAATTCTATTACTGATTCCGTTAAACTGAACATGAATGTAGCCCTAGATCGTATTTCCAAACTCTTCTCATCCTGGAATCCTCTCTTTCTCTCCTGGTGGGGTCGTCTTGACTCCATTAAGATGATGATTACTCCTATTTTATTATATTACTTTTCAATGATTCCTATCTGTATCCCCGTAACCTTTTTTTAAAAAATAGACTCTCTTCTTTCTAAATTTCTATGGAAGAACAAAAATCCAGAATTTCTTTGCTTCACCTCAGAAAACCGAGACTTGTAGGAGGGGTAAACTTTCCAGATTTTCGACTATATCATAAAGCTTTTAGCTTAAAACAAGCTTCTCATTGGCTTCTTACGAAATACTCTCCTTTTACTCCTCTATGGGTCATTATTGAACGTTGTATGTTTACTCCTTTCTCGACCAAGGAAGTTCTTTCTTTTACTGTCAAAAATATTCTCACATCCCTTCCACTATTTAAACACACTTGCTCTTTGCTAAAACCCCATTTTCAACCACAATTAATATCCAGGAATATCTTTCTGCATTCTCCTTTGTGGCATAATCGTCTTATAACCATTAATAGTAGACCTTTGTATTGGGCCTCATGGAGGGTGAAGGGGATTGCCTGGGTTAACGATTTATTTGATGGCACCTCTCCTTGCTCTTTTCCTGATTTTCAGACTACATTCAATTGCCCTCGATCTTTTTTACATAAATTTTCCATACTTATGGAATTACTCCTAAGCATCTTTTATTCCCTTCCTTCTGATGATGCTTCAATCACTCAGGACTCACTTCTTAAAATCTTAACATCAAATCCAAAGGCCTCTTCAATTTATAAATTCTTTTACGCCTCAAATCCAGAACGAGAAAAAACTAAGATAGAACTTGCTTGGGAATCAGACTTAGGTTTTCAGTGGAGCACTGATGTATGGAATGGAATTTGGGCTCGGTCGCTGAGGATCTCAAGATCCGCTTCCACCACTCAATCTATGTTTTTCTATATCACAGATTATACTTCACTCCCATTTCTATAGCTAACTTCACGCACATAGACAATAAGAAATGTTGGTCCTGTGACTTTCCATCGGCAGATCTCTCACATCTCCTTTTTTCATGCCCCCCTGTTCTTTCTTTTTGGACACAAATCTGGGATCGTTTGTCAAAAATCTTTAAGTTCCACACACCTATATCCAATATTCTTCTCTATGGGAAGTTTATCAGAATCCATTCCTTTACCTTCCTATGAAAAAGGGTTGTTTGATCTTATGTTGGCTCTAGCGTTTCAACAAATTACGATGAATTGGAAATGTTTGACCAAACTTTCAATCAAGACATGGTGGAACACTGTATGTCAATACCATAGGTTAGATGTGGCATATGCCTCCCAATGCAATATACATGTAAATAGAGATGTTTTTTGGTTGCCATTAACTACTTATTTAAATATGGTTTCAATTAATGTTTCTCATTATTGTTCTGAAAATTTCCAACCCCCTTGAATTCCTTCCTCTTTGTTTTATCTTTCCTCTTCCTCTATTATTTTGCGAAGTTTTTACTCAACAGTTATTTGTTCCTTACATTTTATGATTCATATGAGCACAGCATTGGTATCTATTTTAGTGTTTTATGATTATAAATATATTTCATACCCCGTCTTTCCCCTTTCCCCTCTTTCCTTTACCTTATTTTCCCAAAATATAAATAGCTTTCTACTATGATTTGCTGCCTACTCTATTTTGCTTATAAGATATTCTATGCATTGTTACTCTCTAGGCCTGTAATGTATGTTATTGATTTTTACGGTTCAATAAAGCTTATTAAACTTAAAAAAAATTTAGTCGTTTTTCAGTCCCAGGATCAGTAAATCTTAAAAGTACATGTCCAGCCTTCTAATTAGAAGGTACTTTGGCCTATGGTCTCCATAAGGCCCACATTAAGGGTGACATATGTAATAAAAGGGGTTTTTAAGTATATGTAATGAAAGGTTTTTTTTAGGCTTAGCAAGGGAATTACATTGCCAAGTCGAGTTAGCAGTTCAAAACTGCATTCAGACTGCAATGTCAGACCTGAGACATGTATTAAGGGGCTACTTAAGTGGGGGGCACAATAAGTGCTGCAGGCCCACTAGTAGCATTCAATTTACAGGTACTGTGTATATGGTATATCACTTTACTACGGACACATAAGTAAATTAAATATTTCAATCAGGTGTAAGCCAATTGTATACCTTGTTAAGGAGTGAGAACAAGCATTTTAGCATTTGTTAACAGTGGTAAAGTGCACAGCAAAACCTCATTCAGAACAAGCATTGGCATAGCCAATAGGTCTCGCTTTTGGGACCTTATAAGTATTTAGTTATGCAGCACAATATCCTTGGTGCAACAACATCAACTGTTGCATGGCTAAACACTTATAAGGTCCCAAAGGCGAGACCTATTGGCTATGCCAATCCAGTCATATGTGAGTATCTTTCGCAGATTTGCTATTAGTTTTAGCTTTGAGATTCATTTTACCACCAAATGGATAAGGCAAATTCATACAAGTAATATTTTGCAAAATGGTTCAATATACATTATCCGAGGGCTCAATCCCAGAGGTTTAACATAACGCCGCAATGCAGGAGGAGAATGCTGCTCGTGCTGGCTTATTGCAATGTCTGCACCCCCTTGCAATAGGCGAGGGCGGAAGTAATAACTTCACAAGTGATGGTCTTGAAGAGCTCCCACAAATGAAATGGCCAATGGCTGTTGCCTCGTCACCGGCTATATTTAGAAACAGCGTGCTCGACTTCTGGTGTGTAAAGACGTGGAGCGGGCGCGCTGTTTTGTTTTCGACGATGGTGCATAAGGATGTAACTCCGAACTGTTAATGGAGCAACGAGATGATAGAGGTTGTAAGATGCCCCGACGCATCCTGCCTGCCTCTCATTGGAGAGAACGGCGCCTGGACATGGCGTAGCCTAACATACAGACTGCGAGGATTTATTTCTTGCCAGTATGAAAATGTCAGTAGCCACCACCGGAATCAAGGAAGCTGCTCTTGGTTCCGGCGGTGGGCTGTAGTGCATGACATGTAAAATCAATCGCAAACCCTGAAATGCCGTCAAGTTACTGTCACCTGCAGCCTGCAGTGTTTAGAATGTAAAATAAAATACATTCCGGTTAAGTAATCCTCTCCCCATGACGCTTTTTGCAAATAGGGGAAGGTAAATTGTAAATAAACAGGAGATGTTCGTGGCTGCCCCCCCACCCCGCCTCCCTCCCCCCTCCCCCCACCCCTCCTCCCTAAGGAAAAAGGCAGATAATCAAACTCGTAATAAAAATGCCGCGCAGGGAGTGCACGCATCCTGCCGAGAATGTTTCAGAGCTCCATTTAACACCGTGGGTTCAGTACCTTGATGAGTCTAAACAACACAGCGGGCTTGTTACAATACAATCAGGGCTCAGAGGTTCTGAATCCATCGTATATAACCGGGTCTTAAAAATAAACATTTTTTGTTACACAACTCAGTTCGTAATCTCAGGTGAAACTTTGTAAAACTGTGCATTTCCATTTACTGATCGTGCATATATCAGTGAACTTTAGGTCACCCGACACCGAATAATCTTGCCATCCCGCAGTGATCAAAACTAAACAAAAGGCAGACGTGAATCATAAAAACAGAGTCAACAAAGCCCACAGTCGAGAGCCGATGGGTCAGTCATTTTAAGGTCTCAAGCGCACAACTTAATCTACTTTAGAAACAAAAATGTATGCAATCAAGAACTGCCCACATTCTCAACTAGCGGGACACTAATAAACTTTCTGAAAAAGTTAAACGTGTGCTGCTAAGCTTGGGCGCTCGTTTGCAGGAGACACGTTAGCGCGCTGACCTTTATTGCGAAGTACAAAAAGCGGACCTGGTAAAATGGTAGAGTGGGGTGTGCCACTAAGTATTAATAACAACGATGAGCGAGGATCCGCATGTTTTAGCATGGCTACAAGAGCAGAGTGACTTGACTCCTACTGCAAAAATCAGGGAGATTAGAGTTCCAAGCGAGACTGTCAAAGCAGGAGCTTTACGGGACTTATGCACGCCACTCTCTCGGTCTCTTCCATTAGGGTGGGCGTTTTACCAATACATATACAGTTCTTTCAATGGTGTTTTGAGAAGGTACATGAGAAAACATTGAGATTAAAGAAGTAAATAGCACAGCTGGGTAACGAAAGGTGAGGCGAGGATCTACGTCTATTTAAAAGACAAGTTGGACAATGAAAGTACCTTGAAACACAAAATGCTTAGAATGCCATCATGTTGAAGCTTGATATTTTTTTTTCTTCTACAAACGGCCATGAAATGGGTAGGGAGTGCAGAGAATATGTTTGGACTGAAGACAATGTGTATCAAAGCTATTCTAAAACATGATTGCCTGGAGTGGATTGGGGGGGCACAGTCTTGTAGGTAGAAGAATGCAACTCATATCGAGCAGCAATGGGTCAAAAGCAGGTAGGAAATGTTCCATGTCCGTACACAAGAACTGCTCTTCGTGCATATTTAATAACCAAATTAAAATTAGATTCACTGAAGAGCATGCACTTTTAGAAACAAGTGTCCATTTTTTGGGTGTGCTTTTAACTTGGTGTTCCTTAAAAAAACAGGTGATCACAAAAGTAGGTTACTGTTACATTGTGACGTAAAAGTACTATGCAAAGATAAGAAGCAATGGCTTCGGTGCTACCGACAAAAAGTTAATGTGTCCATCAGCTTCTCTTAAAAGCTAATAGCCCTGGAGTTCATATAAGTTTTAAAACAATGTTTTATGATTGTGGCTAATACGGTTTCTAACCGTGTGCTTTTGTCTGGGTAAGCTAAGAAATTATATTGGCTATCAAACAAACAAGCAAGACGTGCGGCCGCGAGTTGTGTGCGCGCGCGCAAAAAGAAACAAGCAATGGCCGCGCGGCCGTGAAACTGACACGGCCGCGCGGCCGTGAAAGTAATCGCGAGGGAAGCCATATGGCGCCTGATGCCATATGGCGCCTGATGCCATATGGCGCCTGATCGCGCGTGCACTCTCGCGTGAACGCAAGCTGGTCGCCAGCAAACTGCTGTTTGCACTTCCAAAACCCGCTTACTAAAACTCTCGCCAGAGCAGCGCATGCGCTGGCTCAGGCGAGACCTAAAAATAGATGGGTAAAGGAAAAAAGTTTGGGGGAAGACCACTCTTAGGCTCACCGGTCTAATAAGATCCCCGTGGATGGTTCTCATCAATCTGGTGACTCCTTCTCACTTTACTTTTCTACAAAAAAATGAGGCCTCTGGTCAGCCATGGTGACCCAAGCGATGAGTCAGAAGCCCGAAGAACATCTACTTCTATGCTAGCCTCAAGAGTAGCAAACTGCTTGTAGTCCATCCCTCTGATGCAAGATTTCAGTAAGCTCGCACAATACAATGACACCATTTCATAAATCATGGACTTAATAGATGTCGAAAAACTTTAAATGCAAAGGCAATTCCCCCTTAAGGATCTTTGGGTTCCAGGCAAGGCATATTTTGGGACCTCTAGTTCAATGAAACTTTGAATTTATTATCTATTTTCAGCTAATTCAAGCCTTCATTGTGCTGAACAATATTGAATTACACATTAATCTTTCATAATGGGGACAACGGAAAACTAGCCAAATAGTACCAAAATAAAATATTTCTTTTTGCTCTTGAATATATATTTCTTGGAGTTGCAACAACAATATTTTACGTGAATTCAGTGTCTCATAAGCCTGTACTTCCTTTGAAGGAAAGACACGGAAAGGCAGGCTAAGTAAATGTTTGGTGGACTCTCGTATAATATTAAAATAAGACATAGTGCCTGAAATTGTAGCTTTAATTTCTGTATATTCTTAATAAAAAAATAAATCTTCCTTCACAAGTGGCAATATCGCAGCAACAGTGAACATCACAAGTAAGCTCTGAGGATTGTCACCATTTCAGTGGGTGAAATCTGATAATTGCATCCTTAAGCCCCCCCCCCCCGCCTTCTCTCTGCTCTCCTCTTTGTATGATGGGTGAAGATGGTGAGGCAGAGACAGAGTGGTAAAGTAAAGATAGTTCGAGAGATGAAGTAGAGAGGTATATGAAGAGAGAAAGGAAGCAGGGATAGAGAAAACTGAGGTAGAAAGGATTGGCTGAAATGGAGGAGTATATCCTGAAAGAGAGAGAGAAAGAGGAGGTGACGACAGGTAGAGAAAAAAGTGGTAGTGGTGGAAGTAGAGAAATAAAGTAGTGAAAGAAGTGAGGCAGTAAGAGAGGGAGAGAGGGAAGAGGTAGAGCGGTAAATAGCAAGAAAATGGTGAGATAAATTGGGAGATTAGTTTGTGAGATATAAAGAGAAGTGGGGTAAAGATGAAGTAGCAAGAGGGTTGTGAAGTAGAGAAGGAAATTAGGTAAAGACATAGGTGAGATAGTGAGTGATGAGTTAGAAAAGGGGGTGACAGGTCGAGAACAAAGTGTAATAAAGATAGATGGAGCGAGAGATATACAGCTGAAGCAAAGAGAGATGAATCTGGGAAAGATACATGAAGTTGAAAGAGATATAGGCCGATGAAACAGAAGCAGAGCAATGAGGTACAGAGAGATGGTTGAGGCAGAGAGAGAGAGAGAGCTGAGATAAACAGAGAGGGAGGATATGTAGATAAAGATGAAGAGAGACATTGAAAGAATGAGGTTGAAAGGGTGAGCTGAAATTGAGAAGGATGTTCAGAAAGACACACAGAGAAAAGTTATTTAGAAGTAGGAAAAGAAAGGTAGGAAAAAAGTTAAAAGGTAGTGAGAAAGGTGAGATAGAGGGAATAGACGTAGAAAGAGTAGGGGGTAAACATGTAAGTTAGCAAGGAAATGGTGAGGAAAATTGAGATGTTAAGTTGTAAGAGATAAAGAGAGGTGGAGTAGAGATGAGATAGTGAAAGGAATGTGAGGCAGAGAGGATGTCGAGCAGTGAGGTATACATAGATGGAGAGAGACATAGAAAGGTGAAGTAGAAGAAAGAGAGCTACAGGGAGGTGAGATGGAAGCAGAGCAGCAAGATACAGGGGGATTGGTGTGGTAGAGAGAGAGTTGAGGTACAGAAAGATGGGATAGGTATAAAGATTTGTAAAGATAAGTAGAGAGAGATCAGTAAAGGGAGAAGGTAGAAAAGAAGATCAAGTAAGGAAAGAGGCATGAGACAGAAAGCTCAGGGAGGCCGAAAAGGAAAGCTAGAGGGTGATTGAGGTGACATAGGGGTAGTCACAGAGTGTGGTTTGGAGGGAAGTGAGAAAGAGAAAACACTGGGGATTTAGTTATTGGTGAGGTAGACAGAGATGATGTATTACAAAAAGAGCAGTTAATGGTTATTAAAAAAATATCCGTTTTTTTCATGTACAGTAGTATTACCGTGGGATTACTTGAAAGTTGGTAGCCCACTTTGCCTCTGCCTTAAAACGGCTCTGTTCAGTGCCAGTCATGAAAAGTAAAGAGTTGTCTAAGTGTCATGGCTTGTCACAGTTGTCACAGTTTTTCACCCCCACTCACCTCTACCTCTGGTTTGGACACTATTGGTCCCCTTTCAACTTATTGCTCAGGGCATTACCACTCAGGATGTCATCAGTGCTGCATGACAAAATACATGCCACCTTTAAGTTTCAAGTTTAATAATGCTTTATTTAGACAATCAAGTCCATCAAATTAGGAACAGCATAAAATGACTATGACAGAAGACATCATGAAAGACACAATCAATTCATAAGTGAATATAAGCCATAAATAGGGCATGACATAGTGACATAAACGAATGTCTGACAAAATTCCCAGATATTTTAATGACAAAATTGTGACAATATGCTGAAAGCAGCCAGGTTAGATCATGCATTTTGTACACTGCCCAAATGCCTGCTACATTGACTCACTGCATAGTACGTGTGTTTTTGTTGTTAATTTGGATATATGGGCTAATACAGTTGGAACCCCTAGTTACACTTAATTAATTTGCAGGCATTAAGGAGGGCCGGGTGGCAGACCTAGCGCAGTATTTATAGACAGTGGGACTGTGCGTGGTCTTTACCTACATCGGGGTGTAGAATAAAAGTTCCTGCAATTAGTGCAAATTAAACTGAGATTGTTAAAAAAAAAAGCCAGGGGTTTGGCCAAGGTGCTGGAATCAGAAGTGCCTTATGCTAAAATCCAAAAGTACAACATGGCAAGAGTCATGTCACCTAGAATTGTGGCTGTCACATGCATGCTACACATTTGTTACCCTCCTATAATCAGCACAATAAATAGTGTCGCTATGTGGCCACAGCAAATGCGGTGACTGAATGCCCCATCTGAATGGCAGGCTACTACAGGATTTTAGAATACTATTGTCTATATAACCAGGGTGTGGCCAGGTGCTCGCTTTCCTCCATATTGATGAGTAAGCCTCTGCATGGGCTCAGTTCTTCACCTTTGTTTCTCTAATTGGGCTCCGCTCTTCACCTGTCTCCAGCAGACATTATCTTCAAGCCAGAGGTTAGCAACATCTTTCCTCTAAGTGACGCTTCCTAAAATTCCTTCTGCAGTGTCACCTCAAAGACTTTCCTTGCATTGTTGGACTTTTTCATTCTCTTCCAGCACCTTCTTCGGGGATCTCAATTTTGTAATAGCTAGGGAGAGTTAGAAATAACTAATTTGGATTGTGGGACTCCTGTTGAAATCCTCTACAGTCATCTTCACCTACGTACTTGAATTCTGTGAATCCCTCAAAAGTGTGCCTTAACAACTGTCTCTAGTGGGTCTGCAGTATTCATACCCCCACACCGTAAACGGTGTTGGAGGTATGATTCCAAGCACTAGAGAAGCCCTCCGTTAGGCTCTCAGTGTTCCCGGTACCAGCCTTCTAGTCCCGGACAGCTCAAAATGGTTGCTGCCGACCAGAGACACATTTCTGCCCTCTTGCTGCTGAGCCAAGCTCGAGCAGGGGAATACAGAACAATAGGCATCCTGTCACAAGGAGGTGTGCCCACCTCCCAGACAGGATTTAGTGTATTAGGGCTGGGTGGGTGCCCTTGCCAGCGCCTGAAAGTCTGCATGAGGGGAACTTTTGGTGTCCCTGTGCATAGTCCAGTTCAAACCAGTCCTGGGAGCCATTGGCTCCCGCTCCGGCGTGAAACTGGACAAAGGACATGGGAGTAACCTCCCCCCTGTCCAGACCCTCCCCTGGGAGGGTCCCCTGAATCTTTCCAACCCTTTCCCTAGGGTACTTAAGGGCTTACCTGGGTGTAGGTCCCTAGATTCATCGTGGGATAAGATTCAGAACTGAAACCACTGCACTTCTACTGTCTGGGCACTCTGGACTTCGCTGGACTTCGTTTGGGCCTGACTTCATCTCCCTTCCAGTGTGCTGCATCATCTGTGCCTGTGCATCATACAGGAACCTCCCAAGGCCTGTGAAGCATCAAGGACAACCAAAGTAATCTCCCTTGGAGTGAAGGAGTCACTCCGCTGCATTCGCAGGCACCACAAAGAAGATGACCGGTCTGCAGATCCGAGCTCTTCCGGACTCCGTGAGCTCTGCAACACAGGTGGTGGTTTTCCTCAGCTCCCGAGGCCTGCTCTACCTTCTTACCAAGTTTGAGGCAAGTAGTCCTTGTGGGGAATGCAGTAACTGAACCCCTGGGTACCACATCCCCTTTGCAGTTGCAAAGGCTTGTTGACATCTTTGCAAGAAGATCTCCGGGCTCCAAGTAGCCCCAGCCTCGAGCACCTCCAGTGACCAGAATCTTTGGCCACATCGCATCGTGTGCATCGTGGCCTGCATCTTTTGGTGAGCTGCTTGAGGTCCTCTCGCGACTCCTGTGCCTTTGCCCTGTGGGCCCATTTGAGGGTCACCTTTGTTTTCCTTGAGCTCCCCTGATTGCTCAGGGCCTGCCCTGACTCCCCTGCTTGTGGTGACTCTCCTGGATCTTGCTGGTCCCAACCGTGCACCTTCTTGACTTCCTGTGTGGGCTGCATTTGCCAAGACTTGTTGGTGCTCCGGCTGGACACCGACCCCTTAGCACTTGACATCCTTCGTGGGACAGCTCGTATCCGGGTCCTGGTCACCCTCAGCAATCGCCTGGTCCTCGCAGCTGCAGGGTCAAGGTCACCATCATCTTACCTGAAGCACCCAACATCGGAGGGCATCCGTCTTCCAAGTCTCCTGGTCACCCCCGAGTGACATAGACACTGTCCCCTCTGCTTTCAGGTACTCTGGACACTTTCTCCTTTTCCAGCAGCGGCACTTTCCTGAAGTCCTCCATTAGGTTCGACGGCGGTTTCCGACACCACTTCACACCTATGCACCTGGCTCCCCTGGGATAGGTAACTTGGGTACCACGGTATCGACGTGTGGGGTGGCTCTCCAACCTTCTGTCTTCCATGGGGTTTCTTTAGGGTCCACTGGGAAAGGTCCCTAATCTTTAAAATTCTAACCGCGACTTGCACATAGACTTGTACGGAGCACGCAGTCGTGTTCACACACTGCACACGCTCTCCGTGGGGTCCCTATCTACTTACCTTGGGTGGTTCTGTGGGTCCCCAGCAATTCTACGTCCTCTCGACATTGACCTGACTAGAGTTGTGGTTCTTATACCACTTTCTTAGTATATGGTTTGGTCCCGCCCTGGGGCCCACTGTGTATTAGTGCTATTTACTGTGATTTCTTTTCTAAAGTATTGTGTGCTTTGTGTCTATCTCTGTGTAGGAGATACTCTAATGTACTAGATAGGTTTATATATTAAATACATATTTTTATAAATACTTGGTGTGGTTCTTTTTCATTTATTCTATACTATAAGATTGCATTCTAGTAAAACAAGCTGCTTTACACTCCTTCAAGACTAAGCCTGAAGGCTGCTCTCCACAGCTACCACTTGGATAGCTTTCTAAGGTTGTCTGAGACCTCTTAAATCACCATAAGGGTTGTCTGGACTGGCGTAAGGTGCCCACTTATATTAGTGGACATCGTATACCAGGCCAGCTTCTCACACCTGGCAATACACAATTTAGCCACTTTGACCAGGTAGAAGTAAATCATTGCCAGATTATATGGGATAGAGGTTGAATGGCCTAACAAAATAAGCTTGGGGGTTATAATCAACCTCCCTCCGTTATAGATTGTTTAGCTTAGAAAATACCATAGCCCAATATGAAAAGAGTGAAATGCAAGTGGCAAAAGAAAACAGTCAGAAGATGGCAGAAGGCCCATTTTGAACAGTTTGTAGGGGGAATAGTATATATCGAATAGCGTCTTAAAAAAATGAACTTTCAATCAGGACACATTGCCTAGATTCTTAGTCCACTTGAATGCTAACTGTTGTAAGTTTTGTGTATTGGAACCAAAGGAGGTAAGAGTATTGTACAAAATACGAATGGACTGGAGTTTAAGCAGGCGATAGAACTGCTCCAAAAATGGATCATGACACATAGAAATATCTTTAGCCAGCAGGTGGACTACGAAATCCCTGAGTTGAAGGTATCTAAAAAAAACCCTGTCGATGTGTGCCATGAAGGTCCTGGAGTGTCTCAAAAGAGCTAATTTGCCATTAGAGGCAGTTCTGGTGCCAGAATTGTAAATAGCTGTCATGCAAAGACACTGGTAAGTTAGGGTAATGCTCAAGGGAAGTAAACTGATTAAAAACAGAAATAATTGAGTCCCAAACCTTATGATAAACCGCCAGCATCTTAAACCTGGTATGTCTAAAGTAGTGTGTGTCAATCAGTTTGTCCCCCTTAATTGCATTGCTGATTGTGCTTCCTCTCTTTCACACTGACTGTACCCTGACTTCTAGAACACTGGATAATCCTTGACCTTCGCTGCCATGTTTAGACTGGGAATGGGAGTGGAATCTAAATTCCCATCTTCGCATGTCTGTCATAGCCCTGAACACATATCACTATGGATCTGCTCAGCATTAAACTGAGCATCTGCCAATGGGCTAGCTGCGGGAGAAATTAAAGTCACATTTCCTTCTGACTGGTCTTGGTTAGGATCATGATTGGGGGGTGAGTGCTTCTCCATCGTCTCCATACAATCCTTCTGCCGCATGTTTTTTCTAGCCGTTGCAGCCAAGAGACCTTGCGTCACCCGTTTCTTCGATTTCTGTGTAGACAGCGTGTTTAAACCTGCCGCTCCTAATTTGAGTGATGCTCTCTCATGCTAGAAATTGGGCCAAACTAATTAAGTGAATGCTGGCCAGAAATACAGGAGCGAGACAACAGAGGAAGACTCCCAAGAGGGAGCTACCGCCAGCCAATTATTCACCCAAGAGAGGAAAGATGACTCCAAGGGGCGACCTAGGTCAAAAATGTAATTCTGAGAGGAGAACTTTTAAATAGTGAGGACCAAGAAGGTTTGCCGTCCCTGGGTTTGCCTGCTGATTATAGTAAGGAAAGCAGTAATTGGATGTCTGCATTGCAGTCTGAGTCATTAAAATTGCTGTTCGAGACAATATTAGTGGACATTCGTGAGTTAAAGCAACAACAAGCCCAGGAGATTGAAATATTGCACCAAAGACTGGCCAAGATTGACCAGAATCTTGAACAGTTACTGTTAAAAGGATGCAAGAAGCGGAACAAAGGATTTCAAACTTAGGGGACAAAGTCTTGTCTTTTAATAAAGATGTCCTGATTGAGCAAAAGAAGATTTGCCATTTAGAGCCTACGGTCAAAGAAATGGTGAACCATGCGAGGCACTCGAATTTTAGATTGATTGGTATCCCGTAGGGAAGTGAGTCTCAGGGGGATGCTCAGAATGTGCCCCAGCTGATGAATTAATTGATCACATAACATATTTTATCAGAGGCACCAGCTGATTTGACAATCATGAGGGCGCATAGAGTTCCAGCCCATCAGCCATTGGAAATGAAATATCCACCAACAATCCTGGTTAATTTAGCAGATGTTTGCATCAAAGAGCGGATCTTGTCTGCAGCAATCCACAAGAAATCTTTCGCGATTGCGGACAATTTTCACATGAGGGTGTTCTCAGGTCTATCAATCACGGCGGCCCAATGTCAAAAATCTTTCCAAGGACTGGCTAGAGAATTTAAACTATTAGGGCTGCAAGCCTCTTTAGTCCAGCAGTCTAAGCGGAAGGTCCTTGTTGATGCCCAATTTCACTTGCTTTTGGTGGTTGAGGAGTCTCAGACTCTTCTTTCTAAGATCTGAACATTTTAGGATTGTTCTTTTGAAGTATGGTTCATGGGGTAGAGGAGTGAGTGAGCAGTCTCCATTATCAACTATGCAAGGGGGGGTCACACGAAGGGACACCAGGTGCAGCACTTTAGCATACTTTGCCTGAGCAGGGGTGACAATGAGGGATGTTTCAATTTTATTTTCACTCGGTTGAGTGACAGGTAAAGAAAATTGCAAGGGATATTAATGGTAGGTGGATTTGGGTGAAGGCTCTAGTCAAAGATAGTATTGTTAACTTTGTGAATTACTACGGCCCTCTGTCTGATGAGCCCCAGTCGCTGGAACATATCTATAACCTTGCTATGAAGGCAGAGGGGTCATTAGCGATGGGCGGAGATTTAAATTTTATACAAGATTTAAGGAAGGATAACTAATCCAAGGCCAAAAACAGGTGATGCCCAGAACAGCTAAGCTATTGAAAATAATGAAGCAGGACTTTGGGTTAGTCGACCCTTGGCTGGTGGATTATCCTGAATCCCTGCAATATACTTGCCACTCGTATAGATTTAGCTCAGCCTGTCAATTCGATTTCTTTCTTATTACAGGCACAATGAAATGGGGCTCTGTGGAGATTCTGGCAAATCCATTTTCTTAAAAACACACAAAGGAGTAGGGAAGGGGAGAAGTATATAAAATGTGTATACATAGGAAACAAAGGCATGTGTCCCATGTCGAAAAACTGCCCTCACTCACAGAATTGTGACAAGCTTCATCATAGGGCGTGCTACAGACACCCCCGCACAGTCCAACGCCTGGGGCGGAGCAACAGGGAGGGGAAGACAATACAAAGAAACACACAGTATTGGGATCACTGAAGAAAAAGTGCAGCCAGTGAAGATTAAAACTAGCTCAGATGTGTACCCACTGCCAAATTTATTCCTGGGCCATCTGGCTAGATTAAAAACGTGAAGGATGGAGGTGAAAGGAGAAAATTAAGATTCCTTCACCCTTCCTTTACTGCCAAAGTGTTGACGTATTTCTGCCGTGGGAGGTGTGCCCAAAAGAAAGGGTCACTCGGCATTCATCAGGCGTTGGTCTGCGCGGGCATGTCTGTAGCATGCCCTATGATGAAGCATGTCACAATTCTGTGAGTGAGGGCAGTTTTTCAACATTGGACACGTGCCTTTATTTCCTATGTATACACATTTTATATACTTCTCCCCTTCCCTACTCCTTTGTGTGTTATTCAGTGACTGAACGGGGAAGTTGGAGTAGGGAGTTATCCTCTCCTCCTTCTTTTTGTGGATAAATTCATTTTCTTACCATTCTATAGTTTCCCTTCAAGTGATACTGAACACACTACTAAAAACGAGATCAAGATGGCAATTCGACAGATTGTTGCTTTCAGATCAGGTTTGGCTGGAAGACGAGGGGCTTCATAAACTCATTTTTTTAGATAAATTGTAACACTGGCTCCGATTTCATGGTTTGGGAAGCATTTAAGGCCGCTTCCAAAGGCCCTACAAAATAGGGCACAACTCTGTATAATACAGACGCTCCAAGCAGCAGTTGATAACACCATGAAAGTATATATGGGGAGTAAGAGTAGACCAATAGCCCTAGTACAGCGCCTAGAAAAAAAGAAACAGCTGGAAAAGGCAAAACAAGATCTTAAGGATTTTTTCTTAGTAGAAGAAATTTCGCTTGACAGAGCCTTCCAGCAGATGCTACATGTGGAAAATCAACAGATAGGGAAGTATCTGGCCTGGTCAACAAACATCAAAAAGAACAAGCAGGTGATAGATCAAATCAAAAATCCTGCTACCTCTGCTGTACAATTGGAGGAAATGGTGTTAGCCGACGTGTTACTTCGGCATTATAGGAACATTTATGAAGAAGCAGAGGTGGTTGCTCAAACAAGGCTTGAACAATATTTGACTACACTTCGGCTACTGAAACTTCCTAGCTCTGAAAAAAGTGATTTGGTAAAGAAAATTGAGCTGTCCGAGCCGGCCAGTGCCCTTAAAAATATGGCAAATGCGAAAGCCAGTGGAAGCAATGGCATCCCTATCGAAGTTTATAAAAGTTTCGCAAAGGGTCTTTTTGCTTTTTTAACAGCTCTGTTTAATCAGATTAGTGAGGGAATAGAAATCCCAAACTCTTTTAAAGAGTCCATAATTATTAGCTTTTTTAAATAAGACAAAAATGCTGCTAATGCCAACTCGTATCGCCCAATAAGTTTGCTAAATACAGACTATAAGCTCTTTATGAAAATTTGGCATGGCGGGTTGCCTTAAGGGCCCAGCTAATGATACATAAAGACGAGAATGGGTTTCTTCCTAAAAGGCCAATTTCACAAAAACAAATTTTCAGAAACAAGCAATTGACTATTTTTCAGTAAATAAACAAAAAGCAGCAATTTTAATGATGGATGCCGAAAAGGCAATTTTGTTCAGTAAATTGGCAAGCCCTATTCTATATCTTAGAGATATTTGGATTTCCGACTCAAGTTTTAAACATACTTAAGAACCTTAATGATGGGGGAGAGGCAAAGATTATTGTAAACTCTAAGGAAGCTGAGATAGTGAAGATTAATCGAGGCATCCGGCAGGGGTTTTCTCTGTCCCCGATTCTTTTTACCTTTTTCATCGAACCTCTGGCGATTAGGATTCGGAATAATGAAGCAATTTTTCCATCTATAGCAGGGATGTTTAAAATCAAGTTATTCACTGATGACATCATTTTATATTTAAGAGCCAATAGCTTGAATATACAGCGAATTCTAGATGAAATTGCAGGCTTCACGGGCATAGGGGGCTACAAAACGGACAAACGAACCAAGAGAAAACAGAACTTTTATTGTTTAATGCATCCCTTCTAGCCCACAGTTAATCCCTTACCACCCTATCTGTTATCTAGGAATCTACAATACTACCAATTTTTCTCAACTTTTCAATTCAATTATGGTGCAACAGGTAACAAGATTAAAGCATTGCTTGAGAGGTGGACTTTTTTGCCATTATCACTGATTGGAAGAGTAGCGTTAATTAAAATGTCTTTTCTCCCACTACTTTTATTTCTTTTTATAAATCTTCCTTAAGAGTTCCCAGCTCATACTTTAAAGAAATTGATATTATTTTTTGAAAGTTTATATGGCATAATAAATAGCCCAGGGTAAAGAAGACAATTTTGCAATTAGACAAAATTCAGGGTGGGTTGGCATTACCTCATCTTTTGACGTATTATCAGGTTGCTCTTTTGGACATCATGATTCAGCTTTCTGTAGCATCTATGGCTTTCGATAGCTTCTTATTAAATCTTATGATCAAAGAAAGAGAAACTAAGTTACCAGCATTTTTAAAGATGGCAAAGCTTCCTAAAAAGTCGAGATGCAAGGTTTTAATAGTGCTAGAACTACGTATGCCGGCATTATTAAACTCTGGGGTGTTCTAGTATGCCACGCTTTTACCCGATTGCAAGATGCCAAAAATTGGGGACTGGCCATATTAAAGACAACGTTACAATGATGGGAAGCTAAGGGCCTTAATAAATTAGCAGACTTTTATAATGGCTTGAATTTAATTTCTTGGGTACGATACCCAACAATTCGACAATGATAATTTGATGCTGCAGCTTAGTTTTAGGCAAATAGTGAGTTTTCTAAAAGAAAACTATCAAGTAATGAAGGAAGAAACCCAATTGCTAAATTATCTTTTTAGTGAAAATAAACTCTCGGGAGTTGGGATTTGTATAGTTTTCTTCAAAAATATTCCTATCAAACAGAAATACCAGAATTTTTAGAGCAGATCTATCAAGAAACCGACTGTAGGCTAACTACCGTTGAGTGGCAATATCTCTGCGAGCTGGGGCATAACTCACTCAGAGCAGCAAATTTTAAAAGAATGGTATTCATATCAAGGTGGCTAGAGTATTATACACCTCATAGGCTGCATAGGATGTTTCCATCTCAAGCTAACCAATATTTCTGATGTAACGCAAGGGGTAAAGGCGATTTGGTTCATATTTTTTTACATGTCCTAGGCTACATTGACTCTGGGATAAGGTCTTTTCTGAAAATAGCGGAGGTGTTCAAGCAACAATACGAGCTTACGCTGGTTTTATTTGGCTTATCGCATCTGGTGAGCAGACTTAATTCTCAATATTTTATCTCAATAGCGATAGAGTGGCCAGCTCATTAATTTTGCAATGCTGGAAAACAACTAATGTCCCTACTTTTAAATTATGGGCTTCGAAAATGAGTAGTACTAAAATCTTTGAAAAGGTGTATGCAGGGCGAGTAGGGTCCCTCCTAAGGTTTTTAGCAATTGGTGGAGTTTGGAAGGATTCTGAATTGTCCCTTTGAGGATATATGTCTTCATCAGGCCGTAGTAGTGAGGCATTTCAGCTACTTCACTACTATTAAAGATAGGCAGTTTTTATTTAATTAAATGTGCAGCTGATTCTTTAAGGGTTTTTTAGGTTTGTGATACTATTCTCATTGTTCCTGTTGGGGTAATGAAGAATAGAAAACGGAGCCTTGATTGAATCTTGAACTCTATTTTGTGTTGGTGCTATTGTTGAGTATGTAAAACAACTGTACTGAATTAATCAATTTGCATTCACAGTTCATGGAACCGTTGATGACTTTTTAACATGAATGGCTAGATTTTGCACTATTAGCACTGATGCACTTTAGGTTTTAGACTCACTTCTGAATGTAAAACCAGTTGAGCTCAATTTATTAATTTTATAACCTCTGCCTACTAAATTGTTGAATATTCTTAATATGAGTGGTTTGATTGCGCTATTAGCACTGACACACTTTAGGTTTCAGATTCAATCAATCAATCAAGCTTTATTCGATTAAAAGAATAATCATAAAAGCACATTAAAAGGAACAATAAAAACTCATGTTACTAATATAGGTAAAGAACCACAGAATTATGGAATAAATTATACAGTACAGATTCTCACATGAAGATAGTCTTTCTACAATTGAAAACAGACTTTAAAAACGACGTAACAGAAAGGGTTACAAGTTCTTCCCCCAGGGATTGCATGACTATAAAAGCAGGGCGACAATGTCTCAAACCTAGTGTTCTAAGCACCGGAAGTATCCATCTTTTTCTCTGGACTGTATAAAATTTACAAAAAAATAAAACATGCATGGTGGATTGCGCTGACAGGTCGTCACATGGGCAGTTAGACAACTGCCTAGACCAATCATTGTTTACTGGAAAGCTAAATAACCTATGCACAATACCCATCCTAAAGCGTGTTAATAAAAATCTTTCAAAGTCAGGGGTTACATAAGTTAAATATGGCTGCATCTTAAAAGTAGTCAGAATGTTTTGATGAACGAGAACTGAGGTTTTTTGGATCTCTGAATTTATTCTAACGTTTTCAAGATATTGCAAACAGCTGAGTTTAAAAACTTTCCTGTCTACTTTCGTCAGAGTGATGGGGTTATCAAAATATTCTTGATGGCCCAATTTACACAAAAATTCCTTAACATACTTAAGCCATCCTATGTGTGAAACCCATCTAACCCACAGCAGTCGCTGATAATTTGGCGATTTAGGATGGTATGCTCTGTAGTCCAAATGTGGTGCCAAAGAAGAATTGGTTGAATGCCAATGACATCCTCTAAATGCGATAAGCCCAATTCCGAGTGACAATTAAGAGTGGAGGCGCTAGCCGGGACAGCAAGCAGATGCCTAAGGAATCTGTTTTCAGCTCTCTGCAAAGATGTCACATCTGCGTGTCCCCAGATGCCCGCTCCATAAGTCGCTATTGAGACGCATTTAGCTTTATAAATATAAAGTAGTTCTGAGGGGGGCGTCTACCCAGTTTTCTGCCAAAATTAGTCAAGGCTGCCAGTGCCTTAGAAAATAACAATCTCCTTAGATTAACAGCCTGTGTCCATGAGCCAGTGCGGTCAAATAAGACCCCCAAATACGAAAAAGTATTAGCACAGGTTAGACGATTCTTCTCTAAGAAGAACGGGCGACACTTGTTGCTCCCCAAGCCACATTTTAATATGAATGTTAGGATGCATTAACTGTAAGGCCCAAATTGGACATACAATTTGCAAAGCTGAATAAAACCTTCTGAAGACTATTTGGAGTGCGGGCCATAAGCACCGCGTCATCAGCAAACATAAGCACAGGAAGTGAACGCTTCCCTACCCCCAGGAGGTCCTGGCACTCCTCTCTCAAAACCAGGTCTAAGTTGTTAATATACAAGGTAAATAGAAAGGGTGCCAGGACACAGCCCTGCCTTACTCCTCTTCCAACGGTAAAGGAATCGGTGAACTCACCCCCTATGCCAAATCGCACCCTGGCCCCGATGTAAAATTCTCGCATTAAGGAGATTAAAGGTGGTTTCATTCCCATCTTCTCCAGAATCGGCCAGAGTTTATTGTGGATGACACAGTCGAAGGCCGCGGACAAATCCACAAAGGCCAGGTAGAGAGGGCCCCTTTTGGCCTTAGTATATTTGGCAATAGTTAATTCTAAATTTAGGCACTGGTCTATCGTGCCCAGGCCCTTACGAAACCCATATTGAATGTTGCTAATGATCGAATGGTCGTCTGCCCAGTACTGTAATCTGGAAAGAAGTACTCTTCCAATTATTTTGACTGTCGAATCTAGGAGCGAGATAGGCCGATAACATGCTGGATTGTGCCTATCCCCCTTTTTAAAAATCGGGACCAAAATCGATTCGCTCCAAGTGGGAATAAGGCTGGTCGAAATGCATGCATTAATGACTTGAGTTAAAATCGGTCCCCAGAAAGCTATATTATGTTTAAAAAGGTCCACAGGGATACCATCTGGCCCTGGGGCCTTACCACTCTTGCTCAGTGCAATTGCCTCCTCAATTTCATTAAGATCCAGTTGGAGATGCGAATGGTGATTTGCAGTCTGGAGTTCTACCCTGTCCCCCACCAAGTCACTAATACTTAGTTCAGGGCTAGGGATAGAGTATAATTTAGAAACGTGGTCAGCCCATTCATCCCTAGTGACCGCTATCTCTATACTTGCCCTCCCTGCATCAACTAGAAAGGGAGCATTAACCGCTTTCCAGAACGCTGAAGAGTCTTTCGTTTCTGATGCCACTCGGAGGGCATTCCATGCCTCCTCCTTTAAACATTTTTTCCTTACTTTTAAAGCGTATCTATATGCCCTTCTCGCTTCTTTTATTTCTTCATTATCTTTGACCTTTCTATGAAGTGCGAGTTTGAGTTTAGAATGGGCTTTAGTACAACTGGAATCGAACCATCCTTTCTTTTGAGGGGTTTTCTTACTTGAATTTACATGTAGGATATTACCAATGAATTCTGATAGAACAGAAAACCCCTCCACTATATCCAACACGGAATGGCCATCTCCTGAGCATTTTTTGATAGCTTCGCTACAATTAGATATTACCTTATTCATAAATGAGTCTGGGTCTATTTTTTTCCAGCTCAGCGCGTAGCCATTTTGTCTGGCCAGTGTGATGTCCTTAACACAGTAAGTAGAAGGGACCTTCCCTTTAGTTAGTCTACGATCAACCTTGACTCCAATACTCTGCGGGAAATGATCGCTAAGAGAGATGTCATGGGTTTGAAAGCTTATGACTCTGGAAGCATGTCTAGACGAAATTAAAATAAAATCAATAGTAGAAGACAGTCCCCGTCCATTAAACGTTGGGCTGAATGGGACCGATAAACTGCATAAATTATTTGCAAAACCCATGTCACCTGTAAGCATTATATCATTTAAGATCTCACCAGAGCCAGAATGATTAAAGTGAGGAAAACTAATCTCATTGTTATATCCAAGGCCACAGACCCCAGTGTCCCAATACTGACATAGATTGATGTTAAAGTCTCCGCCCCAAATTATAAAAAGGTCTTTGGAGGAGGCTGCCTGGATCTTGGTGATATGGAGGGATATAACCCCCAGCACTCCTGCCTGGTCTTCACGCGGAGCATTATTGTAAAAATTCACTATCAATATGCCAGTTGTTCTATCCAAGTCCGCCCCTATTATTTGAAAGTAACGATCAACATTCAATGTTACAATATTCATCAAATTTGAGTGGTATGCTACATAGATGCACAGCCCCCCCATTACTCTCCCATGGACTGATGCAACTGCAGGCAAGTGAAAGGTCTTAAAACCATTATTATGGATCACATCTTCCACCCATGTTTCCTGTATACATAAAACATCAAACCCAAGTGCAAACTCTGTCCACTGTGGATTCACAATCTTTGACTTTAGGCATGCAATATTCCAAAACAAGACATTACAAATACGGTCTTTAAGGTTTTCCTTTGTGTCCCTCAGGCTTGTTCTAGATACCGTGACAGTGCCCACTTCAGAAGAAGCTATTGATCTATTATCTATGCTGTCAGCAAGAGGGGCAGCTAGAGTGGGAATAATACCTATGGGCTCATCAGCTATATTCTTTGGGGAAGACTGGATATAGTTCTTATGATCGTCAGCTGGGACACTCTCTAAAACTAAAGGTACGCTTGCCATGATATTTGTATGGCCCAGTTCAGTTACTCCCTGGGCTAATGATCTCATGTTTATGGTAGCGACCCTGCTCGGTGGGTTCGGTCCCTGGGTGGCCATGGGGAGTCAATCCACCTGCTCCAAATGGGAAAGGAGATCATAGCGATTTTGGACTGGGACATTATATAATGGGAGCCGATTCATTAAATGCTCTTTACCATATAGGTATGGGCGAATATAATTAGAGGGTTGATAAAAGAAACCCAGGGGAACCACATTGATGTCATGCGAGGACATAGAGGACGTTCCAACCCTGGACAAAATATGCTGTACCAACTCTATTGACTTAAAATTCAGGATCACACAGTCCCCTGGCATAGACTTCCGTCCCTTCCCTAACCAACTTACTCTTCTGGCCATTTTAAAGTTAGTAAAAAGACTATCTGTAAGGCCAGTTTTAGAGCATAGCCAGAATAAGGATTTATTCCTTAGTGTATCCCAGTGTTCAACATCCCCTGCAAGTAGTCGCGGTACGTTAGCCAAGATAACTGTATATGGAGTCACAGCTGGAGGAAGGTCCAGAACTGTCATAGATGGATCAGAAACTTGGTTATGGTTAGGGGCTGGAACATTTGGTACAGAGCGATTAGAAAATCCTGGGTGATTTATCTGTTGATGGCTTGACTTGGGGCCGACGTCAGGGCAGTGGGAAGAACCCTTGTTAAAAAATGTTTGAACAGGCTTAGGAATTCCCTGCAGAGTATCTACGGATGGGCACATTGGATTGGTGCCTAAATTTATATTACTGGGTGGCTGATTATGACTTGTTAAGGACACACAATTACTAGAAATAATAACACCCTTTGAGGACGAGTTATTGGCGTGCCCTTCCAAGGCAGGGTCCCTATGATGAATTACATTGTGACCTTCAGAAAAAGGCTGGCGGGTTTCTAGACAAGTCGACAGTAAATCTTCCAGAATGCCTACTCTGCTGATAAGATTAGATAAAGTTTCTCGCAGGTAGGAGTCCAGAGTATCAAATTTACTATTTAATATCACCAGTTTTTTGGAATGTTGTATGTCGGGCCTTTGTTAATGTTGCCCTTATGGCCTCGAGTCTCCATCGCTGGTTTAACCTTTTTTGCGGTTTTGTCCCGTGTAGTACGAAGTATAGAGTTATTAATGGTGACTCTATCCTCGAGCTGGCTATGGGAGGTGTTAGTTGGATTAGTGATGGAATTGATAGTGTTCCTCAAACGTTTGGCCGGAGGTTGGGAGTCACCATCTAGGTCTAGCTCGCAAATAGAGATGCGGTCCGAGAGGTTCAATACACACCCGTTAGTGTTTGTATTTGCGCAAGGCTCCAGGGGTTCTAAAGTAGCTTGTGGATGAATGAGGGTCTCTTTCCCGTTAGTGTTTGTGTTTGCGCAAGGCTCCAGGGGTTCTAAAGTAGCTTGTGGATGAATGAGGGTCTCTTTCCCAGTATCACACCCTTCTTCCACACCCGATCTTTCAGTGTTTATAGCCTCCTCTACGGACGAGATCTGTTGCTCTATCGCCACCATGGCTCCGGTCAAATATTTTAGGAGAGACTGGCGACTCCCCCCCCCCCGCCCTCCTTATGGGGATTTTTTTGACACATAGTTTTCCTTTTCCCCATGAGTAGGTATTTGCCAGCGATTGGCTCAGATATTAATGAATAAAAGAAGACCCAAAGTCACTGGGTTATAAGACAAGAAAACGCCCGGCGGGACAGACTCACCCACGCTTTCAGCTAGTGTTATGGAACAGCAGTCACTATGGGACTCGCATACTCCTCGGCCACACAACCAAGAGCCGTGGCCCAGCCCAGCCTACTTTGGCCTATGACGGGCTAAGACGGGCCTGTCTTGGCCCGGTCTTCGCCCAGGCCGAGCCCGGGCACGCCCCGCGCACGTCCCCGCGCTGCGGGACCTGCTCTTTGGCTTTATAGTTCCCGCCCGCCTCCAGGGGCAATCAACAAAGTGCGGTGTGCAAGGGCTCGGTGCAGAATCACAGTCTCCCGGTGCAGAGAGGTTTCAGATTCACGCTGACAACTTTGACAAAGTAATGCCGCTATAGAAGCAATATTTGTACATTAATAATCTCTGGGCTATGTATTAAAATTAGGAATCTAGAGGTATGTAGCTTTTATTAGTGTAATTCAAGAATTAATATAATATGAACTATTTGCTGCACCAGCGCACTTACTTTACTGTATTGTTACATCTATTATGGCTTATCCTGTATCTCTCTCTTGCAATTTAGTATGTGATAAAATAATTTAAAAAAAGTCTGTGTCAATCAAGCCCAGCACTGTTGGTGATGCATAATTAAACACCTGCTACTCCGGAAATAGATAAGATGGCTGCCATTTGGCCCTCCCCATCACTGTCAAAAATCGAAGCGCAAATGAAGAGAGAAAATACAGCCACAATGACGGAAAGGCCATGTCAACGATATCTCGAGGAAGCTGCAAATACTGTATTTTCAGCTGGGTTTTTTATACCCCCATATGAATCCCTACCAGCTGCTCTCAACCATTTTAAAGAAATTTGTGGGGAGATATGATGGTATAGACCAAAAAAGGTACAGAAACTGAGGCAAAATAACCATTTTAATGAGATTGCAGCGGCCAATCGATCCCAGCCAAAGCTTATCCAATTTAAGAAAGTGTGTCTTGGATTCATGATATAGCCACACATAATTGCGCTTAGCCACACTCTTTGAGCAGGGAGAAATACAACTCCTATATAAGTAGCGTTCTTGAAATAGCAGGAACTGCAGGGCCAACAGCGGAGCCAGAGACTATACCGAAGTCAGAGGCTGCAGCCTCAATACCAATAAGTGCTTGAGCGGTGTATGATGAAAAGATAGCAATGCCCACTGCGTAAGTCATTACCTTTCCCATGAACTGATTCAGGCGCAGTGGAGGTACAGTGTTAATATTGAAATATACGATGTCGATGTACCCCATTAAATCTATATGTATAGTAACAAACTCGTGTCTCTGTTGTTGAATTTACCCGATATGACCTCCCCCTCAACCCAGAGTCAGAAATACATGGTCAGGCAGGCCCTGCGGCATAGGCTTGAAGCCACTGATTGACAGATCACAGGTGGGGGACACGTGACCCTTAGACAAAAGCGCGACGAGGAAAACCCAGAACGATCTCACAGATGACAGATAGGCAGCAACACCACCACGGCCTCAGGTGATTGGCCCCAATAAAACACGTTTGGCCAGAAGGGCATGCATTCCCCAAAAAATACATAAAGGCAGATGCCACACTAAGTTAGGAATACACAGCCATTCAGAACACAGCATGCACACTACATGCAGTGATCATGCGTTCCCAATGCCGGGCATTTGGAAACGTACCTGCTGGCCCTACATTGTGTACAAGCAAAATCGAGGGCCACCTGTGTACCTTATCAAACGACCGGATTTATGGCCCAGTGACAAGGCCAAAGTTTCTGTCTCCGAAGGAATGCATAAATTGTTTTATGACTCTTCATGAAACCAATTAGCTTTGAGACAGTCTTCAGACCTCGACTCTGTTGCCCGCTCTCCCGGCCGCTGCGTTTAATTAAACCAATTGTTCCTGTTTTGCCAAACACCTCTGGTCTTTCATTTTTTCAAGGTAAATTCATATTTGAGCAACAATAGTATTCAGAAGCTTAAGTTTCTGGTTAAAAGGCTTCAAGTATAATGCAAATAGTAGCGGAGACAAGAGGCAGCCCCACCGGGTGCCCCACTGAAGCACAATACTGTCTGATATTTGACCCATGCTAGCAATACAGGCAGATAACGAAGTATGGAGAGACTTGATCACACATAAACTTCCGTCCAAGCCCCATTTTTGCCAAAACCATTCATAAAAAGCCGCACTCCACCATATCAAATGCCTTTTTGGCGTCACGTAGAATGAGTCCTGCAGGCTCATCAACTATTTCTGTGACGTCAAGAGCAGAGCTGGCTGCATTCACATGAGCCATGGTATCTCGTCCTGGGATGAACTTGTGCTGCTTGTTGGCAACGAGCATAGTGATAACTAACAATAAGTGATTAACCAAGACACAAATGTAAATGTTAGTGTCTGCATTCATTGAAGTTATAGGGTGGTACGACCCCCAACTGAGCAGGTCTTTGCCTGTCTTTAAAAAAATCGAGATATATACTCCTCCCCAAGACTCATGTACAGATTGTGAGAAAGCTGCAGAATTAATCAGCTCTTCGAATCTAGGGCCAAGAATAACAGCAAATCTTTTATAAAACTCAAGAAAAATGGAATCTGGCTAGATGCTTTACCTGAGGCTAATTCGGTCAATGCTTTCCTAATTTCTATATGTGTGATAGGAGACTCTAACATCTGGGTTTAAATAGATGTTAAACAAGGAAGACTTATCACCTCCAAATACTCTGTAATAGCTATTAATGAGGTGGGGCTCTCTTCGTGATAAAGTGCCGCATAGACTTCCCAAAAGACAGATAGGATAGCAGCAGCGCCACACCACACCTGACTTGACAAATCATGAATGCTAACAATTATATTCTTAGATTGTCTGTCTCTATTCTGAAAAGATTGAAGCTGTCCCATCTCTTCGCTGTTCTCAAACCAAAGAGACTGTTTTGTACACCATCTCTGATAAGCCCTATCCCAGACCTCCTTCTGTAATCCCATGCGAGTGATACTTAATTGCTCCAAAACTTTTTCGGCTTCTTGAGAGAGGCCTCTGACCAGCTTTTTAGAAAATTCTAGTTCCAAAGATAAAAGATCCGCGTGGACCTGCTCTGCCATATCTCCATTCCTTTTATCGGGCTGGATAGTATAGCTAAGGGTCTGACAACGGATAACCGCTTTAATTGCATCCCATACTATTGTAGGGGAGGCTGAATTTTGGTTATGCATAAAATAGTCCTCCATAGAGGTCTTCATATGATTGAAATATCGCTTTTCCAACAGCAATTTATGGTCAAAAGACCACCTTGAAGGAGAAGCAGTAACCTCACTAGAACTTAATGATATAAATAAAGAAAGAGCATTATGGTCAGAAATAACATGCAGGTTCAACCGAATTGAAAGAAAAGGAACATCAGTGCAGCTTGCAAGGTTTATATGGATCCTAGAAAGGGTCTTATGTGGTGCCGAATAGAATGTAAAACCCGGTGTTTGCCTACGGCAGGCGCACCACACATCAGTAAGGGCATGAGATTGAATAACCTCTCTCAAACCTGCTCGAGATTTGTTCATGTCTTCCTCATCAGGTAAGCCAGATGTGGTATCAGTTTGTGGAACTGCTGGTAAATTAAAATCATGCAGATAACAAAGGGGGTGGGACGCTACTGACTCAGTTCAGCTAGTAGAAAATTACATAGAGAATGATCATCTTTGTTGGGTGCATACACTCAACACAGTGTCAAATGTGCATTATCCCTCGCTATATCAGCTGTGACCCATCTGCCAAATTGATCAGACTTAGACTTATACACCTTCCACCCTTGATTCCTGGCTAGTAGACCACCCCCTCTGAGAACCCTCACCCCTGAGGCCACCAGCTTATTATACCCCTGAATATTCCGATTTTTATTCTCTGAAGTGGATAAGTGAGCTTCTTGGAGGAAAAGCGGGTGAGGTTTGAGTAGCAAGAGTTCCTCCTTCACATGTTGACACTTGGCAGCAGCTCTTGGACTGTTCATATTCCATGTAAGTAAGTACAAAGCCTGACTATCACTGCCGCTATTAAATGCCATTGTTAAACATTATAAACACCATATTCTGCATGAAACTGAACACATTGCTCCTATTTGACACTTTCTCATTTTTTCTTTTTGTTACACCCCATCACCAAAGAAAAAAACACAACTAAACCGTCCCCATAATTTCCAAAGCAATACAACCCCCCACACTTCTGCCCTCCTGACCAGACCTCTCACCCACCTAATCCCTTGCCTATCCTGGGTTCTCGAAAGAAACCACGATTTTCCAGATGGGGTAAGGTTAGTCAAGAATAATCATGGAGAAAGTGGCAGGATTGAGGAAGGTTTTTTGGGGGTTTATTGTTATTTTGTAGTATAATACACAATGGTCAATTGGAGAGAGCTGCATTGAATTGAATTTCCGATTGGCGCCCGGATGTTGATGGTATTTTGTATGGATATAGCAAACAAATAATTAAAAATTTGATCCATAAAAATGCCTTAATTCTTGGAAGACTGCAGAAAATCTGAGAGAACCTTCACCTGACCAGATGAGCTGTGTGACTACAAACCAATGTTTGCTTTGTGCCTTCTCTCATATCCCCATGCCCTCTTCCCCCTCTATACCGTCAGTGCTGAGTTCACTCTTGACATGTTGGACTGTTGATGGGGAAGGAGACTGGTGGGTTCCACGTCATTTCCAAAGCAATATCCAGATCTACAAGTTAGTGGTGACTTGAGTTTGACAATAAGATTCTTCTTACTTTATTTAGTATCAATCCTATAACTAGTAAGCACATAGGAAGCTGCTGATGGAGTAAGGAAAGAGCAAGTGAATCAGCGTGTGATGTCAATGTAAAAAAGTAAAGTGTAAAATCACTTTACCCCACACCTATCATTGTGGTTAATCAATGCCCATAGTCTTTTTTTGCCTCAAAGATACCACCTAACCCTGAAGGCAACTTGCATGCAAAAAAACCTTTTTTATCGATAATAGATCTTGTAGGAATAATATTCAGGTCCAACCTAAATGAAAGACTACTCCTACATTGCTCAGACTCCCCAAGCAGATAAACAGACCTCAAAATAACAAATCTCAACCATCAGTTCATCATTCTAGTTTACACTTACTCCAATACGCCAGACACTCCAAAATGACACCACAAGATAAAAGACTGAACTCAGGGAAAGGTAGAGTGGGAAGAAAGAAGGAGGACCCCTATCATCTCATGATTTGAAAGACAAAAAAGGTCAACAACATTTCCGCACCAATGCCCTACTAATTTGGGAGCTACTTTTTCTTGCATGTGCCACACATAACCACACTGCTTTCTGACAGGCTCAGGTTTGTGGTAACACACTTGCCATTTACACATGTTCCTTTCTTCTCACCTCCAAAACATTCTACACTTGTGACATCTATACTCATGCCACTCTTTCAGCTTAACAGATCATCATATGGATGCCTCCATTCCCAATTTGCAGAAGTAATAAGCAAAAAGATGTGTGGGGATCGATCAGTCTAATTACAAAGTAGGAAAAAATACATTCGTTCCTACAGTTCGGAGCCTAGTCCCCAGGTAAATTCTTTAAATAATTCAGACACTCACCGAACCTTCCCCAATTGTTTCGTCCATCAAATTTTATGTTTTCTTTCTCAATATTTCACAAAGCCAAAAACATTACACATAAAATAACACAATGATCAAAAACAGTTCATGATTCCTTCCTACCCATACACTCTAAACCCGGTTGCAAAACAACACAAATACATATGCAATCCGAGGGGAGATAATCCATTACACACCAAAATGAGGGATACTTTTACCTCCACTCAGTCCATGAGGTGTGTGTTTGTAAATTTAAAGATATAATTTTTAATCCATTAGACTACTCCACTTCTTCTGATCGACGCGTTTCGGCCCACTGACTCGGGCCTCATTAGGACATGGGCAAAAAAAGAAGAAAGCAAATGTCAGACCAACCATGCACTCTTACCTCCGAAGGTGCGTAGTTGAGTTTCGCAGAGACGTTATGGACCAACTTTCCAGTACCCTACCTTATAACCAGTGTTTCTATTTCCAATTGAGCTATGCAATAGGGTTCAGGGAGGAGGGCCGGATACTGGACGCTGGTGGGCTCTTGTTGTCGACCTGCGAGGCAACAAGATTTAATTTACCAGGGTGTAACTATTGACCTTTTGCACACAACTAGTTCTTCCTTCCCTTCCTAGTTAGTATATTATAGTGGTTAACTTCCTACCTGCGCACTTGAGCTGGTGGGCTCCGCATCCTAGTTGACTTGTGATGGTTCGGTTTTCTTTTTATGTTGAGTTGTTTTTAAGTGGGGCGTGTTTTTTGAGTGAGGTGTTCCTCAATCTTCTCTTCTGCAGAAAACAAATAACAATGACTTCTAGAATCTAATACTACAAGGTATTTAAAATACAATAATTTTCCTATTCCTGTTCTTTTACTACACTTACTTGCAAAGTGTTCCCCTGATGTTTTCCATCACTAAGTAGAAATAGACAAAGAAAAAAAAAACAAAAGGAAAAACAAACAAAAGCATTCTTTGATTTTACATGTGACATTAACAAGATGCAAGGTTTGAATCTGTTAACATATCCCTTGTTATGATAAACTCTGTGCTTCTTTGAAAAGCTTTGTTTCTCTTTGATTGTCCACAAAATGCTTTTTCCTGTGTGATAGAAAAAACGTTCCAAAAATATATTTATTTTTTTACTATTTACAACACTCTAGCGGCAGAAATAACAGTTTTGCGTTGGGCGCCATAAATAGATTCTCACTTAACTTTCTTTCTTCTTTTCTCTCCAGGATTAACAGCTGTCAAGAGCCGAAGATCTGCAGTGAAGCCACAATGTTGCTGGAAAGGAAAATCGGAGGCCGAAGAAATGCCGCATTGGAATGCAGGTAAGCGTCCCTAGACACAGCTTGTTCCTTGGCAACCGGTGGAAGGCTAAGCACCTTCTGGAAGTCGGCTGTGGCATTAAATAGTGATGCCACACCCAAGATGGCCGCTACGTCAACGCACGTTCTACGTGACGTGACGTGCGGCGCTACCTGGTTCCTTTCTCTTTACCTCTCGAGCTCAGCTGTGAAACGGGCGCGCAGCTGAGCTCGATGCGAATCACAGCCTTCAAACTGCTCCGTGAATTGTCCTTAAAGCCAAAAACCCCGCGTCCAAATGAAAGCAGTCAGTTGGCCCCATAATAAGTTGAGGACAAGTTTTAGAACACAACAGTGAACAAACAATATGTCAAACTTCTTTACACTGAAAACATGCATACACATTATTATATAAAATGACGCACTGTACACAGTTAGAACATACAATAATACAGAAATGTTACAATAATACATACATGCGGTCGTGCTGGTTGCATGGGAATGGGTAGGGCTTTTTATGTATTCATAACTCTACTAATAGCAGAGAAATCGTGACAGCAAAACCACCTACAAAATAATTTTGCATAAGTCAATATCTTAAATACTCTGCACTACTTATATGCGACACCACACCTATCCTTTGTATATATCTTCTCACCATTGGCTCTTCTCTATGATATAAAAATTGTTATTAGATAAATAAATAAATCAACACATTGATGTCCATAAGACGCACAATAGGGATACACCCAGTAGATACAAGCACTATGATATCTCAAACTCAAATACCTGCTCTGGAGGATGGGGTGAAGGCAAAAGCTAACACTTACTACTTTAACTGCCCCAATAGAAATGACCCTCAGAAAAGTATCAGCATTCAAAAAGAAGGTCCAAACGGTCCTGAAGAAGGAAAAGAAGGGAAGAGGTTGGGTCTAAGACTAGATCTAAATCTAAGTAGCAGCCATGCCTCCAGGGGTGAACAGCGCTCACCCCATCAGTCTTATGCATTAAGCTTGGAAAAGATAACCTGGTGAATACCTAAGAATGCTTAGGGGAACAAGATGCAAAACACGACAGTACAGGTTTATAATTTATAGAATTTATAGCAAAGCTGAAACCTCTCCAATGAATGGAGCAGGCCTTGGGTTAGTCTTAAGTACTAATCCTTACTTGTACCTCTCTGCTGCACAGAGGATCAGTCCTATTGCCTATTTGAAATATTGAGAAAGTAAATTGATGATTGAAACAGAAAGTGGCAATGGGGTGGAAGTCAAATGTGTCTCTTCTATAAGTGTGATGCAGGCTAAGATGGCCTCTGCCGTGAGATGTCCCTGGAAGTTGTTGGACGGGGATCCAACTGCAGATTGTGTTTTTAACTCCCTGGATGTTGATCAGTCATGTAATCCGAACAAGTTGATTATCTGTTCCTGGAAATCCAACCTCTTATCTCACACATTGAGATCAAGAAAACCAAAAAGAGGCCCTCAGCATTTCTACCCTTACCAAGCTTACAGAGGAAGTGAGATCTAATTTTTCTGTAATGTCCCAACCAACTTTGCATCTACAAACCACCCTTTACTCTAACAACAAGCACCTGCTTAAATTAAACTTGAGGGATTCAGATATTGAAGATAGGTTCTCAGAGGTGGAAGAAGTGGCCTTTTCGACAGCACATGTGATAAAGCAATTGAGGAACCAAATGAAGAGAGTACATTACAACCTCGAAGACCTTGAGAATCGATAGAGGCATAACAGGCTCTGCTTTTTTTGTGATCATAGAAGGACTAGAAGATACAGACCCTAAGAGATTTTCCCCAAAAAGAATTGGACAAAATGTGACTTTGATCTAGACATCCTACTTGCTTGTGGGACATCGTTTCACCCTCCCCCACCCCCAATCTCCCATCCTTGGGAACACAGTCGCCCTCAAACATCACTATGTTTATCATTAGGAAACTTGTCAGTAGGAATGTTAATCTTTTGGACCTCAAGACCAAATACCATGGTGGACGGGCAGTTTGGTTTTGGCAGCCCCCCCCGTTGATGGTGTCTTTGCCAGTTTAGCAGCAAAGTCACAGATGTGGGAGCAAGATGCAGACAGAACTTGTGAAATTGTGAGGTAAGTTTCAAGGACAGACTTCTCACTTTCTGACTGAGACGGCAGCCCAAGAGCTCATGAAAATAAGAGTTGCATCAACCTCTGCATGCGCTCAGATTCTGAGTGGGTTAATCTTTGAGTGATTCGACAGGAACAAGGATGCAGAACTTGCTTGTCTTTCAAGTTGTCTAGGCTTTCGGCTTTCCCTATTTGTTCCTTTCTTTATGGAGTTCAGACAAGCACTCAGTCAATTTGCTTGGACAATGCCAAAGCTAAATTGTGATTAGTGGTGGAGTTCAGACAAACACTCAGTCAATTTGGTTGGACAATGCCAACGCTAAATTGTGATTAGTGTTGTACAAAATGCATTCAAATATGATTTGTCTCCAGCAGATTCACATCTCAGCAGGTGATCAATATCTGAACTTCATGAGCATGGGATGAGTTCCGTACTGCACTACCCAGCAGTCTGCATGCAATCTGCATCCATTCATAGTACTGCTCTTTTGGTGACCAAATTTCAGCTATCAATAGTGCGGCAGACGGATGCCCGGCAAGGCCACAAGGTCCTGTACCATGTATGGCTCCAACTATGATGATCCCCAGATTTTTTTTGTAATCACACTATCACCATATTAGGATTTAATTACAGTTTATGGGTGCTGTCTCAATTAACCACCACATAGTTATTATTTCTAAATACTTTGTAACAGACAGTAACTTTCTCCCTTATTTTGATAGGCAAACTGTTACATTTCTCAAGTTCAGTCTGGGACTGGCTGGTGTCTGTGTGTGGTTGGAAACGTGGAAGCCTACATCCTAGGAGTAACCATGTCATGCTCATGGAGTAAAGTAAAAAACGCACGCCAACTCAGGTTATTAGCACAACAGCTGGAAATACTCAGTGCTGATCTAATTTGCCAAGGTAACCCTGCATGATATGGTATTCTCTTTTCCTTCCGTGAGATATAAGCTGAATTGAAACCCCTGCTGGGTTGGCCCTACTGAAGGTGATCCAGGCAAACTAGGTACATGTGTTCTTATTCAGGGTAACTTGGTTTACCAAAATGATGTGTAAGAGAACAGTTTGCAATTTAATCAAACTAATTTAAATTCCATCTGGTTAGATTGTTCATGAATCTTCCACGATACTCTAGATTTTTCTAAAGTTCCTATGTCAGACTACACAATGATCCAGACCTGCTAGCCTTTATCCAGGGCCACTGCAATTATGCAGCAATGATGAAGGGCCAAACTTGTCTACATTATGCGTCAAGACAAGATAACCTATGTGACATAATGCAACACATTCTCTGTCAGTATTATTTTGCTATTTTATCAATTTAACACACATTATTACTATCTAGGCAATAACCTTATCTCATCAGTATCAGTTTGACACGTAAATACAACAACCAGAAACTGAAAGGTGGCAAGTTAACCATGGGTTGTTTGTGTTCCAGTTTGGGGAGGACCTGGCTTGGTAGCTTGGACTGGACTGTTCCTATTGGAGTAGGGTGTTATAGTATTTGGAGGATGGCAGACTTTTGTCTCTCAATTAAGCCAACAGCTTACACTAAGAATCTAAGTTTGCCATTCAAGAATTAAGGGAAATTATGAGTTCTGTGAGAACTGTATTCTGCTTACTAGATCATAAATCTTTACATCTTATTTTCCTATTCAATTTTGACAAAAAACATTAAGCCAAATGTTTAGCTGAGTACCTCGCAATTCTGATACTTCAAGTGGCGATCTTGTGGCAAAACAACTTTGCATGGGTGAAGAAACATCTCACAAACAAATCTGGCTACCTGCTAGTTAGATAGGGCAAGAGGTCCACGAACTACTACTATTGTGTTGGGTGGCAGGAGTAACAGTTTAGGAGGCCTAAAACGTCGAAGGCCCGGAATGTTAGGCAGCGCAGGGTGGTTTTGGTATCATCAGCAGTTTTTGACTGGTGGATCTTAGGTTCCAAGATGGCATGTACTGTAATAAGGTGTTAATGAGGTAGTTAGGATCCAGGCAATTTGATGGTTTCGAAGGTGTTGTATCACACTATTGTAGTCAAAATATCGAAAATAGAATAACCATAATGTTGCCTCACGAAATATCATCACAGTGGGCTAAATAATAGTAAATATACACCTACTTTGACAATATTTTAAGAGTGCTGATATTATGGTCACAATATATCTGTAGATCAATATTATGGGGGTTGATATTGTGACATACAATACATTTGACTACTAGTTTTAAATGGCCCTTTTCCTGGCAGTGAGACAGCTGGCCAGGTGATGGTATGCTGTGGTTGAGGTGTGCCGAGGTATGTTATGCAGAGTTTGGGTTTCAAAATCTAGAACCTTGTCTATTGGTGCATAGGATTAATTGCGGAGGCCCACCAAAAGAAGGCCACTGCAGTAATCTATGATACTGAACAGCAATGAGCATATTGGCATTTCTTGATGGTATGACTGAGCATATCTTATGTGACCCCGTGGTTTCAAGCTGGTGGGGCAAATTTCAAATAATCTAGAGGAAAGAGGATGGAGTTCTGGACCTGTAGTAAATGTTTAAGATTATTGGTTGAGAGTTTGTTATTTGCCAGTCTCAATGGATGTACACATAAAACCATCTAAGCTCAAGGAGGTCTACTGGAGACACTAGTAGTGTTTCATTTAGAGACTTGTGGTTACTAGACTGTAATCCTGCTTCAGGGTACATTTAGAGTACCAACATTTGGTGACCACAATTCCATCACTCCTCCCAGGCATGATGGAACTGTCATCATAGTGTTTTTCCGCATGCGTAGAAAAGATTAAGTGGGCTGGACCTCTGCTGGTTAGTGTGGTAGAGGTGTTTGCTCTACCACATTGATGGCTGGACGATCCACCCACCGTTCTGTAAGATAGGACCTTAACCTTTGCCCCCAAGATCTCTACATCACTCCCTTGCTCTCATAAATTGCTTTGTCACCTTGCAGTTGTCTTTCTTGCAGTTTGGTTGTAAATTCAAGCCCGCAATATGAGCAGCACAACCTCAGCATTAATGAAAAGCCTCCTGACTTTGAGGACACCCTGCACTTTCATAGATGCTCGTATGCAGGCGTGAGTGAGCTGAACGCTCAAGACTGACCAAATATGGCATTCTGATGGTCATGAGTAAGAATCCCAGCAAGAAGACCAAGGGCCTGATTTTGATTTAGATATTTCATCCCCCCTATTTAGGTCAGTAAATTGAATAGTGTGAATTGGGTAATGGGGACATCTGGGATTTACAGTACTTGGAAATGACAAAAGTGCAGTAGGTAGTGATATAAAAAAGTTGTTAATTTTTGGTATTTATGACCACCTTAAAACCAAGATAAGTATAAAACTTAAGATGGTTGCTTGTGCGATATATTTGTAACTACTCTTTTTTTTGTTCCAAGTTATTTATTGGCATTTTTAGTAATACAAAAACTATAACAAAGAAGAACACAAGGGGGGAGAATAAAAAAACAATTAGCAGAAATCATTATTAATGTCGAAACGTGTACATCATTGTGGTACTTATGATTAACATCAGGAAACGTAGGCTGTTGTTTTTGGTAAGTGTTGTGACAAGGGATTATAGGTTGAGGCTGTAGCGTTGGTATATGGGGGAGATATGTATCAATAGGCGTTAGTGGATATAGTTAGTCTCAAGGGAGTGTGTCAGTAGCATATGAGAATCGAACACATCATTATAGGTGTGGTCTGGTTCAGGAACTAAGAATGGGGGAGAGGAGGGAGTGGAGAGGAGAGGAGAGTCAGTGTCATGTGGTTCAAAAGGAAGGGTGTTAGAGTGTGGGCAGTATTGATGGTAAAACACGTTTTTGGCCATGAGGGAATGGCGTTGAAGGATTTTCCATTATGAGGGTGTGTTGCAGTTCAAGAGATCTTGTGTTTCCCAAATACGTACAAAGGTTACGTAGGAACCTTTGTTACTAGATTGAGTTGTGTGTGTGCTTCTTAGGTAGGTGACCCATGCCCACCAGGTGTTGTATGACACATTGTTACTAGATTTCCAATCAATCAATATTACTTTGATGGCGATATTGAGTGAGAGGTCGAGGAAGGAAAGATCCGTGTCAGAGAGATCGATTGGAGGATCTGCAAAATGTGGTCCTAGTAGAATAAGCGAGAACGATAGCGAGATTGGTGTTTTGAATATTTTTTGTAGTTGGAGGAAGATATCTCGCCAATAGGTGCGCAGATGGGGGCAAGAGAAAAACATATGTTCTTCATCACTGAGTGACAAGTCACATGTCCAGCATGAGCTTGAGGCAGAATAGTTTTGCCGGGGACAATACATGAAGTGTGCAGCGAAGAATTTGGTTTGGGTCTGGGTCAGGGAGGGTATCAAAATATGTCGAAGTAAGTGTGTCCCTATTTTCGTACAGATGTAATTGCTTGGAAAAGTATGGTCTCTAGTGGAGATGTAGGAAGCCCATTTCTGTGCTAAGAGAGGGTGACGCGGGTTTTAGCAGCAGCAAGTAATTTGTAGAATTTAGACGCAGCATGACCCTTCCAAAATATCAGTTGGAGTTTCTGCAATAGAGTTGAGTTCGATAGGTAGACCAATTAGGGAAGTTGCAACCCCCTATTTTCGTGGGTGTAGTCAGCTTTTTAAGACAAATTCTAGGTTTTTTGTTCTCCCATACGAAGTTTGAAACAATCTCATCGGTCTTGAGAAAGAAGTCAAGGGAGAGTCGGGTAGGATTCACGCTAGACAAAAAGTTGATCAGAGGTGAGACCATCATCTTGATGGTTTCGAGTCTACCCCACCAGGATATGTGCTTTGGTGACCAGTTGAGAGTAAGACCTTGATTTTATCTAGGGTTTTGTTTTCATTGATGGAAACCGATTCAGCAAGCTTCCTACAAAACCATATTCCAAGGTATTTGATGGTAGACTTGCATTGAAAGTTGGAGGAGCCAACAACTGAGGGATGGCAGTGGATGTTCAGATGAAGGATCTCTGTTTTATCGCTGTTCCGGGAGTAAACCGAGAAGTGGGAGAACTGAACGATACTGGATAGGATTGCCGTAATTGCAGTGTCAGATGATTCCATAAAAATTAGGATGTTTTATATGGTATATTAGAACATTGGAATGTTGGGAGCTCCATTGAAGACAATGGAGTTGCTCTGGGCTTATAATGGATGGTATAAGCCCAGCGCTCCAACATTCCAATGTTTGTCTTTTTGTTTCTCCATTTTTAATTTAGAACATTCTACCCTTAGTGGGTGGAATGTTCTAATAACTTTATAGCCCTTCTGCCTCAGGCTATACCGGTTGTTAAAGGACCTCTCCCTCGTTATAGGCCCTCGCCTGCGGCTCGGGCCTATAACTCGGGATCAGGGCCTTTAACAGCCGGTATAGCCCTCGGCAGCGGGCTATAAGGCTATATTGTTGAAGGTAATGCCTATGATGTATGGTGATTCATTTAGCATTATGAGTAAAGGGTCAATTGCAAGTAGGAACAGGAGTGGTGACAAGGGACAGCCTTGTCGTGTTCCTTGTTTTCGCATAAAGGGTTGGAACAGAGCTCCATTGATCCTGATTCTGGCTGAGGGAGCGGAGTATAAGGCCATGGTCATCGGAATAAACATGTCCCATGGGGCGTGTCTCAAGAGGACAGCTTCAAGGAAGGCCATGAGACTTTGTTGACAGCCATCTCCCTCTCTAGGGTAATAGGCGCTGCAGGGGGTGAAAGCGGGTTGGAGGCTCTCTCACTGATATGGAAGAAGAGGCGAATGTTGTTGCTTGCTGGGCTACCTTTGATGAAGCCGGATTGTGTGGGATGGACACGTTTGGGAATCAGGGTAGCGAGGCGGTTTGCGAGGATTTTAGCATAGATTGTGGCTTCCATGTTAATGAGGAATATAGGTCTGAAATGTTCATGTTTGAAGCGGTCCATACTCTCCGTGGTTTCGGAGGCAGACCCTGATACTGAGCCAGAGGCAGCAAAGTAAGATAGAGTTTGTTCTAGTGTTTCAGAAAGTGAGGGGGGCGAAGGCTTTTCAAAATTCAATCGGGAAGTTGTCTGGTCTGAGGACCTTACTAGAGGGGATACTTCTGATGGTGCAGTTCACCTCTTCTTTTGTAATTGGAGTTGGACAGGGATGTTCGCTCGTAGGTGGATATTGTTTGATTGTTAGGGATTCCAAGAATTTTGAACAGGCATCAAGGGGTATCTTAAATGTATGTGTGTATAATTTAGTATAAAAGCGTTGGAATACCTTAAGAATCGCATCAGTTGAAGTTTGCAGTTCATTGTGTTCAGGAATTCATTGTGTTCGTTCCTGATCGTTTGGATAAGGGTGGGGTTGCGTTTAAACTTTAAACTGAAAACGTTAAAACTTTAAGATTTAAACTTTAAACTTAAAACTTAAAACACAAAACGTAAAACTCCATAAGTTCATCTCTTTATTTAAAAAAAATAAAAAATATATATGGCTTCCCCAAGGCTCATGCTACCTTAATACCTAAAATGACATAATTCGCAATACATAATTAAATTAATGCCATTATTTATTCGGAGATTATGTTTCAGGGAAGCTGTTCCTAGTAATAACGATAAAGAACATGTGTCTCCCCGCCGGTGTCTCGGCTAGGCTTCCAGAAGGGCCTGTTCTGCAGGCGGTGGTGGTGAGAGCTGCGGTGCACAGGACCGTGAGCAATGCAGGAGCGCGCCCGCAGCTCGTCCTCACGCGGGCTCTCCCGTGCACGCGCAAGCGGCTCTCAAAGCCTTTCTTGCCGTTTGTGTGCAAGAAATGCACTTTAGATAAAGATAAAAGACTTCCACTGGCATAGTTGTATGCGCTTTGAAATGCATCACAAATTGAAAGAGTCACAAAGGTTGGGCGCCTTATTCAATTAGGGCCATGCATTTTGCCACAGGGACTCCTATTTATTGAGTCATAAATGTTATGGTTGATGCTATGCACATTATTTCCTGCCACTGCCATGCTGAGACCAATTCGAATGGAAACGAAATTGCTTTTGTACCTGAAGGGCAGAGTCGATGTTATTAAAGAAAACCCTAATCTAAAAATGGAAAGTTCTCTAACAAAGATGCTCTGCCCGGCAGCTGCTCCCCTGACAAAAACATACTAAAATCCACCACTTTTTCAGAGGCTCGTCCACTGAGCATGCGCCCTAAAGCTTAAAAAATATATTTCTGTTTTTCTTTCGTATCTGATGCTCTTCTCACGTTGTGCATGATTCTGCTAAATTATCATTATGTTTTTAATTGGAACGCTTTACTTAGTCATCATCAAGCAGTGTTACTCCTGCGATAACAGGCTGCGATGTGCAGCAGATGTGAGCACAGCCCACATCCTGAAAGGCACTACAGTAGCCAAAGTCATTGTTCAAAAATAAAGGGATTATAGTCATTAGGTATCACTTAAAGCTGCCATTATTATAGTGCAACGCACCCAGGCAGGGGTCAGATGTGAGTCACTGCCTCGAGGAGGTGAGGCACATCCGTGGCATAGGCTGTCGGAATGGGCAGTGAAGGGGAAAGGTAGGCTCAGCTGCGCAGTGACAACTCAACCGCACAAAAACACACAAAAAGCACTGCCTTGTGCGTTCATGCAATCACCAATGAATTTAACACAGCCAATCTGCGTTTATTAATTTTGCCAATGTAGTTGAACTAACTTTTGTACAATAGTTTCCGTGTTCACATGGTTAATATGAATTCTACTCTGCTTATGAGTAGCTTTATTTTGCTACACTCGGGGGCTTATTTACAAGCCCCTTGCGCCACTTTTGCGTCATTTTTAACATGGGAAAAGTGACGTAAGGGTGGCGCAAGGGGCTTGTAAATAAGCCCCTCGGTGCTTAATTTGTAAAACAGTAAGGGCCGGTGCCCAACGCTTTGCTCAGAAGCCTGCAGATCCGAATATCGGAGGTGCCGCGTGCCAAGACATAGATGTTTAATTAGTGGTTGGAGGATCTGGTCTAGCTGCCAAGAAATGTCAGATGCTCTGTCTGCCAACCTCACGGTTGAGAGGTGGGGGAGCCGCTGGGTTTCTGCAGGTGGGGTGTCAGCTGACTCCTCTGAAGGAAACCATGCACCCAGTGATTTGTACGCCATTGGGCCACAGTGATGGTAACCCTGCCTTATTTAGGGTTTGGTAATGATTTCTCATGCCATGGTCAATCATATGAGGCATGGCAGAAAACAAATCATGGCCCTAACACTCAGGGAGAAAAAAACAAAAGTGGAAGCAGGGGCGTAATGGAGGCCCCCGCAGCCCCTGCAGTGAGTGGGACCCCCACACCATTGACCTCAAAGGGTGCCCCCTTGGGCTGGCCAGCTGCAAACAAATAAAACACTTAGAAGCAGCAAGGCATTTAGGGAATGGGTAATAGGGGCCACCTCATCTTACCTTGCGGGGGGGGGGGCCCTTGAGGTTTTGTGACGCCACTGAGTGGAAGATTGTTTCAGAAAAACAAAAAAGAAACCAAGTGAGGTCAAACACATGCATTTTGCTCTGCCTTCAGTACATTTGCTGCACCAGCGAATGCACTGAAGGCAAAGAGATCCACACCAGAAAGGTGGAGCTCTCTAAATATGGCCAGGGGAGAGGAGGTCAGGGTCTTCGCTGATAGGCAGTCTGGGCGGCCTCGCGTCACACAGTAAATTACACCCTTGCTCGATTTACATTTTTTGTCTGTTATTTGACCCTAGAGTTATGCAAAGCTTTATTTGTTGTGTTTATATTTAAATGGCAATGAAGATGATGAGGTTTTATGGAAGTCTCCAGGCTGTGGGTGCGCATCATTTGGACATTAGGGGCACTATTATGTATAGGACGCACTTTTCCTGTTTGCGCCCTGGTTCACCATAAAACAGGTGCGCCAGGGGCGAGCAGAGAAAGTGCACCCTATTACATAGAATGAGCTGCCCCCAGGGCAGCCGCAAGCTCGTGTTGCTCTGGGGGCAGCGCATTCAAGTGAAATACGGAGCGGGTTTAAAGCAGCCACTCCGTGTTTCTCTGTGCAGGCGGCAACCCACCTACACTTTTAAAAGTGATTAGAGATCCCCTTGTTGGCGGGTGCAGCCATGGTGATTTGGCAATCCTTAGCGGGTGAGCAGAGGAGGACTCCATCAGTTTTGTCAAGACAGCAAAATCTTGCCTTTAGGAGCCCAAAACCCTGCTCCACTGGCCACCGTGTTCTGCTATGGGCTTCATTGAAGCGGACTTCTCCTGGCGTTGTTGGATTCCTCAGCGGTGCCAACAACCATGGTCGGTTGGGATAAGCTGAGTCTCCTAGATGGTAGACAAAAAACAGAACAAAAATTATGCACCACAATTTCTGATTATTACTCTAGAAATTGCCCAAACAATAAAATGACAGATGGTACTTATCAACAAGCCAGGCCCTCTCAGATCCAAGTTGTGACATTTGCTCGGGCATGGGGTTGTGCCATAGTGCAAAGGAATCATGGGCAGAGCCGGGGAAATGGCACAGATGCTTATGATGTACAAATCCCGTAAGCAGACAGCCTGTACGTTGATTGAATGGAAGTGTTTCCGATTCCGGTAGACCTGTTCTCTGGCGTGTGGTGGCACTAAGGCAATATGTGTGCCATCAATTGCTCCAACCACATGTGGTAGGCGACCCAAACCGTAAAAGTCACCCTTCACATTGACTGAATCCTGCTGCTGTGGAAACTGGATGCAGCTGTGGATGTGTGTCATCATTGAAGAAAGAACTTCTTGGAGCACACTACAGAAAGCTGGATGTGACATGCCACCAGATACTGCCACAGTGTATTGGAAAGAACCGGTTGCCACAAAATGAAATACTACCATCAGTTTGACAATTGGTGTAATAGATGTGCGATTTGTGTAGTGAGGCTGAAGATCTGGCTCCAGCTGATGACATAAATCCAGTAGGGCTTCTCTATTCAACCTGAACTTCTTCATTATATCCCTTTCTTCCATGGTGGCCAGGTCTGGAAATGGGTGGTACACCAGAGGCTGTCGTCTCCTCACTCTCACAAGGTTCATATGTCTGCATTAGAAAAACATGTGAACTTTTATTACATCAGCCACAGGAACATATTTGATGAGTAACACAAGAGTAATGTAATTTATCAATATGTACATGGTTTGAATGTATTTTGTCAATATGTATATGGTTTGATACGTACTTTGAACCAACATTTGCTTCTTGTTTCTTATCTATCACAAATGACATTTGCGGTCTTGATATGAATCTTTACAATAAATGTGTAGCTAATACATTTCAAAAGTATTATCTACACATTTAAAAATGTTTTTTCAAAAACAAAAAGCGTCAACATAGGTGTACACAACACAGCGCTAATATCGCGTTTCAGCACAGTAACGCACTTCACATAAATGTTTCTTCTCAAAAATATGTGTCCATCGAGGTGTGATTATTTGAACACACTAGGCCCATTTGGAGTGATGATGGTGCACTTAACAGTCACTAACACACTAGTTTGAACTCCTAAAATGGCGGGCGCCTGACCTCGCCGATACGACATTTAGAATAGGACGTGGGCGGCGGAAGTCGACCACGCAGTGGGCGGTAAACTCCACGACGGACACAGCCATGGGCTAACGTTGTGGAATGTAACAGTAGAAGGCCAATGGCTGTGTCTGTCTCCGCTGACGATCGTGTACGTCTCGTACATGTATACGGCGGTTGGAAAATAGCTCACTTGATTCCTAAAACTGCTGCTATCAAGACCTCCTCCACTATTGTTGCTGTTTGTCATCTCTGGGAGCAACCATGCCAGGTCAGGCAGGTGAGAGGGCACCTATCTTCTCTGCAGAGGAACTGAAACTGCTGGCAACTGAGGTCCTTTCCCTGTATGGCCAGCTCTCTTGCTCACCAGAGGAACAGGCACATGTCTGAAATAAAAATATAAATCTGTCTACCTGACTCGTTTCCAGTTAAACAGGCTATAATGTGGCTTTGAGTTCCAGAGTGAAGTGTATTCATTGGTGTTAAGTGTCACATATTGTGGTCCTTACATAGGACACTCATGTCAGGGATTTGTAAGCACTGTACAATATCTAACAACCGTGAATTAAACTCGACTAAAAAAATTAAAAACAATATTATGTACTACTATATTTTAAAGAAATATAATTCGTACCTTCTAGATTTTATCCCATGATATTTTTGAAACAATATGTTGGTGGAATACCACCACTGGTGTACTAAGGAGACAGGCATGTCTATTCAATAATCTATATACAAAATCCCATAATCTCCTAACCAGCCTCCTGGTCGTATCAAACAGATTGATCACCTTACACCTACAGTTGAATTGTGAAGGAGTGCGCAATCTGACATTGCAATGGCATCCGAACACTTACTATGGTCCAGAAATGACTTCCCAAACTAGCTCATCATTGTTGTATCAAACGAAGCAAGCATGACCCACCCCATTGAGCTTAAGAGTGGTTGCACCTGCAAAAAATATTTTATAGAAGAATTGACAAAAGCAGTAGGTCTGACTGTTATACAGTGGATGCAAAACACACTGCACACAGACATAACATCCACACACACACACACACACACACACACACACACACACACACACACACACACACACACACACACACACACACACACACATTAACAAAGATCATACACATGCACATATGAAGATAGGGCAACCTACTTACAGACCTCAGTTCCTCCAAATGAAAATCACCATACTCCCAACCTAGAAATGTATGTTCAATACTAGCACCAAGACTGATCATCCTACTTTACAAAAGACTAATCATTATAAAACAGTCAGCAGCCCTAGACTCGAAGTACAGGCTACCAAATTTTGGAATTCCCTCCTCACAAAAATAAGAGCCACTGACAACCATCTGGAATTTAGAAAAATGGTTAAGAAATGGCTGTTCCCAACTAAACATCATGGATCGTTCTAATGTGTTATCCTCTAAACAAAATGAAACACATAACAAGACTGATATCTGGCCTGCTCACTGCCAGAAAACCTGGTCAACTTATCTAAAACTTTATGGGAGCTCTCAATCCAAATTAATCTTAACAGCAGATAGCTTTCCTTTCTCCCAGTATCTGTACAACCAAATACATAAACAAAATAATAACTCGACAAGCCTATTAACAGTAAACTGCATAATGCCTGCACAAAATAACTTTGATTCATGGCCAGGGAATCCAGGGACTATTTAAGGAAGTGACCCGATTAGGGTCACCCGGGTCACTCGTGACCACCTCTCAGCCTTCCATACAAATGGCGAGTCGGTCAGACAGTAGAGAATACAAACCAATATATGTTTATTCAGATACGCTCGAGCGGAGCCCGGTCTGCCCAGTCTCTAGGAGTGCTGCAGAGGGGGACTGACTTCAGCAAACATGGAGATACATTATGTACAATTCAGAATCAATGAAGGCACACCCATAATGGAATTTTCCAAGCAGATGCAGCTAAACGAAGAAGTACAGAAGGATAGGTTTCGATTCCGGGGCCGGGCACACACTATCTTTAATCCAAGGTCACTCTGCCCGTCACTAGACTAGTGGGAGAAGGCCTCTATCTTGTGGGAAAGGTATGCGCTAATAAGAACAGTGCATTAATTAGCAGAGCAAGGCCCAACCCTGGAGAAATTAAACTTTCCACAACCCGTTCTCTCGAGGAGGCAAAAAGCAATTTCAAGCATGGCTCAAAATGGCGGCCAAACATAAAATGGTGCAGCGAATGTTAACTTACATAGAATAATGCACAAGCAAAAATAGCGAAAACGTTTTCATTACAACAGACCCTCCTTTTAGCATGAGCTAACAATTTTTCAGGAAATGATCAAAGATAATATAACATTTTCATAGACAAAGGAACGTCAGTATTCAGAACAATCCATATATTCAGTGTCGGGAATAGAGGCTGCAAGGAAAGATGTGGTCTCAAAAATACCTTTGTCAATCTGCATTAAATCATCAATGTCCTTCTGTAGCATAATTACAGCATTAGTATCATGAATTGACATTTTCTGTTTGGAAGTGAGGATATTAACACAATAGGAGCAACAAGCTGGGAGACATTGTATGCGGAGGCAACATGTGAAGAAGATACCGGCAGCTATGGCCAAGAAAATGAGGATCTTCCAATCCCAGGAAGTTGGCGGGTTCCAAACCACCCCGACAGTGTCCAAGTACCTACTTCTTGGTGTATTTCAGCAGATAGTCTATGTAATTTTTGTATAGCTAAATAAACATTGGGAGCGTTATCAGGTATGTAAACACAACAGCTACTTGACGCGACAGGCCTCTCCCCTATCTGCAAGGATGACGTCTAGCACCTTCCTGTTCTGCAAAGTGACTAATCTCGGAGCCTGGAGCTCAGCAGTGATATTTGTCACTATCCCAGCAGTCGTATTGATAACCCCCTCAACAACTCTTTCAGCTGACGAATTTGAAGGCTATTAGCCATGGGGCCTCAATAAGGTAGTAGTCCTTTCACAGCATCCTCAAATTGCTGTGCAGTGGTGTCGGTCTGATCTATATCTTTCGCATCAACAACCCTCTTGACTCGGGACAGAAATGGACTTCTACGTTGCAGTCAGTGAGTTTTGTGATAGTTGGACAGGGCAACATATACAGGGGGAAGAAGAAAAGAGAGATAACATGTACCAGACCATCCCCTCGGGAGCCAGACGTGAGCTTGTGATCCACAGACAAAATAGACATTATGGGGTAGAATTAAAGGCGGACTATTAGTCGTATTCAATCTGTAGGTAAAATTACATTTACTGTCCCCCACCTTTATCTCCCCAGTCCCCTGGACACAAAAACTAGCTGTCGTATTTACCACTGATACAGGTATCGGCTTATCTTTGGTAATATTGCGAGCTTGGAAGGATTGAAAGTACTCTGATGTGTTAAACCATTGGAAATCAGCCATTTCCATTCAAAACCAGGCATTATCATTTACCTAATGATACGTATTGAAACATGACTTTGAGGACAATGTGCCTAAAGTCCCTTGTCCTGCCGGTCCTATGGGGGTAAACCCTTGGTAAAAGCGTAAATAATAAATCGCAGTGTGAGAATCAGAAGATGTCATACCCAACGTAGAAAGATGAAATTGGAAGTACACCAGTCGAAACAATTCGTACTAAGCATTGCAGCCGCCAGTATACGACAGGGGCATCGAACAACAAATTGTCACTCTTATGAGTGACCGAAGGAAGTAACCCACAAACCCAACAATTAGTGGCATTGGACACATTATGAGCCTGATGCAACATTTGTATAAATACATTGTCGGTGTAGGACTTTCTATGCGCTTCTTTGTGAGGGGTTAAAGTAACAAAAATGTGCTCAGGGGGAGCGGGAGTTGTACCAACCAAAGAATGTGCAGGAAACTTCTCCTCCAAAAACCAGGATATTCCAAGTATTGTTGCTAGTGCAATCACAACTATTAATATGCCAATTATTTTACTCTTTGTCGACCAACCCTTCATTGAACGCAGTGGTTCAAAGGGCTGTTCCTCTCCATCAATAGGCTGGCCAAAGGGATGCATAGTTAAACAAAGAGAGAAGTGCCACAAAACCGATGGTGCAACTAAAATGATAGCAAAGATAAGTGTTCCCAGTGTCCGTCAGAGCCTCACTGGTACAGGCTCATATTGTTCATCAACGTTGGCGCTCTTGAGCACCGGCGGTGGAGCTTGCTCTGTCCTAAGCTCGCGATGTATCCCACGTCGATCAGGATAAGGTACCCCCAAAGGGATACCCTTTAAGCTATCCTGTCCAAAGTTCGAAGACAAACAGTGCACAAGTCTCACATGACCCTAGACTAATTCCGTTGGTACTATCACAAAGTACACCTGACTTACACAGTCCATCCCTATCTAATTTGACTTCTCTTTCTGTGCACCGTCCCTCAACCGAGGACGCAAATTGTACCTGGCAGCGCCAGGCACCATTGAATCCACAAACAGCGGCTCCTTAATAGCTCGTATTTCTGGGGGGACCGCTTCATTTAGCAGTTCATCATTTTCCAAATCAGTTTGGGTCCAAATTAGCTTTGCATCACTGAAGGGGACGAACTGAGGCACCTTCTCGCACTCAGAGTCCCCTATGCCGTCCCTCACCCATTGGTCATAGGGCAATGGCAAGGGTATCCGGCGGCAGTGGGTGGCGTGGATCCAGTTCTTTCGGCCGGGGACCTTCACCGCAGTCCGAGTGGCCAGAAGGACCTGCTCGGGTCCCTTCCAGCGAGGCTCCAAACTTTTCTTCCGCTGGAAATTTTTGACTAGTATGAAGTCTCCAGGCCGAATGTCGTGTCCGGGCCCCTCTGGTGTAGCGGGTAGGGACTCGCGGACCTGTTGGTGAATAGAACGCAAATTTTCAGTTAACTGGTACAGGTAGTCAATTAATAAAGGGTACTCAATATCTGAGAACCGACGGGGTCGCGGGACGCCCCAGACATTTGCCGGGCGTCCAAACATGACCTCGTATGGGGACAATCCTGTTCTAAAATGTGCTGTTGTACTTGTCGACAAAAGAGCTAATGGTAGACCATCTGGCCATTGTAACCCTATTGTCTCCTGAATCTTTGCCAACTTCAGTTTGAGAGTACCGTTGTACTTCTCAACTAATCCCGCTGACTGTGGGTTATTTGCAGCATGAAACTTCTGTTTTATGTGCAAACCTTCGCAAATTAACTGAATGACCTTGGCATTAAAATGACTTCTGTTATCACTCCAAATCAAACGGGGCAAGCCGAAACGAGGAAAGAACTCCTTCAGGAGTACCTTTGCGTCGTAACAGCTGTATTGTCTTTAGTGGGGTAAGCCTCAACCCATTTACTAAATGCACAAACAACCACCAACACATACTTCAAATTGTTACATCTGTCTAGCTCGATGAAGTCCATCTGAAGGACCTCAAAGTGGAAAGTAGGTGGTGCAAAATTACCGGGTGGTGTAGGGGTACCCTTTCCAGGATTGTGCATCATACACACCATATAGTATTTCACTAAATGTGCAGCTGTTTTTGGGATGTTGTCATTCTGCCATTCAGGGTCTAACAACTTGCAAATACCTCTAGTGCTAATATGGGCTGGGCCACGGGCCATTGTGACTACAGGGAGAACATATGCATCTGGCAACATCCATCTCTGCTTTCCTGACTTATCAATCCAGCATCCCTCATCGTTCAATTGTGCTTTACTTTCTTGCCACACTGCTAATTTTTCTATTGTGGCCTCGCTCTGTATTTTTTTTACATTCTCATGCGTATCCTCAAACATTGTAACTTCAGGTACCCACCTAGCAGGCCCTGCCACAAACATTCTCTTCATTTTTGTCCGTGCCGTTTCCTTAGCTGTCTGATCAGCAAAAGCGTTCCCCCTCCCCACATCATCAGTAATTTTCCTATGGGCGCTACACTTCACTATTGCCAACTTCTTAGGGAGTATCAAAGCAGACAAAAGCCTCAATATAAGGTGAGCATGCTGGATTTTTGTACAATGGGAAGTAAGGAACCCTCTCTCAGCCCAGAGTCGCCCGAAATTGTGCGCGACCCCGAAGGCATACTGGGTGTCAGTATAAATATTGACAACCAGTCTCTCGCTCAATTCACAAGCTTGAATTAGGGCGGCTAACTCAGCTGCTTGGGCTGACTGATAAGGGACTCGTGATGTCTCTACAACTCTACGCAATGTAGTGATAGCATAAGCAGCAGTTGTAGTGCCATCTGGTAATTTGAAACAAGAGCCATCAACATATAGTTCCCCTTGTGGGTCAGATAAGGGAACATCAGTCAAGTCTACCCGTCCTTTCATCTCTTCTTCCGTCCGGAAGATACAATCATGTTTCTCATTTTCATCATTTTCAGAAGGTAGGGGTAGTAACGTGGCTGGGTTCAGAGTGGCACATCTTTTAATCGTAATATATTTGGCAAACAAGGTCAATTCATAGCCAGTTAGATGTGCACGGGTGAGGTGCTGCGTCTTAGTCTTATTCAAAAGTGTATCCACAGCATGGGGTACCATGACTGTGAGGTCAGTATCAAGTACGAGTCCAGCCGATTGTCTTATAGAGACAGCCACAGCTGCGACCGCTCTTAGACAGCTCAGGAGGGCTCGTGCAACAGGATCAAGAACAGCAGAGAAATAAGCACACGGCCGTTGCTTATCTCCAAATCTTTGTGTTAAAACAGAAAGCGCGCAGACAGCCATTTCATGAACATACAACACAAATGGTTTAGTATAGTCTGGAGTGCCGAGTACTGGAGCCGAACAAAGTGCAGTTTTCAATTGCTCAAATGACTGCTGACGTCCAAGACAGAGGCTCATGCACATCTTTTAGTGTTAGAGCGAGCAGGGGTTTTATTAGCAAGCAATAGCCAGGTATCCACTGCCGACAATAGGAAGTGATACCTATAAAAGCACGCACATCTTTCTGAGTCTGTGGGATGGGCATTTTAACAATGGTACTGATGCGCTCAGGAGTCAATCCCCTACCCTCCTTCGACAGTAGGTGACCTAAATAGGTGACCTCCTGTCGACAATACTGAAATTTGGAAAGGGACACTTTATGTCCGTGCTGAGCCAAATGCAATAACAATTTAACTGTACTATCCCTACAACCTTGTTCTGTGTCAGAAGCGATGAGGAGATCGTCAACGTACTGAACCAATACATTACCTGTGGGGAGCGAAAGGGAATCCAATTGGCTCTTTAGGGCTTGACTATAGATACTTGGACTCTCAGTATAGCCCTGAGGAGCTCAACAGAATCTAAAACTTCTGCCAGCTAGTGTAAAACCGAACAAATACCTGCTATCTGGATGGATAGGAACACTGAAGAATGCGTTTTTCAAATCGATGACAGAGAAGAATTTGGCAGTAGAAGGAATCATTGTTAAAAGAGTAGTAATCTCGGGGACCACAGGAAACTGGGGAACTACTATTTTACTAACTTCGCACAAATCAATCACTAAATGATAGACATCTGCATGATCATCAGAGGAACCTGAAGGTGTCCATTTTAGAATGGGAAGAATAGGGCTATTACTAATTGTTGCGTGGGCAAAGGAATAGACCGAACACTAAGCTGGGGTAAAGAGGGCTTTATTGCAGGTAAAACACGTCTTCTCCTTGTTGCCAGTCTTTCCGGTGTATACGGGGTGGTGGGGGCCTGTTGGGCGGTCGTCCGGTCCCTCGCCGTCTCTCTCCTGATCTGCTCCCTCCGGTTCTGGCGTCGGGTTCCCAGGGACTCCCTCTCCATCCGACGGGGAACACAGAGAAAGAAAGGCAGAGGTGAGGCGTCGTTACCTTTTAGATATACCCAAAAGGGAAGTGAAGGTGAGGGGACTCCACAACACGCGTGACACACTCCTATAACGGGACAGGATGTGATTAGGTGGTGGGGGGGGTCCGAACGTTATGGTGAAGGATAGTGCTAGGTAGAGGACGGGATGTCAAAGGTTACGGTGGTGTACTCTCCCCCCTCCCAAGCCAACCCGTGAAGCGCTTGCGTACCTGGATGAGCCACGCTCCTCCTGGAGCGTGGCTGGGCGAAACACAGGGACGTTGGCCTCCTGGCTCTGCTGGTGCTCCTGGTGACACGGTCACCCGATCTCCCTCCTCTCTCGCCTCTACGACTGCCCCGTAGTACGCTGTCCTCTCTTCCCTCGCCTCGTCTCTCTCGCCGGTGTAGCGACACACCCCCTTCAGGGAATCCCCTTTCCTTAAGGCGTCGCAGGCAGTGACGTCACAGGGCGGAGTCCCGTCAATCCTGAATCCCCAATCAGAGACGTCTTCCTCCTGAGAGCTCTTGCGGGCGCAGGGGTTTCTGGGATTGGAAGTCCAGTCGCCCTGTGGGGGGGGAGAAGAGGGAAAGAGAGGGGTGTAGCGGTCCACCAATCACCAACGTCCACGCTCTTCACCCGGGACGAGCCCGGTCTGTCACACTAATATTAGCAGTCGTCTCCTCAACCACTCCTCTCTCAATCAGATCCTGCACAATTTGCAATAGAGCTCGCTCACCTGCCTGCGGTATTTTATACTGAGGGATACGAGGCAAAATAGCATTGTCTTTAACTGTGATCGAAACCGGGGGTATCTGTAACAGTCCCACATCTGTGTCGCCTGTGGCCCACAAAGTGGGCGGCACATCTTTAAACACAGATGGAAGGGGCGCATCTTTGGACAAACACTGGTGAGCGCGTGCCACATCTGGACCGATTGTCATGTAAACACCGGCCGGGTAGCAATAGATTGTAGCATGCAATTTCTTTAACAAATCCAAACCCATCAAATTCTCTCCACAATTAGGCGTCAGTAAAAATTGCGAATCCACAGTGAAAGGACTGATGGTCAATGCAAAAGGATGTGAAATGGGGCTTTCAACCAGTACACCAGAAAAACCTACCGAAACATTATTATGGCCAGACAGAGTCGCCCCAGGGACCAAAGAACGAGAAATAGAACTGTTTGTTGCACCTGTATCCACCAAAAATTCCTTAGCTGAGCCATTCAAATCTGCAGTAACATAAGGACTGCGTTGGTCTACAGGTATCAAAACTGGTCCCTCACTCTGTCCCTGGCTGTCCTAGCTGTAAGACATTCCTGTCAACTCATCTGTGTCATAGTCATCGTGATAATACTGTCCGCCCGAGGGTCATCAAAGTAATTATTATCGGAACGGCCCTGTGAAGCCGCAGCATTTGGTGTTCTGCCTGCCCCACCATCTCCCCGACCCCGTCCACGAGAACCTCGTCCTCCAGGAACTGCCACCTTCTGCAACAACACAGGACACTCGCTACGCCAGTGTCCCTCCCCTTTACAATACGCACATTGATTCGCCCTAAAGGCATAGTGTTCGGCTGCCTACTAGTGCGTGGAAGCTGTCAGGCCAAACCACCAAGTCCTCTACCATTCCCTCTAGAAACCTGCTGCAACATCACCTCTGTCTTCAAATCCTTATGCTTCTTCTCTGTTCTTTCCTTATCCTCATTTTCCCTGTACTCATAATACTGCGCCATAGTCAAAATAACAGAAGGGGAAGATGTGGACCAAGTACTTTCGGAAGCCTGCAATCGAGACGCAATCTCGGGAAGCAAATTAGAAACAAATCTATTAACAAACAATCTGACACCTCCCTCAACAGACAAATCCTGCCCACTATAATCCCAAAACACATCTTCAAACCGAGTGAAAAAATCGGACACACTCTCATCTTTCTTCTGGCGACAAGCCGTTAACTTGTCCCAATCAACCTTTCTCGGCGGAATAAGAGAATGTATATACGTAATAATGCGGCCTGGCAAGGCAAGTATCTCCGCCTTAGGTTTATCGCCGGGCTTTCTCTCCTGATCCCATACTTTAATTTGATCCCATGTACCTCCCAGTTCCGCTACATGATCTTGTGTGTGCACCTGCCTCCAAATATCAACAGGAACCAGTAGACCAAAAAACATTTCAATATCCGCAAGCGTCATTACTGTGGAAGAGGCCGCTTCAGTCAATTCTTTATAATACGCAGTAGGATTTTTCCTAGGATCAGGTAACTGAGTCTTAATAGACAAAACTTTGCTCCTTTTCCATGGAGTATAAACCCATTGTTCTTGGAAACGGTCCGCCACACCTGATCTAGTGACAATACCGCGCTGATCCATCAGCTCTGGTATTTCGGGGTGATATATAGGATGAACCTCCCGCATCGGGAACTGAGATACTGGAGTGGGGCTCTTCTCAAGTAGCCTACCCCGGTAAGCAATAAACGTCGTAATACTACCAAAAACTTGATCAGGACCCATATTACTGACATATACACGATCTTTAATATCATAAAAAATCTGTGGTGCCGCATCTTTGAAACACTGCTCCCAAAGACCACTCAGAGTAGCAGACATATGCTTAAGGGCATGCTGTTGTACAAAAGGCTCATAATCTTTCATCACATTCCACACATCTTCCACACTATAAATGGGGTTTCGTGCCCACTGTGCAGCCTGGTTAGCCACTACTCTTTTCTCTGCATCTCCCACTTCAGATCGCACATACGGACCCATGCGCTCTTTAAACTTAGTCCAATCTCCCTCTCCATACCCACGCACTGGCGTCCCATCACTCAAGGAAACCGGAGGATGGAAAACCAAGGAAGGAGAGGCCACTGGGGTGACAGGTAGTAACAATGCTGAGGGCTGTGTTGCAGGAGAAAGAGCTGGCGAGAAAGATGCTGAAACAATGGGCGTGAGGGGGGTGCTAACAGTCCCAGTTGCTGCGGGCGGCAAGGAAGCAAGAGAAAGAGGAGAAGGAGCTGATGCCACGGCTGTCGAAAAAGCAGCAGCAGATACAGGAACAGAGACAGTAGAAGCGACAGTAACAGGCGGCTGTGAGGGCAAGAGAACAGTGGGATATATCTTTTGAGGGGCGTACGGAGTTGGGGGTCGACTATCTAATAATTCCTCCACAAAAGTATCATTTTCTTCTTGGGCTACATAAGATTTATCAACCTGTAATCGAAACCTCCTATTTTCACGTTCAATTCCTATCTCTTGTTTCTCCCTATCATGTGCTACAGCTTTCTGAGTCAATGTTTGCATTCTCCCTTTTTGACCCTCCTTTTCCATCTTTATTCGTCTCTGTTTAGCCTCCTTTTGCCACGTTCGAATAGAATCAAACATAGACTGCCTACTTTGCTTCGCAAACAGTTTCTCCTGTAAAAACCCAATTTTTTGTTCATCAAAAGTGCCCGTCAATGGCCACTGCAATTCGGCATTGTCCCTCGTATATTTGTGCCATAACGTACTAAACATAATAGGGCCAAGGCCATGTTTCACATACATATCAAAATTAGGAGGGCCTTCCGGAGGCGCCGACTGAGCTTCTTCCAATCTAGCTTCTGCAGAACAACAGCGACAGCACAAAGACACCAATTTACTTATTCCAGGCATTTTCAAAGAAAACAAATTCACTATTTTATGCCTGGCGAGACATTTGCAAATGTCTTGTCCAAATGACGGCCCTTAGACCGTACCAAATACAAACCAAAAGGGTACCATATCCACAAAGAACCAAAACAAACTCACCTGATGCATGCAGGTCAAAGCGAAGTTATTCTCCACTGCCGACTCTTCGGACCAAACGGTCAGATCCAAGGGTTTCGCCGTTCAGTACCCCAGTGGGGATGACCACTGGGCGAGGCACTGTCCGGCGGGACAGAAGGGGCAGCTGCGAGTTACAGGAACTCTCTCATGCAGGGATCCCTGGTCCATCCGTCCGACCCGACGATGGCCTCGACCTCTTCCCCCGTCCGCGGGAGGGGATGGGTCACCCGAAGGAGTCCCTGTTCGGGGGCGAACTGAAGAAAGTGACCCGATTAGGGTCACCCAGGTCACTCGCGACCACCTCTCAGCCTTCCATACAAATGAAGAGTTGATCAGACAGTAGAGAATAGAAACCAATATATGTTTATTCAGATACGCTCGAGCGGAGCCCAGTCTGCCCAGTCTCTAGGAGTGCTGCAGAGAGGGACTGACTTCTGCAAACATGGAGATACATTATGTACAATTCAGAACCAATGAAGGCACGCCCATAATGGAATTTTCCAAGCAGATGCCGCTAAACAAAGAAGTACAGAAGGATAGGTTTCGATTCTGGGGCCGGGCACACACTATCTTTAATCCAAGGTCACTCTGCCAGTGCCCGGCACTAGACTAGTGGGAGAAGGTCTCTATTTTGTAGGAAAGGTATGCGCTAATAAGAACAGTGTATTCATTAGCAGAGCAAGGCCCAACCCTGGAGAAATGAAACTTCCCACAACCCGTTCTCTCAAGGAGACAAAAAGCAATTTCGAGCATTGCTCAAAATGGCGGCCAAACATAAAATGGTGCTGCGAATGCTAACTTACATAGAATAATGCACAAGCAAAAATAGCGAAAACGTTTTCATTACAACACTATCTACCATCTTCTGCATGCCCCGTCCCCTTATTTGACTCCTTCAAATTGCATGTCCTTGCTGAACTCTGACACAAAACTTCATGTAATCTGGTTTACATTCCATAACTACTTGTTTGAGCTGCCTACAACCCAACTCATAGCCCATAACCCATTCTTCTTTAGAAACTGATAATTACTTGCCTGCTCTATGAATTATCTAATCATTTTTAGCTCAATGTATTCACCCAGCAATGACTCACACGAAATAATATTCCGGTATGGCATATGACCACTTCTATCCTTTTGCTCCAAATGGAAATGTAATTCTGATAAGGGTATATCTTCAGGCTGAAGAAGAATCCCTGTCACACTTTATCTTCTTCTGTCCTGGCTATGTCTGGCCCAGGAAAAGCTGGATTGTCTGGATCTGCAGGCAGCTCGGTGTGGGCAATATCTTTTGGTGCTTAGGCTCCTACGCACAGAGACCAGGGAGTCGGCTGTCTGTGCTATTACCATATACCTCCATTGGAGTTCGTCCATCAGAGCAAAAACATTGGGATCATTTCTAATGGTAACTGGCAACAGTGGGGTCTCTTCTTGAGTTTTCTTCTGTTGATATTGCTTATGTTATGTCACTATACGGTACTGCTGAGTATGTTTTTTGTTCTCTTTATTTAAATTATGTGCTGTGCACTTCTGAGAACTATTGTGGCACTTTTACCCATTATATTCGTATGCAATACATATTAGTAATTTACTGTTTTATGGGTTTTTTGCAATTGTTTTTGTTCTTGGATCTTTGTTTGACCTTTTGTATTATGATCGGTTCTCATGTGCATTATTCATGTTTGTGCTGTACTGTTTTCATGTGCATGGTTTTTCTAAACTGAATAAAGTATAAAGTAAAGTAATAACATGCGCAAAAAATGAAAATGAACTAATATACTTCCCATGTCAGCAATCACATCTAACTACCTTTAACTCCACCATAAACATACAAAGGTAATGCAATGAAGGGTTTCTTTGAGGCTGCAAGACTAAAACCACTAGCCAAATACCCACTACATTAATTACTGACCAGGGGTCTCGGAGTAGCTCTATTCTTGCCATAGAGTGCTTCAAAGCCTCGTCAGGTCTAGTAAATGCTATTTAATTGTAATCATGATACAATACAATTGCCTGTAGTTGGGTCTAGTTAATCATTTACTTCAAAAGATGAAGCATATCTTGGTTAGGAATACCCAGATTGAGTCATGCTTTGTCTCTTCATTGGACTGACTCTTAAAGCAGTTAGGAATGAGCCTGCTCCTGCGAGGGAGACCCACTCTCTGGACTCAGGCAGTAATCCCCGAAGGAACCAGGAAACAGCAAGCGCCCGGAGGAACGCCAGGCAAAGCAGGTGGCAGCGATGGAACCAGAGCAGCCAAGGATCATGAAGCATGGGACTCTAGCAGGAGAAAAGGCAAGGCAACCAGGGAAAGGGAAACATGAACCAGGGAAGGGTGAACACAACAATGGTGGAGTGAACGCAATACAGTGACAAGTAAAAGAGGGAGGGGGAGCCATATATCAAGCCGAAAGTTGCCAGACATCATTTTGCTAGATCCTGCCCATTTTATAGCAACGGGTGGGGTGCAGTGCTCCCTCTTCTGACCCTGACCTGGAAATGTATGTTCCGGACCATCAATGTGCAAGCCAGTCACCAAGAGTCGGCAGTCCACAGTTTTCAATTCTTCCTGGTCATTCATGATCTTCTATCCAAAATCCAAACAGAGTTGCATTTATATCTCTTTCCCTGTGAGTTCCTCAATGAAATCCTGACAATTAGGGATTGTATCCCCTTAATAAACTTTGCATTGTACACAGAGCAATGTACATGTCAAGGAACAATAGTATGTTTATGCTATGCTGGCTGCCAGCAGCCAGCAGCCAGCTCTCTGCCTCCCAAGAGCTAAAAAATAACTTCGTAGGTTGAACAAGAATAGGGAAGAAGAAGAATACCCTGGAGCAATGTTCCCTCTAATTCTTTTCCTCCATGTGCGGCAATAATGGTGCTCCGTGCACTGCACCTAAGGCTAAGGCTGCGTGCACTGAAGACAAGTAACAACTTAATATGCAAGCATGTGCAGTATGCAAGCTACCAAAATTAGCAGCTTAGTAAGGGTGCCATGGGCCCTAATGCAAATGAGAAAAAAACGCTCCCCTTACATCTGGGTTGGTATTAAAAGACACCCATTACAGGGTCGCAGTGGGCTCCTCGCACCCCTGGCCATGGGTGCCACAGCATCTTGTGCCCTAATTGTTCTACCTACCCTCTTTATTTGATATCTCCATATCGCTCTTATGTCCTCCTTGCACCTTGTTAGACTTGGCTTTTTCAGCGGGTTTACCCCCAGACTTTTTGCTTTTTGGCCTCCTGTTTTTGACCCTGTGTGTGTTGGTTTTAGGACTCTGGGCACTTTACCACTGCTAATCAGTGCTAAAGAGCATATGCTCTCTGTATAAAATGTGTTATGGATTGGTGTTTCCATGATTGGCCTATTTGATCTATGTGTCAGTCCCTAGTAAAGTGCACTGCGAGTGCCAGGGCCTATAGATCAAATGCTGTTGGTGGGCTGCAGCACTGGATTGTGCCACCCACGCAAACAGCCTGTAAAGTGTAACTCTGGCCTGCCATTGCAGAGCCTGTGCGCAGCCTGGGGTTGCCATGTCGACTTGGCAAGTGCACACACTTGCCAGTCCCTAAACCTTCCCTTTTCTACATGTTAGTCACCCCTAAGGTAGGCCCAAGGAACCCCTGTGGGCAGGGTGCATTGTATGTGAAAGGTAGGACATGCCCTGGTGTGTGTGGCATGTCCTGATAGTGAATTACAGCCTAGTTCGTTTTTCACTATTGCAAGGCTACCTGTTCCCCATAGGCCAGAATGGGCAGTTTTGATTATTACAGCTTATAATCCTAACTGACCCCGGGAACATGGTAGAAATTCGAGTTTAGTATGCCTGGACTCAGAATGATAAAATGCATCTTTTAGTGAAGTTGGTTTTAACATTCTGTGTTTGAAAATACCACTTTTAGAAAGTGGGTATTTTCTTGTCTAACCATCCAAGCCTGCCTCTGCGAGGTTGTGTATTCCTTGTCTGGAGTGTGAGTGACAGGGGCTGGGGGATGCCAGGAGACAGGGTGAGTCAGCACAGGGCTGAATAGCAAGATCTACATGTAGATGGGTGGGAGGAGTTGCACCTGGGCCCTGAATAGGACAGTGCCTTCCCTCCACAATGCTGGCTCCACCTCCTGTGGTGCGTCTGATGTCCCTGGCCTACTCTCTGAAAGAAGGGACGGAGACTTGTCAACCAAGTGCTCCAGAACTGGTTTGGACTAGGCAAAGGCCTCTCTGCCTTCAGAGAACAAAGGAATTTGGGATATAAATATTGGGGCCCTGACCCCATGAATTTAGATCTCGCTGGAATCAAGGAACCTGCCAAGACGAAGAGCTGGAAGAGCTGCCAGGAGGAGTACTGACCCTTTGCTGTGTTGTTGCTTTGTTGGGTTGGCCTGCAGCTGCTGCTTCTGCCTTGGGCAGTGAAAGGACTGGACTGAACTTTCTACAAACTTGTGCTGAGTATCTCCAAGGGCCTGGAACCGAGCTGGCCTCCTGTTAAGAAGTCTCAGGGACTACAAAGACTTCACAAGCCTCTGGGTACCGCTTCTGGAACGCTGTTTCAGTTGCCACAGAGGAAGGGAACTGCAACCGACTCCGTCAACCGAATCCATCCCTGGCCGGTGACCTGTTTGCACCGCAGACCGCATCGCCCCGCTTCGCATCGCAACCCTGGTCTCACCGTGGGCGACGTCCGACGCCGCCAACACCGAGCCGCTGCTTGCACCGTGACCTGTGGGCACCGCAGTTCGCATCGCATCGCTTCACTGAACCAGCCAGACCCGACCGACGCGGTCGCTGCAACTGGCTCAAGAGTCGTGACCGCACCGCATTTGGGGCACCGCTCGCACATCTGCGACGCACCGCTCCGACTCGCACCGCTGTCCGACGCCAGCTCCCGCACTCCGGCTTGGTCGCCTGCATCGCAACCTGTCAGCACCGCATCGAGCATCGTCTCACCCTGCATCGCACGCCTTGGACTCACCGACTCCGTCTGCACGACGCTCATCGAGCCGCTGCCTGCACCGCATCGAGGGACACCGCACCTTGCATCGCTCCGTCTTGCACCGCAACCGCGACGAACGCCGACCGGCTCGTACACTCCGTACCAGCCACAACGAGAAAAGGTACTGTGACCGAGTCTGTTCACGACTCTGCTGGCCCGTATCGACGCGGTCGGCTGGAACTGTTAGACTCTGTGGGTTTCAGCATCGCGGTAGGCTCGGACGGAGCTACCGACTCGTACGAACTTTGTTTTTGGACTATTCCTGCAAAGAAGAAGTTACCTTATCAAGCATTCATTTTTAAAGTATAGTATTGGGGATTTTTGCCGTAATTGGTCTTGTCTTGAGTATATAAAATATTGGTTATTTTTCTAAACTGGTGTGGTGTCCGTTTGTAGTGCTTACACTATATTACTGTTGGTTATGTGCAAATGCTTTACACACTGCCTCTGAATTAAGCCTGACTGCTCGTGCCAAGCTACCACGAGGGTGAGAAGGGGTTACTTCACGAGTGTAACACCCTTACCCTGACTAGGAAGAAGGTTCCCTACTTGGACAAAGGTGCAAGCCCTTGCCAACTAGAGATCCCATTTCTAACACACCTTTTCTTATCCCTATCCACTACCACTCAATCTCTCTTGTTTGTCCTTATCTCCATCCTCACTTGTTTTAGTTTTTTCTTCTCTCCTTGCTCCTCCTTATCCTCTTCACTCTTCTTTTTTTATTTCTGCTCTTCTCCACTTCTCCCTCCTCCTGTCTCCTCTCTTCAATCCATGTCCTCCTCTTCTCTCTCCCACAGACTGCCTCTAACCTCCCTGTTCGCTCTTATTCCAATCGACCTCTATAAAATCTATATCTTAAATATGCTTCTCTCTCACCAACCTCATTTCTCTTCTTGTCTCCAACCTAGTTTGTCACCTCTTGGTCTACCTATCCTCTTTTTTTTATTGTCCTTTTCTTCCTTATTCCTTTCCCTCCCTTTTTTCTTTCTTTTCTACATTTAACTCCCCTTTCTTTATTTTCCCTCCATATCTTGCTTATTCACGTGTTCCTTTCTCTGTCTCACTTCCATAGCTTATCCTCTCCATTCGTGCTTCCTTTTCTCTCAACACTCACATCTCCCCTTTCTCTCGCACTCCCAAATCTTCTTTCTTCTCCACCGTTCTATTATTTTTCTCCTTTCCTATCTATGATCTTTTCAATCCCCATACTTATCTTTTCTCCTTTTCTCTACTCTCCCATCTTTCTTTTTCATTCTTTCTTTACTATCTCCTTGTTCATTTTCTAACGCTGTCTCTCCTCTTCCATTATTCTCTTTACGTCATATTTCAATCTTCCCCCTCAATTCTTTCTTTCCTTAATATCTTGCCTCCACAGTTGCCCTCCTCCTTCCAACTTAATTCTAACCTCTGTTTAATCTCACCCTTCTGTTTTTCTTACTTTCTGCTGCCTTTACACTTCATCCATCAGCTTTCACTCTGCCTCCTTGCCTCTTTTCTACCAGATGACAAGGTCCTGCACAACCCATTGAATGAATGTTTGGCCTCTGCTCCGCTGTATACTCTTTTCTGAGTTTTACTAGTGCCTGCCTGGGACCGGTTTCATTCTCTGTTTGAATGACTCTTCCCAAACCCCTCCCAGAGGAAAAGACCACACAGAGCTAAACCCAGGGAGACACTTCACAAAATTCTCAGCAAAATCAGGGCAGTCTTTGGCTGCTTGTGTTCTGGTTCAGGGAGAACATGGCCTGGCAGTTTGGGCTTGACTGTTCCTATTGGAGCAGAGTCAAGAGTTTTTTACATATGGCTGGGTCCAAACTGAGTTTTCCTGGTAGGCAAAAGATCAATGGTTTGGAATGCTATGCCGAGTGATTGGCAGTGGTTAGACAGGGAAGTGGGCCAAAAAATTACGGCTCTTCGAGGAAGGCATAACAGTGGAGCACATTTTAAAAGTCTCCATATTTTTCAAACTTTGTATGTATGTTGCACTGTGCTGCACACACACAGGGGGACAAGTCTGAAAGGATCTTTTTGCCACTATAAGGATCACCTTCCAGTACAAAACCTATGCTTGACAGAACCTTCACACCTTTGTACTAAGGTCAGGGCCACTGAAAGTATGCACGGTCATGGCCCTTTCCGCATAACTATGGATTTGCCACATGTGGCACATAATCCATCATCTACTGTATAATCTCCAGATTTTGAACCCCAAAAATTGTTTCTAGATTGAATGTATCAAAAAGTACTAAAACCGTGACTATCTCTATTGCTGCGAAGTGGAAGACCCTTCACAAAGGTTAACCAGTCACCTTTCTGTTGCTAATTGTTGTATTTGGGTGTTAAATTGGTACTAATGAGGTGCAACATTTGCCCAGAGAGTGTTAGCATGCGTGAAAATGGCAAAATAATATAGTAATACTATCACAAAATATGCCACATTACACTGCAAAATGTAAAATTTTTTGCCTCATAATTCAACCCTGACGCATAATTTGGTCCTCTCCTGCCACATAGTTACTGTGGCTCTGACTATGGTGCAAGGTACAGGTGGGCGAGTCAACAAATTAACAGGTACAGCTGAGCCAAGGGTCAGCTCTAGCTCTTAAGAGCCCATGCACAAGCCGAGCCTTGTAAATATATGGCATGTCAATCATGCAGCACAGATCATGTAAGAATATGGTGAGCTGTTTTCAAAATTAAAATCTTAAAATGTGGAATTGTTTCACCTTAGTCAGGGCCACTAGAATTATTTGATTCTGCGGCAGTGGCTTTTTTCTCCTAATTATGGATTTGCCATACTTGCCACATAATCCATCATCTGCTGCATAATCTGCAGATTTTGACCCCAAAAAATTGTTTTAGGTGAAACGGATCAAAGGTTACTTAAAATATGGCCAAGTGCCTGCACGCAGTGGAAGGCCCTCAGCAAATGTTAACTAGTTATCTTTCAGTTGATCATTTCTGCATTTGATTGTTAAACTGGTAGTAATTAGGCGAATGTCATTCATGTGTAAAAATGACAAAACAATTTGAAGTAATACAAACAAAAAATGTACCACATTATGCTGCGTAATTTGCCTTTTCTTGCCGCATAATTTAGTCAACCTGTCACATAATTTGGTGCAACCTTGCAGCATAACTCTACTGACCTTAGTACATCAGATTGTGTCCTGAAGGATTTATTAAAAGTGAGTTTTTAAACAGAACTGATAACGTCCTGAAAGTTTTTTTTTTTTTTTGCAGTTTTATGTAGCAAACAGGACCAGAAAGTATTGGAGCACTTTACCTGAGCATCAGATTGGAAGCTGTTTTCCCAGTTCCATAGTCAGCAGCTCTGGCAGTAATTCTACATACACACCCTCTTTTTGCCATGTGAAACACAATCACATGTGTTTATTTCACACTGCCTGCTGCCCGCTGCCCGCCTCATAAACCGCTCCCAATTCAAATGAAAGAAACAGCCCCTTTTGTCACTGAAGCATTTGCTGGGCCTCCTGGTGCGCATGATACGGAAAGAGATCTCTATGAAGTCTGGCAGCGATGAGCGCGCTCCCTGAGGGAGTCTGAACGCTCGCAGTAGAAACGCTGCGCGCACAGGCGCAGCCTACAGTAGACATAGCCCTGGAGCCAATACCACCATCTAGTAGAAACATACAAATTTAAAAATGATTAATACAACTTTTAGATGGTGTGAATATATACAGAAATATGTAACAGTTGACGCAATATTGCTTTTACTTCTGATAATTAAAGTGACTTTTGATCCACAGCCCCAGCCACATTAGACTCTTGACAGTGCTGTCAAGGAAGTAAAGAGGGGCAGCAAGAAAATACGTCTTTACACGGGAAGCAGTAATTGAGGACAAATAGCAAGGAACCCAAAAGTTAATGTTAAAATAATGTGTGCTCTCGGAATGAAGGCTGTGACAGACAGGACGAATATGAGAAACCTAACTAGATGAACAGTTGTGAGGCAACTTGCTGCTGCAATTTCTTGTTCTTTCATACCTGACATGCCTGTTCTGACCTGGAAGCTCCTGTATGAGTCACCAGTCGCCATCTTTGTTTGGGAAGCTGGAGTCTGAGCATGCATATTGGTCTGCGACGAACACCATATTGACACCGACACTGGAAACTGGACAACATACACATCTTGATCTTGTTATATGATTCCTATGGACTTTCTGATCTGAGAACCAAGATCTTCTTGCAGCTTGGCAAGATCGATTCATAACAGTAACCTCTACCTCAGAAGGCCTCTGGTTTGAAAAGGAATGTACCAAACGAGTAGCATGGAGAAAGACCCCAGGTTCTAAGATTGATCAGCAGGTCTATATCAATTAGATATTGAAGTTGACCTCTGAATGAAGAATAGTACAGAATGAATAATCAGTGTCTTCACCTTTGATTTCTGGGGGTGGGGCAGGAGGATTATGTAGAGGTAAAGATGGCTGTGGTTTCAAATGAGTACTATGAAATACTGGATGAGTATGACAATGAGTGGGTAACAGAAGACAAACAGCGACAGGATTGATAACTTGGGAAAAGGAAAGAAGAACTTCACATTGAGGCTTAAATTTGAAATGGTATCCAGGTAAACTCAAAAGTCATGAAGAGAGAGACACATAGAATCCCCCATTTTATTTGCAGGAGCAGGCAAACATTTAACGTCTGCATGTTTCTTGAACAAGGCTTTGGTTAAAAGGATAACACCTAATTTATGAATGCCATATAAATAGTGTGCTAAGGCATTGACGGATAGACTAGAGTTGGATGATTGTATATTGGAAGCATATTTACATGCAAACTATGGGTCTGGTTCACAAAGGTAACTTACACTTTTGAGTAAGTTTACACTGCCGAGTAAAAGTACTACCTTTTGGTATTCACAAACCCTGAGTGGAAGTTACTACTAAAAACGGTAGCAAGTCCAGCACTAAAGCTGGGCAGTCACTGGTACTGTAACCCCTTTCCATATAAAGTAATGGAGGTGGGGGTTAAAATAAAACACCATAGGAAAATTAAGTTACATTATTTAAAATAGTTAAAAATATAAATGAATATGAGTTTGTGTTTAAAATATATACAAAGAACATATGTATTATTTAGTAATATAACATTTTAAAAACCTATTTTGAATTTAAAACATACTGTTGCAATAAATGTTATTAAAAGAAGTTAATTAATTATAATTAATTCTGGGGCGTGTCTTCGGCGTCAGTGAGGATGGCCGCCTTTCCGGAGAACTCCGTGACGAGTGTCCTCCAGGCAACATTTCCTGTTGTATGGACCCTAAACTGCTCGCACATGAAGATGAACTCCTGCTCCATCTTTTAAGACCATCACGAGTGGCCCGGGTGAGCGCTGATATGCACTTTTTCTCTTCCATATCGGCCGCGGCTTGATGCGTGTGTGCGGCCGCCATTTTGCATATCTGCCGGTTTGCTTATTTACCGCTCGGCTGTCTCAGAAATCCTCTCTCCTCATGCCATGTGTATTCTTCAAGCGTTTTTCCATCGTTTTTTCTCCTTTTTTCAGTCTACATGCTCCCCATTGACTGTTTGACTTTGGGTAAATTATTTTCATGGCATATCTTATTTTTATTTTTCTCCTCACAAGTTCTGTACTTTTCATCTGAAAATCCCCTCTAGGAATATTTCCTGAGCTCTTGACTTTTCTAAACAGTGTATCCTGTTATTTTTATTCTATCAACGAAGGGATTTCTGTTACTACATATTTCATGGCAAAAGCTCGCTCTACCCGCAGCGGTGCTCAACCTTCTAACTATACCCCATTAGAGGACTATAATCCTTTCAATATTCTACAGGAGAACATGGAGGATTTAGACTCTGGTCTTTCTGCTACAGGTGATTCAACACCCTCTACACCTCGCACAACCTCCAAACCAGTTTCTAAAATACCCTCCGCCTCAACCTCTGTGTCAAGTAAACGAGTCAAGAAGGACCCACCCTCTCCTACTACCCCTCCTTCCTCAATATCTATAGAGTTACTCCTTGAGGAAATACGTGCTCTCAAACCCTACATGGAAGAAGCGAATATTCGTCTCCAAGGTCTCGAGGACAAATAGTCACATATGGAACAAAAAGTCAACTACTTGGAGAGACAAGTTGATTCTGTTCAAACTGTCACCAACCAAGTCCCTTCTATGCATAAAGAGATCTCACATCTTAAACAGCAAGTGGAAAACCTTGAAAATCACAATAGGCGTAACAATTTACGCATTTATGGTCTTGCGGAAGGACTTGAAGGTTCAGATCCTATCTCCTTCTTTCAATCTTTTCTTCCGACTCTTCTTGGTTTTCCTGAGTCTCCATCATTGAATATTCAATGAGCACATTGCTTGGGGCAGGGTCCTCGTTCATTATCTTCTTCAACTAAACCTAGAGGTGTTATTTTGTATTTTTTGGAATACACCGATTTGCTTAAGGTCTTACATGCCGCCAGACAGAAAGGAAAAAGTTCCTGGAATGGATCTAATCTTTTCTTCGCTCAAGACTATGCCAAAGCGACAGCAGACCGCCGAAAGAAGTTTTTGGACATGAGACCTGCCCTTCGAAATTTGAATGCTAGATATGGTTTGTTCCATCCTTGCCTTTTTAAGGTGACTTATAACAATAAAACTACTAATTACGAGGATCCGGCACTTCTACAACATTTCTTGGTTACCTGCAAAGAAGAAAATATGGAAGTTCCTCGTTCATCGATGATTTGACTGTTCCATTAATGTTTGTTGTTGCTTGCATTTCTCCTTATCCTTGTTGTATTTTACTGTTGCATTGTTATGCCTTCTGCTAACAAATTCTCTTTTCTCTATCAGGTGCGGTTTTTCTGGTCCCTCACTATGTGTTCTCTCATTTCGCCTGGATGATGTCTCCCCTTTGCCGTCTTCGTCCTGGAGCCTCCCGCTTGGTGTGCCGTCTTCCTTATGTGGCTCCACCACCCCCGTGTTCATTGTCTGTTTGTGGTATGTCTTTTTGTTTTTTCACACCTTTTCTCTGTCCTATACTTTCCCAACTTCTTTCTTCTATCATATACTTCTTATTGGACTCTTTTTCCCATCTCTTCATATTTCTTTAACACTTCTATTCCCTTTCCTTTTTCTTTTTCTTTTCCTTTTCTTCTGACTGGTCTCTCCCCTTTTCCTTCTCTTATTGCTCATCTTTTCATTTCCTGTAACTATGTTCCTGGTTTATATCTTTTTAGGTCTCGCCTAGACAGCGCATGCGCTGTCGCAAGACCTATAGTAAACACAAATATGGAGGGTAATTTCTCCTGTCGCTTGCCATTGGTTGATTCTGGCATTGGTCTTCTTATCTGGCTTATGGTTGGCTTTTGATCCCATACGTCACTTCCGTTTTGCCTCCGTTTTGCAGGAAGCAGCACCGACCAACTACAGTTTAGCTCCGCTGCTGGCTGTTATCTATTAATTTAGGGACTACTTGTTTTCTTTGCTGCTCCTGAAGTTTGCACACTGCTGCCGCTGGCACATCTGCCAGCTTCCTGCCCTCACCCGACGCCTTGCTCCACCGCTCTTTACCCAGGACCGACGCTTCCTGTGTTAGCACTGGTCTCCGCTCTCACCAAACGAATTCACGCTTCACGGCCACCCCGCTTCATGTTTCATGAAAACCAGCTAGCGGGATGCGGGCGCCGTGATGCTAAAAGAAGTCACAGACTCTTTAATTAAGCGCAAGGCCCGGGCTGTTAAGGAAACGCCTCAGGCTCGAAGTCGTTTCTCAACTCTTGCGTGTGAGCAGGCACAGAGCACAGCCTATTATGAGTACAAAATACGTGGCCCGCCCAACTAACTGCTTCCAGTACTCAGCGGGGTATCGCTTCACAGCTTGATGCTTTTCCAACCGCTGTTTGCTGTGTTTGCTGTCCCAGAGACTCCAGCATTTCTGACCTCTCTTAACATGTGTGGCCAGAAGAAAGCGGCGGGGGTTGCCAGCAGTTTCTCAAGGCTGCTTTGCACAAACCATTCACAGGTCGAAGAAGAGAGCGTGAGCGCTGTGAAATCGGACACTGTCAGCCTGCGAGGCCAGTGACAAGTAAGGCTGCTCTTTGTTTCATGATTGGGCTTGTTTCACTTTGCCTTTGATAACACCATTATGCTGATCTTTCCCCCAAACACAAGCCAGTTCCAGCTGTGCGTGTGAGTTGCATTCAATTATTTATCTTTGATTTGCTTGTGTGTGTTGTTTTTATGACATCCCTGCATCCATCAGGCTGTAGTATTTTGTATAAATGATGGATTTGGAATTAGAAACCCCGTACTACGAAATCCTAAAGGTGTGTTACAAAAAACGTAATTAAAAAAAACGGTATCTTTGTTTTATTTGGTTCCTGCTCGTGTTGCTGTTTGTCTACGGCGCACGCTTTACGGCCGCCTTATCTGTCAGCATGGCGTGCTCTGGACAGACTTTGGTGCCAGAGCAGGCTTTAACCCAACCCTCTACACCACAGCACAGAGCCATCCAGAGCAGACAGCAACCCACGCCAATACACAGTCCCTTGTTCAGCTTGCAGGAATGTAAGCTGTGCGGCCAAATTACAGTCCAGTGCTGTTCTAATTTTTTTTCTCTTCATTTTCAAAAGTTCATGTTATTCTGTGGCTCCTAGTTTGATTTTACATTATTAAAGGGGCTGCTGGGCTGACACTGCTTCTCCGGGCTCTACAGCTCATTTTCACGCCGGATGTGTTGGAGGAAGGCGTTAACGGCTGGGGCGTAGGGGCACATATTCCTGCACCAGAATCGGCGCCTGGATTACACCAAATTAACATACACACAACATCGGAGTCTGCCCTCCTTATAGAGTGTGTACTGACTAACGGCAAGGCTGGCTTAAGGTGGCGCGCACTGTAGAGGGCAACGTGGCATTGAGAACAGTCTTCACAAAAAGCACATGACATAACATAGCCCGAGCTTGAGGTGAAAGCCAGTGTGGGTCTCCAAGTTAAGTTATCTGAAGCAGCTCTCTGAGACAAAAGTTCAGCCGACCTGCAAGGAGTTAACCCCAGCATAAAAAGGTGTTTGAAAAAGCTGTGCACTTCAAGAACAAAGACAAGATGTGCTGTCTGTGGCTCCCAAAGAAGACAAAAGGCTGATCAAAAATATAGCTGCCGTTGTAGTGTGTCTTGGTCCCGCCTCAAACACCCCCGTCTGCCAAATGTGCCGTTTAATAGCATTCAAAGACAATTCTTTTCGCCCTGCCTCCGCCCTTGCTGTTGCAAGTTTTTCAAAGTATTTGCTGACTTGAGAAAAACACATAATTTAGTACGTTATTTAGTACGTCTCCTTAGTTCGGGATTGTGAAATTAAGATTGCTGCTGTGCCCATGGCTTGTGAATCTTATGTGTTCATGCCACCTGCAAATAAGTGCTGCAGCCCTTCACCCACCAATCCCTACGCACCTCCCCACCCTCTTGGGTTCCTGCAGTGTGGTGCTGTGTATTGTGTACCATTAAATGAGTAATATCTGTACTCCATGGCCATAGAAATGTTGGTAATTGGCACACAAATACACACAACATAATCACTTATGTACAGTTCTTGGAACCGCAGATGTGTGGTATGAGGCGATTTTTAAAAGAAATAAGTTGTATGGCCAAAACTTTGCCCCTTTCTAGTGCCATCCCAAACTTTTCTTGGTTGGCACCAGGGTGAATAGAGCAAAACTACGCCTGCCAGTGAGAACGCTTTTTTATTTTCTATTATTTGTGTCTTGATGGTTTTTGTAGAGTGCTGCATTCTATTATTGGGACTTCAAAGCCCTTGGAGCTGAGCAACCCTCAAGGGGTTGCAATTGCAAGAGTAGGGGGGAAGGTCATGCAGGGTCAAGACCTAGGGGAAGTGGGCAAAGTAGCAGTATTTTGCCAGCTGCTGCTTGATCAGTTACAGCAGGTATAATATGCGTTTCCAGATTTAAACTGTTGATGCTGCAAATTCAACTTGGCAATTTTTAAAGCATTACAGGCTCTATAACAAGCATTTGCAATACAATAGGTATTGCTTTACAGAAGGTTACTGCCAGTTTTGCTTTTTGTAAGCAAGGACTATAAGTTCAAAGTGTGTGATTAGGCACCACTTGCAGGTTTTCAAAACAAAAGGCATTGTCATTTACAATTCCAGTAACTCAAACTCTTGCAAATGCGAGACCTATTGCATTGCAAATGCTTGTTTATCTATACTGTTACTCTACTATGTTCCTTTTATTGCGAAAAGTTATTTACACTGCATTCCTATATTTGGCTAACTGCAATTTTTCTTATCACATTTTATTAACTGCTTTATATATTTAGATGTCGTTAAAAGTTATATCTTGGAATGTTAAAGGTTTGGGTTCTCCCATAAAACGTCAACGGGTTTTATCGCATGTGCTGGGTTGAAAGGTGATCTAGTTTTATTGCAAGAAATTCATGTGACACATAAGGAGGTATCTAAACTTCAACGACAATGGGTGGGTCATGTTTTTGCCTCTCCTGGTTCTGGGAAACGAAATGGTGTGGCCATTCTCTGTCATAAACGTTTGGATATCCAACTTGTAGATCAAGATGCAGATACTGAAGGTAGATGGGTTTCAGTTTCTTTATTAGTTAACAAGATTCCTTTGACTATTTTTAATTTATATGCACCGACTAATCCCGACAAGCTTTTTTGGCCCCAGATTTTATCTAAATTAATGGTATGTACTGATGATTATCTGATAGTTGGTGGAAACTGTAATATGGTTGTTGACCCCTTTCTTGACAGATGTTCTAATTCTAAATTTATCCCTTCTTCTATTCACTCTCAATTCACATCTACTATAGCTCAAAGATCCCTCGTTGATGTTTGGAGACTATGTCACCCCACTCTTCAAGAATATACTTATTTCTCTCCTGTTCATTCCTCTCAATCTCGTATAGATTATTTCTTTCTTTCTAAAGCCCTTACACAACATATCTCCCATTCTGACATAGGATCTATTTTAATTTTGGACCATGCCCCTGTCTCCTTGGATTTAGATTTACTTTCCCCCATTGAAGGAGTTGCGGTGGAGATTTAACAATTCTCTTCTCTTGGATCCCAAGTTTACACCTGCTTTTCAGAAATTTGCAGACACTTTTTTTTAATAGAAAATGAATCCCCACATGCTTCTCCCCAACTCATTTGGGACACTTTTAATGCTGCTTCTAGAGACTTCATTATTTCTTTTGTAGCTCAGAAGTCCTCTCAGGCCCTGCACTTCACGTATTAAGCAATTAGAACTTTCCTTTCATTCTACAAAAACCCAATCTGCTTTGAATGAACTTATCAAAGCCAAATTTGCATTTGATAAACTTTCAACTGACTCTGCTAACTTATATTTGCTTCGTTCTAGTGCTAAATATTACGGTGCTCAAAATAAAGCTGGGAAGATTCTTGCTAATTATCTTAAAATTAAAAAAGAACGCACTAAAATTGAATCCATTTTAACTTCGGCCACTTCTAGAGTTCATAAAAATGAAGATATTCTTTTGGAATTTACAAATTTTTACCAAAACCTTTTTACTCCTGACTCTCCTCCTCAACAAAATGATATTACTCATTATTTATCCTCTATTGCTCCCCCTTCTTCTATTGATGTGGATTTCTCATCCTTAGAAGACGATATTCAAATTAACAACATTCTCACTGCTATTCAAACTATTAAAAAAGGGAAAGCGCCTGGGCCTGATGGTTTTGATGGAGCAAGGGCTCACAAATGAGACTTGCTCGGAAGTAATCTCCTCACAGTATTAATTTATTAAACTTTGTATGGTTCATACTAACAATTGCATACACGAACATAAGTAGAAAGGAAGCTTGCCTATGTGTTATAACTAATAAATAACGCTTGTCTGTTCTAAAATGGCCACTAAAGCGGGAATCTTTCTGCGCATGTGTCAACCATATCACGTGGTGTGACATCTTTCTTTGCTTGGTGGGAAATTCTTGCTTCTGAGCAGTGTGTATTAAAATGGCTGCTTTATGTTTTCACGTGCTACAGCTTGCTCTCATGTTGCAATTAAACTGTGGAATTCTAACGCTATTAATGCGGGATAGAATTTATAAGTAAATGGGAATAAAGTAGAAAGAGTGGGTATACAGTGAAACAATTTATTTTTGATTTTAATATTTTCTTCTTTGACTTTTATTAGTTCGTAAATTGGGCCTGGGGTTGGTGAACTGAAACTCGAGAGACAATGTTTCTGCGCATGCGTCCCACACGGCTCCCCAGAGAAAAGGATGAAGTCAACCTGGACGTCGTCCAAGGCCGTGACCTGATGGCCAACACTGCTGTACCCATGATGTCCCTACTGAAAAGCAACAATTTATATGAACAATGTATAAACTTTGTCGTGAGACGGGTGGGAAATAAAGCAAATGTATTAATTGTGATGGGCGGTATTTTAAAACAATGGGCTTAAAGAAATTGAACTAAATCAATATGGTGTGAGGATCAACCCCCTGTCCCTGTCCAATCAGAAGTAGTGGGCCCATATTTTTGCAACATTAATGGGAGGTACATGGGCGTAGAAAGGTATAATAGATATAGAATTAGTTAATTAGAGAGTCGAGACTAGACGCTGACAGACACAGAAGAGCAGGCGTATCGAACGAGCTGATTGCAGACTGAACCGCTGTCCAGAGAGGTCCTGAGGAGGGGGCGGCGGAGTCCATTAGAAGGAAGGCAGGGAGAATCGAGGAGAAGCGGAGTATCAGAGAGGGAACGACGCAGGCGTCGTTGATAGAGGGGTCACCGGTCCTGTCCTGAATCTGGAGGAGGTCCTTGCTCTTCATCCTCCCTGGGTCCTATCTTTCCAACTCCTTGGCCAAGGGGTTTGGTTCTCGTACTTTTAGGTAAATATAAAATGCAACCCTTAGTTGCGCTGCTGTCTCTATCTTCTCCTTTCTGAGGGACCGTCATTGAACGATAATTGATTATTATGCTTCATCCTTGATATACGATTAAGAATCATGTGGTTCTTTACCTTACTCTGCTAAATCTTTAGATAAACATTTTAAAACTTCCTGACTCAGTGATTATTTCAGGATTATGAATTGTAATGAATGTCACTCATTTTAAACTTCCCAATTAACAGGGGGTCCATTGGTAAGTCATTACTCTTCCATCAGAAAAGTAATTGGTATCAGGGATTTTGATAAAGAATACAACTGACCCACCAGCGGAAATTACTAGCGTAGTATGAATGTATGGGCCCAAGTGAGTATTTGGTGTGTGAATGCTTGTTGCTAGTAACCCGCTGGATCAGTTTTCTGCTAGCAGAGGATGGTTTTGGTTGTACTTTGTTAATTGGGTAATGAGAGTTATTTTTATAAACTAACAACAGTTATTGTTTAAAAGTTTGTTTTATGTTGTCCAGAATTCCCCGGGAAAAATTGAATAGCGGATGGTAAATGGAAGCCATACTGCAGTGAGGTTCTCTGTCAGGCAGAAATAGTACTGAAAAGTTAGGCAGGGCTATCAGTACTTGTTAGGGACTCTATGCGCATGAGTAATAGCAAAAGGAATATGCTGGTGAAAAGTTGATGTTATATCACCTAGAAAGGGTAACATTGAAGAAGTAGCGGGTATTTCTGAAGCTTAAGTGAAGAGTAAACGGAAAGGTTTTACTAAGTATGAGAGAAACTATCTTTTTCAATTTAGAGAAACTGGCACGATAGCGAATGTTTTCATGTTTATACTGAATTTTAATAAGAAGTGTAGAGAAAATAAAGATTTGCGTACGATTTTGTAAAGGGAGGGTCAGCTGCCGGAGAGGAAGCTGACGTCACAAAACGCCGCGCTGGGATTGGTTGAAACAGCGGGCGTGGAAAGCCTCTTGTAAAGGAGGGGTCAGGAGTAGTACTGACGTCACAGGTACCGCGCTGGGATTGGTCGAAAACAGCGAGGGACAGAGAAGCACAGATTGTAAAGAAGGGGTTGACAGACAAACGTCACAAAAAGGCCACGCTAGGATTGGTTCAGAGATAAAAAGTTATCTGAAATCTGATTGGTTGTTACCATAAAAGCTGAAATCCTAGTGGATAGTGGAGATTGTATGTTAAAACGTGATCCAACTTTAATAGGAGTTCGTCCGGATAGGAGATTCCTAGGCTTTGCAGAATATAATTTTATACATCGAGATTTACCCAAAATGTACGGAGAGAAGAGAAAAATGTCATTTCTACAAAAGATTAAGAATTATTTTAAAAAGGATAAACCCATCAAAACTAGGGAAGGAATTATCATTCCACCAGCTAAAACGCCCGCTTCATTCATGATGATGGAGAGAGGTTATCATACTTGCGTATGGTTAGAAAATTGGATAGAATATACCAAAAATGATGGAATATTAGCATTTCCCGAGAATGATACTTTTAATGGGAGAATTCTTCAAAATTTGAGATTGAGGATGAATGATTTAGAACCCAGACCTAGACTAACCCAATACGAAGCTTTAGAGGAGTGGGAAACTGAGGCATTTGAACGTGACCGATCCAGAAGTAATAGGGGTTATCCGGGATTGTTCCCTAGGTACCAAAATGAGTCAAGGGACGGTCAGATGAAACAGTGGAGAAGAGCAATGCTTACAGAGGGTCTATATTCGATATTAATGGCAGAAGAATCGTTAGGGAGCAAATGCACAGAAAAGACAAAACACTTAACTAGATTTGGAGATTCCGAAGATGAATTTATGGAAGAGTTATTAAAGAACCCACCACCCTATCAGGAAGGGACAAGTGGATGCACCCCAAGTGCACCACTGTTAAGGACACCATTGGTACCACAAGTATTGCATGATTCCCCAGTTAGTAGAGTACTTCACGATAAAGAAAAGGATAAAAACAGAGCAGAATTAATACAGAAAGTAACACAATTGAGTGTTCATCCTGATTCACTAACTATACCTGTAACAATTGGTCCAGTGGTTCCCTTATATGGTGACAAAGTAAATTATCCCAAACCTCTAGTTATGCCCACACCTATGAATATTCCAAAACCTGAAGCAGTAGTAATGGTTGAGGATCACTTTAGTGATTGTTAATCTATGATTTCATTAATGGACTTGCCCATTCGAGAATCTGCAAATAGTACCCCCAGAAGAGCTACACCTGGTTGCTCAAAAGATGTAAACATAGTAACCTCATCAGGAACCAAAAGTGCCACAGTAGTTACACCAGAAGACTTAGAAAGGTGGGCACAAGGATCAGACAAACAGAGTTCACCCCCAAAGATCATGGACATTTATAAGTTAAAGGTTGAGTTAGAAGAAATGATAGCAGGAAATGTAGGGGTAGATCGCCTAAATACTTATGATGAAGAAGAATTATTGTTCGTGTGCAGAAGTATCACAAGAAATGTAAAGATATTCCATGAAAAATTATCAGATTTAGCTCTGCAGATGGGAATTGAAATAGAGAAATCAAAAGTGTTACAGAAACCCTATAGAGCAGATTTTTCTGACAAAGACTTAGAAAACATGAATGCCTCTGGAAGGAAATTACAAGTAAAGGAATTAATGACAGTTTTACAGAAATGGGGAGACCTAGATAAATGGAAAATTAGATGGACAAAGAAAAAGGAAGAGGCACGATACAGTAGAACCACTTCTGAATATTTAATGAAGGAAACAGGGAAAGCAGATCAAATGTACCCGATGTGAGAAGTTCCAGGAGGGGGATATGTACATGTCCCATGGAGCAGACAGGATATTTTGTCATTTACAAATGATTTCCCAAAGTTGAGAGAAAAACCAATTGAATGGTACAAGCAGGTTGAGAGGTTTGTGAAAGTGTCAAAGGTATTGTTGAAGGACTTGGATGGTCTGTTTGACATAGTGGTACCTGCCGATTTATGGACCGATTGTAAAATCACAGTTGATTGGCCAAGTGAAGAGTATCTTAGAGATCCAAAAACAGGTGCCCCGTCAAGTGATGTAATGAAAAAGTATCAGCAGGTAATAACTTACCTGAAGGGAAAAATACCACCAAAGGAAACAGATTGGGTGAAAATAGACAGAACTACCCAAGAAGCCAGTGAATCGGTACATGCGTACTACGAACGTTTATTGCAGGTATTCAAGCAGTATAGTGGATTTGAGGATATTGGAGATAAAAACATGAGTCAGTTTGTTTACCGATTTGTTTATGGTTTAAAGCCAGAGATTTGTCAGATGATTAAGCAGCACATGTTGTGCTGGCAAGGGAAACCAATCGATGAAATCTTGAAATATGCAAAATATTGTGCAGATGACATTGAGGATAGGCACAAGAAATTGCAGGAGAAAGTAATGTGGGCTCAGGTAAAAATGGCCGAGAAACAGGGAATTAATTTGGATAATCCAAGTGATAATCAGGGGAAAGATTCTGGAGCGAATGGTGACACTGGGAATGGTGGAAAAATGAGAGGACAAATGAGTAGAGAAGAGGCTAAAAAGAAATTTCCTTGTCATGGATGCGGAAAATTGGGGCATTGGAAGGATGAATATAAAAAGATTCGGAATAATAATGGCCCAAATCAAAATTTAAATCCACAGACGCAGAATGACTCACAGCAGGGTGTAAATCCTCAAAGTCAGTTGCCACCTGCACCTATACAGGGTAATGTAAGCAGAGCAAAGCACGGTACAGACGTTGGATATCAAGGAGGAAGTGGTAAGAATGATTATGTAACCTCACAATTTCTTTTACAGGACGACTTCTGTTCATATAGCCAATGACGGTGCCTAAGAGAGGGGCAGAAGGAGTGCGTACTTGGCGCATCCTTACCGGTAGATCAGTCAGGTCCATATGTCGAAGGGAATGTGAAAGGTAATGATATTACTTTCCTTTTGGACACTGGTGCTACCAGGTCTACTGTGAGAACAGCAGACATCCCAGACCTTCCTCTCTCTGGAGAAGCTATCCAAGTGGTGGGTGTGGCTAATCGAAAGATTAGAACACCTCTTACTGAACCAATGGAAGTAAAAATTGGAAACCTTAGAGAAATGCATCAATTTGTAGTATGTGATTCCAGTCCAGTAAATTTATTGGGCCGAGATTTGTTGTGTAAAATGAACTGCACAATTTTCTGCACGCCGGATGGTGTGACAGTACAGACCCCAGATGAAGACCATGTATATAAATTTATGATTGCAAAACAAGGTACAGAAGTAGATGAGATGTTTTCTTTGATAACAAAAGACGACTTACCAGAAGAACTAAAAACTACAGTGAATTCCATGGTATGGGATTTCACGGGAAAGGAAGTAGGACTTATGGCAAAAATAGACCCAGTTAAAATTACGGTAAAAGAAGGTGCGATTTTTCCAAATACCAGACAGTACAAAATGAGTGCAGAAGTAAAGGCAGGAGTTATTGAAGAAATCAACCGAATGGTAAAACAAGACATATTAAAAGAAGTAATGAGTAGCCCTTGTAACTCACCAATAATGGGTTTGAAGAAACCTAGTGGAAAGTATAGTATTGTTCAAGACCTGCGCAAAATAAATAAGATTGTGGAACCTTGTTGTCCTATAGTGCCAAATCCTGCAGTAATTTTATACCAGATTCCTTGGAGTGCAGGATGGTTTACTGTGATTGATTTATGCCAAGCATTCTTTTCAATACCATTGCACCCAGATAGTCAGTATCTTTTTTCATTTAAATTTGAGAACAAAGTCTATGTATGGAATCGTGTTCCTCAGGGGTACACGGAAAGTCCTTCCATCTTTAATCAGATATTGAAGAAGTGCCTAGAGAAACTAGTGATGCCAGGAAGCTCAGTCTTAGTGCAGTATATAGACGACTTACTGGTGGCATCTAACACCAGAGAGGACTGTGTTGTTGACTCTATTGCATTATTAAATCATTTAGCTGAAGAAGGGCATAAAGTTTCACCTGAAAAGTTGCAGTTCTGTACGACAGCAGTTAAGTATCTAGGATACCAAATTGAGAGGGGAAAAAGAAGAATAACTTCTGAAAGAGTAAAATTAATAAAGAAAATGCAAATGCCTGTCTCCCAACGAGAAGTGAGAATGTTCCTTGGCATAGTGGGTTATTGTCGACAATGGATACTAGGATTTTCTCTGCTAGCAAAGCCATTAATCCAAATGACGAAAAAGAAAGCAAAGGACCCAGTTGAGTGGGATGATGAGAGCGTAGGAGCTTTTGTAAAATTGAGAAATGCTTTGTGTGCAGCACCTGCCCTAGGCATGCCTGATTATAAAAGAAAATTCGCATTATTCTGTCATGAGAGAGAAAATTGTGCACTCTCAGTCCTAACTCAGAGACATGGTTTGGACAGACGTCCTATAGCATGTCTCTCTGCTACATTGGACCCAGTGGCAGCCGCATTGCCAGGCTGTCTAAAAGCAGTAGCGGCTACATGTTTGAGCATTGAACAAAGTGAGTCAATTGTAATGGGACACCCTGTCAAAGTGTTTGTCCCACATTCAGTTGTGATTCTGTTGACAAGAACCCAAACTCAGCATCTTACTCCTAGTCGGCTGACTAAATATGAAAGAATAATATTAGGTGCTGAGAATGTGACCATTGTAAGGTGCACAATAGTAAATCCTGCTACCTTACTACCAGACCCATACCATGAGGAAGTTAAAGACGATGAAGAGGAACATGATTGTTTACAAGTCACAGAGTTATGCACGAAACCACGTCCTGATATCCAGGAATTGCCCCTCAGGAAGCCAGACAGGGAGTTGTTTGTTGATGGTTCGTGCCAAAGGCATGAAGATGGTAAACTAACTGCTGCATATGCAGTGTGTGAATGTTAGACTTGGCATCTTTTGGCGTGTTTCCCCTGACTTTTTGCTTTCTGACCTCCCGGTTTTGACTCTGTTTTTGCTGGTGTGATGATTCTGCGCACTTTCCTCACTGCGGTCCAGTGGGAAAGTGCAAGTGCTCCTGTATAAAATGCGTTATGGATTGGTGTTTCCACGATTGGCCTATTTGGTTTATGTGTCAGTCCCTTGTAAAGTGCACTGCGAGTGCCAGGGCCTATAGACCAAATGCTGTTGGTGGGCTGCAGCACTGGATTGTGCCACCCACGCAAACAGCCCGTAAAGTGTAACTCGGGCCTGCCATTGCAGAGCCTGTGCGCAGCCTGGGGCTGCCATGTCGACTTGGCAAGTGCACACACTTGCAAGTCCCTAAACCTTCCCTTTGCTACATGTTAGTCACCCCTAAGGTAGGCCCAAGGTACCCCTGTGGGCAGGGTGCGTTGTATGCGAAAGGTAGGACATGCCCTGGTGTGTGTGGCATGTCCTGATAGTGAATTACAGCCTAGTTCGTTTTTCACTATTGCAAGGCTACCTGTTCACCCTAGGCCAGAACGGGCAGTTTTGATTATTACAGCTTATAATCCTAACTGACCCCGGGAACATGGTAGAAATTCGAGTTTAGTATGCCTGGACTCAGAATGATAAAATGCATCTTTTAGTGAAGTTGGTTTTAACATTCTGTGTTTGAAAATACCACTTTTAGAAAGTGGATATTTTCTTGTCTAACCATCCAAGCCTGCCTCTGCGAGGTTGTGTATTCCTTGTCTGGAGTGTGAGTGACAGGGGCTGGGGGATGCCAGGAGACAGGGTGAGTCAGCACAGGGCTGAATAGCAAGATCTACATGTAGATGGGTAGGAGGGGTCGCACCTGGGCCCTGAATAGGACAGTGCCTTCCCTCCACAATGCTGGCTCCACCTCCTGTGGTGCGTCTGATGTCCCTGGCCTACTCACTGAAAGAAGGGACGGAGACTTGTCAACAAAGTGCTCCAGAACTGGTTTGGACTAGGCAAAGGCCTCTCTGCCTTCAGAGAACAAAGGAATTTGGGATATAAATATTGGGGCCCTGACCCCATGAATTTAGATCTCGCTGGAATCAAGGAACCTGCCAAGACGAAGAGCTGGAAGAGCTGCCAGGAGGAGTACTGCCCCTTTGCTGTGTTGTTGCTTTGTTGGGTTGGCCTGCAGCTGCTGCTTCTGCCTTGGGCAGTGAAAGGACTGGACTGAACTTTCTACAAACTTGTGCTGAGTATCTCCAAGGGCCTGAAACCGAGCTGGCCTCCTGTTAAGAAGTCTCAGGGACTACAAAGACTTCACAAGCCTCTGGGTACTGCTTCTGAAACGCTGTTTCAGTTGCCACAGAGGAAGGGAACCGCAACCGACTCCGTCAACCGAATCCATCCCTGGCCGGTGACCTGTTTGCACCGCAGACCGCATCGCCCCGCTTCGCATCGCAACCCTGGTCTCACCGTGGGCGACGTCCGACGCCGCCAACATCGAGCCGCTGCTTGCACCGTGACCTGTGGGCACCGCAGTTCGCATCGCATCTCTTCACTGAACCAACCGGACCCGACCGACGCGGTCGCTGCAACTGGCTCAAGAGTCGAGACCGCACCGCATTTGGGGCACCGCTCGCACGTCTGCGACGCACCGCTCCGACTCGCACCGCTGTCCGACGCCAGCTCCCGCACTCCGGCTTGGTCGCCTGCATCGCAACCTGTCAGCACCGCATCGAGCATCGTCTCACCCTGCATCGCACGCCTTGGACTCACCGACTCCGTCTGCACGACGCTCATCGAGCCGCTGCCTGCACCGCATCGAGGGACACCGCACCTTGCATCGCTCCGTCTTGCACCGCAACCGCGACGAACGCCGACCGGCTTGTACACTCCGTACCAGCCACAACGAGAAAGGTACTGTAACCGAGTCTGTTCATGACTCTGCTGGCCCGTATCGACGCGGTCGGCTGGAACTGTTAGACTCTGTGGTTTTCAGCATCACGGTAGGCTCGGACGGAGCTACCGACTCGTACGAACTTTGCTTTTGTGCTATTCCTGCAAAGAAGAAGTTACCGTATCAAGCATTCATTCGTAAAGTATAGTATTGTGGATTTTTGTCGTAATTGGTCTTGTCTTGAGTATATAAAATATTGGTTATTTTTCTAAACTGGTGTGGTGTCCGTTTGTAGTGCTTACACTGTATTACTGTTGGTTATGTGCAAATGCTTTACACACTGCCTCTGAATTAAGCCCGACTGCTCGTGCCAAGCTACCACGAGGGTGAGCAGGGGTTACTTCACGAGTGTAACACCCTTACCCTGACTAGGAAGACGGGTCCCTACTTGGACAAAGGTGCAAGCCCTTGCCAACTAGAGATCCCATTTCTAACATTGGTTGTCAGCGGTGAGGATAGGACTTGTGTTTGCACTTGACTTACAGTGATTGGTGTGCACTACTACCATATCGCAGACCATTACGTACCACATACTGTCTCTTTTTCTTTTGGCCTATTTTTGATCTTGCCAGTTTTCAACTCACGACTTTTGTCATGCCTGAATCAATTGCATCATCCGTTGCATCTCTGGAAGTTATCTTTGAGGAGGACAGGTTGGAATCCTACGCCGTAAAGGAGTTACGAGCGATTTGTAAAAACCTGAAAGTCCAAATTAAAGGCCTCACAAGGAAGGAGGAGCTACAGAAGGCGCTGAGGGCCTGGGTAGCAGCCAGACATGCCAATGGGCAGCCTGGTGATCTCAGTGAGGAGGTGGAGGAGCCTATTTCCAGGGTGGATGTGCTTTTGGGTAGGGGGAACCCGCCAGGTCAGGCAGCAGCAGTCTGTCCCCAGAGGAGCTGGAGGACAGGCGGGAGGCAAGGCAGTTTGAGCTGCAGAAGCTCAGGCTGGAGAGTGAGCGGGAGGAGAAGAGATTGGCCATAGAGGAGAGGAAGATGCTCTTAGAGCATGAGAGAGAACTGAAGGAGCTAGAACTTAGGAGTAAGTCAGGCTCAGATGGTGGCAGCAATTCGTCCAGAAAGGCAGACAGGATTGTGCACATTCCCAAGAACGTAGGCAAGGAGTTCAAGAAGGGGGATGACATACAAAGGTGGTTTCAGGGTTATGAGGCAGCCATACACATGAATGGGGTCCCTGAGGAGAATTGGGGAGCAGGATTGTGGCCACTTTTCCCTGAAGAAGCAAGGGATGCTCTGATAACTTTGGGTAAGGGGTATCACCTCACCTATGCTGACATGAAGGATGCCCTTCTCACGAAGTATGGTCTTACTCCTGAAAAGTACAGGTATCAGTTCAGGTCCAGTAAGAAGTCTGATGCCAAACCTTGGTTGGAATGTGTGGATGTGTTCTGCAGGTCTCTGGATGGTTGGGTGAAGGGCAGTAGTGTAACAGATTTTCAGGGGCTCTACAACTTGATTGCATGGGAGCACTTGTCTAGTCTATGTTTTGCAGATCTGCGCCAGCACCTAGTTGATAGTAAGCTAACTGACCCCAGGAAGCTTGCTATGGAGCGGACCGCTGGGTGAGTACCAGGGTCCACAAGAAAGCGTTTGGGGGAGACTCAGCCAAAGGTGGGCAGGGTCCCCAGCAGAAAGGTGGGGGGACAAGGGTAAAGCACAGGAGTTCTCTAAAGGGCCCCAAACTAGTACCCAGGGTAAAGGTTCCCAGCCCCCGGTGATAAGAAGAAAGGGGTCTCTACAGGGAAGCCTGTTGAGACCGGCCCCGCAAGTGTTATGCATGTGACCAGGTAGGTCACTTTAAGGGGGACCCCAAGTGCCCGAAGGGGACACAGCCACCCACCGGTGGACAGTCCAAAGTGTTGGCTAGTGTAGCGCTTGGGGAGGAGGGGTGCCCACAGGAGGGTGGGGATCCCGCAGTAATGACCCTTGTCTCACTAGGGGACAGTGAGATGGTCCCAGGAAACCAGGTGCCCCCTAACACAAAGAAATATAGCACCTGGGTGACCATTAATGGGAACAGGGTAGAGGCTCTCAGAGATACTGGAGCCAGTGTGACCTCAGTCCGGTGTCACCTGGTATCTGAGAAGCAAGTAGTCCCAGGAGCATTCCACCAAGTAGTTGCTGTCGACAACTCTGAGCGCCAGTGTATGGTGGCGCAGGTTCCCTTTGAATGGGGGGCATCTCAGGTCCCTTGAGGGTGGTTGTGAGCCCTACCATGCCTGTAGATTGTCTGCTAGGAAACGACCTGGAGCAGTCCTCATGGAAGGAGGTTGAGCTCAGGTCTCACTTGGAGATGCTTGGGTTGCCAGAGTGGGCATGCGTGTCTACTCGGTCAATGGCAGCCAGGAAGGGTGATCAAGAGGACTTGGAGCCTGAAACAGTGGCCCAAGTCCCTGCCAAGAGAAAGGGCAGGGGCGCGGAAACCGGCCCCGAAGTTCCCACGGACCGGGAGGAGGCGGACCTCGAGGGGACGCCCCGGTGCCTACAGGGGAGCAGGTAGCCGAACTGGGAGACATCATTGAGCTGACCCATTGGCAGCAAGAAGGGGGTCCCACCAGGGAGGAGTTCTGCAGGGAGCAGAACGAGTGCCCTACTCTGGAGGGTCTGCGGCGGCAGGCTGCAGACCAGGCAGCTGGTAATCAGTCCGGGTCACATCTGATCTACTGGGAGAGTGGTCTCCTATACAGTGAGCCTAAGGTTGCTGAGCCTGGGTCAGCCCGTGTGCTGGTGGTACCCCAGCGCTTCAGGACCTTCCTACTGGGTCTGGCTCATGACGTGCCTTTGGCAGGACATTTGGGGCAGGACAAGACCTTTGACAGGCTTGTCACCCACTTCTTTTGGCCCCAAATGCGAAGGCAGTCAGATGCACACTGTAGGTCTTGCCAAACTTGCCAGGCAAGTGGTAAGAGTGGGAGGAAGGTCAAAGCTCCTCTCCAACTTTTTCCTGTTGTTGGAACACCCTTTGAAAGGGTAGGGATGGATATTGTGGGGCCACTGGATCCCAAGACAGCCATGGGCAACAGGTACATCCTGGTCTTGGTGGACCATGCCACCCGGTACCCGGAGGCAATCCCTCTCAGGACGACGACGGCGCCAGTGGTGGGCCGGGCGTTAATGGGGATCTTTTCCCGTGTGGGATTCCCCAGAGAGGTGGTTTCTGATAGGGGGACCAATTTCATATCGAAGTATATGACATCCCTGTGGAAGGAGTGTGGTGTAACCTACAAGTTCACCACTCCTTACCACCCACAAGGAAACGGTCTGGTGGAGAGATTCAACCAGACCTTGAAAGGCATGATCAAGGGTCTAACAGAACCCATGAGGCGTAAGTGGGACGTCCTCTTGCCATGCCTCCTCTTTGCATACAGGGAGGTGCCTCAGAAGTCTCTTGGGTACAGCCCCTTTGAGCTCCTGTATGGCCACCCTGTCAGAGGACCTCTGAGTTTGGTAAAGGAAGGCTGGGAGGCAGCTCCCAGGAAAACTCCCCAGGATGTATTTAGCTACATGCTGGCCTTTAGAAACCAAACTGCCCGCTTCAGGAAACTCGCTCAGGCGAACCTAGAAGCAAGCCAGGAAGAAATGAAGAGATGGTATGACCAGAATGCCACTCTGGTCGAATTTCAACCTGGGCAAAAAGTGTGGGTCATGGCCCCAGTGGCACCTTGTGCCTTGCAGGACAAGTGGACTGGGCCATATGAGGTAAAAGAGCGCAAAAGTGACGTCACCTACCTGGTGGATTTGCAGGCTCCAAGGAACCCTTTGAGGGTCCTTCACGTGAACCGCCTCAAGCCCCACTTCGAGAGGTCCGAAGTGAGTATGCTCTTGGCGACAGATGATGGGGTGGAAGAGGAGAGTGAGCCTCTCCCTGACCTCCTGTCTACCAAGGAGCATGATGGGTCAGTAGAGGGTGTGATCCTCTCCCCTACTCTGACTCAGGAGCAGCAGGGGGACTGTCGCCAGTTGTTGGGACAGTTCGCCCCACTGTTCTCTCTGACCCCGGTGTTACTCACTGGTGTACCCATGACGTGGACACCGGTGACAGCCCCTGTGAAGCACAAGATTTACAGGTTGACTGACCGGGTCAGAGCCAGCATCAAGGAGGAGGTCTCTAAGATGTTGGCGTTAGGGGTGATTGAGCCCTCCCACAGTCCTTGGGCCAGCCCAGTGGTCTTGGTCCCAAAGGCTGCGGCGCCCGGTGCCACTCCAGAACTCCGGTTTTGTGTGGACTACCGTGGGCTCAATGCCGTCACCAGGACTGACGCGCACCCCATCCCCAGAGCTGATGAGCTCATTGATCGGTTGGGAGCTGCCCGGTTCCTCAGCACGTTTGATTTGACGTCTGGGTACTGGCAGATCGCCTTAACCGATGGGGCCAAGGAGAGATCAGCATTCTCAACCCCAGAAGGTCATTACCAATTCCGGGTGATGCCCTTTGGGTTGAAGAATGCCCCTGCCACCTTTCAGAGGTTGGTCAATCAGGTGTTGGCTGGGCTGGAGGATTTCAGTGCCGCCTACCTGGATGACATTGCTGTGTTCAGTTCCAGCTGGGAAGAACATTTACAGCACCTTGAGAAAGTGTTGAGGGCTCTGCAAGGTGCAGGCCTCACGATCAAGGCCAGTAAGTGCCAGATCGGGCAGGGTTCTGTGGTGTACTTGGGACACCAGGTAGGAAGCGGCCAGGTGGCGCCCCTACAACCCAAGATTGACACCATTCTGGCTTGGGAACCCCCAAGACCCAGACCGAGGTGAGAGCCTTCTTAGGTCTCACCGGTTACTATAGGAGATTTGTTAAGGGCTATGGCACCATCGTTGCCCCCTTAACAGAGCTGACCTCTAAGAGGCAGCCCAGGAAAGTGATCTGGACTGAGTCCTGCCAGAAAGCTTTTGATGCCCTGAAGGCAGCCATGTGCACGGCGCCCGTGCTCAAGGCACCTGACTTCTCCAAAGAATTTGTCGTGCAGACTGACGCTTCAGATCATGGTGTGGGAGCGGTGCTCTCACAACTGAACGAAGAGGGCCTGGATCAGCCTGTAGTCTTCCTTAGCAGGAGACTACTTCCCAGGGAACAGAGGTGGAGTGCCATAGAAAGGGAAGCTTTTGCTGTGGTCTGGGCACTGAAGAAGTTGAGACCATACCTGTTTGGGACTCACTTCCGGGTTCAGACAGACCACAGGCCCCTCAGATGGTTGATGCAAATGAGGGGTGAGAATCCAAAACTGCTGAGGTGGTCCATCTCCCTACAGGGAATGGACTTTACGGTGGAACACCGTCCTGGTACAGAACACGCCAACGCAGATGGTCTGTCCAGGTTCTTCCGCCTTAGTGAAGAGAACTCCAATGGGGTTGGGTAGTTCTCCCTACTTTCAGCTGGAGGGGACATGTGTTAGACTTGGCATCTTTTGGCGTGTTTCCCCTGACTTTTTGCTTTCTGACCTCCCGGTTTTGACTCTGTTTTTGCTGGTGTGATGATTCTGCGCACTTTCCTCACTGCGGTCCAGTGGGAAAGTGCAAGTGCTCCTGTATAAAATGCGTTATGGATTGGTGTTTCCACGATTGGCCTATTTGGTTTATGTGTCAGTCCCTTGTAAAGTGCACTGCGAGTGCCAGGGCCTATAGACCAAATGCTGTTGGTGGGCTGCAGCACTGGATTGTGCCACCCACGCAAACAGCCCGTAAAGTGTAACTCGGGCCTGCCATTGCAGAGCCTGTGCGCAGCCTGGGGCTGCCATGTCGACTTGGCAAGTGCATACACTTGCAAGTCCCTAAACCTTCCCTTTGCTACATGTTAGTCACCCCTAAGGTAGGCCCAAGGTACCCCTGTGGGCAGGGTGCGTTGTATGCGAAAGGTAGGACATGCCCTGGTGTGTGTGGCATGTCCTGATAGTGAATTACAGCCTAGTTCGTTTTCACTATTGCAAGGCTACCTGTTCCCCTAGGCCAGAACGGGCAGTTTTGATTATTACAGCTTATAATCCTAACTGACCCCGGGAACATGGTAGAAATTCGAGTTTAGTATGCCTGGACTCAGAATGATAAAATGCATCTTTTAGTGAAGTTGGTTTTAACATTCTGTGTTTGAAAATACCACTTTTAGAAAGTGGGTATTTTCTTGTCTAACCATCCAAGCCTGCCTCTGCGAGTGTTGTGTATTCCTTGTCTGGAGTGTGAGTGACAGGGGCTGGGGGATGCCAGGAGACAGGGTGAGTCAGCACAGGGCTGAATAGCAAGATCTACATGTAGATGGGTGGGAGGGGTCGCACCTGGGCCCTGAATAGGACAGTGCCTTCCCTCCACAATGCTGGCTCCACCTCCTGTGGTGCGTCTGATGTCCCTGGCCTACTCACTGAAAGAAGGGACGGAGACTTGTCAACAAAGTGCTCCAGAACTGGTTTGGACTAGGCAAAGGCCTCTCTGCCTTCAGAGAACAAAGGAATTTGGGATATAAATATTGGGGCCCTGACCCCATGAATTTAGATCTCGCTGGAATCAAGGAACCTGCCAAGACGAAGAGCTGGAAGAGCTGCCAGGAGGAGTACTGCCCCTTTGCTGTGTTGTTGCTTTGTTGGGTTGGCCTGCAGCTGCTGCTTCTGCCTTGGGCAGTGAAAGGACTGGACTGAACTTTCTACAAACTTGTGCTGAGTATCTCCAAGGGCCTGAAACCGAGCTGGCCTCCTGTTAAGAAGTCTCAGGGACTACAAAGACTTCACAAGCCTCTGGGTACCGCTTCTGAAACGCTGTTTCAGTTGCCACAGAGGAAGGGAACCGCAACCGACTCCGTCAACCGAATCCATCCCTGGCCGGTGACCTGTTTGCACCGCAGACCGCATCGCCCCGCTTCGCATCGCAACCCTGGTCTCACCGTGGGTGACGTCCGACGCCGCCAACATCGAGCCGCTGCTTGCACCGTGACCTGTGGGCACCGCAGTTCGCATCGCTTCACTGAACCAACCGGACCCGACCGACGCGGTCGCTGCAACTGGCTCAAGAGTCGAGACCGCACCGCATTTGGGGCACCGCTCGCACGTCTGCGACGCACCGCTCCGACTCGCACCGCTGTCCGACGCCAGCTCCCGCACTCCGGCTTGGTCGCCTGCATCGCAACCTGTCAGCACCACATCGAGCATCGTCTCACCCTGCATCGCACGCCTTGGACTCACCGACTCCGTCTGCACGACGCTCATCGAGCCGCTGCCTGCACCGCATCGAGGGACACCGCACCTTGCATCGCTCCGTCTTGCACCGCAACCGCGACGAACGCCAACCGGCTCGTACACTCCGTACCAGCCACAACGAGAAAGGTACTGTAACCGAGTCTGTTCATGACTCTGCTGGCCCGTATCGACGCGGTCGGCTGGAACTGTTAGACTCTGTGGTTTTCAGCATCACGGTAGGCTCGGACGGAGCTACCGACTCGTACGAACTTTGCTTTTGTGCTATTCCTGCAAAGAAGAAGTTACCGTATCAAGCATTCATTCGTAAAGTATAGTATTGTGGATTTTTGTCGTAATTGGTCTTGTCTTGAGTATATAAAATATTGGTTATTTTTCTAAACTGGTGTGGTGTCCGTTTGTAGTGCTTACACTGTATTACTGTTGGTTATGTGCAAATGCTTTACACACTGCCTCTGAATTAAGCCCGACTGCTCGTGCCAAGCTACCATGAGGGTGAGCAGGGGTTACTTCACGAGTGTAACACCCTTACCCTGACTAGGAAGACGGGTCCCTACTTGGACAAAGGTGCAAGCCCTTGCCAACTAGAGATCCCATTTCTAACAGTGAATTAACTGGAATAGTCGAAGCATCCTATTTACCCGGAGTAAAATCTGCACAAGTAGCTGAATTGATTTCATTAATAAAAGCCTGCAAAATTGGGAAAAGTCAAAAAGTAACTATATTTACAGATAGCCAATATGGTTACGGGGTTGTGCATGATTTTGGCCAACTATGGCTGCAGAGGGATTTCATGACTTCTTCAGGATCCCCCATTAAAAATGGACAGTTCGTAAAAGAACTGCTGGAAGCAATACAATCACCAAAACAATTGGCTGTGGTGAAATGTGCCGCACACCAGTCAGGAGATGACTGGGTGGTAGTCGGTAATAGATATGCAGATTTGGTGGCTCAACACTGTGCTAAAAACAGGTTGTCAGTTAATAAAAGGGTTGAAAGAATGGGAATCAGCTGCCAACTTATGGTGTATGCACCTCCTGAAACATGGAATGATGTAAAACGACTACAAGATGATGCTGATGAGAGTGAAAGAAATGCATGGATTAAAATGGGATGTTCTCAAAGGGCAGACAACGATGTATGGATTTTTTCTGATGGCAGACCAGTCATGCCCGACTGTCTGATTTCACAAATGGCCAGAATGTATCATGGAGACACACATGTAGGGAGAGATGCAATGATTAGGCTCTTCAGACAAAACTGGTACAATCCAAGGTTTAGGGCTGTAGCAGAGAGCCTTTGTCAGAGATGTTTAACTTGCCAAATGCATAATCCTGGAAGAAAAACAATAATTGGTTTTGGGAAAATAGGAAAGGCCGAGGGTCCATTTGTGAGATTACAGCTTGATTTTATCCAGTTACCACCATGTAGAGGACTGAAATACGTACTTGTCATAGTGTGTTTGTTTTCAAAGTGGGTGGAGGCTTACCCTACCAGGAGGAATGACAGTATTACAGTCGCAAAGTTGTTGCTACGAGAACTCATTCCTAGGTTTGGTTTCCCAGTAACTTTGGAATCAGATAGAGGAAGGCACTTCAACAGTGATGTGATTAGAATAATCTGTGAAGCATTCCAAATTGAGCAAAAATTGCACTGTGCATATCGTCCAGAGGCTTCTGGAGTGGTTGAACAAATGAATGGCACAATAAAATCCAGACTGGCAAAAAATGTGTGCATCAACATCGCTAGATTGGCCGGATGCATTGCCACTTGTCTTAATGGGACTCAGAAGCATTCCTGATGGAAAACCGGATTGAGTCCGCACGAGATAATCATGGGAAGAGCAATGAGACAAGCACATGTTCCTACAAATAAACTGCTGAATATAACTGATGATATGGTTCTGGATTATTGCAAAGGATTGGCTGACCTAGTGCGTTCTGTCTCTCACCAGGTTGGGGAAGACGCAGTTTCCAGGCAGCCTGAGCAAGAGCATGATCTGAATCCCGGAGACTGGGTGGTTGTGAAGAATCACACGAGAGAAACGTGTCTATCACCCAGGTGGGACGAACCTCGTCAAGTCATACTAGTTACAAATACAGCAGTAAAGTGTGCAGGATTTCCTAATTGGATTCATGTAAGCCACACCAAAAGAGTACCAGACCCTGAAGAAGAAAATCCTCAGACAGCATCGATCACTGAGGAAGCTGAAGGTTGCCCAGCTGAAGAATCTCAGGAACAAGATTCGAGGAAGCTGAAGAAGAACAACCGAGCACAAGTCAGGACTGGATACCAGTGGTGGAAATTCCTGAAGTTTACCACAGAACAAGAAGTCAAGCAAATTTAGAAGAAATTGAAGAAGATCAGATAGGTGAAGAAGAAGCAGCTCAGGAAGAAGAAGAAACAATAAGAGAACCTGAGCAGGATCAGATAGGGAGAGGAAAACAGGCTCAAATCAACAATGAAACAACACATTTTGAGCAGGGACAGACAGGTTTAGAAGAACGCGGTCAGGCTGCAGAAGTACAAAGTGCAATAAGCCCTGATCAGAACCAGTTAGATCCAGAAAAATACACAGAAGAAGAAGATCCCGAGAATCACGAACATGAGGACATAAATCAAGAACAAGGTCAGTTATTAGAAACTCACAGTGGAGCTGCTGAAGAGAAACCAATAAGACCTGAAAAAGAACAAATAAGAGAAACTGAAATTGAAGAAAACCAAACTGTGCCAAAACCTGAAAATAAACGAACTACTGAGGAAGAGATAAAGAGTAAAGAGACAGTACAAGCAAAGAAAACTAGGAAAGGTGATCATTGGCCTAGTGTCATTAAAAGAGTAAAATACCACATAACAACCAGAAGTGAAGATCCAGAACAAGTAAACGAAGTGACAAGCCAAACAGGACAAGAAAGTAGAACTGAAAAACGAAGAAGTAAAAGACTGAAACTTGTGAACAACAAATTTAAAGGTCCTGATTGGACTTATATCATCCTTGAAGACTACGAGAGCTCAGAGTCAAGTGAAAGTGGTGACGAAGGAACCAGTGCGGAATTGACTTATGAGAAAGAAACAAGACCACCTTGATAACGTAAAGAGATTTGAATAAAGATAAGAAGAGAAATCTTCCTTGTCAAAAATGCCTGACGATAGAGTTACTGGGAGATCAAAACAGAAATGTTGTAAAAGATGCTGTGCAATATGCATATGTAGTCTGGTAATGGTGCTTATAGTATGGTTAGTTGTGATCGTAGCAATTCCCTACCTTCTGATTACGGATAAAAAGATTAACAACGAAACGAAGGGAAGGATAGATAACTTGAAAAGTGATAGAGTAAAATTAGAGGCAACAGATGAATCAGAATTTCATCATGAAGTAACAAATAACGACACTAGTTTGAATGTTTTTACAAAATTATTGTTTCAATATGTAGATACCATGGAAGTTAGTAATTGTTATGTCTGTATGAAGTTACCCGAGTCAGTAGCCGAAGGGTTAACATATCATCACTTGCCATTAACTTATGGCATATCATGTAGTGTATTGACTAGTTTATTTTATAGAACAGGGAAACTTCAGTATTATTATTCAAACATTGATGTGATATTTTCTGAGGTTCCGATTCGAAAGAATATGAACCCAGTGCTTAGTAGTCAAGATGCACAGTTTATGGGAGAATTTTTCCTAACAATGAAATCGATAGATATAACACATGCACATAGAAGCAATCTAACATGTTCATTACATGAAGAAGAAAAGATATTTTTGAATTCAGTAGAAGATAGAAGACAAGATTTTCAAAAGAAAGCTTCTGAGCATAAGGCTCATCTGCCACCTTGGGCTGAGAAAGAAGGGAGTTACACACCTGGCAAGGCTCAAGCTGCTATGGCTCTGGATTTTGTAAAGACAGGGAAAATTTGTCTACATAGGTTAAAGACTGATTATAAAAATGTTTTCATCGGTACCAGTGAGTGTGAACACAATTTCTTAATTCTTGGAGGTTGGGGACTCAAAGGAGGAACAGATTCAGTTTTTCCTGGAATCTATTATGTGTGTTCGAATAAGGCTTACTTTAGGCTTCCTGCACAGTGGTATGGAAGTTGTTACTTTGGAATAGTATTTCCAAAGATATACCACGTAAAAAGAAACACTGGGAGCAATGAAAATGATGGTGAATTAACACGTAGTAAAAGAGCTAGTTTTTCAGAAATTGTAGGTGATATATTTGGTGCATTGATACCTTCAGTGGGAGTAATTCTGAACTCAAGAAGAATATGTAAATTATCTACAGTGGTTGATCGTTTATCAACGGATACTGCTGGAGGATTTCTAATGATTAATGCGGAGATGGTTGCGATTAGATCTATGGTTATGCAAAATCGACTTGCTCCTGACATTATATTGGCAAAAGAGGGCGGAGTCTGTAAATTATTGAAGACAAAGCACTGTTGCACTTATATACCTGATAAAAGTGCAGAAATTGGAACATATATACAGAATATAACAAAACTTGAGAAGGAACTAAAACCACTGGAAGTTGATAGTGTATGGGAAAGATTGACAAATAGTATTACGTCAATTGGTACCTGGTTTGCTAATATAGGGAAAGGACTTATAGGTCAAATATTAGTACCCTTATCAGGGATAGCAATAACAGTACTGTCAATAATAATATGGTGCAAATGTTGTAGAAAGAATGAATCGTATAATGTGACAGGAAAAGGAAAGAAACGAAAGTTTGACGAGATTGAACTAGAAGATTTAAGAAGTGAATTATACAAGAAACTGAAAGGGGATGTGAAAAATAGAAAGTGTAAAAATGAAAATGAAACAATTTTGTGCTAAAAGTTGGCATCTGGTTGTGGGTAGTATTTGATGGCTCAGAAACGCCATCAGAGAGGGGATTGATGGAGCAAGGGCTCACAAATGAGACTTGCTCGGAAGTAATCTCCTCACAGTATTAATTTATTAAACTTTGTTTGGTTCATACTAACAATTGCATACACGAACATAAGTAGAAAGGAAGCTTGCCTATGTGTTATAACTAATAAATAACGCTTGTCTGTTCTAAAATGGCCGCTAAAGCGCGGGAATCTTTCTGCGCATGTGTCAACCATATCACGTGGTGTGACGTCTTTCTTTGCTTGGTGGGAAATTCTTGCTTCTGCGCAGTGTGTATTAAAATGGCTGCTTTATGTTTTCACGTGCTACAGCTTGCTCTCATGTTGCAATTAAACTGTGGAATTCTAACGCTATTAATGCGGGATAGAATTTATAAGTAAATGGGAATAGAGTAGAAAGAGTGGGTATACAGTGAAACAATTTATTTTTGATTTTAATATTTTCTTCTTTGACTTTTATTAGTTCATAAATTGGGCCTGGGGTTGGTGAACTGAAACTCGAGAGACAATGGTTCTGCGCATGCGTCCCACACGGCTGCCCAGAGAAAAGGATGAAGTCAACCTCGACGTCGTCCAAGGCCGTGACCTGATGGCCAACACTGCTGTACCCATGATGTCCCTACTGAAAAGCAACAATTTATATGAACAATGTATAAACTTTGTCGTGAGAAGGGTGGGAAATAAAGCAAATGTATTAATTGTGATGGGCGGTATTTTAAAACAATGGGCTTAAAGAAATTGAACTAAATCAATATGGTGTGAGGATCAACCCCCTGTCCCTGTCCAATCAGAAGTAGTGGGCCCATATTTTTGCAACATTAATGGGAGGTACATGGGCGTAGAAGGGTATAATAGATATAGAATTAGTTAATTAGAGAGTCGAGCCTAGACGCTGACAGACACAGAAGAGCAGGCGTATCGAACGAGCTGATTGCAGACTGAACCGCTGTCCAGAGAGGTCCTGAGGAGGGGGCGGCGGAGTCCATTAGAAGGAAGGCACGGGAGAATCGAGGAGAAGCGGAGTATCAGAGAGGGGAACGACGCAGGCGTCGTTGATAGAGAGGTCACCGGTCCTGTCCTGAATGTGGAGGAGGTCCTTGCTCTTCATCCTCCCTGGGTCCTATCTTTCCAACTCCTTGGCCAAGGGGTTTGGTTCTCGTACTTTTAGGTAAATATAAAATGCAACCCTTAGTTGTACTGCTGTCTCTATCTTCTCCTTTCTGAGGGACCGTCATTGAACGATAATTGATTATTATGCTTCATCCTTGATATACGATTAATTATCATGTGGTTCTGTACTTTACTCTGCTAAATCTTTAGATAAACATTTTAAAACTTCCTGACTCAGTGCTTATTTCAGGATTATGAATTGTAATGAATGTCACTCATTTTAAACTTCCCAGTTAACAGAGGGTCCATTGGTAAGTCATTACTCTTCCATCAGAAAAGTAATTGGTAGCAGGGATTTTGATAAAGAGTACAATTGACCCACCAGCGGAAATTACTAGTGTAGTATGAATGTCTGGGCCCAAGTGAGTATTTGGTGTGTGAATGCTTGTTGCTAGTAACCCGCTGGATCAGTTTCACCATCGAATTTTACGTACACTTTTCCAAAATCCTTCTTCCCAAATTACATCAATTGTTTGTATATTTTATCTCAACTCAGAAATCAGGAGGTTCTTTTCAGGAAGCTTTAATTTGTCTTCTCCCTAAGGAAAACAAAGATCACACATTGTGTAAAAATTATAGACCCAACTCTTTGATCAATTTAGATTATAAAATTTTTGCGAAAATTCTCGCTCTTCGTCTTGATTTTTTATTACCTCACTTGATTGGAAAAGAACAATGTGGCTTCATTAAGGGACGACATTTATCTGATAATACTCGTCTGTTTTTCAATGTCTTAAGCAAATCTAAATCATATAAACCATCGTTAGCAGCAATTTCACTGGACGCAGAAAAAGCGTTTGATAGAGTCAGTTGGCCCTTTATTTTCTCAACCCTTGCTTGGTTCGGTTTTGGCCCAAAATTTATTAATTATGTTTCTTTATTATATTCCTCTCCCAGATCCTTTATTTTGGCTAATGGACTTGTATCTCCTTCATTTCCCCTTCACAGAGGAGTTCGGCAGGGTTGTCCACTATCTCCGTTATTATTTATCCTTGCTCTGGAACCTTTCTTAATAAAAATTCGACTAAATACAGCTATTCAATGATTCCCTTATGGTGTCAATCACTTAAAACTATCAGTCTATGCAGATGACATCTTATTATTTATTTCAAATCCACAATCTTCCTTGCCAGCGTTTCTGTCAGAGGTAAATGATTTTGCTCTTGTCTCAGGTTATAAGTTAAATGCTGATAAATGTGAAATCCTTCCACTGAACAAACTCTGTTTTCATGCTGATTTTTTATCTCCCTCTTTTCACTGGAATCCAACTAAAATTAAATATCTTGGGCTGTGGTTTCATGCTTCTATTAAAGATACTGTTACTTCCAATCTAAAGGAATTACAATCTCTATTAACCACATCTACATCGCGATGGCACCCCTTATATTTATCATGGTCGGTAGACTCGACACTATTAAAATGATGCTAGTTCCTGTAATACTATTTTATCTATCCAATATTCCGATTAACATTCCTAAGCTTTTCTACAAGACGTTATATGGTATCCTCTCGAAGTTTTTATGGCATAATAAAAAAGCTAGAATATTTCTTAGTAAACTTAAAAAGCCTAAACACATGGGAGGAGTTAACTTTCCAGATTTTCACTCCTATCACACTGCATTCTTTCTTAAACAATCTTCTTTTCTATTATCTGTTCATGGGACGGACTCTACACTTTACCCTTTATGGGTGGAGGTAGAAAAATCCTTTTTTCATCCATTTTCCTTTGAAGAATATATTTCCCTTTCTCAGATTCCCTTCTCATTATCTCTTCCTATTCTTAAAAATGCTCGTAAGTTCTTCCAGCCTCTCTTCTCATCTGCTCAAGACGACCGTACACAATTTTTAAATTCATCAATTTGGTATAATAAACATATCAAACTTAATAAATTTATTTTCTGGAAAGATTGGTTAACTCACGGCCTTAAATGGACTTATCAATTTTTTCAAGATGGTAATTGTATTCCTTTTTCAATAAATCAATCACACTTTTCTCTTTCCTCCTCTTATCAATCCAAATATCTCTCTCTAACTGCGGTAGCTCAAGCTTCATATCATGCTCTCTCCTCTGTTTCCACGCCTACTCCTTTACCTCCTCCCATAAGATCGATTTTGTGTAACTTTCCTTCCGCATCTCAAATTTATAAAGTCCTAATGGATATTCCCCTTACCCGTGACAAATCAAACGTAGAATGCAGCTGGGAATCTGATTTGGGGAATCTTTTCCTATTTCAGTATGGAATAAAATCTGGACTAAAATAAGGAAGTCTTCTAGAGCAGCCAACACCACCCAAACTTTGTTTTTTATTTACAATAGACTTCTGATCACCCCAGCTAAATTACACACTATTAACCCTGACATCCCTCCTACTTGTTGGTCTTGTCCTGCCCCATCAGCAGATTTCAAACATATGTTATTTGATTGTCCAAACATCCATGCCTTTTGGAATCGAGTTTGGCGACAAATCAATATTATTTGCCACACACATGTTCCTTTATCTTTTTCCCATATTTTTCTAGGAAGCATCTCCGAAGCTTGGTCATCTCTTTCTTCTGATATACGTATTATTGATTTACTCCTCGCTGTTGCTTTTCAGCAAATTACTAAGTCAAAGATACCTCTGCTGTGTCTTTTCAGGCATGGTGGTATGGAGTCTGCTATAACCATCGACTACATAGAGCCTATGTTTATCCCCTCACACTTGCTATTAAACGAGATCTACTTTGGTTGCCTGTCACTGATTTCTTAACTGTATCAGCTAAACTTACACCTTCACATAACCCATACGCTGAGGAAGTGTCCATGCCCCCTGACTTTACGAATACTGTTTTGCTTTACATAATCATATCTTATGGTTGTATGTTAATCTAGTGTATTAGGAACTTTTCAGATATTATTGTTCATTGTACTAGTACATTATCTTCCCCCCTCCTCCCCCACTTTTTCCCTCCCCCTTTCTTCCTTCCCCTCCTCCTTATATGATCTAGCATTATTGTTCTATGCTTATGATAATGTATTTTCTCTTACTGTATCATGTTTTATTTTTTCATCAAATAAACTCTTTTCAAGCTTAAAATTATAATTAATTCTATACATCACTTTTAATAATTACAGATTTTTTAAAATTTAATTTAATATATTTCCATTAACATTTTAATTCAAAATCGATTTAATAGTGTTGTACCATTATTTAGTTTTTTCTATATTTTTAGTAAATCTTTCAAATTAATCTACATTAATATTTAACATAACAATATTTCTAATACTTATGAATCAAATTCACTTTTTATTTTCCCCAGACTTTACCATAGGGAGACTCTGTAGTCAGGCAGAGAACTCGGCATGGTAAAGTATAGGAAAAAAAATAAAAAGTTTTTTAACTCAAAAATAAATATTATATATATTAAATATATAAGTGCAAACCTACTCAAAAATGTCAGTTTCCTTCATGAATCAGGCCCTGTATCTAGAATAGAATGGAGAAATGTAGAGAGAGGTTTGCTGTGAATTGTTAAACATGAATTCTGACAATGGACTCCTGCAAACCCTGTCATCCTGATGGTATATTGCAAAACATTGCAGATATTGTTCAATAATCTGGTTTACTCTTTGAGTTTGTCGATCAGATTTAGGATGATAACTGTTGCATTTATATGTTTTTACTCTTAGCAACAATCACAAAGATTCCCCAGAAAAATGAGGTAAACTGGGTTCCTCGATCTGAGATTATGTTGTTCCACAAACCTTTAGGCTTACAATTTCTTTCACAAAATGCCTTGCTTGTAACTGGGATAAAGGTAACGCATTTAAGAGAAGTAAGGGAACTAATTTTGTGAATGGATCCACCTCTATCTGTAGTACAGTACATGATTATGAAGAGGGAAGGTCACTTATGAAATCTAAGGATATTGTGCACCAAGGATGTAGAGAAACAGTAAGAGGCTGTAACAGGCCTAAATCACTTTTATTAGATTTCCTGGATTGCATACTGGCTGAGCAAGTGGTTACATGTGTAGGTATGATTAGCTGCATCTTGGGCCACCAAAATAATCGAGTGAGAAAACTCTCTGTTGTCATTATTCCTGGATGACCTGCAACTGGTGAATCATGATATCACCGTAGAAGATATTGCTGTAATGTGGTTCTTGGTTGTGGTACAGATTATGGTGGTGAAACAATAAACAATACAATAAATCATCTCTCATGTGTCTGTGGCTGATCTCTTCCTATATCGATTTGTTATTGTGAATAGTCCGAAAGGCATGTTTAAACTGCTGCACAAAAGCTTTAGGTGTGATATTATCTTGATGTGTAAAACTCAAATATGCTTCAATGTCTTTAGTGGCCCTGGAAATATGAGAAAAAGCACCAGCCTTCCCATATAGTTCCCCGGTCTCTAGGTATAGAGAGACCAGGTAAAGATGTGGACCTGTCTTGTAGGTGATTTAATTAGTCTAGTAAAATATATTTTTTCAACTTTGCCAGTTTTCATACCTTTCTGTAAGTTTTGAATAGCTTGTACAAGAGAACTAAATGTATTGGCTGAGGGATCGATTAGTTTATGCCTGACAAACTGTCATGTTCCATGGTACATTAATACTATGGTGGATGCCGGCAACCCATCCTTTGCCTTCCAGGAGCCAAAAAATATATTTCTGACCCAGACGAAACAAGGAACAATGGGAGGGAAAGGGAGAAACACTTTAACACCTAGGATACTATACCTCCACATAGTAGCAAATACAAATAAAGATATGATAATTATCACTTTAAGATTGTTTTAATACATAAAAGTTCATAAAATACTGCACTCACTGCTGCAGGTTACAGAGACTTTTAACCAAAACCGTCAGCCAGAGTGGACTTGAGGCAGCACAGTCAAAGAGGTGAAGATGTGCAGCAAGAAGGTAAGTCTTTGCACAGGAAGCATCAACTGAGTACAAACAAGAAGCAACCCAAACATATCAAAATGACAAAGCTCTTGGAAGGAAGGCTGGTGATGGGCTGGGTTCATGTGAGAAACCCAACAAGACTCACAGTTGGTAGGTGACTTGCTGCTATAAGTGCTAATTCTTTTATAACTGGCCTGCTAGTTCTGACTCAAATGTTTCTGTACTGATCACAAGGGGCCATCTTTGTTTGGGAAACCTATGTCTGAGTCACCTAGGTCTGGGACGGAAGTGATGCTACCTTTGGGGAACAGGACAGCACAAATGCCATGTGTAGGAAATTGGGTCATTAGTGGTGCAGAATGTGCGACCTGCACGAGCAAGAGCTCCACCATTTTCCCTTACTGGGAACTAAACACCCCATTATAGCGCTTGACTCACTCAGGGTAGCGAAGCAAAGCAGTCCAAGGCCTACTCATGGGAGGTTGTGTGGGCTAGTAATCACCATTCACTAGCACGTAATAATAACACCCTATAAATGATTGTCCAGTCAGTGCTTTTTCTTTAGAAAAAGGAAAAATACATTTATTATGCACACACACTACTAAATACTATGCATTAATTTACAAAACTATACATAAGACAGATTACAAATACCATAGATGATGTTATAAAATCACATTTGATCCCTAAAGGATCATGAGCTCCACAATCACAGAACCCCTCACCTATGCCAGATACCGCTTTACAGTATAGGGGGGCGTCACTTTAAATGAAACAGGCCTATTAGTTTTATTACAGGTTTACCAAGTTACAAGAACACCAAACCACAAGTGAAAAAAACCATCATTTTGATATAAATGCAATAATCAATATTAACCATATGTAAAGGGCATTATTAATGTCAATAAAACATTTCAACCTTGATCATTAATCACTGTCAAAATTATTATATCAGTAAAAGATTTTTAAATAAACATAACGTGTCTCTGTTTTTATGTAACCTTTCCGATAACATAAAATGTAATCATACAAACAGCCTCTAGAGGGTGCCACTTTCAAGCAATATAAAATACAACCTTAAAACTATTCGCTAGAGGGTGTTGCATTCCATTAATCTACATTATCATTATACACTTTCAGACCACAAAAAATGCAGCCATATCACCAGCTCTTAGAGAGTGCTGCACTCCCAGATGTATAGCAAAAGCTCCAGCTTTGGAAGTGATTACAAAAAAATAAGAGAAAATCCTAGCGAGTCATCTTTTCCTTGAGCCTCCAAATTTAGGGTCTGCTCTTTTAAGAAAATTCTTGGCATTCCTTGGGGAAAGCTATGGTGCTTCTATCGCTCTTTCACACTCCTTTTTCTTTTTTCATGGTGGCCATGCCATCCTAGGGCTGCCACAAGCAGTAGAAATTGCTTTGCCTATTTCAAGCCCCACAAGTCATTATGGGGCGCTCCCTCAGAGCATGAATACTGAAGCAGGTGCCTGGCCCCACCTGGGCACTCCGTACTGCGTCATGTGTTGGGGCAGCCCAGAAAGTCATCCCCCGGCTGCCCCACCAGCTCCCAAATGGCAGCCTCATTTCTGCTGCTGCAGTAGCTGGCAGCACTCTTCTCTCCCTGCCCACTCCTGCAGGCAGGGCACTGGCATTGGTGGTGACCACATGCTCTCCCTAGGCATGGAGATCGGGACAGGCCCACCACTGATGAGGGGAGTGTGGCAGCACTCCCCCATCCTCTTGTTCTCTGTTGGGGCACGGAGTTGGGGATCCCGGTCCCCGCTCATTATCCTTGAGGGGCGCGACGGCGCTCCCTGCATTTCTCTTTGTGGTGGGGGTTCGGAGTTGGGGCTCCCGGGTCCCCGTGAATAAAACCTGGCTTGGGGGTTGGGATCCCCTGGCATCTGTAATCTTGGGAAGGGGGCTCCATGCACCCCGCTCCAAGGATTAAACATGTAAATGTTGCTTGTGGCGACCCCTGGTCCCTGGCCCACCCCAGGGCTATTGATCAACTCTACAGTGGAGCTCCACCCACTCTGTGACCTATCTAGGGGTCAAATGTTCAATCCTTTTTCTCCTCATATTTCAGGCCCCGTTGGGCTGTTTAACAAGATCTTCGGCTCAATTGCTCCCAGTGGCGAGCCCTAGCCACCTGGAGCCTTTTGCTTAGGCCTCCTGACCTCTAAGGTGGCAAACCTTATGGTGAGCTGGTTCCACTGCCTCTCTGTCGCAGCCTTTGTCTCTCTCCTTGTCTTCTTCTGTCTTCCTTGGTGCACAAGTACATTTCTTCCTCCAACTTCTCCTAAGGGGGTGTAAGGAGATCAGCTTCACTGGCCCTTGGAGAGATGCACTGGTCTTGGAGTCAACTGGGCCAGAATTGTTGGTACTTTAGGGCATCAGGGGGTTTCTCCTTCCAGTTGTGCATGGCTGTAACAGTCCCGGGGTCCAGCAGCGAAAAGCACAAACAGCACCAACAACCCTCTCTCTCTCTTGTGCATACGTTTTTAAAGGGGGTTGGAAGGTTCTAGTAGCCAGAAACCCTTGCCCAATCCTAGGATGCCACATCAGCTCTCCACCCCTGTCTCAACCCTCCTGCACAGCATGCTGGGACAGTTCAAGATGGAATCATCCAGGAGTCACAGGTCACATCTGCAATTGGGGTCTCAGCTCCGACCCTTGTTGGTATCACTGTCAGAGCCTTTTCCACCAACATTTCAAAGAGGAGCCCCATCCTCTGTGGATCCAGTTGTCTGGGCTTCTGCCTTTGTTCAATGGGCTTGGGCTATCCCTATTCCTGGTACAGTGTAACAGGTAATTAACAGACGCAGATTTTCATCCCACTCCTTCCTTCTCAGGAGCTGAGGAAAGCACTGTTAACTACTCCTTTTGTGTGGGGAGGCCTTTGCTCATGCTGCTGGAGATAAATGTGATATCATGGCCCAGCAGGGTGACAAAAGGCCTGGGCTCTGATCTGATCCAGGGAAATATGACAATCCTGGATGACCCATAAGTTGTATATACACCTTCTTGTTACTCTCAGATTTGATTTTGGCACACATGTTCCATTCCATTTTAATATGCCACTGGACTTTGAAGGACAAAGGGAAGCGAAATTGCACTCTAAGGCAGTTTTCCCCCTATGTGTGTAATAAAGTATCACTGCAGACAAAACAATTTACCACACTGGCTTTCCCTATGATTGTACACTAACATTAGAAGGACTGTCTCAGGTCAGTATCTAACCCTGCAGAGTCCCCCTCCTCCAGGCTACCTGTGTGCAGTTTCTGGGCTCCACACAATGGTCTCCTACGCACAGCCCACACACATGTGCCAGCCAAGTGCTCCTTATCACAGCTGAGCTGCAGTGGCCTTATCTGAAAAGGTTGACACTGGTGGTAAATGTGCGCAGTCCATTCACAATGTTATTACCGTGGGTGAGACACATGCAGTGAAACTCGCCCACAGTAAAAAGTTCAAAACTGGGTGATATGAAAAGCAAAAAAATCTGGGCATATTAAATGGGTGAAACCCATCTTGCAACACCATGCTCTTGTTAACCTGTTTCTATGTCCTTTCTGACCTTGATTCCTGGAACACTTTGCAACTCAGTAAAAATCAGTCTTGACAGTACAGTTGTTTCCTTGGTTTATATGGAAACAGATTACGTCCACTGCCATCTGGTGCACTGCAGTCCTGCTACACTAATCTCTTGATGATTTCCAATTTAGCCAAAAACCAAATTGGTGTCTGCAGCTTCCCGGTTCATGCAGCCACACCGGGTTCCTTGAGATTGAATGCTTGTTTACGTAGTTTAAATTTGATCTGAAAAAGTGTTTTTTTTTGCTCAAGAATTCAAAAGGAGGTGGTACTGGAGACTATGTGAGGGATGCTGGCATGAAGTTCTCCTGTGGAATTTGTCACTTGATGGATTTGCATCCACTGCATGCTCATGTGCAGGAGAATCACCCTATTGTCTTTGACAGGCCATTTAGCAGGCTGTCTGAAAACATTTTGAGGGGAAGGGACAACTGTGGCATATAACAGCACTTGCAGTTGTTCCCATAGTCAGATTATTTTACTTCACTCTAGTTCAAGGCTGTTACTGACACGTGGAATCTCCAGGCTGCTGCTGATTGTGTAGCATTGCAGGCTCTCTCAAATGGCCAGTTAGGTTTGGAATGAGGATACTGACCAAATGTTTTGTCTCTTGAAAGTTCTGCTGGGTAAGAGGGGAAAAGGAAATGTTTTTCTGACACGCTACAGTGCTCTTTTGTCCGCCTAATCCACCCCCAAGATGGTGAGGGCACAAAGAGTTGGGACTGGCTGGAAGTTAGATGTGAGCTTCCATGTCATGTGCCAGACCTATAGCTAGTCTAAATACTTTAATTAACAACACTTTGTATGCTGAGACCTAGGTGTTTGGAGTCCATGCTTTGCCTGTGCCTTACAAGCAGACACTTAGGGGCCCAATTACGAGTTTGGCGGTCTGAGGACTGCCAGACTCGTGGTGGTGCGGCCGTGGCGGTCCAGCCACTGCCGCACAAGCGGTCCGATCGCCCCATTACGAGTTGGGTAGTCGGACCGTCCTGGGACTGCTGACACCCCGAGGGCACCGCTGTTCCCTGGAGGTGGTGTGGCATCAGAGGCCCCAATAACGGCGGTCCCGCCAAGCATATTACGAGTTTCCTCTCCTCCAGGGTTTACATGGCGGTTTCTCCTCCATGTAAACCTTGGATGAGAAGAAAGAAAGGGGGCCCTTCAGGGCCCACTGTGCCGCCTCCCTATGTGCATGCACAAAAGTTCCTGCACGGCATTGACTTTTGAGTGCATGCCGTGCAGGAACTTTGTGAGGCGTTCCCATTATGGTGCCTTTTTCAAAGGCACGGCGGCCTTAAAAAGGGGCACCGCCCTGGGAACGCCATGCCACCCTCCTGCCAGGCTACAAATAACTCGTAATCTGGCGGGAGGGCGGCGGCGAGTCTCGGCGCCGCCAAAACTCGCAATCACGCCCTAAGAGGAAAACTGAGAAGACTGAGATTACTGCTTGCCTTCAAAATTTGTTTCTCTTGATCATATGTGACGAAAGCAGGGATCTGTTATCAGGACACTGAAAGGAAGTACACTGCGCATGTAAATGAATGAAGTTTGATTGACTAAACTATTCACAGTACCAAATTAATCAACGCACTCGGCTGGTACATATCTTTCTGTGCAGGGCCTATACTTTTAACTGAATTGTGACAAGTATATAAACAGCACAATTGCATTCCTATAATTGAAACTCTAAAAAACACAAATGATGTTTCACATACACAACCCGGCGCCCAATTAATTCAGCTTACATCCACTGTGCTGCGGCATAAATTCAGTAACTGACTGATTTTTATACATAAAGAGGTAATAAATGTTTGAAAGAGCTTCAAAGATAGATCAAATGGAAATGCCAGCGCCGTATAATAGCCATCAAGTGACACTGAAAAGCATCCTGACACAAGGCACACAATTACTCTGTAATTGAAAGTAAATGAAGAGTTACAGCGTGAGCTCTGGGGAGAGTCCGGGCTCACAACTCAAAGCGCCGCGTCTCCAAGAGAGACAGCTAGAAAACAAGAAGCAATTGTACCCCAAATCCAGCTCTAAGCAGAGAAGTGTTGTTTCCAAGAGGATATGAGCTTGCGCGTTTACTCCAGCAGGGTTCAAGCACTCCAAGGTGTGTTTTAAGCCCGGAGACAGGTCTGTTTCAAAGCTTTTCCGAAATCCCACATTTCACTTGTTTGCACCAATAACAGTTACCTTTAAATTTGTTATTCAAATCCTTTTTTTGATACAAGAGAATGGCATAGACTTGGATTGTTTTTAATAAGTCAGTAATTTTTTCTTTATTAGAAATATGATTTTAAAGAGTGTAGATATAAATACCTTTTTCATTCCAGGCAGTCACGCGCTACCCAAGCCCTTGAATGGATTTACCATCATTGTTTAAATACGAAAGCAGGGAGAAGTAATCAATATATTGTATTTTAAACATGCGCGCCAACTATACAATATAATCCAGCCATTTTAATGTTAAAAGCAGAAAATTAAAAAAAATGTAAAGATGAGCATTATAAAACCCTTATGCTTCCAAAATAATGTCCTGAAATTAGGAGCCTATTGCAAGTCGGAGACTGCCTTGAACGATTTCAGGTTTCACAGGGTGCGGATTTGCACTCAGGAGTACAGATATGCAGCCTGTAAAACCAAATGCCTGCATTACTTACTAATCTTCATTACTCTGATTCTTCCTTCATCTTTCCAGTACTTATTTGAGTGATGTACCAGCATTACTGACACTTGCTCACCCAGTGCAAAGCAAACTTCACTTTCCATAGCCCCAAAGGAGCGATCTCCCATAAAACCCCTCTCATACTTCCTGTCTTCTGAGAAGCCCTCCATTGAAGGCTGATGAGGAAGAAGGGAGGGAAGGCAGTTGTAAGTACTGGGACCATTCTCTTCCCATTCCTTACTTACTTGAGGTATACTCGCGCAAACACCCCTCATCAGCCGAACTAAGACTAAGAGGAGAACTTATGTGCTTTAAAGAAAGGGAGTACATTGTAATCATTCAACGCCCTCCCTTGTGAAATCATATGTAGCTACTTAACATCTCAAGTCAATAATTCAGCGCTTTAACAACATCGATCCATAGTCATGGAACTCTTAATAATCCAACAACTAAAAGATAATTCAGACCTTTATCAACATTTAGTCTATAAACAAGTGATATAGGTCAAGGGGGAAGCCCACGTGGCTGCTTTGCATAGATTTGCTGTAGAAACCCCTGCCCAGTTCAGCCAAGAGGTGAATATTTCTCTATTAGAGTGGGCTGTCATTATGCCAGGAACCTCTCTACCATCATCCTGATATGCAAGTTAAATTACCGTCCTGACCCATCTTGTCAAAGTGGATACTGGCAGCTTGTCTCTCCTTTTTTACCGGGTTAAAATTAAGAAACAGACTATCCAATTTTCTGTATTTAGAAGATCTTTTAAGATAGATTGTCACTTCCATAACTACATTTAGAGGATGAGAGGGTTTAGTTTGAGAACCAAAGTTATAAACCAAGAAGGGGTGAACTATTTCCTGCTCCGTGTGAAATCTGGAACTTATCTTGGGTAGGAATTTGGAGTCTAAGGACAGGACTATTGGATCTTCAAAGATCCTTGAATAAGGATGGTGGCGAATTGATGTGCCCAGTTCCCCAATCTTCTTAGCCATTGTAATTGAGACTAAAAACAGCACCTTAATGGTAATAAAAATTCAGAGATCGAGTATAAAGGTTCTAATGGAGTTTCCTCAAGACATGACAATATAAAAGACAAATTCCATGGTGGAAAGGGATTCTTAACCTTCTGACTTAAAAGACTAAACCTTTAAATAGTCTTGAAACCAAAGGTTCAATAGTAGAGAGGTCAGCCCAAGACCCAAGGGATCTAAGAGCTGACCTTTGTAATTTAAGGGTGGCCACAGATAATCCCTTTTCGAAACCATCTTGCAAAATCATGGGAGCTGGGGCCAAAATTGGTGATATGTTCCTAAAGGTACACTAGGTATTAAAAGCATGACCAATGATGATTGTAGGCCTTGTTTGTTGATGCTATTTTAGAGGTCTGAAAAGATCTAGATAGGAAGACTGATAAACCTCTACTCATGAACCCCTACCTCTCAATCTCCATACTGATAATCTTAGTCGGGATAGGGACTTCAATGGAAGAGGAGGATGGCGAATGCTAAAGGGAGACAATGGAAGGATCCATACCAGATATACCACAGATATACCACAGTTGAAGTGAAGGGAATCAAGTCCTCCTTGTCCAACAGGGAAGGATAATTACCATTTCCACTGACTCCCTCTTCAATCTTGTTAGCATTCTGAGGACCAAAGGATCTGGGGAATGCATAAAGGAGCATGTCTGGCCATGGACTTGACAGAAAATCCACCCCTATGGCACGTTCCTCCTGAAATCTCGAGAGAAACTCTGGGAATTGAATTATACCAGTTGCAAATATATCTAAGTTGGGCACCCTCCACCTGTGACATATTTCCTGAAACATTGTTCGACTCAGCACAAACTTTTTGAGAACAAGGAAATGCCTTGCTCAGTTATTCTGCCTGTGAATTCAGAGTCCCTCTGATGAATATTGCCCTTAAATTTAGCAAATTGTGTTTGCTCCAAAGACCAATCTGTTGAGTCAGTTGACTCAAGGCAGAAGAACCTTTCCCTAACTGGTGATTTAAGTAGGACATGGTTACCATTTTGTCTGTCCTTATCATTAAGGCTCTCCCTCAGAGGTGGTGAGGGAAAGTATGAATTGCCCTCTAGAATGACATCAGCTTGCTCCAGTTGGATAATTTGTAGTTTTCGAACACACACCAGACACCGTTAACTGTGCGATTGCCCATGACTGACCCCCAACCTACACTGCTGGCATCACTAGTGACAATCACTGGGTTGAGAAAAGTGAATATAGTCCCCTGGAAGAGGGAAGATGGATTCCTCCACCACTGTAAGTGCCTTTGGATTATCTGGGGCACAGGAATGAGGTATTCTTAATACTCTTGTTGAGTGACCCAATAATCCAGAAAATAATGAACTAGTTTCCCCAGATGTAGTTGTGCCTAAGGGATGATGTTGAGAGTTGCCGCCAGAAGTAAAGAAACACAAGTAATCTGAATTGGCCATTGAGTGACAGGAAGCTCGTTGAAGCTAAGGGTAAGACAAAGACAATATTTACTTTTTCTTCCTGGACTCATAACCACTGTCTTGCTGGAGCTTCCGACCTGGACAACAACCCTGCTAGGTGATGCTATAACGTCTTCTTTCTGACTTATGGCAAGGAAATCAATCCAAGAGTGGTGTTATGTATTCCAGACACTGGCAAAGTGTAAGATGGGGTTTCCCCCAGTTGTTCAGAAATCCAAATCTCTGAAGAATCTGAATTATGCTTCTTCTATTTCTCAAAGCCTGTTTCTGTGTTGGAAGCTGGATTAAAAGGTTGTCCAGGTAAGGGTGGATCCTAATTCCCTGTGATTGTAACAATCCAAGGACTGGAGCCAGAACTTTCATAAAGACCCTGGGGGAGGTATTGATGCCAAACGTTAGGCTCTGAAACTGTCAGTCTGGTGGTCCATGGAAAATCTCAGAAATTTCTGATGGGACAGCAAGATAGGGATGTGGAGGTACATATCCTGAAAGTCTATTTTGGACAAGAAGTCCCCTTGTGGTGTCACCTGCTGAAGGATATTAATCTTGAATCGAACCTTGGGGATAAAGATATTGACAAACCTGAGGTCTGTTTTCATCCTGTGGTCCCTGGTGGCCTTCTCCACTAGAAATACTTGGAAATAACATCCCTTCCCTCTCTCTTGTGTAGTGGTTGGGATGATGGAGGTTTTGAGGACTAACAGAGCAATACTGCCACAGAAAGACTTCCTCCTCTCCTACTCCAGTGGCCATGCTATTCTCAAGAAATGAGGCTCTGGGAACTGAGGCAATACCTCAATAGAGTACTTTTGTGAAATTATCTGGAGAACCCAGTTGTCCATTATCAACCTCTTCCGTTTCCACTGAAATTGAAGAAGCCGACCTCCAACAGGAATCTTGGACAACTCAGCATTATCAGGAGCTCTGTTTGTGTCCAACCATGCCTCCTGGCTGTCAAGTTAGGGTATTAGACTAAGCGCCCTTGGGCTGCAATATTGATTTATTGTGGTAGAAGCCAGATTTCTTCTTTCTGTGACTGTTATGTTTCTTTGCAACACGTTCAGCAGACCTCTGTGTGTAGCGAATGACTTAGTATGTTTTTGCAATTTGAATGACTTTCGCAGAACCTTTTCTAATTCCTCTCCAAATATTAAATTGCTAGAGTAAGGCATCCCTAAGAGACAATTTGTCCAGGAAGCATCCGCCTTCCATCTTCTTAGATATAAATTGCACCTAACCACTACTGCTCCCGTCGATGCCATAGCTGAAGCTCTCAAGTTGGCGAACATTAGATCAGAGAAGTATTTGGCATGAATCCTCATCCTTCCCAGGAATTGAGAGAAATCTTTTCCCTCTTGAATGCTAAAGGATAGAGAGTAACAATGATCCATCCCAAGTGATATTGTACTGTTTCAACAGGGTCATGTGATATCGGTGTAGGGCTGATATCAAACACCTTTTCCTAAATCTCATAGTATTCCAAGCCTTTAAAGCAATGCAAGGATTAACGGGCTGCAATTTTATGTTGTCTCTTGTTTGAACCCTTCATGAGCTCCAGTGCCACTTTGTGCACTCTTGGAACCCTATGCATTTGGAAGGATGGTAGGCCAGTATGAAAAGCATTATAGTTACCCAGTCTGGAGTTAATAGCATCTTCCACTATCAGATCCCTATGATGACAGGACTGTAAAGGAAAGAAAATTCACAATTTGGTCAGATGATGGAAACTACTTACAAATGCTCCAATACAGGTTTTAAGATATAGATGTTCTTTGAAGCAAAAAATTTAATTTCTAACTTTGTACATGTATGGAAAATTGTGTCCAAACAGTTTTGGTATGGTAAAAGAGGCTATACCTGATTTCCCATTCCATCCAAATATTTTACACTCAGTCCTAGAGGTATTTCTCTGTAGACTGCTATCTTCCTTCCACATTTTGGAAATAATATTCTTTGAGGCTACCATCAATGATATTCTTTGGAAAGTTGAGAGAGGCCTGGGCATCATCCACATAATGCTACACAGAGAAAGTTTGTCCAATGAAGATCTCAAAACATTAAGCCAAATTTCATTACATCCAGTCAGCTAAGGAATGTAATTTAATTTCCCTATCTTTAAATATATCTGCTTGATATCTTAAGGCATCAGACAAAGGGAAATGTTGGACATGGCCCTTTCTACAGGATTATCCCCAAACTGTTTGCCTTCCTCTGCCTGTTTTTCTGACCTTCATTTTGTTGGCTCTAGGACTCTGGCCCCTTTACCACTGCTAATCAGTGCTAAAGTGCATTATGCTCTCTCCTTTAAACATGGTATGATTGGTTTTCACCTGTTTGGCATATTTGATTTACTTGTACACCCCTTGTAAAGTGGTATACCATATACCCAGGGCCTGTAAATTAAATGCTATTAGTGGGTCTGCAGCATTGCTTGTGCCACCCACAGAAGTAGCCTTTCAAACCTGTCTCAGGCCTGCCACTGCAGGGCCTGTGTGCACAGTGTACTGTCACTTTGACTTGGCATTAAAAACGAATTGCCAAGCCTTAAACTCCCCTTTTATTACACATAGGTCACTCCTAAAGTAGGACCTAGGTAGCCCTATGGGCAGGGTGATGTATATGTAAAAGGAGGAATTGTACCTTTATGTGTGGCATGCGCTGGTAGTGACAAAGAGTATATTTCATTGTTCACTGCTGTAAGGCCTACTCTCATAGGCAAGCATTGGGAATGCCTTTATATATTTTTAAGTGGTAATTCCTGATAAGAAAGGAGTGGTGTTGCCATGTTTGGTATGTTTGGAATAGTAGTAATAAATCCGATTTACTACTGGTGTAGTTGGATTTTACATTACAATTTTAGAAATCCCACTTTTAGAAAGTAGGCATTTCTCTGTGCTTATGACTCTTTGTGCTTTGCAGCCTGACTCCAATACACATTTGAGCTAGGTGACAGCTACATGTGGTGCATAATTTCCAGACACCCACAACACTGTAAGGGCGAAGTGTGACAGGGGATACATCTGCATTCATCTGCATACCAATCGTCTTCCTGAGCTGAGAGAGGGAGAGGTTGTTCAACTTTACATTTGTATAGGTTGTGTCCTGCCCTCACACAAAGGGCTGTATTTCCCCCTATTGATCGTCTGGAGCCAGGGCGGGGCTGAAAAGGATTGTTGCGCACTTCTAAGGGTACGTTTGATGCCGCCCCTTCATCAAAGACATTTATGAGTATAAGAGCTGGGGCTCTGACCCCATGTCTTTAGACACTGCGTGGGACTTGTAACCAGACCCTGCTGGCTCTACAAACTTCACATTGCCAGAGTACTGTTGTGATGCCAGGAGGAACCGCCATTGGAACCACTGGCTTTGTTGTGCTAACCTGCTGCCTGCTGGGCTACTGGGAGAACTGCCACTCTGCAAAGTACTTTTTGCTGGACTTCCTGCCTGCTACTCCCTGTGTGCCCCAAGTGCTCTCCAATGGCGTGTTGGCTTGCCCCCGTGTTCTGGTAATCTCAGGCCCGGAAAAGATTGCTTGTCATCCCCACCGCCATGGGACTCTACCTTTTGGGAGTTCGGCAGCCACGGACTCATTGAGGAGCTGGGAACCACTACTCCTCACATTCTATTTGACACAGCCCGTGCTGAGCACTTTGCCTCGTTATGAAAAGTGCACGTTGAGCACCTCTTATGCTGCAGGAAGCGGCATGTGTTTTCTCCAGAGCGGCCCGTGCTGTAACTACTCTGGACTGCGACTCCAGGGGGAGGAGAGCTGCCCAATCGCCAGCTGTGCTCAAGTGCTCCGTTTTCCCTGTTACTAAAGGGGGCCTGCGCTAAACTGGTCGAACGCGGCAGGGCCCCAAGTAGCAAGACCGCCCAGCTGTCCTACGCTGAGGGGTTGCCAGGGCAACTTCATGCCCTGATTGCCCCCGAAGAGAGGTCGTTGCAGCGCCACCTAGATAGACCAGAATGTGGCTCCTCCATGACTCCGGAGGGGAGGAGTACAATGTCTCTAAAGTCTGGCCCGGTGCTCCATTGCCTTGCTGTAAGAGCAGGTCCCCAGGGACGCAAGGACCGCTCTGACTCAGGAAAGGTATTTTCCCCAGAGCAGAGACCCGCAGGGTCCCCTGGGATCGCCGGACTAACGCGGTGTTGCCCCATGTTAGCCGCTCTACTTTCGTAGGTGGTTGGATTTCCTCTTACTGTCAGGAATGACCCCTGGAAGAGTCGGGGGGCATTGTGATTTTGCTGCTCCTATGTGAGGGGAAGTCCTCTGGTAGGGTCCTGGCCATAAGGAATTACCATAAAGCTCCCAGTAGAAGGGGATATACTTGTCCCGCATTCGACAAGAAGTTCACCTTTTACCTTATCACATGTAATAAGCCCGCAGGAGCCCCTGCGGCCTACATTTCATGCCTTCATATGATAATTTCAACAAGGCTCACAACAATTACAGTATAAAGTGGAATAAGAGTGCAGGGGCGATGTGGACTCCATTTTCGTTGTAATTTGAGTGATTTACCCTAACAGTCTGCAATACTTGCACTACTGATGTGCTTTCGATCGTTTTATCTTGCTTTGATCAGTATAACGAGAGATACATTTAAAAGTACATGCACTGTGATGTTTGACAATTGCATACCTGAAAAAGTATTAATGTATCATGTCATTTCGGTCTTGTGATATATATAATATATATTATCTACTGGCTGTCGCCAGTAGATAGTTATAGTTAGGACCTATTATCCATAGGAAATCCGTAACATTCTATTCCCAATAACTTTGGCGTCGTTTGACGAATCATCGCGAAATTTTCAAAACTAGTGGGGCGCTCCAGTCCGCTCCTGTCTTGAAAGTTTCTGGGTGATTCATCAAGCGAGGGCCGAGAAAAAAGGGGTCCCAAAACGTGTTTTCTCCATGTTAATTCCCATAGGAAATTTTAGCCACGGCTACAGCCCGAACTGCTGAACGGAATTACACCAAATTTGGCAAAAGGTAGCGCTTGGTTCAGAAAGCAACCTTTTTTTAAATGGTGTAAATCCGTTCAGTAGTTGCGGAGAAATTAAAAAAATAAGAGTGAAAAAATCAATTTCCCATAGGAAACTTTATGCAAGGCTACAGCAAAAACTGCTGAACGGAATTACACCAAATTTGGCAAAAAGGTAGTGCTTGGTTCAGAAAGCACCCTTTTAAAAATGGTGTAAATCCATTCAGTAGTTGCTGAAAAATCCAAAATAAAAGTTTCGATATCTATGGCCGCGGTGGATCCGCGCACCCTCCTGACCCCGAGCTGCATGCTAATTGGCTGTCAACACTCCAAACCAGGAAGTGTTGGCAGCCATCTTGTTCCTCGGTAGAACGAGGAACAAGAAAGCAGTAAAACAAGTGCGCAAAACGCAAAAGGGGCAGGGTAGAAACACCCTGACCCCCTAGGTCTGCTCAGGGGTCCCACAAGGACACCCTGGGCAGAAAAAGCATTTTTTTAAAAATCGGCGGGATGCGCTTAGGGTGCGCGGATCCCGCCGATTAAAAAAAAAAAACACAAGAAACAAGTGCGCAAAACGCACAAAGGGAGCAGGGTAGAAACACCCTGACCCCTAGGTCTGCTCAGGGGTCCACAAGGACCCCTGGGCAGAAAAAGCAAAAAAAAAAAAAGACCGGCATTGTGCCGGAGGCCCCGCCCCCTCCCTGCAGCAGTCTGCAAACGCACCCCCTGGCGCGTTTTAAGAAGGGGAAGTAATTCCCCTTGAATACTGGGGGTCCATGGGGGCCAACTAGCCCACCAGGAACCTCCAGTATGCGCCAGGGGGCTGCGTTGCAGAGAGGTGTACAGAGGCCACGCCCCTTTTTACACCTCTCTGCAACGTAGCTCTGTGGCGCTTTTTGGAGGTACATGGTGGGCTAGTTGGACTCCAGGGACCCTCAGTATTCAAGGGGACTTAATCCCCCAACTTAAAATGCGCCACGGGGCGCGTTTGCACAGTGGTGAAGGGAGGGGGCGTGGCTTCAGGTGACATGTGTGCAAACAGGCCCCGTGGCGCGTTTTAAGATGGGGAATTAAATCCTCTTCAATCCTGAGGGTCCCTGGGGGCCAACTAGCCCACCAGGTACCTCCAGTAAGCACCACGGAGCTGCGTTGCAGAGTGTTATAAAAAGGGGCATGGCCTCTGAACACCTTTCTGCAACGCAGCTCTCTGGCGCATACTGGAGGTATCTGGTGGGCCAGTTGGCCCCTAGGGACCCTCGGGATTGAGGAGGAATTAATTCTCCAACTTAAAACGCGCCACAGGGCGTGTTTGCAGACGTGTCACTTCAGGCCCCACCCCCTTCCTTCACCGTTGTGCAAATATTCCTCTAAAATCAGCCGAACTACGAATTCCGATTTACTCACCTGTAATCAGGAGAGACCTCAGTGCTGCATCTTTGAGCCCAGTACTGATCCTGAAAAGTAATTTTAACCGTACTTACCAGTAACTTGAATTTCCTTCCATAGGATATCATTGCCTGCTTTTTGCTGAAAAAGTTTCTAAGTGTCGATTTTTGAAACATACAAATATTCCTCTAAAATCAGCCGAACTACGAATTCCGATTTACTCACCGGTTATCAGGAGAGACCTCAGTGCTGCATCTTTGAGCCCAGTACTGATCCTGAAAAGTAATTTTAACCGTACTTACCAGTAACTTGAATTTCCTTCCATAGGCTAACATTGACTGGTTTCACTTGGAAATTCTTCTGTGTGTGGAGTTTTGGAACTTTATAATATTCCTCTAAAATCAGCCGAACTACGAATTCCGATTTACTCACCTGTTATCAGGAGAGAACCCAGTGCTGCATCTTTTAGCCCAGCACTGACCCTGAAAAGTAATTCTAACCGTACTTACCAGTAACTGGTATTTCCTTCCATTGGAATCTGTCTGGTTTTCAGCAGAAAAGTTTCAAAGTGTCGATTTTCACAAACTACAAATATTCCATAAAAATCGCCTGTATGACTTAAACGCATTCTTTCAACTGTTTACAGGAGATGCACCAGTGCTGGATCCAGGATCCACCACTGAGTAAGAAAAAGTAACGATAACACTACTTACCTGCTAAGTGAATTTCCTCCCATAGGATAACATTGGTGATTCTATGTGAAAAAGTTTCTAAGTGTCAACTTTTAAAATACAATAATATTCCTTAAAAATCACTATTGTAACCAAAACGCTTTTACTCAACTGTTTACAGGAGATGTCCCAGGACTGAATCTAGGATCCAGTCCTGTGGTTAGAAAAGTAATCCATAAAGTAACTAATTGCATTTAACTAGAAATTCACATTGATCTCAATGTTGCATTGTGTTTGAAATTGTGTTGCCCATTGCAACAACTGTAACTACTGTACTTAAAAGTCTATTGCCTATTTGCAAAGTATTTAAACTAAAGTAATTCATTCTGAGAAAGTATATTTTGTAATGTAATGTATAATGTAATTACAATGTAATTTAAAAAATAAAATATGTAAAAATAAATAGTTTAAAAAAATGTAGTAAATCAGTATCAAAAAAATAAATATAACAATTAATACATTTAAAAATTGTCATTTACAAAACCTTTGAAATTCACTGAAAAAAACCATAGGTTTCAGACATGTTATAGTTAGGAATTAGCATTTAAAAAACCTTTCAAATTCACTGAAAAAACCATAGGTTTCAGGCACGTTATAGTTAGGAATTAGCATTTAACAAACCTTACAAATTCACTGAAAAAACCATAGGTTTTAGGGACAGTTATAGTTAGTTGGACATTGCACTCGTACAAAACCCGTGAAATTCCCCCGTTATAGTTAGTTCAGCTAACTATAACTCGCGCCCGCAATGCACTGCTGATGACGTCACATATTACATCACTCATGACATGGTCAGTGACATCACTGATGACATCACTGATGACATCTCAAATGACATCACTGATGACATCATCCAGTGACTGTGTGTTTCTGTAAAGTTTAAATATTTTTAATATATATAGGGAAAGGCGTATTGAAGAATGAGTGGGTGTATAAGTGTCTGTATGGATGATTTAGTAGGTGCGTGACTAACTCTATAAGTGAGTGATTAAACGTATCTTACTGAATGCATGGGTTAGTGACTAAACTGGGTGAATGTCTGCATCCGTCTGTCTGTTGCTGTGTAAGTGGCTGCATGGGTTTGTGAATAGCTACATGAGTGTCTATATGAGTTATTGATTGGTTGTCTGAGTATCTGTATGGGTGCCTGAGTGTTTGTGTGGGTGGGGTGTGTGCGACTCTGTGCATAGATGTGTGTGTGGGTGATACACTGGGTGGATGGTTTCAAGAGTGCATCTGTGATAGACTGTATGGGTGGGTAAGTGTGTGTAAGAGTGTGTTAGTGAGTGAATGTATGTCCCAGTGGTACATGTGTGAGTAACTACATATGTGAAAGGCAGTATATATGTGTGTTGGAGTATATAAATAGCTATAAGCGAGAGTGTGTGATTGTGAGAGTGACTGTATGGATGAGTCTGTGCTTGTATCAGTGATTGTATAAGAGCGTAAGAATGTGCTAGTATTTGTATGAGTAAGTGAGCTGGTGTGTGGATAACTGTATAGGTGAGTAAATGGCAGTGTGTTTAATTATTTGCATGACTGACTAGGTGTGTGAGTACCTCTATGGATGAGTGGCGGTGTTTGAGTGTCTATATAGGAGTATGAGTGCATATGATAGTCCTGTACTGAGTGACCGTAAGTATGAGTGACTGTACGGGTGAGTGAGTGGCTGTGTGTGTAGACCTAAGAATCAGTGAGTGGGTATGTAGTTATTGGTGTTGGAGTGTCTATGGTTTTGCGAATGGCAGTCTGTAATTTAGAGTGGGTGTATCAAAGGTTATATTAGGGTGTGAGGAGGTGCATCAGATTATCACGTGGATGATGTCATCAGTGATGTCATCAGTGATGTCATCAGTGATGTCACTGACCATGTCATGAGTGATGTAATATGTGACGCCATCAGCAGTGCATTGCGGGGCGCGAGTTATAGTTAGCTGAACTAACTATAACGGGGGAATTTCACGGGTTTTGTACGAGTGCAATGTCCAACTAACTATAACTGTCCCTAAAACCTATGGTTTTTTCAGTGAATATATATATATATATATATATATATATATATATATATATATATATATATATATATATATATATATATATATAATATAGAATGCATATTTTGATATAATCCAGTGTGAAGTCTCTTTTGTGGTGTATTCATTGTGTTTCTGTGTGAGTGTGTTGCGCAAACGCTTTACACATTACCTCTAATGATAAACCTGACTACTTAGTGGCAATCTACCAGAGAGTGAGCACAGGTTGTCTTTGGTGCGCATCATACTTGCCCTGACTAGAGTGGTGGGTTCTGCCTGGCTAAGGTGCATACCCTAGCCACCCAGAAACCCCATTTCTAACAGGAAGGAGTTGATAGGATGTTCATTTCACTGATTGATGACAGCAGACGTTTATATGCTGAGAAGAATTTGAACACTTATGGGCTGATTCTGGGTCCAGCAGTGCAGGGACCGCCGTTGTTTTGGAATCAGGAACACCGCCGACGAGTAGCCAGTTGACCGCCCGATTACTAACATGGCAGTCGGAATACCACAAGACCACCACCAGGATCCTGGATCCCACGGTGGTGGGGAAGACAAGGGGGATTGGAGGCAGTGCAGATGGCGGCACTGCCATTCCAATTACGAGTTACATTTTTGTGAAACATTTTATGGCGGGGAGCCCGCCATGAGAAGGTTGGCGGAACGCCAGGGAAAGGGCCCCAAACAGGGCCCGACTGCTTTTGCCCACTGGGCATTGTGGCTCAGGGCACATGTTGTGCCCCATACGCTTGCACTGTCATGCGTGCACTGTGTGCTATGCACGAAATGGTGCCTGGCAACAGTGCAGGCACTGTAGTGCGGCAGCAGTGCCTTCAAGCTCACTCTGTGAGCCAAAGCATACTGCCGCCTCAAGACCGCCGCCCGCACACCACCGGACTGGCGGTTAACTCATAATGTGGCGGTTGGAATGCCGCCGGCTTGGAGGCATTCTCCCGGCCACCGCAGTGGCGGTCTGGCATTCGGAACGCCGGACTCATAATCAGCTGCCTAATAAATAAGGTGGTAGAGGAGAATCAATGAAATAGTCAAAGCATAGAAGGCCAGCATTTAAAGCATTGCAGTAATCCAGTCAATATCCACTCGACAAGAATCCAGGAGTTCGGGTGTGACCATCTATCCTTGAAATTATTTCAACCTTTCCTTACTTCTCAGACCCTGACCACCTTTCCTCACCCCTACTTAACATCTCCAGAACCCCACTGGTACAACATATTCATTCAATGGGAGTCCTTTTCAACACATATGCAGATGACACAGAGCTCATTTTCAGGTTCTCCACACTGCAATCATCCCAACATAGCCCAGACTCAGCTCAGAAACCTCTGTTCTTGACCCGTACCATTGTGCGCACCTGGATGGCCACCAATTTCCTACGGCTCAATCTAGCCAAAAATAGGAGCTACTCATTACAAAATCGACATCAACAAATGGAACCCTTCCAAATGGCCAGAAATAATGGGACTTTCTCTAACCCCATCAGAAAGGCACAAATTGGCCATCTACAGTGACTCCAATGTCTTGCCTGAACATGACAGATCTAAAGTACCAGCTGTGTTGGGAAAAGATTTAAATAGTGGTAAGGGGACAGAGAAGAGAGAGATGGAAGAAGAACGTGGTGGACGTTAAAAATTGTTATTGGGCAAGGGAGGAAGTGGAAAAGACTGCAGGGTAAAGATGTTAAGTGAAGTTTTAGAACATTAAAGGGGTGATAGAATTAACCAATACTTAAAGAGGGCATTTTTGCTGAAACAGGTAGAGTCCTATTCCATTCTTTTTCATGCCAAAGACTTTGAACACACCTAGTAGATTAATCTTGTTTTCATGACCTCTCCCTCATACTGTAAATATAGAGAAGGGGCTGTTTTGGGATGGACTTCAGTGCTCTCCGAATGTAGCCTGTGCACAAAACATCAAGACTGGTTTATTAGGCTAGTTTTAGCTTTTCTCAGAGGACCTCTTATTTCCCTCAAGCAAGTTTTTAAAAGCAACTTAGCCTGTGCCAGGTCACCGTTAAGGGTACATGTTGTGCTTTATAACTACAATTAATAAAACACTCCAGCCTACTGAAGAAAACATCTATTAAAATGGTAGAAAAAATTATAGAAAAGGTGTCATTAGCAAACTTTAGGAAGGCGTACAAAATGAAGAAACTGAGCACTGTTGGGCTATAAGCATTTCTATTTGCCCTACCTTAATTAGTAGTAGCCAGAAAGAAGACCATTTGAAGAGATGTGATACAGCAATCGCATACCTAGCACCAAGGCTGAAACTCCTCCCACAGCTCATTACCGAGCCATTTCATGGGCTTTTAGGGTGACGAATGCTTGAAAGTGCTGTTGCTTAGAGCTGACAGGTCAGCTCTCTAATATTAGAGCATTAATTCACAAGGGTGGAGGCCCCTTGAACACTCTCAGTGACCAATGAGATTTGACTAATAGTGGCAAGGCACACCCGTGCAATTTCCACTTTCATTAAAACCGAATGAGGAGCAGGGAGAAACTGTGTGTCATATGCACAATGGAAGCACGTTGTTCTGGGCTGTGCTGTGATTGAAGCTGATTTCACCAAAGAAATATCTTTATTGTGTGCAGGGACAGCCCAGTACAATATCGCTTGCATGAGTGTGCATGTTAGGTTCACTCACAGACACTTTTCATGATTTTTTTTTTTACATTTATTGAGTAGTATTATGCTTTTCATGAACATTTGCCTGTTGTTTAAAAAAACATTGAAACATACCCCCATGCCGTTATGTACTAGGATCCAACTGTTTGTCAAATGCCTCGCCCGATCCATTATTCTAAAGATGAAGTTAAGGTCCTGGGTTTTGTTTTTTGCAGTATGAAAAGTGTGAATTTGGTTGTTCTGTTTTAAAAGGTATTACAGGGTCTCAGGTATTGTTGGAAGTGGGGGTCCTTATCCCTCACCGCCGCCACCAAATGCTGGAGGCGGGAGCCCCTGTCCCACACCGCTGTTGCCGGGTGCGAGATGCGGACCCCTCATTTCAACGTTAGGCTAAGTAAGGACACCGTCTGAGATAGCCCTGCTCACCCCCTTAGTAGCTTGGCATGAGCAGCCAGGCTTATCTCCAAGGCACGAGTGTACAGTATGTGCAACCACACTCACAGCAACCCAATGATGTCACCACAAATGGACTCCACACGAGTTTTATAAAACGAGTATAATCTTTATACAAGAAGATATACGATATGACCACACGATACAAAACCAACATATAATAATGGGTAGTATTCCTCCCGGTGGATTGGTAGGTTCTAATCCCAACCACCGCTTCTAACCAACAGTTAAGCTGACTTCTAACTGTTTCCAAAAGGATAGGTAAGTCGTATTGCTAGAATCACACACGTTGCAAAAGAAACGAAATACCGCAATGCGTAACGATATACTCCTGAACTGTGCAATAGAGAAACAATGCCATACGTAGCGCCACAGTCATGTACTTTGCAATAGAAGGAATAATGCAATGCGTATCACCACCAGCATGTCCTGTGCAAGGAAGAAACAAAGCAATGCGTCACACTACAATCATGTACTGTGCACTGAAGAAATAATGCAATGCGCCACGTTATAATCAGGTACTGTGCGATGAAGAAATAATGCAATGCGCCACGCTTACAATCATGTACTCTGCAAGGGAAAATAACGCAGTGCGTAGCGCACCCAGCATGTAGTTTGTCAGGCACAAATAGTCAGGCGTCATACGACAGTTCGATAGTTCGTTAGCAGCAATAATGCAAAGTGTAATACGACAGTCTAGGTGCTCCGTTAACAGTTGCCCCCGACATGGATCAATGATGACACAAAAGTACCGCTTCTCACTCCGGCCCCAGTACTGCCCCTCCTTGGGCCAGCACGGGCCTCGATCTGAGCCGAAGCAACAGGCTCACGCAGCTGCCAGGAGCGAGAGGCCGAGAGAGTGTCCCTCCAAGCCTGCACCCCACCCCAGGTGGTGATCCACGTTACCTGGGGGGGCGCGACCCCTTTCTCCTCCCCTCCTTCAGCGACTTGGGCCTTGATCCAGAACTCCATCAATGGGCACGGCGAGCTCGGGCCGGCGACTCCGCTCCTCCGGGACTGCCGGTCCGGGCTGCTACTGCTGCACTCCGAGGGCCCAATGACCTGGCCCTCCTTCCGGCGGTCTCAGTGGACGCCGAGACCCGCCCTCAGCACTTGTGGAGACTTACTTCGATTTCGGTGCACACGCTACCCCGGCACTCCTCACCAGCGCCTCTGGTTGCACCGCGACACGCACTATGCGCGTCCGAGACTCGCCTCTTCTCTCGGTGCACACAATGACCAGGCGCTCTTCACCAACGCCTCGGCTTGCACCACGACACGCACCCTGCGCGTCCGAGACTCACTTCTTTTCCCGGTGCACACAATGACCAGGCGCTCCTCACCAACGCCTCGGCTTGCACCACGACACGCACCCTGCGCATCCGAGTCTCACCTCTTCTCTCGGTGCACACAACGACCAGGCGCTCTTCACCAACGCCTTGGCTTGCACCACGACACGCACCCTGCGCGTCCGAGACTCACTTCTTTTCCCGGTGCACACAATGACCAGGCGCTCCTCACCAACGCCTCGGCTTGCACCACGACACGCACCCTGCGCGTCCGAGTCTCACCTCGTCTCCCGGTGCACACAACGACCAGGCGCTCCTCACCAACGCCTCGGCTTGTACCACGACACGCACCCTGCGCATCCGAGACTCAGTTTACTCCTGCATACCCACGATCACAAGGCACAACTTCTGAGGGTCTCAAGCTGCAAAAGCACGCGCACACCGCGTTGCTTGGGACTTCTCCGGAAACTTTTATGTTCCTGTGTTTCCAAACAGGGAGCCAGCTCACCTCGGGCCCTTGGGGTTCAGGACACAGCACAAAGCACAGTCCTGTTCAAGAAGGGGGACACCACCCACTGCAATGTCCCTTCAGTCTCTTCCTTAGTAAAAGCTACAAACTGCAGGCCAGCCCCAGATCACGAAGCAAGGGTCAGTCCTATCCAGCAGTCTCTTCAGCAACTTCTTCCTTGGCAGAGGTTCTTCTTGACCACGAAAGAGGTCAAAGCCTTTGCAGACTCGACCTGTCCATTTTGCCATTCAAAATTACACCACATTTTAGGGGTTTCAGTTCTCTTAGTTATACCCCTTCATGTCTTTGAAGTTCGTTGTGCTCAGGAGTCCCTGACCCCTGCCTAAATCAGTTCTGGGTGTCTCCCTCCCAGTGTCACCTTTCTCCCTTTGATACTGGGGGTCTGGACCCTTAATCACTCAGCAGGAGATGGGTCAATTGTTTTATAGCTGCAACCCAGGCCTCTTCACCTCCCGGGGCCTCTCCTCGCATACTCTCCAGATGCAGGTCAGCCAGGTGCCATCTCACCCCTCCCATCTCAGATCCAGACAGTCAATCCACATTCAGCAGAGACACACAGAAATGCTTAAAGCACAAAACTCAGCCACTTTCTAAAAGAGTGGTTTCTGAACCCACAGTGACAAAACCACTTTCATAGAAAGATGTGTTATGACACCGTGAGTTCATACATACTAAACTTCACCTCTCCATTATAAACTTATAGGAAACTAGGCTAACAAAATACCATACCCAGCCTCCCCCATTCTGTCCTATGGGCAGAATGGCCTTTCACCAGTGAAAACGAAATGGAGTGTTTTTTCACTGTCAGGACATTGCACACACCTCAGTATATGTCCTGCCTTTTACCTACACTGCACCCTGCCCAGGGGTTACCCGGGACCTACCACAGGGGTGCCCACAGTGTACGCAAGAGGGAAAGTAAGGCCTGACAAGTGGTTGCACTTGTCAGGACAACATGCTAACTTAGCAAACTGCGCGCAGGCCCTACACTGAAGGCCTGAGTTCCCTACTCTGCGCGCCTTTGCATTACTAGCCCTTGCACACACAGTGCACATCACTAGGGACTTTTACTAGTAAGGCAAACATACCAATCATGGCCAACCAATTACCATTGTACTTTACATAGGGAACACTTGTACTTTGACACTGATCAGCAATGGCAAAGTACCCCAAGCATCTAAATTGGCAACTCTATGTCAGGAAAACGGTCTAGGGGGAAAGCAAAAAGTTTAGGGAACTTTAGCCAAAAAGGCCAAGTCCTACAGGTATTAAAATTAAATACAACGCCAAGGAACTCCTTCATGCAGAACGGAGTGACTGTTCCAGTCACATTGCCTCTGCTGGTGCCGTGTTTCTGAAACACAGCACCTTCCTCCAGGTTGGTGCTTCAGTTGCATCAAAATGGACCTTCAAGCCAGGCAAGATCCGCGCACCATAGGATAAAGGTGTCTAAATCAGGACCAGACAGGCCATTATTGAAAGAAGTCTCAACTATTCCCGCTATGCTGCTGGGTACATTTAACAAGGCACCTGACAAGAGCCCTGATGGTTCACCTCCCAAAGTAAAGGATTGTTAATTCCGGCATTTGTGCACATAAGCATTGTGGGGCTTATTTACAAGGCCCTTGCGCCACTTTTGCGTCATTTTTAACATGGGAAAAGTGACGCAAAAGTGGCGCAAGGGGCTTGTAAATCTGCCCCTGTGTTTGTTATATTCTAGGAATATAACGTCTCCTTTCTATTTTTTTGTATTTTGCCTTCTCGTTTAGGGGGTGGGCGCAGGCACACTGGAGGCACTGTGCAGGTACATGACCTTCCTGCTGATGGTGAACCTGTTTCCGGGCTCCATGCTCTTTCTCTTTGGTTTTATGGGATCCTCCTTTTGGGGCCCTCTGTATGCCAACTGACGCTGTGGGCCAGAGCCCCCACAGATGAGAGCCTTTTCATGTTATGTGGCCCCAAGACTGCTGTTATTCTTTGGAGCTGTGTTATGGCCTTCACCTAGTATCAGATACAGATACCTGTTTAATAGTTAGCTTTTCTTTTTAAAAAAAATCTCTTTATTAGTTTCACAATTTAGAACCAATAATAAAAGGCTTTAATCAAGCCTAAGATCTCAGCATGTTGTTGATATATAGTGCAGCCATGGTTAACCCAAATAGCACATTTAGCATGTAGTATTGCAGTCTCGGAAGCAGTATAACAAAATATATTAACATAAGCCAATAGTCACACTTCAGATCCCCGGCCCCCCATAGCAATGTCTTCCCTCTTCTCCCACACCTGCCCAGTGTCTGTGGATATTTCTTTCTACTCTTTTGTTGAGTCCTGAGCATTCCCTCCCCTGCTTCTCCTGTGGTGGGGTGTTCAAGCAGGTTCGTAAGGGTTCCCATATGTCTTTTGGTGGGGAAGTGGGTGGCATTAGCTCCGCATATGTAGTTAGTTGATCTTGGCAAAATATGACGTCGTTTAGCCTCTCCTTAAATTTAGGAGCCCGCCCTCTTCCCCATCTACAGGCCACTTTGCGTTTGGCTAGTAGTAAGCCCAGCGAGGCATATTTCCTGACTGAGGGGTCAAGGTCTTTCGTGTATCCTAATAGTGTGATGAGTGGGGTGTTCGGGATAGGAGATCCAGTCATCTGGCCCAGCGCCTCCAGTACTGTTTGCCAGTATCCCTGAATGAAAGTGTATTCCCATGCTAGGTGCAGAAAGCCAGCTTTCGCTCCCCTGCATCTATCACACTTATTGTTGTCCCTTAACTGGAATCGGTGCAGCTTCGCAGGAGTATAGTATAGGCGGTGTAAGTATTTGAAGTGTATGATGCGTAGTCTGCTACTTGCTGATATGCTTCCAGTCTGTGGACAGCAATATGTCCATTGCTTGTCACTAAGGGGGCCTCTCAAGTCCTCTTCCCAGTGAGTCCGCGATGTGTGGTTTACCTCTGGACTATCTGTCTGGGTAGTTTGATAAAGCATAGAGACCACATGCGTGGGTGCGGACTTTTGAAGTAAGGCAAGTAGTGGGGCTAGGGTCGGAGGCTCAGTTGGAAAATCAGGGGTGGCAGCCTTAACGTCTTGGCGGAGCCTCACTTATAGAAAAAGCTCCATTGGAGTAGGCTGCTGGTCCTGAAAGAATGCCTCCCGGGTGCGAAAATTCCAATTTTCATATAAGTCTCACCAGGTCAGCGCTCCGAATTTTCGAAGCATTTGCCGACAGCTCACTTCCTGCGTTACCAGGAGATCTAAGCGGCTTTGCAGTACCAGTAGCGAGGAGTATAGCATAGGTGTTTGCAAGCATTTAGCAATGTCGCACTGTGCTCTGTTTGTACATTCGACTGTCGTCGGGTCTCTACCTCTGGGATTCACAGGCGAGCTCAAATAAGCCACGCAGGGCACAGGTGCCATGTGTCCTTGCTCTACAGCCAGGTGTGGCATGTATGGTGGTGGTCGCATCCAATATGCAGCGAAGTGTGCTTGGGCACACCAGAAGTATAGCTCCATATCTGGCGCCTCAAACCCTCCCTTCGCAAATGGCTGGGTTAAGGCCTCCCATTTCAGTCTGGGCTGTCTTCCTCTCCAAGTCAGTCGGATCAGTTGAGTTTTAAGGGCCTTGAAAAAATGTTTACTGGGTGCGTAAGGAATATTAATGAAGAGGTAGAGAAGTTTGGGAAGGATCACCATTTTTATCAGCAAAATTCTCCCCGCTAATGAAATAGGCATGGAGATCCATCTAGTAATGAGTCTGTCAGGGTCTCCAGTGCTCGACCATAATTGGCCCGCATAAGTCCTATCTTGTCTCTAATTACCATGATCCCCAAATATTTAATTTCTGTGTTGCACCAAGTCAGTGGGTAATCAAGGCTGTATCTTTGTACCGATTGAGTAAGGGGAAAAATCTGGGACTTTTCCCAGTTGATATTAACTCCCAAATACAGTCTAAATTGTATACATTCTCGTAATATCGGGTTTAGGTTGATTTCAGGGTCTCGCAAATATAATGTGAGATCGTCTGCATATAGTGAGATTAGAATTTGCCTTTCAGGATATTGGAGTGCGTAGTCTCGATGGTCCTGCCGGAGCTTAGCCGCCAGCGGCTCTACGGCTCGGCTAGCGCAAAAAGGACGGGGGATAGTGGACATCCCTGCTGTGTTCCTCTTGTGATTTGAAAGCTGGGGGAGCACATTCCGTTGATCAACACTTTGGCATGTGGTTGAGTATAGAGCAGTTGGATCCAGGATAGAAAGGGATGCGGAAAGCCCATACGCTGCAGAACGCTGGCTAGATAGTCCCATTCAAGGGAATCAAAAGTCTTGGTGGTGTCTAAAAACTAGGTCTGGGTTGATGTCCTGCATCAGGGCAAAAAGAGTGCGCAAGTTGTGCGATGTCACCCTCCCTGGAACAAATCCTGATTGATCCGGCAGCACTAAGGCGCCCATGAGGAGGCTCAGACGATCGCATGAATTTTGGCCAAGATTTTGGCATTGCAGTTTATGAGCGATAACGGCCTATATGAGTCGCATTTATCTCCTGGTTTCCCAGGCTTCAATATGGATATGATAAGCACTTCTCGCATCGTCCGCGGGAGAAGACCCTTCTCTTGTGCTTCTTCATATACGCCTTTTAGTATCGGAATGAGGGAGTCACTATAGGTCTTATAGAATTCTGCGGTGAGGCCGTCCGGGCCAGGGTCCCGTCCGCAGCAGAGTTGCATAATCGCAGCGTGAATCTCGTCTTCCTCAAATGCAGCTGAAAGGAACTCTCTCTGGGCATTTCCCAACCATCCAAGTGCTACGTTTTCAAAGTAGGACTCAATCTCTATGGGCAGCGTTCTATGCGTTGTGTAGAGAGTGTTGTAGAATGCATGAAAGGCGTTCAGTATGTCTGGGGTGTCTTTGCATATCGTCCCGTCTGTGTCAGTGATCTCTAAAATGGTGTTAGAAAATCTTGGTTTGCGGATCAGTTCAGCAAGGGCCTTTCCTGGCCTCTCCCCCTCGCCATACTTTCGGGCTTGATGATATTTTCCACGAAACAGGCAATCTCTGTTTGCCGTCTCCTGGAATTCTGATAGCGCTTCCCTAATTTGCTTCTGCAGGTCCTTGTTAGGTGCAGACTGCAATTGGGTCTCCAGCTGTTTGAGGTCAGTTTCCAACTTTTTAAGTGTATTGTGAATATCTCTCAGAATCCCTTTGCTATACATACCCCCCGGATGGTGACTTTGAATGCCTCCCAAACTGTGGACAGTAGAGGCACCGTATCTATGTTGCGTGGGAAAAACTCTGTGATTTCCTGCTCCAGTTCTGTCTGGAAAGAGATGTCCAGAAGGGCGTGTGGCGGCAGCCTCCAGGCCTGGTAAGGCGTCGTTGTGCAGGGGGAGTGATCGTCATTAGTACTGGCGAGTGATCAGAGTATGTGCGCGCCAAGTGTCTCGTACTCGTCAGCCAGGGTTTTAGTCCTCTAGATATCAGCCAGCGATCTATGCGCGACCATGAGGAATGTACAGTAGAGTAACATGTGCCTTCCCTATCTGCTGGGTGTAAGTCGCGCCAGGCGTCTAGTAGCATGTGATCAGTCACTATCTCTCGCAGTTGGTGTTGGGCATTAGTGTAATAATGGGCTTGAGGGTGCGAGCGGTCCATTCCTGCGTCCAGTGTCACGTTGAAATCCCCGCCCCACATCACATGGGTGGACCCTATATCCAATATTTTCCCCCACAGTATGTTAAAGAATTTGGGATCGTCATTGTTAGGTCTGTGGCAGCACACGAGTGTTATGGATTGGGATGCCAGTTTGCCCCACATGAGGCAGTATCATCCCTACGGGTCTATTGTCGGGCCCATGGCCACATATGGTACATTTTTCTTTATGAGAATGGCCGTGCCCCGGTCATATGTGGAGTATGCAGAGAAACTTCGATGCGCCACCCAACGGGCCGCAAACGTAGTCGGGGTAGAGGGGCTAAGGTGTGTTTCTTGGAGCATGGCGCAGGGTATGTTATACCTATTTAGATATGCCAGGACATGGCGTCGTTTTCGGGGATTGCCCAGGCCTCGTACATTCCATGTTATGAAGTTATAACTAGGCAAGGCGGGGTGACTCATCTGTATCGTGTGTCTTGAGTTGTATGGCAAGGGGGTCTTGATATGTCGCATTAGGCTGTCGCTACATTGCGCATTAATATCTGGTACCATGGCTATCATAAGTGTCATGAACGTTACCCCCTTCCCTCCCACCTCCCACATCAGCAGCCCAATCCTGCTGTGGTGCATATTCCCCCTCCCCCCTTCCCTTCAGCAAAAAAAGATTACCCCAAGGGGGGAATAAACTGGGAAGAACAAGGAAGAAATGAAAAAATGTAATTGTAGGGATGTTCTTCTGGGGATTCGCATGAGGGCACAACAGGTCCGGCTTGTGGGTACGAGGGTGCTAAGGACTAAGGTTCGGTATCCCATGTTTCCGATCGATACAGGTGCACACCTGGGGGTAGCAATGGCGTCATCTGTTCTAGGCACCTCGCGCGCGCTCAGTCTCTAATGTCTTACATGGGGCCAGCAGAGTGTGTGCAGCTGAGCAATATCATCCGCTGCGTCATGTGTCAGTTGTTCGGCCACCTTTTCTATTTCCGAGTTTGGTGTCTGGCGTTTCCATCACTCTGGGTCAGACAAGGCTGATGGCGAACGGGAGGGATTCGAGGCCGATTCGCATTGGGGCGATTGTCTGATTGTGGCCCTCAAAAAGTCTGCAACGTGTTGAGGGATTGTAAAAAGATGCTGCTTGCCCTGGTGCGTTATACGAAGATGAGCCGGAAAGAGCATGGCATAGGTGATGTTTGCCTGTTGAAGTTTCTTCTTGATCATTATGAACTTTTTGCGAGCTTCTTGGACCGCCATGGTGAAGTCCGGGTATAGAGCAACTTCGGAGCCTTCAAAGGAAAGTGACTGTTGTTCTCACACCAGGCGGAGGGCAGTGTCTCGATCTCGGTCATTTAACAGCCTTGCGATGATCGGTCTTGGGGAGCTCCAGGCGGGGGTCGACTAGCCAGAGATCGGTGTGCCCTTTCTACTATGAGCATCGCGGAAAAGGCGCTTCTCTCAAACACCGTCGTGAGTAGGCGTTTCACATAATCCTCCATTCGCCCATTGTTTGTGGACTCCGGTATGCCCAAAATTTGTATGTTATTGCAGCGTGACCTTGATTCTAAGTCCTCGTTTTTAGCCGCTATCACCTTCAGTAGACGCTCCATGTTAAGTAGTTGTTCTTTCCTCCCTGCAGATGTGTCTTCCAGGTCAGAGATGCGTTGCTCCGTTTCTTTGATGCGCTCTTCATGTTGATCTATTTTGTGAGTGAATTTGTCCATGCGGGCGCTCATTGCGTCCATTTTGGTCTTTATTGAGGTGAGACTGCTTTTCATCGTGAGAAGGAGTTCTTTGAGATCTTCTGCTGAGGTCTGACCTCCAGAGTGCGTCCCTTCCGCCATTGTTTGCTCGAGGTCACTGTGCACGCAGGTGGATTTGTGGGCTTCAAATTGCAGTTTGGTTTGTTTACCATCAGCCTTTCCCATGCTGCAGTCTCCTCGCTCTTTGGGTTGCGATTCTACGTTATATACTGATAGAGATATCTGCTCGGGTCTCATGTGTATTCCCAGCGCGCCGGTTTCAAATCTTCGCTCTCTCTCACGCCGTCGCGGTAGATTCTGGTGCACTCAGGGCAGCCTCGTCTCAGGGCCGCTCTTTCTTTCGTGAGTGCAAGGGCGCTAATTCAGCGCTATCTGTTTTCGCTCGCAGTGTGACCACTAAGAAGGGGGCCCCTGAAGGCGAATGATAGACAGGTAGGACAGGGGAGAGCAACCAAAGCAATCTAAAGGAACCAACCTGTCTATAGATAGTATAAAATGTGCCCGTTAGGGTCACTCAATAATCAACAACGCTGGGCTAACATACAAATATTTTACAAAACGTGTAAATTTTTATTTTCATTATTAGCATTCATATAGTTTATCAAAATTTAGCAAAACAAGGATAAAGACATATATATGATAATACGCACCAAACATATAAATATAAATACGGTCCCACATTTAAACATTCATAACCAGCACTCATTCAAAATTACATGCACACTCAAACATTCAAACCAGTCAGGAACACTTTAACAACAGATCCATGAGATTACAAAATAATAGGGGATCCTATACAGAGAGTTAGTATTAACAAAAAAGACTCTCGTGCATTCTCTTGGTTGAAGGTTGTAGCTAGATCCGGAAGCACGAGATTATTCAGCGCCAACGCGCGTTTCGGTGTTTAACCCAATGTGGGTCACACCTTCATCAGGGCGACCAGATGCATATGTGGGACACAAGAGAAGAACCACATTAGTGTGTGTCATCCAAACAAATAAGTAGAGCAATCAAGAGTTTATTGAGACCAGCTCAAAAAGGATATCAAAATGGTAATACAGGATAGATGCATAGACGGGCTCCTCAGGCTCCAATACGCAGTAGATAACAGTAAAAATAAACATCAATTCATTTCAATCAGTTCTTGGGATGAACAGCGCGGCGGCAAAGGTCCTCCAGACGGCGGGTGGGGCAGTTGACTCCCGGGAGTGCTGATGAGCATCCGGGCCCACTGACCCTGGACCCTAGTGCCTGTTTATTTTTACTGTTATCTACTGCGTATTGGAGCCTGAGGAGCCCGTCTATGCATCTATCCTGTATTACCATTTTGATATCCTTTTTGAGCTGGTCTCAATAAATAAACTCTTGATTGCTCTACTTATTTCATTGGATGACCCACACTAAGGTGGTTCTTCTCTTGTGTCCCACATATGCATCTGGTCGCCCTGATGAAGGTGTGACCCACATTGGGTTAAACACCGAAACGCGCGTTGGCGCTGAATAATCTCCTGCTTCCGGATCTAGCTACAACCTTCAACCAAGAGAATGCACGAGAGTCTTTTTTGTTAATACTAACTCTCTGTATAGGATCCGCTATTATTTTGTAATCTCATGGATCTATCTGTTGTTAAAGTGTTCCTGACTGGTTTGAATGTTTGAGTGTGCATGTAATTTTGAATGAGTGCTGGTTATGAATGTTTAAATGTGGGACCGTATTTATATTTATATGTTTGGTGCTTATTATCATATATATGTCTTTATCCTTGTTTTGCTAAATTTTGATAAACTATATGAATGCTAATAATGAAAATAAAAATGTACACATTTTGTAAAATATTTGTATGTTAGCCCAGCGTTGTTGATTATTGAGTGACCCTAACGGGCACATTTTATACTATCTATAGACAGGTTGGTTCCTTTAGATTGCTTCGCTCGCAGTGTGGTCCACCCCCAGCCAGTTGAGGTTCGCCAGTTCCAGCAGGCTCAGTGGGCCTCGGGCCCAGTTTGATCACCGCTCTTTCCTCGCTAATATGATAGACGCCACCACGGGCCCCCAGCGATCGGGCCCCAGTTCGCCTTAGGGTACAAACTGTGCTCATGTGCTCTGCCCCCTCAGTCTTTTGGCTTTAGTTCAGTCAGGGGAGATGAGGGTTGCATGGGCCGGCCGCCATGCCTATTACTCGCTTTTCAGCCTTTTTACTCACGGTTGTTGGTGTGTTCAGGCCGCAGTGCCGCAGCTTTGCGCAGCTGGCATTCACTGAGCCCTTTCTTGCCGCAATACTCTCCGCTCACTTGCGGCGCTTTCCTCGCGCCGTATCGGCAGCAGTAGCAGTTATTATCAGGGCGCCTCTGCCGTTCCTGCCGCGGTCATGGGTGCATGTTTGGTTGCTTCCCGGCTAATGTGGCTGCCACTTTTGCACTTCTGGGTGGCAGCGAGTGTTCCGTTTCTGCTCCCCACGTTTTGCTGGCTAATTTACGGTCATTTGGGCAGGATATAGCTGTTGGTCGGTCCTGAGCCGCAAGAGCCTCACGCAAGTGCGGCCATCTAGCTTGTGTGCCCTCTAGCGCCCCCAATATTTAGGTTTCTTGCTCAGTCGTCGGCATCGGCAAGCCCCTTCTGCATGCAGTTAAGGCTTTAGAGTCTCCAGTAGGTTCACCCTCTCTTGTCAATATGAGCCTGGATCTGCACCAGGGGAGTTCATTCTTTGTTGCTTAGTGAGCTTGCATGAGTTTTGTTTTCGCATCCCACGGTAGTTCTTTTCCATTCTTATTCCCATAGGGTCCAGGCCTTATCAGTTCCACGCGTCTGTTTCTTTGGATTGCAGCTCATTGGTTACTGGGCCTGGACACATCATTGAGAGTTTCTGCCCACGCATCTGATCCCTTCATATCTCAAACAACTTTGTGGGGATAGTTTGTCCCTTTCCAGTGTTTTTCCTTTGAGGGGTGTATGCCTAGTCCTTTACGTCTCAGGGGCATTCGCTTTTTAGGTCTCGCCTACGCAGCGCGCATGCGCTGCATAGGAAAAAAGACCTCTTGCTATCAATTCGGCTTTTCAGCCAAAAACGTGCACGCGTACCATTGCCTTCAATGGCAACGCGTGCACGTTTGGCGATTCAATTGCGGGAGCGAGCAGCTGGCGCCATATGGTAGCAATTATCGCTCCTGGCGCCGCTCGCTCCCGCAAGTGAATCGCGCAGGTTCCCCCCTCCCCCTGCTGCCGTGCGAGGCACGCGCGCTTGTTTTCTTTGTTACTCCACTGTGGTGCTGTGCTGCTCAGCAGCAGCCCCCTGCTCCCTGCTCTGTGGGCTGCTGTGCCTGCAAAGATTCATGGGCAGCCCAGAACCCTGCCCCACCTGTGCTGGTGCGTCCCTCTAAAGCTCTATCATGACCACCGCTGGTGAGAGCCCTGTACTCCAGGCTTCCCTGCATCCCAAATCGTCTGTGCCTTTTAAGCAAATAAATGTAATCTAGAATGTAGCAAACAGCTTTGCCGTATTCCAGGTCATAGATTTATTTTCACGAGATAAAAAACAGAGCACTTGCCTTGCTTACAAATCATTTTGAGTAAGAAAAAACATATAGCACATTCATGTTGCTAAATGTGCGTTAAAATAATGGAACAAACTGATTTTTCTGTAAATACGAATCTATATTTCACATTTGTAAAGTGGTAGCGATTTTATCTAGTACTTTTTATTTAAACTGCATAAATAGTGTACAATTAATTAGTTTGTTTTGCATTAGCAACATTTGCTGTATGTCGGTATTTATTACACAAGCAGGAAAAAATTGATACATTCTGTTGCACTGTATCTTGCACCAGTCCAAAGTTTCTGTGGTATGGCTCGAGGCGGTTTCTTCACTGTCGCCCCTCCCCTCCTGGCTCTCTGTAGCCTCGCTCTCGCGCCAAACATTGCAGACCCCACTGCACACTTTCCCATTCCCACTCATGCACAGACCGTGCATTGTTAGTCACCTTAGGCTTAGCCCTACGTGGGACGCAGCACGTTCTTTCCCTCCCTCCCTCCACCTCGCCCTCCCCTGCGCACTCAGGTGTGCGAGTGCAGAGCAGCACTGCACCTCACCGGGGCTGCCTCAGCGCTGGACATCAACTGCTTTCTTTCGGGCTATGTTCGTCTTTAAGGGCCCGATTTAAAATTTGGCGGTGGGTACTCTGTCACAAACGGGACGAATATAGCCCGTCCGCCAATACAAGTGCATTTTATCCCAGGGCACTTATTATTATTAGTCTGACACCTTTGTGACGGAGTTCGTCTGTCAAACTCCTAATCGGGTCCTAGGTCTCTTATCAATACCACATTTACTTGTGTCAGTCAGTATTTGTCACTGTGCCATTCCGCCACTCTTCTTCTAGGTTGGTCTCTATATATCTGTGAGAGTCTACGGGAGAGAATGTGGTCTCACGGTTAGACTGCCGACTTTGGAGCTGGGAAACCAAGGTTCAAGTCTCGGGGTTGACTCCACACCCTGTGATTCTGGGCAAATCACTTAATCTCCCTGTGCCTAATAAAAATGCATGTGTCCTTGTGTAACGTAAATGGTGCTCGTGTAAAACGTAAATGGTGCTCATGTAAAGTGCTCCAAAACCTTCGGGTCGAGTTCGTGCTATATTAATCGGCAAAAAAAAACAAGCACCTTTGGGACCTTATAAGTGTTTAGCCATGCAACAGTTGATGTTGTTGCACCAAGGATATTATGCTGCATAACTAAATAATTATAAGGTCCCAAAAGCGAGACCTATTGGCTATGCCAATGCTTGTTTTATGTGCTTTGCAGTTGCATATGACAACTGCGTTGTTACTTTTTTTTATACTGTTGCTCTTTATTCTGTTTTGGGATCCTGAACACACCCAACCCTTTGCTTGTGATTTAGGAAGATAGTTTAGATGGGAGTTCCCTTGTGTTTTCCTAGCTGCTGGATTCCCTGCAGCAAAGTGCAGGAGAAGGGTTCTGCTACCACATATTACTTCCTTGCACACTTCTTGAATCTTGGTCTCGGATTCTTCTTTTTGGGTGCACATGGGGTGTTTTGTTTGCTTTTGTGGCTTCTCTTACATTGCACCCGTGGTTGGGTACTTCTTCACGTGGTTAGCACAGGGACGGGGATGTAATGCCCTGATTACTTACGAGTAATCTTCATTACTCTGAGTTTGCGTTTTCACATTCCATCAACAGTGAAATAACATTGACACGTTCCAGCACCAGCACAGTGATCGAATATTTCCAGCAATCCATAGGTTATGTCATATAACAATGAATAAATGTCAGTTATAAGCAATATATCATACCACACCCCGCCCCGTCTGTTCACTGCTCATCACCTGCTCCTTTCCATTCTGGTGGTGCAGTTCCCGCTGCATGCACCTGCTCTCCCCATGTCCCTCCTGTTGGGTGTACCATGGTCGGCCAAGGGTCAGTAATTGTCTGCCAATGACCCTCGGGGACGCAGGGCTCCTCTCAGTGTCACTTCCATCATGTTGGTCCTGCAGGAAAGCCTGTAGCATGGCAGTCCAGCACGCCTTGTACTCCTCTGCCCCTCATCTCTATGTACTCTTTTTATCCTCACTTCTTCCGCCAGCATCAAGTCTTCTATGTCCCGATGCCATTGGTAACTGTTGGGCCTTTCGGAGTCAGTCAGTGTATTGCTATCCTGCGCTTGGCTAGTAGTAAGCCCAGCTAGGTTTCGCCTTGTTTGGGTTTTGGAGCTATGTTCAGCAGTCACTGTCGCACAAATATCATGAGTCCAACATGCTTCACCCTCCCTGGTTGCAGGATCACCTCCCTAATATGCTTGCAGTTTATTACACATTAATGTAATGAATAGAAACCAGAGGCGCAACTAGGCCGGAACTTCAGGGGGGAGCGGGGGGGGGGGCAGACACACTAAGCGATGGAGGCAGAGCAAATACTTAAAGCAGTTGGGGGCGGAGTTATCCTCAGAGCTAATACAACAAAATAGCCACAAACTGTGCATTTTAAACATATTGAACAAACACAATAAAATTAAAACAAACATGTTTGTGTGGATTTTACAATGTTTATAGTCTACTTTCAGAGAACTTTAAAGGAGGGTTTAAAAGAAACGAAGAAACAAGCGGTTTGAACAAATTTCAGTGCAAAGCACATTACATCAGTTTTCTTGAAGTTCTTTCAAAATGTTGGACTCTTTTTGTCAATCAGGCTGCTGCAACATATACTTGTTTGTGGCTGCACTCATGCACAAGTCGTAAAAAACTGAGCTTAGTGGGTTAACACGCCTGGTTGGGGTGTATGACTGGCCAAGTGACAGGTTTGATTCCAGATTCATCATTCATCGTTCATTCCTCCTGAGATAGAATGAATGCCACTCAATTGGCAATATTATAACATGTTAAGTGCTTTGCCAGGAATCTGAGCTATCTTAAAAACAACATAGTTGATGTGAGCACCCCAGGTTGAGCATCTCTCTATGGAATGCATGATTGAGTTACATCGATGAAGCAAGCCACCAATCTGGTGCTTTGTCCTTTGAGGACATCACTCGGAACAGGACCTCGTAATAACATACATTATAACAACCAGCGTTCAATTCTTTTCTAAGACCAACAGCACATACAGTGTTAAAACCACTAAAATAATCAGGGTTAAATGTCGGATGGCGAAAGTTCTTTATAAATGCATATTTTTGTTTCTAAATTCTTTCAACTGCTTTCTTGACGAATGTCAGCATTCTCTGTAAACATCTATACTAAGTACAGGAAAAAGTATGACGTACGCACTTATTTTTGAACCGTAACATGTTGTGCTCAAAGAAGTGTGTTTTCCTTGTGTAATGCTTTTGTATTGGTAACCTGTTATGCTCAGAGTTATGCTGCATTTGACAGGCCTTGGTTGAGTTTCACAGCAGAGTAAGAGTTCACAAGTATTTTGCTGCCAAACTACACTAGGCTGAAATGGCAAGACACAGTGATGCAGTAAGTGCTGATGTTACGTTGTACTGCCTCTCCATAGACACAACATGCCCACTTCCGAATGAGGCATAACATGTGGAATTAGCCTTTACTGCACCGAGTACTGCATGTTTAGCATTTAAATATGACCGTTTTCCCCTACTACATTCCCCCAGGTTCTTTTTTTGTGAAATCTGTCAAGGGGAAATGGCGGAGCATGGTGATAAATACAGAATTCTGAATCTGATCAGTGCACAGACTTCCACATGAGCTATGATGGAAATGAAATACACAACTTGGAATCAGGGTCTGAGTATAAAGTCTGTAAAGTTATAGAAAGCAGAGATAGTTTATGTTAACAGAAATGTGTCTATCTCTGAGTTGTGATAATTATGCCCTGATAGTGCTGTAGGGTTCAAGTATATTGTACTGCGTTTTAATTGTATTTCTATAAGGCTTAAGTCTCCTTGCGAGACGCTCAAGCTTGCTGCTCTGTGAGAGTGCTTTGGATTGAGCGTGTTTGTCACACTGCCTACAGAGGTTGTGTATATGTTGTGCATGATGATCAGAGTTGTGCTCTTGCCAAGTATTGTTGCTGCTGTTATGCATGACTTTAAAGTGAAAAGGAATGATAAATAGGTGCACTTGACTGATTCTAATGTATGGATGGATGGATAGAAGTATGTGAGGGCATTATGGCCTATGTTTGAAATATTTTGGCATGAGATGAAAGGTTCTATTCTTCAGAGCTGCAAAGACTCAAGCACTTAAAGGGCATGGACGTTTAACCAATTACCAAAGTAGGTTTCAAGGAAGGAAAATGCCAGATAATCTTCACAGTTCATCCAAACCTACTGTACTGTAGAAGAACGGAGGGGGGTGGAGGGCTAGGCCATTAATTAAAATCATTGCTAGAACCTCGTGACAGTATGCAACGTTTTAAGTAGCGCCTTAAGTTAGGAATAGTTTCAAGGTGAGAAGAGAAATAAAAAAGTTCAATAACATTTATGTTCTAATGTTCTAAAGATTTATTTTACTTTTAATTGGAATGCAAAATCCTTCTTAAATTGTTTCTGACGTAAAAGCGGTTTGGACCTCACAAGCACTAGGAAAGAGCTATGGGAACGACAATAGAGCTGTCTTGCTCAATTACTTTTTAAAGGAAAGATAAGTTTCTCCCCTTTTTAGAACTTAACATGTGACAAGCTACCAAAGCAGAGTATTTGGCAATGGGGACAGATATGCTAAGGTATCTTTTCATCCGCGTATATCTGTCCCAAGTCTTTGACGCCTTCCAGTGAGCTGACAAGAGAGAGGGACTACAGGGGGCACAAGAAGAAATTTAAAAAACACAAAGCCTCCTCCACTTTTCAAATGCGTTTGGATGGCCTGCACATTAGTCCAGCACACAGCACAACGGCATTTGATACGGTCAACCATGACCAACTTTTGTCGCGGATCTCGGAGTTAGGCATCCAGGGAACGGCCCTTAAATGGCTCACGTCCTTCCTCACTGACCGATCACAGAAAGTACAGCTGGCTGACCAGGTGTCTGATGCCGGCAAACTCATGTGTGTGGTTCCACAGGGCTCGGCGTTGTCCCCCCCTCCTATTCAATGCCTACCTCCAGCCCTTGGTAGCTGCACTGACTCACATGGAGTGCCAGGTTTATAACTACGCGGACGATAACCAAATCATCATTGAGATAGACAACTCCCCTGCTGCGCACACACGAATGCAAAACATTTTAAAATACACAGTCAACTGGATGACGGCCAATTCCCTCAAAATCAATCCGGATAAGACTGAGGTACTGGCCATCACCACCGACACCAATCCTTGGAGCGACCTCTTTTGGCCACAAGAGCTGGGCACAAATCCCGAACCTGCCCAGGCCGTAAAAAGCCTGGGCATCAAAATCGATGCCAAGCTCTCCCTGACCCACCAGGTATCTGCCGTAGTAGGAACTTGTGTTGGTCTGCTAAGACAGTTACGGAAACTAGCTCCCCTTCTCTCCCTCGCAACACTCAGAATGGCAGTATCGGCCATGATAGTGTCACAACTGGACTACGGAAATTCTCTGTACATTGGCCTCCCAGAAAAGTTGCTTGCCAGATTACAGGTGATCATGAACGATGCCGCCAGACTGATCTTTAGACTTCCTAGGAGGGCCCACGCCACTCCCCTCCTACGCCAGCTTCACTGGCTCCCGGTCAGGCAGAGAACCAGGTTTAAGGGCCTTTGTATTGCGCATAAAGCCATTTATGCCCAGGCCCCAACCTACATTAAAGATCGTCTAGTAAGCTACACACCTAGCAGGTCGCTCCGTTCCTCGGAGGCCGGCCTGCTGGCCTGTCCCCGCTTTAACATGGCCTCCAAAGGAGGTAGAGCATTTTCAACCTCAATTCCTCTACTATGGAACAAGCTGCCGGAGAATCTGCGTAAGGAACATGCCCTCCTCCCATTTCGGAAGAAGTTAAAAACACTCCTTTTTGTGGAAGCCTGGGCACAACCTAATCAATTATATCCTGACCATGTGCTAGGGTAGGGCTCTCTCTCACAGCGCTTAGAGACCTGACGGTGATTATGCGCTTTACAAGTTACAATTACAATTACTTCACTAAAATAATCCTGTGTGTCCTGTAAGCAGCAGCAGCCTGGGCTACAGCACACGAGGGGGGGGGGGGGCTGAAGCCCTTGTCGCCCAATGGGTGTTGCACGTCTGGTAGAAGCTGAGCTCCCCACTCACCACAACAAGCGTATTCTGAGATTCTGTGTGGGTAAATCTTCTGCAGTCTAGCAGACATCAAGTAAGTGCGGTGGTGGAGGTAACTAAAGTGAGCTAGTTTAAATTGTGCATTCCTCGTAACCTCCTGTACCTGCGCACAAGCTGTTGCCCACTATACATCTGCCAATAAGGATGGCAAATTATCATCTTAGGCCTGTCTGGCCCATAGAGGGGTCAGGAATCTGTCGCTTTTTAGTTCTGTGTAGAGTTGTGAAACTAATTTCCTTCTCCCGCCCCCCTCCAGGAGTATCTCTATAGTTGCAGAGGGAGCCGGTGTCTCCGTAAAGCCAGTCCACATCTCCCAAGCCGTGCACGCTAGATAGATGGCAGGTCTTTTGTAGCCCTCCTGTCGCTGGGCCTGGCAAGGAGTCTGGGGTCAAGTCTGTGGTCAGAGGTTCTCTCCTGCCTGGCTCCTCAGCCTGATTGTTCAGTATTGCTACGGAGTCCTAAGGGAGGTGTCCCCACTCACCACAGCAGGATGATCTATCTGGAAGCAACCCAGCAGGAGGTCTGGAATGCCAACATGCAGCTCCTCACCCATGAGAGTCTCTCGCCAAGGTAGGAGGGGTCCCCCGTGCCATCCCTCACGTGGACAGTTTTCTCCACACTGCAGTGTGCCTTCTCTAGGCAGCGCTCGTCATCAAGGCCAAGGGTTATCATTCACCACCTGCCCCAGTGTGGGTCCTGATTCCCAAATGAAAGGGGGGCAGACAGATTCGGGTCTTTGGTGGCACTCTAGCCACTAGTTGGAAGTATTGGGGGCTTGATTCCGGCCTGCAACCCAAGGCCCTCCCCTGACATGCTCCTCATTCATCCCATTAGTCCCGTTCCTCACTGCCACGTCGACCCAGGGTCCTGTCTCGCTGACAGATCAGAGCGTTCAGTTCAAGGTGCTCTCTCTGTTCACCCGAAGGGTGCAGATTATCAGTGACACTGGCCCACTGCCTTTGCTCCCACCTCGGTGTTGATCCTCCAGCTCGGAGTGGCCCATTAGGTCAGGGATCTCCCATGAAGGTGCAGGCCGCATCCGGCCGCCATCTTGTTGGAGCAGACGTGGGCCAGTATATCAGGAAGAACCCATGCATCATGGGTACCTAATGGTACAGAGCTGTTGGCCAGGGCCCCCATTTGACAGGTTATGGTTTCTCGGGGTCCGCAGGGCCCTTGTGTGTCAGGATGATGTCAAATTGAGAGAGGGGCCGCCAAAGCCGAGCTTAAAGCGTATGATCAGCCATGTTGCTAGACCGCACACACCCCCAATGGAGGAGCATAGTTACCTTTTATAAAGGGAGGAACCACACAGAGATGTGGGGTAAATGGAGACACAACATTTTTAATTTTAGGCTAGGGTAAGGCCACTCCATCTCATGAACGAGGGAAACCCCTCATTGTTTGAACTGTGATGAAGAAGACTTGGATTCAGAGTAAAGAAAATTACCAGTGAGTAATCAGGGCATTAATCCATCCTTTGAACCAGAAACCATAATGAAAACCTAACTTTCACTGCTGAATGTAGAACAGGCTCCATTAAAAAATGCACTTAAGGTATATTCCGAATAAGCATGTAAAGAACATATAATAGTTGTCAAATATTGGTTACTAGTCATTTGTTTTGCATTTATATGTAGTGTTTTGCAAATATATTTATTTTATCAAAAATTAACACAACAAACATTATAGTGCTTTTGCATGTTTAGACTATTTCTGCAAGTGTTTATCAAGCAGAAAGCGTTGCTTTTAGTGGTGGAAGTCAGCGCGGTCTGTGCAGGTAACCGCGGTGGGGCAGCAAGGCGTAAGTTGACAGAAGACGGAATAGGGAAAGTTAAATAAAAAAATAAATCCTATTCCGTTGTCTGTCGACATCCCCCGCCCCACCCCACACCGCCCTGCATCACCGCCTCACTGTGCTTACCTGCTCGGACCGCTGCTGGTGGAAGCCCTATTTTCAAGATGGTTTCTGCTTTCATGAATTAGTTCCTGTCCATGCTGAAATAGTTTTTCATGCATTGCAGTGGAAGCACTCTCTAGGAGGTGGAAGGATACATCTAACCAGCCAGTAGAATGAGTTGAAAGATGGATTGACAAACTCACAAGCCAATGACTGAAAGATGCTGGTCAAAAAAGCCAGCGGTTGAAGGGCCATTCTGAGTATATTAGAAACTATAGATCTATTTGACAGCTGTGTTGTCAAAAACCAGTACTAAAAAATATTAGTCTCAGACAGTCCTCACCATTTTCTTCACTGACAGTCTAAAAAAATCAACAAATTCAGTACAAAATTATTGCCAATTCAACACGTGTATTTTTAACACCATATTTAAAATTAGCTTGGCTAATTAAATCAACTCAAACTGGTATAATTAGATTTGTTGCAATCAAGCCTCCCTCTCTCTTATGGTACACATTCTTCCAAAAAACAAATAACCTTGTAACAAATATCTACTGTTGAATGGGAGCATAAAAGTATCAGTGTTTCATGCATTGTGTCTCAATATTAAGAATAAGGAATTTGATCAGTCATACTCGAAAGTCTCCATACTTTCTACAATAAAAATTATGTGAGGCAAATCCATTTTCATATTTAGGCTGCAGCCACATAAATTAACATTTCCATCCACCAACTGCCAAATTCCATACTGGCTAAATATTCCATCTTGGCCAAAAGGCAGAGATAACAATTTAATATCAACCAAGGATGGTGTCAAAGTAAGGTAAAGTTAAGTTTGACGCTCCACCTTTTCCATGTTTATTGTACTGTGACAGACATTTTGGGCCGGATTCACAAGTTGCATTTTGTAGCATGTAAAGTAGTACTATAGTAGTACCACTAACGTACTATAAAATGCAATTCACAAGACTATGGCCAACGACCTCCACCTCTGCCTCTCCCAGGTCTCCGCATCATTAGTATACTACTTTGTAGTAAATGTGGGCATGAGTAGGTAGAGGGGTGGGAATTGGGGACTAATTACTAAAAAATGAGTGGTGTTAAGGTTTGGGAGGTAAATGATAACACAAACATAGCCACAAAAGTTCACTTGAATTAACAAAATATACTTATAAAATTAGCACAGCCCTAAAAGTGTCACAATCAGTGTCAATAAACTCCAGCTCAGTCTTGCAGTAAGTCAAGCACCACACAACCAACCACTGGCCCTGCAACACAATCCCTTAGAAAGAAACGTGGAGGCATGCAACTAAACCTATGGGATCTAATGTTAAATGAGTGTGTGTGTGTGTGTACATATATATATATATATATGTGTGTATATACATATGTATATATATATGTATATATATATGTGGTAAACCGTTATCTATAACTATTGATTATTTCTTATTTTATTTAATAATAAACTTAATTAAAAAAATTTAATTAAACCTTTAAACTTTAAAAAATGTATTTAAATCAATACACAACTTTTAACCATGGTTACTAAAAAGTAATTAAAAATAAAAATGTTATCAAGAATGTGTATTATTTTTAAATTATTATTTATACATGAATGAATGTGCTGTAATTGTAATATTTTATAGTGTTAGTCCACATTATAATACATATTTTGAATTATTTTGCATTGATATTGCACATGAAAATATTCTGTAACATTAGTAAAGTTTATGAAATGTCCCTATACTTACACATAAGGAGATAGTCATTCCAGTGGCAGAGATCTCCACCAATAGGTGAAAAGTTACTCATGTGACTTTACACACCTAAATTCTGTTGTAAGAGGCTCCACCCTTTCACTTAACTCTACACTAAGGTAGAAATCTTCACTTGGAAATGGTGAACAGCTAAAACCTGAAGAGCTTAGGTCTAAGAATAGATCTACACGTGAGTAAAGGTGCATATGTATATTTTCCTTTGAGAATTGCACCTCTAGTATCCATATTGGCCAAGAGGCAGTGGGAAAATGCATAGTTTTTACATGCTCTTCATGACCAGTTTTAGTATATTTTACATTGTACCCTCTAGGGAGATTACTTAGATACATTTTGCCATTAGTACCAAGAGGTGCCTTATCCCTTAATTTTCCAAGCATTGTTGCGCTGATCTTTGCAGCCATCAATGCAAAGGCTTTTCAATGCAAACTATATATAGCGCATCCAGGCTTTATACCTAATTGAAAGCATACCAGTTTACTGTATCTTTTGGATGTTAGAGTGCCTGGAAACAGCAACAAAACATTGGTCAGACCTTAGCCTCAGACACTGCCAAGATTTCAAGCATGGACAAATTAATCCCTTTCAAGCCTGAGGGACTTCATACGCTTTTAGAATAGATTTCAATGAGGAGCTGCCATGCAGTTGGTTGAATCTCCTCAAACCAGTGGTACATATCAGATTTAGCTAGAAGATTAGTACATCTACCATTAGCTGATATTCACACTGATATAATCACATTTCAACACATTATCTAATTCAGAAGTCAAACTATTTATCTTAGCAGAGTCACGTAATGCATTAACTAGCCTCTGGAGACCCTTCTACATTCTGTCCCGCAGAACAGCATCATCTACATATTGCAGAATATGAATGTTCCTGATGTCAAGCTTCAGAGGATACACATCTGCAGATTCCAAACATTTAGCCATGTTGGTGGCAAAGAGATTAAAAAGCAATGGCTCCAATGGTATCTTTAGGAAAATGATCCAGCTGTCTAACTCAACCATGCACAACTGCACATCTACATTCTTATCCAAATGTATGGCCACCAACTACCAAAATCTCTTGCTATAATTTTCTGTAGTTGTCAGGTACATTTTCCCCACTTGGCTATTTGTACTATCAATTTCCTTTCATCAATAGACTTTTTGTAGCCTGGCTTTATTGTATGATTTCATGCTTGCCTCAGCACTGTACTAAGCTTGCCAGA